>OY728159.1:1388778580-1390028580 GCA_963277665.1 Viscum album
AGGGATGATTTTGATATAAAAGGGTAACTCATAACTGATATATATATTTTTACCTATGAATTTATAGGATTCAATCAATTTTAACTATGATTTATTTCATTTTATAAAATATTATGATAATTTTTATTCCTTTTATATATGTTTATAAAGATCTTGTGAATTTACCAAGTCATATCCCCGGGAAGTGTATCGAGGCTTATTTTTGTGCACTAGGTTATGATTCAGTCCATCTCAATGCACCGTTTTTGTGGTTATTAACCCAAGGTACAACTGTGCTAGTTCCACATCCACTTATAGTATCCAAACAATGATGTATTTTTATGAAAAGTAAATATAATATACTTTAAAAAAAATCATTGATTTTATCATATGTTTTGTCTTAACCCTACTTCTTTTACTAGAGTTTTCAATTCCCAATCCCCAAAAATAATTACCCTTTCATCTGATACCAACTATGACAACATATATTTTTTAAAAAATTAAATATTTATTATATAAAGGTACACTTAATAGTTCCCTATATGATTAATATGCATAGTGTATTTGTGAAATTTGGTAGAAAACATAACAAATTTCAAAATAAATAAAACATCATTATTTAAAACCTCCATAACATACGCTTATATTCCATGTAACTTCCAAAATTAAATATTCTAATATTGGGAAAATCATAAGAAATGGTTGAGCAATAACTCCCAGTAAGGGAGTAATCAAAGGATAGTATAGGGTAAATCAATACATGTGATCTAAGAGGAGTATCATAGTAAGATGAGAGCGGTAAGAATAATAGTCATGAACAATGATAAAAGATATAACACTATAACATCAAGGAAACGTAATAATTTCTAAACAACATAAAACATGACATAAGTATAAGACATGGATAGCCACCAAGACAACATAACATGGTGTAGAAAGTCTCCTAATGGATTAAGATCACTCACTATTCTCATAAATAAAATCTCTTGATAAAAAAACACTTCCTAATGTATTGAAGTTCTATATAATACTGGGGCCAATTTTTATATCCATATCATGTATATGCATAAGTGTGACACATAAATAATACAACATGAGGATTTCATTCATCACATTTAATCCTTTGATTAAGAAGTATGAGATACATACATGGAAATCAATAATAAATTATTGATAGGAATATCTAGTTGAATAACCATTAGTGGAAATGTGAATCACTTGTCACTATAAAATTGATTGACATAAGAAATCGAAGGATAGTTTCTGTATCATAACGGTGGTACCTAATGATTCATAGAAGGGATAAAGGAAAGTGAAATGGGTCTCTCATCACATAGAAATCATAAGTACAGTAAGAGTTATGTGTTATAACTTATGACAATATGTGAAATTGGAAATTAAAATTCATTATAAAAAGAAGGTGGTTGAAGAAAGTGGAGATGGAGTTTGTCATGACCCGACCTCGGGGCTCGTGTCATGACTACCCCAAGTCCAGCTTCCATAGGCCAGGGGCTGGTGTAACGTCCCAGTTCCAGGTGCCACTCAACGGGTGCCCCGAACCCGGTTCTCCACATGACCTCAAGTGCATTTCCCCAAATGCCAGAGGCTGCCGACTAGCAGTGAGGGCCCAGGTCTGATAGTGGGGAAATTATGCCCTCATTTGTCAAAGTGTAGCGCAGCGGAATTAAATAAAATATAAAACAACAGTGGAAGTAGTAAACCATACACAACTAAAATAAACAACTGTAATAGATAATACCAAACATTATATAAATAATGGTTTAACAAGCCTCAAATTCTAAGAAAGCATCCAGAACATGTTACACAACAGTACAGGACAATACAGTGTACAACAAAGCAAAAAGAAACAGCTGGCAGCATCACGAGCCTGATCTCGGTTCCATGCTCCCCTACTCCTCAGCAACAATCATGTACCTGTATAAAGGCCCTTACCCTTATCTACACCTGCAGAAATGTAATCTGTTTGTGCCGATAAGCATGACCCAAACAGGGTGTGAGAAATAAATTCCCAGTAGGCACCCACCAAAGGCTCGTGCTCAACTGTGTGTAAACATGCAACAACGATGTGTAGTAGTAAAATGCAATAAACTAAGCAGTACTCAAAAGTAACTAAATTTACCAATTATATTGTCATTTTATTGTTCATTTAACCATTCAATTTAGTAACATTCTATGCTCAACGTCACCAAGCCCTTAGGCCAACCAGAACCTTTCCCTTAGGCTAATATAGTAAACCACACCCTCAGGCTTGCCCTCAGGCTATACAGAATCCAACCCGTAGGTATTTCCCTCAGGCATAACAGAAATTTACCTCAGGCGTAGGAAGTGTCGCCCTCAGGCACAGAAGTCAAGCCCTCTGGCACCAGAATAGTACGTTGCCCTTAGGCTAATATAGTCACGCCCTCAGGATATAGTAAAAACTGCCCTAAGGCATAAGTAATCGGGCCATGCCCAACAAATAAACTTGCAATTTACATAAAATTCCTCTCAAGGAAAAAGTAATGCATAATTTTAACATGGCATACCCTCAGGTATCCTGGCCAAACGGCTAAATAGAGGAATGCACCCATGGGGTGGTCTTGGATTCAAGAAATGATCCCAACCAGCATTTTATTATTATAATTAATTACCTATTCAATTATAGGTAATTAAAATAGCTATGTCCTTAGCCACACGACACCCCAACATGGGTTCGTGGTACTAAAAACGCAGAAAACGCACGACATTTGGAAAATAAACACTAAGCCACCTACCTTAAACACCAACGAGCGGTATACACGATCATCGATCCCAAAAACGCCCAAATATGACGTAGATCTGAGGTAAAAGATAAATCTTTCAAACCCAAATAACTTTCGTTAGGAGAAGAATTGGTAAGAAGTACCCAAGGAGAAGGAAGCCCTTACCCGTGCAGTTCCAACGAGATCATCCGAGGAGGAAACGGGTTCCAGACGTGCGCTCGGCAGATCTCCAAAGGTTCAGTCATCCACTCCCACTCCTTCCTCTAGTTCTAAGCCTTCCCTATGAACAGGGGAGGCTACTGCCTATTTTAAGTGAAAAAAACAAAGTACACGGCGTGTAATTCCAAGTACACGGCGTGTACTTCCCATTTTTTTAACTGTTCCTCTAACGGTTTCCCGCCAGCACGACACTACTCACATGCCAACATGACTACACGGCGTGTCTCCTTGAGTACATGGTGTGTTTTGTCGCACAGCTGGCCACTGCCTTACTTTTTTCCTACCGACTGACTACATGGCGTGTAAGGAACCACTACACGGCGTGTATTTGATTCTTACACCCTTCATCGCCGGCATGGCCACACAGCCAAAAGTACACGGTGTGTGGAAAATTACACGGCGTATACTTCCAAAATTTGGGATTTTTTCCCCATTTTTCATATTTTCTCCAGAAGCACATTAGGAAAAGAGAAAAGAAGAAAATTGTACCTCAAAATAAGAACCGGGTTCTTAAAAACTTCCCCCCTTATAGAAATTAGTCCCAGAATTTCCCTTCCAAGGGTGGTGAAGATATAGTCGTGAACAACTCTGGCCACTCAGCACGTACATCGGTCTCCCGCTCACAGGTTTCTTCCTGCACTCGGCCATGCTGCCATAGCACCCGTATGAGAGGAAATGACCGGCCTCAGAGAACCTTCGTGCTCTTGTCAACAATAAGAATTGGATGCTCTTCAAAGGATGCATCAAACCGAAGCTCAACCTCCTCTGGATGAAAGGTGTGAGGCGGGTCTGAATGATAGTGGCGCAACTGAGATACGTGGAAGACATCGTGCATGGCTCGGTACCGCTGCGGTAACTGTAACCGATAGGCAAGCAGACCGGCTCTCTCCAGAATCTCAAATGGCCCCACATACCTCGGTGAAAGCTTGCCTTGTCTCCCGATCCGTCTGTGTCTCAGCCTAGGTGAAACACGCATGAAAACCTGATCCCCGAACATGAACTCCAAAGGTCGTCTGCAGCGATCAGCATATGATTTATGATGAGACTGTGCAGTAGCCATCCGCTTCTAAATCAACTGGGCCTGCTCAGAAGTCTTCTATACGAGACGTGGTTTCAGTAAAGATGCCTCACCTACCTCTGACCAGCACAAAGGTGATCGGCATGGCCTACCATATAAATTTTTGTATGGTGCCATCTCAATAGTCACCTAAAAACTATTGTTGTAGGAAAACACGACTAGGGTTATATACTTCTCCCAAGAGCCCCAAAGGTCTAGGACGCATGCACGTAGCATTTCCTCCAGCACCTGTATCGTACGCTCTGACTGGCCATCTGTCTGAGGGTGGTATGTTGTGCTCAAGAGCACCTGTGTACCCAGTACCCTCTGAAAAATCTGCTAGAAACGAGACGTAAAGTGGGCATCCCTATCTGAAAAAATAAAACGAGGGACCCCATGAAGACGGATGATCTCTCGGATATACAACCTTCCGAGCTCATCAACACTAAAGGTCTCCTTAATCGGCAAAAATTGATCTACCTTCATGAGTCTGTCCACAACAACCCACACAGCATCATTACCTCGAGGTGACCTCGGAAACCCGGTAACGAAGTCCATCGTGACATCGACCCATTTCCACTCTGGGATAGGTAACTACTGTAATAGCCCAGCTGGTCTCTGGTGCTCCGCATTCACCTGCTGACAGGTGGAACATCTCGTAATGAAACCAGCTATATCTCTCTTCATACCCGGCCACCAGTACTGACGTCTCAAGTCTTGGTACATCTTGGTAACCACAGGATGAACTGACCATGCTGAATCATGAAACTCTCGCATCATCTCCTCACGTATATCCCCTAGAACCCATACTCATCCATGGAAACGCAGAACCTCATCACCGCCTATCATCCAACCAGGAGGAGGGTAGTCACTTGCCACCGACTCCCGTATAACTAGGCCTTCTGGATTAGATATTTGTCTCATCCTCACTCTGTCCAAGAGAGTAGAAGTCACAGCTAATGATGAAAGATAAGGCTTCCCCTGACTATCTTGCACCTCCAAATGCATCTCAGAAAACAAGGCCATAAGATGCCACTCACCACTAGCCTCATGAACTTCCTATATCTGAGTCCTTCTGCTCAGTATATCAGCTATTGCATTACCTTTACCAGCTGTATAGGCAAGCTCAAAATCAAAGGATTTTAGGTACTAAACCCACCTTCTCTACCTCAGATTCAGGTCACACTGAGTAAAGATATACTTGAGGCTTTTGTGGTCGGTGAAAACCACAAAATTCTCTCCTAACATATAATGTCTCTAATAGCGCAACTCATGCACAACAGCAGCCAACTCGAGATCATGTGTCGGGTAATTCCTCTCATGTGGCCTTAACTGCCGAGACCCGTACGCAACAACTCAATCATCCTGTATCAACACTGCTCCCAGACCAATACTTGATGCGTCACAATAAACTATAGAGCTCTTCCCCTGCTTTGGGAGTATCAGGATCGGTGCTGATGTCAACCTTCCTTTCAGGTCCTGAAAGTCTACCTCGCATGCTTTCGACCAAACAAACTTCACACCCTTCTTAGTAAGACCCTTCAATGGTGCTTCTAAGTAGTAGAAGTCCTGTATGAAGTGTCATTAGTAACCAGCCAGCCCTAAGAAACTCTGTATCTCAAACACGTTCTTAGGCTACTCCCAGGAAACTACTGCTCTCACCTTCTCTGGGTCTACTTCAACTCCTACCTCTGAGATAATATGACCCAGGAAGTGAATCTGGTCCATCCAAAATTGGCACTTTGAGAGCTTAGCATATAGCCTATTCTCTCTTAGTGTACTCAATACGATCTCAAGATGGGTGGCATGGTCGTATCGAGTGTGAGAGTACACCAAGATGTTGTCCACGAATACTACCACAAAAGAGTCAAGATACGGATGGAACACACGATTCATCAGAGACATGAAAACTATTGCCGCATTCGTGAGTCCGAACGGCATAACCAAATACTCGTACAGACCATATCTGCTCCAAAAATCCGTAAGTGGTATATCCGGTGGTCTCACGCGCAGCTGATGATATCCTGACCTCAAGTAAATCTTCAAGAACACTCGTGCTCCACAAAGTTGATCAAAAAGATCATCAATCATCGGAAAAGGATATCAGTTCTTGACCGTCAACTGGTTCAGATTCCGATAATCCATGCAAAGTCTGAGGGTACCATTCGTATTCTTCATAAAAAGGACCGGTGAACCCCACGTAGAAGTACTGGGTCAGATAAAACCCTTCACCTCTAACTCCTCTAACTACCTCTTGAGCTCTTGCAGCTCAGGTGTATCCATCCTATAAGGAGGAATGGACACCAGTGTTGCTCCTGGCACGAGCTCAATAGAGAAATCCACCTCTCACTCTAGAGGTAGAACTGAAAAGTATTCCGAGAAAACATCCATGAAACGACCAACCACTCGAGGGAAATCCATCTGACAAGTCCCCTGATCATCCAGATATAAGCTCGCAATCTAGGCTGTGACTCCACCTCGCCCATGATGCTCTGGTCCAGCTCGACTTGCCTGAACGTCCCATTCACCCTTGTATAGAAACTCTCTGCCCTCTGGTGATGTGAAACTCACCCTGTGACGATAGCAGTCTACAAAGACTCTAAAGGGAACCAATCAGTCCATCCCAAGAATGAAATCATAAGCTTTCATCTCTAAGACATAGAGGTCTCAAGAAAGTGACACCCTTCAACCACTAGGGGAACTCCCTACACCGATGCACACATGTAGTTCTCATTCCCAATGGCGTGTCTAGCATCATAACTTCAGAATAAGAAGAAACACAGATCCCAAAGCTCTCCACAACGGGAATAGATATGAAACTATGTGTAGCACCTGTATCGAAAATTACTGAAGATAAGACTGAAGCTACTAGAATAGTACCTCTGACTGTAGAAGGTCTGGGATTCTACTCCTGAAGGGTCTGTTGCACCGCATATGCATGCCCAGTGCCGCGGCCCTGTGACAAAGCCTGGCTACCTTGAGTTGTCTCGCCCTGCTGCCTCTGAGATCCTGGTGTCTGGCTACCACAGCCACGACCACCATCTCTGCCTACACGCCCTAATGTATCCCAGTTCCCCAACTGGTAAGAATCTACTGGTCATGCTCCCACATGCGGAGTCTGAATAGAACCCCTCTCACTAGCCACTGGTATAAAAACCCTACAAAAGCGTTGTAGATGACCCATCTTGCCGCAAGCTCGGAACTCCACTGGGTCACGTGGACATTGTGGTCTCTTGTGCCCCTCTTTACCACACTGGTAGCACCTGATCAGGCCACCTGAAGAAGCTGCCTAGCTGGTACTACCTCCCTGAGAGAAATCCATATGTCTCTTCCTCTTACCAGTATAAATAGTACTAGTAACTGGTGCTGAACCACCCTGGCCCACACCACTAGCTTCCCGCAGGTTCCTCTCTAAAATCAGTGCCTAGTTCACAATAGCATGTACTGAAGGCAACCTGAAAACATTCACCAGTGCTCGGATGTCATAACGAAGACTATCCTCAAAACGTCTGGCTCTCAACATCTCATCACCCACCAGTATGGGTGCAAAACACTGAAGCTCGGTGAAACGAGCAGAATAGTCCATCACTGAAATAGTTCCCTACTACAGATTCATGAACTCTCGAGCTCTATCTGCCCTCAGCGTCTCTGGAAAGAAGAATTCATAGAAGACTGCCTGAAAAACTTCCCACGCCATGTCCCTGTGATGCTCTGACTGGGTGGTAACATCCCACCAATCTTGGTGGAATCACACAACATATAAGTCGCGATCTTGACCCTCCACCCTAGAGCCATCTCAAGATGCTCGAAAATAGTCTGCATCGACCCCAGCCAAGACTCTGCAGCCTGTGGTCCTCCATCCCCTGAAAACATAGGCGGATGCTGCTGCTGGAAGATACGAGTCATCTCGGCCATAGATGTGGCTGCCTGCGGTGCTCCCTGAAAGGTCTGCATGAACCGCATAAATCCTTCATGGAACTGTGCCTCCGCGCCTGTGTCTGGTATAATAGCTGGTGCAGCATTTGGATCTACTGGAGGATCCACTGGTAGCCCATGGCCCACCATCTTTGAGGTATACTCGTTTCCACTCTCCTGAAGAACAATGTGCGGTAGTCTAGGTGGCATGACACTACAAGGTCAAAAACACGCCTTAGATTCAAGATTAATAACGACCGAAAATGAAGAAACCCAAAAGGGAACAGGAGGAAGAAGGCGTTCAAAATTTTCAAAACAAGGGTACATGGCGTGTATACCGACTACACGGTGTGTACTTGACTTCCCTTTCCCTGCCCGGGTCCTTCTACATGGCTGAGCCACATGGCTCCCATTGAACAAAAACTACACGACGTGTATAACATATATACGGTGTGTACGGTGTTATTTTTCAACTGCCCGTGTCGTTTGTGAAATGGTCGACTACTCGGTTTGACACTACACGGCGTGTACACCACCCCGTTTCCCAGCCACACAGTTAATTCCACATGGTATGTCCTTGGAAAAGACTACACAGCGTGTCCCACTGGTACACGGCGTGTTCAAGGAGAGGTGACACTGACCTGTGTTGTCAGTTACACGGCTGAGTCCCCAGGTCACACTACACGGCGTGTTCATCATTGACACGGCGTGTTCAAGAAAAGATTTCACCGACCCGTGTTGTTTGTTACATGGTCGGACTCCGGGTCAACACTAAGCGGCGTGTACATGAGGTACACGGAGTGTTTTACCCAAGTGACTCCCTACCCCATGTCGCCGCCCACACGGTTTGTGACTCGGGAAGAGACTACACGGCGTGTACTTAGGATACACAGCGTGAACTCAAAAAGTTTATTTTTCTTCCCGAACAGAAGAACGTACACGACATGTATGAGGTACTACACGGCGTGTATTCTAGGTTTCTAGGCAGTATACCTCAGAAACTTCCCCAGAACCCAGAAAATACCGAAAACAACACCTAAGTGCCAAATTCCTATCCGTGAAGGCCCATACTCCCCACGAATCAAAGTTTGACATCTTATCTGTGTTATAACAAAATAAACAGCTAATGATCCACCAAATTCCGGTCCGTGGGGGCCCATACTCCCCAAAAACCAAAGTTTGGCGTCCATTATTTTAACCAGCTCATACAAAATACCCTATCACATAGCAGGTATTTATCATGCAGCTATCACAACAGCATGCTTTTCTAGCACAACAACTATCACAACAACATGAAATTTCTAATGAACCAACATGGCATGGAACTATGCATGACATGTGATTTATAACATGTTCCTATATGATGCATGAGATGGCATACCCTCATCTCATCGGGTTGCAACTAAATAGAATCCATAGGTAAAATATAAACAGCACAATCACAAGTGCGTCACCCAACGGTGAAATCAAATAAACTGTAAATTTAAAAATCAATAAAATTGCAATGCGAGGTAAATTGGATTTTCCCTGTACACGGGTTAGCTACGCCCGGGCACATTTTATTACCAATTACAGTTCCTGTCTTATCCCTGACTATGGCTCCAAATAGTAAGTCAAAGAAAAGAACCCCTTTGATACCACTTTGTAACGTCCCGATTCCGGGTGCCACTCAACGGGTGCCCCGAACCCGGTTCTCCACGTGAACTCAAGCGCATTTCCCCAAATGCCAGAGGCTGCCGACTAGCAGCGAGGGCCCATGTCTGATAGTGGGGAAACTATGCCCTCAATTTTCAAAGTGTAGCACAGCGGAAATAAATAAAACATACAACAACAGTAGAAGTACTAAACCATACACAACTGAAATAAAAAACTGCAGTAGATAATACCAACCAGTATATAAATAATGGTGCAACATGACTCAAATTCTAAGAAAGCAGTCAGAACATGTTACACAACAGTACAGGACAATACAAGGTACAACAAAGCAAAAAGAAACAGCTGGCAGCATCGCGAGTCTGAGCTCGGTCCCATGCTCCCCTACTCCACAGCAACAATCATGTACCTGTATAATGGCCCTTGCCCTTATCTACACCTGCAGAAACGTAATCTGTTAAGGCCGAAAAGCATGACCCAAACAGGGTGTGAGAAATAAATTCCCAGTAGGCACCCACCAAAGGCTCGTGTTCAACTGTGTGTAAACATGCAACAACTATGTGCAGTAGTAAAATGCAATAAACTAAGCAGTACTCAAAAGTAACTAACTTTACCAATTATATTTCCATTTTATTGTTCATTTAACCATTCAATTTAGTAACATTCTATGCTCAACATCACCAAGCCCTCAGGCCAACCAAAAGCTTGCCCTCAGGCTAATATAGTAAACCACACCCTCAGGCTTTCCCCTAGGCTATACAGAATCCAACCCACAGGTATTTCCCTCAGGCATAATAGAAATTTCCCTCAGGCATAGGAAGTGTCACCCTCAGGAACAGAAGTCAAGCCCTCAGGCACGAAAGGTTGACCTCAGGCAGAATAGTACGTTGCCCTCTGGCTAATACAATCATGCCCTCAGGCTATAGTAAACACCGCCCTCAGGAATAAGTATTCGGTCCATTCCCAATATATAAACATGAAATTTACATACAATTCCTCTCAAGGAAAAAGTAATGCATAATTTAAACATGGCATACCCTCGGGTATCCTGGCCAAATGGCTAAACAGAGGAACGCACCCCTGGGGTGGTCCTGGATCCAATCAATGATCCCAACCAGAATTTTATTATCATAATTAATTACCTATTCAATTCTAGGTAATTAAAATATCTATGGCCTTAGCCACACGACACCCTAACATGGGTTCATGGTACTAAAAACGCACAAAATGCACAATAGTTGGAAAATAAACACTAAGCCACCTACCTTAAACACCAACGAGCGGTATACACGATCGTCGATCCTAGAAATTCCCAAATATGATGTAGATCTGAGGTAAAAGATAAATCGTTCAATCCCAAATAACTCTCGTTAGGAGAAGAATTAGTAAGAAGTACCCAAGGAGAAGGAATCCCTTACCCGTGCGTTTCCAACGAGATCATCTGAGGCGGAAACGGGTTCCGCACATGCGCTCGGCAGATCTCCAAAGGTTCGGTCGTCCACTCTTGCTCCTTCCTCTGGTTCTAAGCCTTCCCTGTGAACAGGGGAGGCTACTACCCATTTTAAGTGAAAAAAAACAAAGTACACGACGTGTACTTCCAAGTACACGGCGTGTACTTCCCATTTTTTAACTATTCCTCTGACGGCTTCCTGCCGACATGACTACACGGCGTGTCTCCTTGATTAGACGATGTGTTCAGTCGCACAGCTGGCCACCACCTTACTTTTTGCCTGCCGAATGACTACACGACGTGTAAGGAACCACTACATGGCATGTGTTTCACTCATACACCCTTCATCTCCAGCATGGCCACACGCCCTGTGTACTCATCCCACATGGCCAAAAGTACATGGCGTGTGGAAAAGTACACGGCGTGTACTTCCAAAATTTTGGATTTTTTTCCCCATTTTCCATATTTTCTCCAAAAAACACATTAGGAAAGGAGAAAAGAAGAAACTCGTACCTCAAAATAAGAACCGGGTTCTTACAGCTGGCGACTAGCACCAAAGGCGTAAATCCCGATAAAAGGGAAGGCATTGCCTTTATATAGGAAAACAAAAACCACGGAGTACGCAAGCTGAAGTAAACACTAAGTAAACTGAGTACAAAAGTAAGTGATGGAAAGTAAATGGGCCAGTATACAAACCCAACTAAAAGTATAGTACAATTGAGATAAGAAATTACAACAGCTGAATAGTAAAGATGCAACCACCAAGACGTCCTCCGGAACTCCCACCTGAAGGGTGTGTACAGATAGTCTCATCGGCTCCTCAGTCTGGCCGTCTACTCCATGTACGTCCCACCTGATAGTCCACCTCTGTATATCATCCCGCTCCTCAGGCCTCAACCACGATCAGCGCTGTCTGTCGTCTGCAACCAACACAACGTAGTGCGGGCACAGCCCGTGCAGGGGTGAGTATACGATTCTCAGTAGGGACCACGAGACCCCCGAAGGCCTCCTGTAATCCAAAAAGGATAAACCACAAAGGAAAGATACAAAAATGAAGTATCAACCAACACTACTTAGGTATATGCCCATACATATACCTAAGTCATCAATCACAGTTCGGCTCTAACTTCTGAGCCCAAGTTCAACCAGGTCCACACAGGAAAGCACAACCCAATCCACACAGGAAAGCAAGTCAATCATACCGTAGATAATGAATGAAAGTCAAGACTCAACTCACATAGGTATACTACTCACGAAGAGGGGTGGAGATGATAGATGTAGCCTCTGAATCATCTCCCCTGCCGAACCCACGTAGGATCCAAGTACAGAAGTCGTCGATGACGAACCCACATAGGATCCTAGTACAGTAACCATCACTGCCGAACCCACGTAGGATCCAAGTACAGTCTTCCTCGCTGCCGAACCCACGGAGGATCCAAGTACAGTCATCCTCGCTGCCAAACCCACGTAGGATCCAAGTACAGTCGTCGACGTCGTCACAATCGCAGCCAGCTCTAGGGTTCCCGCACACAACACGCTCGATTCCGGGAGGGTCCGCTCCACGAGCCATGGGGTCGATACATCAATTGTCACGAATTCCAGAGTTGATGTATCAAGAATTTCCATCTCGTCAATAGGAACTCAACGCGACAGACGGCGCGTCAATCAGACGCCCGATCTGAGAGTTATTGGCTTTTTCGTCCCTGGGGTCCGGTTGGTTTTTTAAGCTAAAACCAACCCGACCATACTCTGGATACATCCAAACCTCAAGCGGAGTAATCCAAAAGAACCATCTCACTAAGAGTAAATCAACGTAATGGATGGCACGTCATTCGGACGTCCAGTCGTTAAGTTATAAGCGTTTCTGCTCCAAGGGTCTGGTTGGTTTCGGGTTCGAACCAACCCGGCCACACACAAACTTTAAATAAATCTTGAGTGTAATATACCAAAACGACTGTCTCGATCCAAGGATCCCAACGCAACTGACGTTGCGTCAATCGGAAGTCCGTAGCCCAAGATACGGTCATTTGAACGAACCTGATCCGAAAGTAGGGGTATGGGCCCGGTCCGACCCGGCCCGATACCCCCTGGGTCGGCCCGAACCGGGTCGACCCGACCCAGGTCCGGGTCCGGTCCAATTGGGCGCGGCCCAGACCGGCGCGGGTGGCCCGGCCCGCACGGCCTGCGGCCTGGCTCGGAAGCCGGTTGCGGCTCGGCTCTCGGCCGATCGTGGTGCAAAGGGGGGTGCTGCCCCCTTGTCCCGAAACGGCAGACCCGTGGGGTTCGCCCTATGCGCTGGTCGGGGGTTTCAATCCCCCGATTTTTCTGGAAAACGGTCGGCCTTAATGGCCGGCTGGTTGAGCTGCCACAGGACCCTTCGGGGTCCCACCTCCTAGAGCACCGGCGGCCGGCCGAGCCCGGCCGCCCCTGCTGAAGACCGCTGCAGCCTTAGGCCGCAGCTCCTATCTGACCGGCGTGGCGCGACGGTGCCACGCCCCTCCGCAGCAGCTCGCTCCAATCGCGGCCTTCCTCGGGTTCTCCGGCGAGGTGCAACGTCGCCGCGCACCACCACCGCGGCCCGCTCCGGTCGCGGTTCGTTCGGCTTCACTAGCGTCGCGCGACGGCGCCGCTCACCACCGCCACGGCCCGCTCCGGCTGCGGTCCTCTTCATCCCCGCACGGTGCAATGGCACAGTGCCGCCTTTGCCTCAATCATCAACTTTGATCAACAAGAAAATGGGGAGGATAAATTGGTCGTGTTTGTGCGGCCCGATCTCCTCTCGTTACGTCAATAACAAGCGGCCAAATTAATCAATGAAGAATGTTAAATTAAACTTGAACATAGATAACCCCTACCTCAAAGGAAGTTCGTGGTTGTCAAGCACCACGGTTAATGGCGTCGTTCTCATCGTCATCGGTATCTCCTCCCTTGTCGCGGAGGAGGAAGAGGATGGAGAATACCGGGACCGCCAAGTAGACGTTCTTCATCGGAGTCTTGGCGTTCTTCAACAAAGGTGATGAAGTTCTTCAAGGGACTTAGAGTTCTCTCCCAAAAACTTAACACAACAAAACTAACCTAATAAAATAAGGCCCTCCCTTATTTTATTATTTTTCCATGCATTTCAAAAACTCAAATTTCAAAACAAAATCACATAATTAATTAAACTTGAGTTGTCTAATTAATTAGGTTTTATGTTGGAAAGAATTAATGTGGGAGAGAGGGGAGTTACCCAAATAAAGGGGGAAGTTAGGGAGTTAGGAAATGTGAAGGGTTGGGCTCATGTGGGCCCCACCTCACCTTTATCCTCTCATGGGTAGTTAGTAACTAGTGGGTCCCACCCCAACTCCCACACCTAGGATATAACCACTTAGAATAATAAATAAAATTTGTACCACAAATTTTATTCACCATTTTTATTTAATCCAAAAAATTTAACAACTCCTCTCGAGAAAACGCACCTTTGGTAAAGGTCCTATTAAGAAATTATCGCCGCTACGGTTTCATTGGTGCCCTCGAATTTCGATTCTGAGCACTGGTTCAAAAAATATAAAAACTCACTCATTCGTTCACTGAACGTACCCGAGCTAAACTTCGGAAATTGATTCCGGGCACACCGGGCCTCGGAATCAGGTGCCGTCAGAAACCGCGTACTCGTAAAATCCCAAAGAATTTAAGAAAAAAATTTAATTAAAATTTACTAGTCTTTACATTACTCCCACCTCAGGTATTTATGTCCCCGTAAAGATACATCATAAACTAGGGAAACAAATGAGAGTACTGTGCACGCATCTGAGCCTCCCACTCCCATGTGTTCTCCAGGAGGTTCGTGTGTTTCCACCTGATGTGCACTAGAGGAATCAACTGTCCACGTAGGACCCGCTCCTGCTGATCCTCTATCTCTACCGGAACCTCCACGAAAGTAACCCCATCATTGATTTCCAGCTCCCCGTGATCAATAATATGCATCAGGTCGTGCACGTATCTCCTCATCTGAGATATGTGGAAGACGTCATGCACCCGGTGAAATTGAGGTGGAAGAGCCAGGCGATAATCCACCTCGCCTATCCTGCTGAGAACCTGGAATAGTCTAATGAAGCACGGAGATAACTTGCCGCCTCGGCCAAATCTCCGTAATCCATGCCGAGGTGAGACCTGTAAGAAAACGTGGTCTCCATCCTCGAACTTCAGTGGTCTCCGCCTCCTGTCAACATAGGACTTCTGTCGGCTCTGAGAAGTCCTCATCTGCTCCTGGATGATCTGAACCTTCTCCGTCATGGCCTGGACCATCTCTGGTCCTACAAGTGCTGACTCCCCAGCGTCTGTCCAGTACAGAGGTGATCTGCAAGGTCGGACGTACAATGCCTCGTATGGTTCCATCCCGATGGTGGAGTGGTAGCTGTTGTTGTACGCAAACTCCACCAAGGGTAGGTGATCCTCCCAACTGCGACCAAAGTCAAGGACACATGCATGGAGCATTTCCTCGAGAGTATGAATGGTCATCTCCATCTGACCATCCGTCTGAGGGTGAAAGGCGATGCTCAGGCGTAGCTGCATCCCAAATGCCTCCTGAAACCCCTTCCAAAGCCGAGAAGTAAAGAGGGCATCTCGATCAGAGACGATAGAAAATGGAACACCATGAAGTTGTACGATCTCCTGAATGTAGAGGTGTCCCAAACACTCCACTGAGCCCTACTCTCTAATAGGTAGAAAGTGGGCCGACTTGGTGAGTCGGTCTACGATCACCCAGATAGAGTCGTTTTCTCTGGAAGTACGTGGAAGACCTATCACGAAATCTATAGATATCCCTTACCACTTCCTCTCCGGGACCTACAAGGGCTGTACCAAGTATGCTGGTACCTGGTGCTCTGCCTTCACCTGCTGGAAGGTGAGGCATTGTGAAAAGAACTCTGCCACAACCTTCTTCATACCCGGCCACCAGTGCTGTCGTCTGAGATCCTAGTACATCTTCGCTACTCCTGGATGTACCGCCAATGGGGAAGTGTGAAACTCTCTCAGCACCTCCTCCTGTAATGAAACTGGTACCATGGTACGTCCTCTGAAAAGAATGACGTGCTCTCCTATATAAAATCCATCAGGTGCCTATCCTATGGATATCTGTGCACGTCGCATCTCACAGTCAACGTCCTCATGTTGTGCCTCTCTAACCCACTGAAGAAGTGGTGGAGTGACTGTGAGTGACTGTAGAAAGGCTTCCCCATCTCTATCCATGAAGGATATCTACAACGCGGCTAGATGCCCCATCGCCTCTCCAAGTAGTTGAATGACCGTCCTCCTGCTGAGAGCATCAGCTACTAAGTTCCCCTTCCCAGAAGTATAGACTATCTCAAAGTCATAGTCCTGGAGGAACTCAATCCATCACCATTGTCTTAGGTTCAGGTCCTTCTACGAGAAGATGTACCTGAGACTCTGGTGGTCAGAATAGACTGTAAAGCGCTCGCCCATCAGATAGTGCCACCGCATATTCAAGGCGAAGACCATTGCTGCTAACTTCAGGTCATGGGTAGCATAGTTCTGCTCATTCTGCCTCAACTGTCGTGATCCATAGGCGATCACTGCTCACTCCTGTATCAGGACACATCTAAGTCCGGTCCCTGATGCATCGTAGTAAACTACGTTCCTTACTCCCTCCTCTGGTAGCCTCAAGATGGGTGCACTGGTCAATCTCTGCCTCAGCTCCTGGAAGCTCTGCTGACATCTATCTGACCATACGAAGGGTTTCCCCTTCTTCGTCAAAGCTGAAAGCAGTGCTGCAACTCTGGAGAAGTCTGGCACAAATCTCTGATAGTACCCATCCAGACCTAGGAAACTCCGCACCTCCGTCACGCTCCTGGGTGGCTCCCAATCTGGCACTGCCTCGATCTTCACAGGATCCACCACAACTCCCGCCTCAAAGATAACGTGCCCCAATAAGTGGAACTCTCGAATCCAGAGCTGGCACTTCGAGATCTTACCATAAATCTGATGCTCTCGGAGTGTATCCAGTACAACACGCAAGTGGTAGGCGTGCTCCTCCTCCGTAGTCGAGTAAATCAATATGTCGTCGATGAAGACTACGTCAAATCGATCAAGGTAAGGTTGTAAGATCCTGTTAATGAGACTCATGAACACTGCTGGAGCGTTGGTTATGCCAAAAGGCATAACCAAGAACTCATAGTGGCCATACCAACACCTGAAGGCTGTCTTCTGCACATCCTCGTCTCGAAATCTGAGCTGATGATAGCCTAGCCTGAGGTCTATCTTAGAGAAACATCGTGCTCCCTTGAGCTGATCGAAGAGGTCGTCAATCCTCGGAAGTGGATACTTGTTCTTCACAGTCACCTGATTCAGGCGAAGGTAATCGACACACAGTCGCAAGCTCCCGTCCGCCTTCTTGGCGAACAAAATCGGTGATGCCCAGGGTGAAACACTAGGTCGGATGAATCCCTTGCCCTGCAAGTCCTCGAGTTGTACCCGTAGCTCTCGAAGCTCAGCGGGAGCCATCCGATATGCTGGAATAGATATCGGGGTTGTCCGGGGGTACAGGTCAATATAGAAGTCTACCTCTCTGTGAGGAGGTTGTCCTGGAACGTCATCAGGGAAAACGTCTGCATACTGATCCACCACAATAGGAAAACTCGGACTCCGCACATCAACTGCTCCTAGGATGAGACTAGCCTACTGATGGGTGATCGGCTGTCCTCTCCTCTGTGTGAGTCCATCCTGCGCTTCAAAGGCTCCCTTCTCTCCGGTGAAGGTGAACCTGCTCCCATCGGTGCGGACACACCGCACCTTGCGCCTAATACAATCGATCTGAGCATGGACCGTAGATAACCAATCCCTGCACAAGATGACGTCGTAAGGCCTCGACGCCACTATAAGAAGATCCCAGCCGAAGCTCTCGCCTCCTAGAGTAATGTCACACTGCCAGCACCAGTGCGTAATTGTCGAGTCTACTCTTGTAGGAGTCTCTAGCCGTAAGGATCGAGCCAACGGCTCCGTCGGAATCTCCGTGTTCCGAACAAGGGCAGCGGCAATGAAAGAATGACTCGCTCCTATGTCCATAAAAACTGCAGCAAGGGTGGAGTAGACACAGATAGTACCTCGAATCATCTCAGGTGTGTTGTGGTCATAGGTCTCCACTACCTGAAGCTGAGCCTACCTCTGCCCGCCAGCTCCCTGTGGTCGGGGTGGACCTCCTGGTGGTGGTGGTGGTAGAGCCCCGAAGCGTCGTCCACCACCTGCTGCTCGGCCAGCTCCTCTACCTCGTCCGCCTGCTCCCTGCGGACTGCCACGGTCGAACATCTGCCTCTTCCTGGGTGGTCCCTTAACTATCTGTTGCTCCTCTGAATGGAAGTTCGGGCAGTCACGAGCCATGTAACCCTACCCGCCACATGCATAGCCCTATCTGCCTCTCGTATGACTGGCTCTACTGCGTGTACCACGCACCTTCGAACCAGTATCCTGAGGTCGCCCACTTGATGGTCTGGTCCGCTTAGACCCTTGTGACATCTTTCGACTACCAACTGCAGAAGACTCTGCTACGTGCCGCCCTGCAGTAGGTCTCTCTGCTGGTGTAGGCTCAGCAAGAAAGCTCTCTACAAGAAGGGCTCATTCTAGTACTCTTGCCTGTGTCAGAATACTGAGGGAGATCATCGAAGCCCTGATCTCATGCCTCAATCCCTGCTTGAAGGTTTGGGCCCGAAAGAATGGGTCTCGTACCATGTCAGTGGAATAGCGTGAGAGGTCGGTAAATCTCGCCGAGTACTAGGCTACTGTCATGCTTCCCTGCCGCAGCTGTAGTAACTTCTGAATGCGCACCGCATGGAGGGTGGCTAGAATGAACTCTGAGCGGAAGAGGCTCTCGAAGTCCTTCCAAAGAAGAGATGTCGCGTCATGCACCTGGAGCATCAGACTCCACCATCTATCTGCTGCCGCGTGTATGAGACTCGCCGCAATGATCACCATAAGATCTGCTGGTGTCCCTACCCATCTAAAGACTCGAACAACAGCCTCCAGCCAATCCTTGGCTGCCTGAGGGTCCGTCTCCCCGCGGAACCTGGGTGGTCTTTGACGCTGAAACTCGTGCAGTACACTCAGGCGACGTACACTCTCAGCTGCTGGGGCTAGTGGCATCGGTGGCTCGGCGGGTAAAGGTACCGCCGGTGCCTCCACTGTAATGGGGCCCTGCACCGAGGCCTCGTCGCTCGGTGGGCTGTCATATCACATAATGCTCGGAGCCATAGCTGGCTGCCGTCGTGGGGCCATCCTGAAATGAAACAGGTGCACCACGGTTAATACAGTATACCTGGTGAGCTGACACAAAGTAATCACAAGGAAAACATTGAAACACACATGCAATCAATGTTTTCGTGCACTGAGTCAGAAATCAGAAGTTAGGGTCCTGGTGTATGGATACGTCGGCCGCCGCACCAACACTGGACTCCCTGGACTGATAACCACAGTCAAAACCCTTAAGACTATTGCTTCACATAGAAGAAATTATCAGAGTCCTAAGTTCTGTGGTAGAACCGACTCCTCTGATACCAATTTTTCACGACCCGACCTCGGGGCCCGTGTCGTGACTACCCCAAGCCCGCCTTCCATAGGCCAGGGGCTGGCGACTAGCACCAAAGGCATAAATCCCGATAAAAGAGAAGGTATTACCTTTATATAAGAAAACAAACACCACAGAGTACGCAAGTTGAAGTAAACACTAAGTAAACTGAGTACAAAAGTAAGTGTTGGAAAGTAAATGAGCCAATATACAAACCCAACTGAAAGTACAGTACAACTGAGATAAGAAATTACAACAGATGAATAGTAAAGCAGCAACCACCAAGACGTCCTCCGGAACTCCCACCTGAAGGGTGAGTACAGATAGTCTCATCGACTCTTCGGTCCGGCCATCCACTCCGTGTACGTCCCACCTGATAGTCCACCTCCATATATTGTCCCGCTCCTCAGGCCTCAACCATGATCAGCGTTATCCGTCATCTGCAACCAACACAACGTAGTGCAGGAATAGCCCGTGTAGGGGTGAGTATATGATACTCAGTAGGGACCCCGAGACCCCCGAAGGCCTCCCAGAATCCACAAAGGATAAACCACAAAGGAAAGTTACAAAAACGAAGTATCAACCAACACTACTTAGGTATATGCCCAAACATATACCTAAGTCATCAATCCCAGTTCGGCTCCAACTTCCGAGCCCATGTTCAACCAGGTCCACACAGGAAAGCACAACTCAATCCACACAGGAAAGCAAGTCAATCATACTGTAGATAAAGAATGAAAGTCAAGACTCAGCTCACACAGGTATACTACTCACGAAGAGGGGTGGAGATGATAGATGTAGCCTCTGAATCATCTCCCCCGCTGAACCCACGTAGGATCCAAGTACAGAAGTTGTCGCTGTCGAACCCACGTAGGATCCTAGTACAGTAACCATCGATGTCGAACCCACGTAGGATCCAAGTACAGTTATCCTTGTTGCCGAACCCACAGAGGATCTAAGTATAGTTGTCCTCACTGCCTAACCCACGTAGGATCCAAGTACAGTCATCATCGTCGTCACAGTCGCAGCCAGCTCTAGGGTTCCTGCACACAGCACGCTCGATTCCGAGAGGGTCCGCTCCACGATCCAAGGGGTCGATATATCAACTGTCACGAAGTCCAAAGTTGATGTATCACAAAGTTCCATCTCGTCAATAGGAACTCAACGCGATAGACGGCGCGTCAATCGGACGCCCGGTCTGAGAGTTATTGGTTTTTTCGTCCCAGGGGCCCGGTTGGGTTTTTAAGCTAAAACCAACCTGACCATACTTCAGCTATGTCCAAACATCAAGTGGAGTAAGCCAAAAAAACCTTCTCACTAAGAGGAAATCAACAAAATTGACGGCACATCATTCGAACGTCCGGTCGTTAAGTTATAAGCGTTTCCACTCCAAGGGCCCGGTTTGTTTCGGGTTTGAACCAGCCCGGACATACCCAAACTTTACCAAAAGCTTGAGTGTGATATACTGAAATGACCGTCTCGATCCAAGGATCTCAATGCAATAGACGGTGCGTCGATCAGAGGTCTGTATCCCATGATACGGGCGTTTAAACGAACCTGGTCCGAAAATAGGGGGTTTGGGCCCAGTCCGACCCTGCCCGATACCCCCTGGGTCGGCCCGAACCGGGTCGACCTGACCCGATTCCGGGTCCGGCCCAATTGGGAGCGGCCCGACCCGGCTGGCGTGTCCCGGCCCGGCGCTGGCGGCCCGACCCACGCGGCCTGCGGCCCGGCTCGGAAGACAGCCGCGGCTCGGCTCTTGGCCGAGCGGGGTGCGAAGGGGGGCGTCGCCCCATTGTCCCGAAATTGCGGACCTGTGGGGTCCGCCCTATGCACTGGACGAGGGTTTCAATACCCCGGTTTTTCTGGAAAACAGCCGACCTTAATGGCCGGCCGGTTGAGCTGCTGTGGGACCCTTCGGGGCCCCGCCTCCCGGAGCACCGGCGGCCGCCCCTGCTGAAGACTGCTGCGGCCTTAGGCTGCGGCTCCTGTCCGACCGGCACGGCGCGACGGCGCCGCGCCCCTCCCCCGCGGCCCACTTCGGTCGCGGCCTCCCACGGGTTCTCTGGCGCGTCGCGACGGCGCCGCGCCCCACCGCCGCGGCCTGCTCCGGCCGCGGTTCCTTCGACTTCACTGGCGGGGCACGACGGCGCCGCGCCACCCCGCCGCAGCCTGTTCTGGCCGCGGTCCTCTTCGTCCCCGCGCGGTGCAACGGCATCGCGCCGCCTTCGCCTCGATCGTCAACTTTGATCAACAAGAAAACGGGGAGGAGAAATCAGCTGTGTTTGTGCGGTCCGATCTCCTCCTGTTACGTCGATAACAAGCGGCCAAATTAATCAACAAAGAACGTTAAATTAAACTTGAACGTAGATAACCCCTACCTCGAAGGAAGTTCGCGGTTGTCAAGCGCCACGGATGATGGTGTCGTTCCCGTCGTTGTCGGTATCTCCTCCCTTGTTGCGGAGGAGGAAGAGGATGGAGAATACCGGGACCGCCAAGTCGACGTTCTTCGTTAGAGTCTTGGCGTTCTTCAACAAAGGTGATGAAGTTCTTCAAGGGACTTAGAGTTCTCTCCCAAAAACATAACACAACAAAACTAACCAAATAAAATAAGGTCCTCCCTTATTTTATTATTTTGCCATGCATTTCAAAAACTCAAATTTCAAAACAAAATCACTTAATTAATTAAACATGAGTTGTCTAATTAATTAGGTGTTATGTTGGCAAGAATTAATGTGGGAGAGAGGGGAGTTACTCAAATAAAGGGGGAGGTTAGGGAGTTAGGAAATGTGAAGGGTTGGGCTCGTGTGGGCCCCACCTCACCTTTATCTTCTCATGGGTAGTTAGTAACTAGTGGGTCCCAGCCCAACTCTCACACCTAGGATATAACCACTTAGAATAAAGAATAAAATTTGTACCACAAATTTTATTCACCATTTGTATTTAATCCACAAATTTTAACAACTCCTCCCGAGAAAACGCACCTTTGGTAAAGGTCCTCTTAAGCAATTACCGCCACTGCGGTTTCATCGGTGCCCTCGTATTTCGATTCTGAGCACCGGTTCAAAAGATAGAAAAACTCGCTCGTTCGTTCATTGAATGTACCTGAGCTAAATTTCGGAAATTGATTCCGGGCACACCGGGCCTCGGAATCAGGTGTCATCAGAAACTGCATACTCGTAAAATCCCAAATAATTTAAGAAAATAATTTCCTTGAAATTTACGGGTCTTTACAGATTTGATCCCATGCCTTGAGAGGTTGCTTCATGAAGCTTGAGATGAGCTTCATAAGAGATTGGGTGAAAATTTGGAGGGATCTTGAGAGAGAAGGGTAGTGTAAATTCAACCTCAATAGGGTTTGAGTGGAGATTAATTGGGTATTGGGTGGGTTATTATAGTTAGAGAGGGGGATGCTTTATTAATTTTCAAACGTAGGTTTTGGAATCTACATGATAAAAAAATCATAACCAAAAAATGACCAATAGTTTTTTCATGGATACAACCAATGGGGAGTGGTTTTCATTATTTTATTTGACCATTATCTAAACTCATTAAAATAATACCCCTGGTGATGTGGAAGTAAATAAAGTTTATAAAGAATTAATTTTAAAACATTAAAATATATTATAGGTTTTTGAGCAGTCATTTTATATTTATAAAATTAATCAAATGGTAAAATAAAAAAAATATTTAAAGGGGAAACATGAATTGGGTGGTGGATAACTTTTATGTCGTATATTACATAACATTTTTTTCATTATGATGTCATCAAATATAAGGTATATTTATAACATATTTAATTTTTACCCAAAAATTCGACTGTCTTAGAAAATTATGAAAAAATAAGTATTGGATAATTTTGATGTGTTAATTTAAAAAAAATATTTATTTTCTTGAAATAATTATCTAAATATGAAAATTTACACTAAAATAAAAAAATCTCATTTATTGAAAAATACTGGTATTTTGACGATAACAGTTTTCTAGCCTTTATAATAGGTAAATCTTACATCATAAAATAAATTATCATTATTATTTAATATGTATTTTTAAATAATAATATTTTATTAAAATATCATTTATTTAAAAATTTCATAAATTCATAAAATGATTTTCCTGATTGAATATATATATTTACAAAATATTCAATTTTTGTTTTGTCGTATCAAAATATAATTTTTATAAAAAAATTTAAATTAAGAAGTTATAAAATAAAAATCAAAAAATTATTTTATTAAAAAAATATACAAACTTATAATATTAGGATCTAGATACCTAGCCCTTTATAACACTATAGAATTCTCTAAGGGTGAGGTGTGCGATGGTGAGATTTACTTGAGGTTGTTCAGCAAATAAGTTTTGGGCCATGATATCAATATCTACTGCAAGTAGGGGTGGAAAAAGGCATGTGTTAATAATTATACATGATATTTGTCGACTTTAATTGGTGTGCATTGATATTAATAATTCGCGAACAATTTATAAATATTATGCTTATCATATTCTTGTTTAACAAGAAATAGAGTATTTAATTTTTTTCTATTATATGAGACATGGGAGGGCAATTTCCAAATATGATATTAAAGAAATATTTGAAAAAAAATGAATATTCCAAAAATAATCATCCCATTGCACACCACTAAAAAAATTGTGTTGTGGAAAGGAAGTATATAATATTACATGAAATATATAGAATAATATAATATGAATTAAACACACCAATGTATTTCTATGAAAAAGTTGTTAATATAGCTTGATATGTATCAACTATAGTTCTTCTAAGACCCCTTTTAAACAAAACATCTTATGAACATTTGGAAGATAAAAAATAGTTTTATGTAGTTTAGAGAATTTAGTTATATGTTTTTATACATCACACTGTGTGTCCATTAAATAAATTTGACTAATAATATAATATAAGATCCTTTTAGGATATTCAGTCTCTAGTAAAGACAGTGAAGTTTACAACAAAAGAACAATGGTAGTTCAAAAATTTATACATGTGAAATTTGATGAGAATATTAAAAAAGTTATGAATCGTTATATGAATCAACATGAAATGGAATTTAGCTAAATTATTCTTTGAGCGGCTAATCCTCAAGATTAAAATGAAAATGTTGACGGGATAATCACCCTAAAGAAAAGTTTCGTAAATCACTTTAACATTGCCATTAAAAAAAAGTAATTGAAACTCTTGATTTGATGATATAAATATGAAATTTATTAGTGAATTTGTTTTCTTATCATGCATTTATTTATTATTTTCTTCCTAAAAACTCCGATGAGTACCTTTCTGATTATAACTGGATATTTACTATGGAAGAAGTGTAAAATCAGTTATCTAGAAAAATGTTATTGATTTAGTTGAAAAAACTAGAAATTCTCAAGTAATCACTAAATAGTGGATTTTAGGAATAATCTTGTTGAATCTAGAAATATTATGAAAAATAACCATAGATTATTTTCAGATGGATATTATTAAGTAGATGGGTAAATTTTGATGAATCACTGTCCCCAGTTTCTAAGCTAGAAGTTATAATGAATATTTTTATCTTTTGTAACATTTCATTATTTCAAATTATTCCAAATGAATGTGAGGTGTCCACTTTTAAATGGTTATATATTGAAGGAAATATATGTTAGAAATCTCATTGTTAGTCTTTGAACTTGTGTGTTAATTATTTAATATTTTATTGGATAAATTATAATTTCGTCACATTTAATATACATCAAATTATTTAGACATTTATATTTTTTTATAATAATAAATAGATAAAAGTTATTTTTTTTTGAATAAATTTTACACCGATTATATCAGTAAATGTGTTAATAATTGAAAATATTTTGGTTTATATTCATATGTGTTGATATTATTTTATTGTGTTGTTTTTTGTTGTAAATGATATTATTTTTAGATTTTTTTTTCTAGTTTTAAAATAATTTTAAAATAGTGTGTATATCTTCTATTAAAATTTATTTTAAATCCTGCTAATTCTTTTATTTTTAAATTTTATATTTTATATCTTGTCAAATTCACATTTTCAAAATACATTGTTTTCATTTTTTCATTAAATGGTTATATTTATGAATTCTTATATATATATATATATATATTAGCACTGCACTTCATCTTCTAGGCACCTTCATCCATGCATCACAGCATCACTGATTCTCCTTCATAACCGAATGAGTTCCTCGACACGACAACACCAATTCGACGTGACACCACATTGCATGGAAATGATGCCATCGAACCTACACGCCTCTGCAAGCTGCATCGCATAATAGCGCTTCTCTTTCCCCCTTGCACCACGATACCACCGGTACTCCTCATTCCTCGACACGCATAAGAGCATGATTGGTCGACGCTCCATAGTAGTTCCACTAGCAGCGCTACAGTTTCAGCGGTGACTCCCAACTTTAACTATTCATATATTTTTCATTTTATGATTTTTTCTATAATATTTTGATTGTTAATTTCAATAAGATTTTGAGAGCAATTTTATTTTTTTTAATTACATGAAATACAAATTTTATTTCAATGAATATCTTTGAAAATGTTTTAATCAGTTTGATGTAAAATTGAAAGCGATTTAGTATTATTATTGATCGGTCATGAGGTATTAATAGGTGATGATGTGTTTCATTATTTAAAATATTTCAAACCGATGTAATGAGGTGTTATGTTTAGAAAATAATGTTTATTTGTATATGTTAAATAAAAAACGTATGTTTACAATTAATATATATTTTTTAATAATTCAAATAAATATATAACAAATTTCATTAAATAATAAATATTTTTATATTTTTTATATTTTTTTTATATTTATATGTTTATAATTATATATAAGTACTTTTTAAATATATATATATAAATACTTTTTAAATATGTATATTTATAATTATATTTATATGTTTATAAAAAAAATATATGTTTCCAATGAATTGACCCATTAATGCTTGAATATAATTGGTGTCCATATATATGCTATGCATTCATCATGAATGTTTATTTATACATTACGCCCTCATTACTATTCATGTTGGTCATATATATGATAACCCATTTTTTACCTATACTTTACTCGATGTATATGATTTGTGTCTCCATGAAGCTATTATGTTCGCATAAATACTTAATATCGCGATAAATATATTTAAGTAATAAATGTTTTTATTATATTTATAATTATAAATATTTAGTTATATATAAATACCTTTTAAAATATATTTATATATAAGTATATATATATATATATATATATATATATATATATATTTAAATAATTATAAAATTACAAATTTTTTTTAATTGAATGATAAATCAATAAATATATATATAATATTTATAAATATATATGAATACCTTTTAAATATATTTATTTAAAATTATAATTAAATATATATATATATATATATATATTTAAATAAATATATGTCTATAATGAATATATATATATATACATATATACAAATATTTATACATATATAGAAATATTTATATTTATAAGTATAAATAATACATATATATATATATATATGTAAATAATTATAAAATTATAATAAATATATTTATTATATTAATAAGTATAATTATAAAAATATATATATATATTTATAGTCGTAAATATATATATATATATATATATATATAAATACTTATGAAATTAAAATTAATATAATAATTATATTTTTTATAATTTCATAACTATTTGAATAAATATATATTTATATCGAAATAATTATTAAATTATAATTAACGTATTTAATTTAGTTTCATTATTATTTGAATATATATATATATATTTATCACTATAAATAAATAAATATTTATTTAAAATTATAATTATAAAGATAATAAATAAATAAATAAATATATATATATATATATATATATATTATAATTTTATAATTATTTAAATATAAACATATATTTATTTAAATGATCGTGAAATTATAAAAAATATATATAATTAATATATTTATTTTAATTTCATCAGAAACTTAATATATATATATATATATTTATATTTATGACTATATATAATTAATATATTTATTTATAAATATTTGTATATATATATAAATACATATATTTAATTACATATATTTTTTTAATAAATATATTTATTATAATTTTATAATTATTTAAATATAAATAAATAGTTTTATAAATAATTATGAAATACTTATGAAATAAATATATATTTATTACATATATATATGTTAATAACAATGAAATACTTATTTATTATATAAAGAAATGTATATCTATTTATAGTTATTATTATAAATAAATAAATTTATATTTATTATACATATAATTTAATAAATATATATAAAAATGTAAATAATTTATTATCATTATAGTTTTATCAGCGTTTTTTAGCGCTGAAAACGATATGCCTTTATCAGTGATAATTTAGAGATGATAAAACCTATATTTATCAGCACTTTTTAGCTAGTGTTATTAAAGACTTCCCCCGATTTTATAAAAAAACCCCTCACAGTCTCACCCTCCTTCGCACACCTCAAGCTCTCGCAGAAGCCTTACCGTGCCGCTGCAAATCCTCCTCCTCCTCCTCCGCTGCCTCCTCCTCCTCATCCTCCTCCGTTGCTGTTGTCGACTGCTCCTCCTACTCATCGCCGCGAATCCATCATCTGCCACCACCGTGAAGCCCTGCTCCGCTATCGTGCGAGCCCTCCTCCACCCTGCCGCTGTGAAGCTCTCCTTCATTGTTGCAAAAAGCTTGAATACTTTTTAAATCTCCATACGTTTTGAGTTCCCTTACGTATTGCCTTCTAAGTTCCCTTACACATTTCCTTATTAGTTCCCTTAGTGACAAACCATGAAATTTAGAGGACTTTTGCATGAATGAACTTGTTTCATCCCCTTATCAAGCATAACGAAGGTTTTGGGATACTAAAATATTTATGCATTAACTATTGAATTTTAAATTATGTTACAAGTTCAGTTTAATTGAAATGTTAATGAGTAGGTGACATAAAAATAGTAAGATATAGATTATATGTTTTTAGAAGGATGTCTAAAGTTAATATGTTTTCATGAATTATTATGAAATCACCAGTGTATATTTTCTCAATCATGTTTATGTGTTGAGCATGTTGCACCTATGTATGGAAGAATGTGTATGTCACCCTTTATGTAATATGGTGGTATGTCTCCATGGTAGTGAAATGCTTAATGCATGTTATTTTGTGCATCTCAAGCATAAAGCATGAAATTTAAACATGTGAATTTTTCATTTTATAATATGAAAGCATGATTTAGTAATATTATTGAATTACAAAGTATGTTATTTTAAAGAATTTTGGGTGTTTATTTTCATGTTCCATTTTATTATTGCTTCCATAAGGTGTTGATATATTTTTTTGGTAACCTATTTTCCTAAAACTAGAATTTGACAATCTAAAGGCCATTTAATATGAATTTTACTCTTTATTGAGTGTATATCTATAATTTATATGATGATTCATTGAAATTTATGTGAAGTGATCAATGTTAGTGATATTTACTCCTATCTTGATTATGTGCTATTTATCTGATTGAATTGATATGGTCACTTTCCATAAAAGGTTAATATTTTAAAGAAGGTATTGAGAAAGCTATTTAGAAATCTAGAATTTGGTGATGATGTGTATTGAATACAGTTGATGCTTATGAAAATAATGATGAAATGGGGATTGGTTGTTGTGTTTTATTATTGGGATTGTTTTTGTTGGTTGTGTTACTTTTTTGTGGGTTGTTTAGTCTCATTTTGTAATTATTGTGGTTGGTTTTGGTGTTGGAATGTGTTATGAAGTAGGTGTGGTGGTCGGTTTCCTTAATAATCCTAATAATTTTTTATTGTTGATATGGAAGTGGTGAATAGATGATTTTGTGGTTGGAGTGATGGATGACCTATTGTGTTTGTGAGATTGGGGTGTTATGGTTGGTGGTATAGGAAGGAGATGATTTTTTGGTTGTTGTAGAGAATTTTATGTGGTGATGAGTTTTGGTGTTTCATTTGGTTTGTTATGGTTGGCATGAGGTGATGTATTTTACATGAAATAGGAGATATGATGTTGTGATTAATTCAAAGTGGTGAAGTGATTACTTGAGATGTTGTGTGGATGAGATGGATAGGAATAGTGGAATGATCAAGCTTAGGTAGTACATGATTCAAGCATCAAGTAGAAGACGGTTGCCCACTTTGAAGAGACGTGACTTTATGTTTAAAAGTATCATGGCCAAGTGACACTTATGTCTTTATCTATCACTTAGTTACACCTCAGTAGTATTACGAGTGTAAACTATAGGAGTCATACTATTTATTCACGAGAGACATGATAATCCTTTTATAGCTTTATATTTTATAAAATATCAGTTATTTTTTTATTCATGTATCCATTATAAAGTTCCTCTCTTGGGATTTATGTGTTTATCAAAAATTCCTAAGAAGCTCATTTAAAATGATAAGTGTTTTGAAATGTTTCTTAAAAAATTATATGTGTTCAAGATACCTTTTTTTGGTTTTAAATAACATTAAAATGATTGAAACACTTTGGATGGACTTAGGTTGCATGCCAAGTGTTTGTCAACTCACCTGATTGGATTTCATAAAGGGATGTAAATGTTTTGAAAGCATATGTAATTTTGGTTTCATTTTAACAATGGGTGTGTGATGTTTTAAATGAAAATTTGTAAAATATAGAGGGTTGTCACTCATTTTAAATTATTAAGATTATTGGTTCATGAAGTTTCCTTGAATGATTTATAAAAAAGGAATTTTTGTTTTGAGCAAGACTGTTTGAAACTGATTGGTTTATTTTAAAAAGGGTGTGCTATTTTGAAGAGGAATTTTTGTAAATGGTTGTTTTTTAATGGGATTTAAACTATGATTTTATAAATAGTTTTCAAAGGAGACTTAAAGACTATAATTTTTTTTTGGCCTTGGTTAATTTTTATATCAATGTTTTGTGTATTTATTTTGTTAAATATTAATATTACCGAATCAAATAGGATGGATATAAAGAATGAATTGATTAATGCCCATCGTTTGACAAAAGATTATGAAGATGGAGTGAAATATTTCATCAAGTTTGAAAAAGATCATTCTTATGACCCTTCGCAAATTCTTTGTCCATGTTTGCTGTCACGAACCAAGCTGGGTCGACACCTGACCCGGTGCTCGACCCAGTCTGCAGCAAGGCCCAAGGGGCGTTCCCGATCCCCACAGGTTGGATCTAGTGCCTGGGTATCAAAAATAACATTAGGGAATGATTTACCTGAAATAATAAACAAAAACAACCAAAAAGATAAATAAACTAAAACTGAAAACAGACAACCAAACACTCCCTTAAACTAAGATCAAATTTAAGGTTTAAAACTCAACTTGAAAACCAAAGGGAACTAAAATAAATAATGAAAACTAAAACTCAACCAAAAACCTCCAAAAAACATGAGGTGCAACATCCTCAAGCTACCAACACCAACCTGCATGAGAGGACTATCAACAACCAGAACCACCATCACTAATAAGGACGCCTCAATCCAGGATACACAAAGAACATGGTCTACATACACCAAAAGGTGTATGTAGGGTGTGATCCAAGAGCCATGTAGGATACCACCCAATAAAAATATTCCATGCCACAACATCAAAGAGATAATTTAATATGATTTTTTAAACTCTTGCTTTTAAAACACTTTTAAGGAAAACATTTACAAGATAAAAGTTAAAAAAATGAAACACTTAAAGAAAAACCATTTCACGAACATAATTTTAGAGTGGAAGAGAAAAATTCATAAAGAACACACATGAACCCAAGTGGTCCTCCATATGCTGATGGAGGGCACCACGTCATGAATACTAGAGCACTTTGGGTAAATCCCCTAAGTTAGCTAGCACACGTGGGATGCTAGATACAACTTACCTTGGTGTAAACGTGGCATAAGAACCACAATAATCTATGTTCTCATGCATGACCCACTAGTAGGGAAACACATTGATAACCTAGTGGTCTACAATCATCACAAAAGTTTAGTTAGTGGTGCAATGTCAATCCTGCTAGATGAAACTGGGATGAATAACTTACATTTCATCTAGCATACTAGTCTTAATCTTCCCACCTAGGTACTTGAGGTTCCCTTTTTGTGCTCAATCAAGTTCCACATTCACATAGTGTACCACTTTCACACATCACAAACCAAACAAGATATTACACACACAAAGCCACCACTTGCATACTCAAACCCCATTTTAAAAACACATGCACAATAAATCATTTCAAAAACATGCCTTGCACCTCTCATGTCATTCAAAAGTTCATAAAAAAATTTCCAAAAATAATCTATGAATGCACCTCAAGGCTTTACACCCGAAGACATACTCAAAAACCCCTTTTTAGACAAAAAACACATCAAAAACCATTTCACACCATAGTTTACATCACATGCACGACTTGATAAATTATTTAAACAATTTAAAGGACATTTATAAATATCACATCAAGGGTTTTTACATAAAAATGTCACTTTAAAACTTAAAACATGTTTAGCCCTATCAAAAACCACTTTCACACATCACATTTAAGTAAATAAATCCAATTAAATAGTTTATTAAACACATCAAATTAGCACATGAGAGTTTACCATAGAAACACACTTGGTTCCATATAGAATCATCACTTTAAAACCAAATTGACAACATAACCATACCAAGGGAACACAAGTTTTATTAGAAATAGAATTTCCAACACATTCACACCTTTGATATATGTTAATAAATAATTATAACAACTGATAAAAACAATTTTCATAAATACCCCAAATGTTTTTACACCCAAAAGTTCACTCAAAACCCCATTTAAAAATCAACCGCATGTACTAACCATATAAAAATGTGTTTTACACCATCAAAAAAACTTAAATAAATCATTTCATGACTCAAAAAACACCTTAAAACCATTGACACAATTACATAAACTAAATCATATAAAGACACCAATTTCAAACCAAATACACATCACATTTTTCCTAAAACTACATTCGCACTATACAAATAATTGATTGAACAACAACAAGATACATATAAAAACATAACAATTTTCCTTTCAAACATTTATTTTCAACACAAATTCATGTTAAAGAATTTACAAAACAAGTCCGCACCACTAAAATAAATCATAGAGCATGAGAAAATAAACTAAACAAACAAATTAAATTATCTAAAATTGATGGGGCATGGAACCACCTACCTCAATGTCAAAAACCCAAAAATAGGTGTGAAATATTCAATCGTATTCTAATTACACCACAAGAGAACCAAATTGGACCCTAAACAAGAGATCAAACCCAAATCTATCTAGGATTTAACCCTAAAACACAACTAAACCTTTTGGAATCCAAACCCTCAAATAATCAAGGACCAAAACCCTAGTGATGAGGAAGAAGGGTCTACCGAAGGGATGCTGTGCATGAGGGAGGAAATCGGGGTACCAATTGGGGATTCAGAGTGGCACCAGCCAGCAAGGGGGAAGGTACTGGTGGACTAGGTTGTGCGCAATAGGGGGAAAGAGTTGGACTCAAGTCATGTGAAAGAGGCAGGGCATCAGGGGGTGTTCCCCGGATGGACACCGGCCATCTAGAGTAGCGGCGGCACAACATGGGAGAGGGAGGAAGGTGTGACGACGATTGGCCATGGGGACCAGGGGTGCGACGTGAAGGGGTTCCAGGGGTGGAATCACGCAAGTAGGGGGGAAGAAAGGGAAAACTTCCTTTTTTTTAAACACTAATTAGAATAATAATAATAATATAAACAATGATAATTATAATAATAACTTAATAATAATACTAATAACCTAAAAAATTAACAATAAAATAATATAATATAAAATAACACTAATTATATTCTTAACATCAATAAGAGGATTAATAATGTTAATAATAACATGAACATTATTAGCCCTGACGATAATAATAAAATTTATAATAACTTAATACAAGGTTGAGAATAATAATAATAATATTAATATCAACTTAATAAAATTTATATTATTAACTCTATTAATAATATTAAAAATATTCTAAAACAATATTATTATTATCATTAAAATATTTCCTTAAATTTTTTTACACTTCTTATTTTTAATTTATTTCCATTTTCTTATTCATCCTATTTTACTTTATCATTATTACAATATTCCTTTATGTTTTAATTTATTTTGAAAACCAGGTAGGCTGCACTATCTCCAAACTGTGCCCTGCCAATGTGCCCAGTGCTGCTAAACCCAAAACGTGCGTTTTTTTCAACAAAACTCAAAAGTTTTGAACATGGGATCACCCAAAACATGATGAAAAAGTACCAGGCTATAAAATAATAAAATAAATTAATTTTAAAAAGTTAGAGTGTGAAAATTCTCCCCACCCTAGCGCTTTCCATCCCCAAAAATCCATAACTAAGGCTGAATCCCAAAGTATAAAACGATACCCCCTTAAGGTTCAAAGAGGATCCCTATGAAAAACAAGAGAAAAGAGGAAAACAAACCATGCTTAGAGAAAGTGGATTAAATGAAAACCTCAAGAAACCTATAAAAAGAGTTTCCACTAAGTGTCACCCACCCCAAGGAGCTAGAACACCTCCATTTGATCGATCAAGGATCAAAATTTTCACACCCACATAATCCAATCGTTCAAACTAAAACATGTCAAGTACCGCTAAACAGAAATCGCACCACTCATCTAAGGTAAACAAGTAGAACCAAATCATTTCTAGGAACAAAACAAAGGATCGACATGGGGAGGCCTGAACGGACTTCCCACCATTAAAAACCAACCAACCACTAAGAAAAGAACCAACTGACTGACACAGGGAGGCCCGAACAGATTCCCTAACATTATGAAAAAAGCCAACACCGATTCATTATAGAGATATTTGAGAGATACCCACCACAAGTATCCCCAAAATAGAATTGATGGAAGATACACAAACTTTGAAACTTCCCTACACCGAAAAAATACCCCCACCACAAGGGGTGGGGCGGGGAGGGCCCAAATATCGGGGCATCAAAACCATGGCTGATGACGACCAACCACTTCACATCCTAGGATGACCAAAAAAACAAAATTGAGACCGATTTACCCAAACAAACCCCATAAAGACCACTAAAATAGATTACATCTGGTGGGAAATATCCACTAAGACTTTAAGATAATGAGATGACCATGCCTCCTCATAGCCATGGGAAACCACACACACCCAAATGGGGCGCTGGGAATGGAAAAACTACAGGAAAAAATTTAAAATACCTTCACCTTCAATATTGATGTCAGAAAAAAGCTCGGGCTCCCATATATTCCTGGGGTTCTTGACCACACACCAGCTTCACTCTGAGGCCTATGGCCGGAGCCCTGATGTTCAAAGCATCTCCTACCTCACAGTCAGGCATTGAAGACTCATAAAATCAACCCCTTCTTTCCTGGTGCCACAAACAACCATACTACAACCGATACTACACCATCAGACACAACACACCTCGACATCCACTTACTTCCACACGAAACATTCACCAGCATAAGAGCTAAAATGGTGCCTGTGCATCAACCCTTGTTGCACTGAATGAGAAAAGCACACAACAAATTGTCCCCAAACATGACCATTGTTCTTGAGAGAAACATTACATGGAGAGTGACTTTAAACCGATTCTTAAACAACATTTGATTCCTACAAACGACCATAGAAGCCTCATATGACTAGGTCTGCCACACTAGTGTCCTAACATGAACCCTTTCTTAAACGAAACCAAGGAAGGACCAAAGGTCATTTAGAACAACATCCCACACTGATAACTCTAGACAGATTCCACCTTTCCACACTGAAATATCCTTCACCACTTCAAAACAGGAACTTCAACTTAATGAGGTCAAAATTCATCCTTAACTATCAAATGACCAAGGAAACCAAAGTTTCATTCAACCCCTCTCACATCCACCCTCCCGATGCGAGAAGTTCCACTTGATTGGAAAAAAGAGAGGCTGATTCAATTCTATAATTCAAGAAGAGAGTCCTTACTTCGATCAAATGGAAGGCCGAACGACGATGGATTATCCTTTGTTGCACATCAATTAGACATTAACTATTTATAAGGGAATACACTATCTGTGAAGGAAGACCAAGGACCCAATCAAATTTTTCCCTCGTCCAACACACATCATAGAAGAACACCAAACATCCAAGGGAAACCACCACAAGTTTTCCTAAAACACTTCTCAAAAAGCCACTAACCACCACTTTGAACTAACTCATCGATGAAACAAAAACCTGGGACAACGTCTAAACAAGATTGATTTTCAAGACTCAAAAACCCCACTACAAGATTATAAACTCAATTCATAATCGTCAATGTTTTCCAAACCATCATGTCTATAAATCCAAAAATTTAAATCATAAAAATCCAATCTCATTTCACACAAAAACTATTTCATAAAAAATACACATTTCTAGGAACTCACTCAAAATAGTTCTAAAAGACCATGTTCCACCAATTTCAAAACCAAATCATTTCCACTTAAAATCAAAATTTTCATAAATTTTCAAATAGAAGTTTTCCAAATTATTTCCAAAACCCAAAGTGATACATGACAATGTAAGGGAGAATTAGTGCCAGCGGGTGACTTGGACATATGGTTGGCGGCCATACGCCAATCACTCCACCATCATAGAGAGCATACTAGGGAAATATCCCTATCTCCACATGTCTTTCCAGGTCCTGTGAGCTTGATGAGACCCTTGACCCTACTCCCTTTTCATTTCCCACAAACAAGATTAAACACAATGACCAAAGACTTAGAGAAATCTCAACTTTCCCTAGTAACTCGAGTCTTTCCATGAGGTGTGCTGGCTAGGCACCTTACTCGTAGCTAGAACATCGAGTTCCGACACCCTTAAATCCGGTCCACCCTGACTCTTTCCCAAATATCCTGACCCAAAGGAGCGAACACCTTTTACACCATTTTTTCACAAACCAAGTTGGGTTGTCATCCTACCCGGTACAATACAAGGCCCGAGAGGCATTCCCAATCCCCACGGGCTAGCACAAGTTCTTGGGTATCAAAAATAATATGAGGGAACGATTTACCCGAAATAATAAACACAAACAACCAACAGGATAAATAAATTAAAATTGAAAACAAAAAACCAAACATGCCTTTAAACTAAGATAAACTTTAAGGTTTACAACTCAACTCAAAACCAATGGGAACTAAAATAAATAATGAAAACTAAAACTCCAACAAAAACCTCTAATCAACATGAGGTGAAACATCCTCAATCTACCAACACCAACCTTCATGAGAATACCATCAACAACTAAAGCCACCAACACTAAGCATAATGCCTCAACCTAGGATACATAATGAATAAGGTCTACATACACCAAAATGTGTTTGTAGGGCATGATCCAAGAGCCCAGTAGGATACCACCCAATAAAAAAATTCCATTCCACAACATCAAAGAGATAATTTAATATGATTATTTAAACTCTTGCTTTTAAAAAACTTTTAAGGAAAAAATTTACAAGTTTAAATATAAAAAAGAAACACTTGAAGAAAAAGCATTTCATGATCACTATTTTAGATTGGAAGAGAAAAATTCATAAAGAACACACATGTACCCAAGTGGTCCTCCATATGAATATGGAGGGAACCATGTCAGGAATACTAGAGAACTATAGGCAAATCCCCTAAGGTATCTAGCACATGTGGGATGCTAGAGACATCATACCTCGGTGCAAACGCGACAAAGGAACCACAACGATCTACGTTCTCGTGCACGAGCCACTAGTAGGGAAACACATCCATAACCTAGTGGTATCCAATTATAACAAAAGTTTTGTTAGTGTTGTAACATCAATACTTCTATAAAAAACCGGGATGAACCACTTATGTATCTTCTATAATACTAGTCATAATCCACCCACCTAGGTACCCAGGGTTCCCTTTTCGTTCTCAATCAAGTTCTACATTCACATAGTGTATCACTTTCACATATCACAAACCAAACAAGACATTACACACACAAATACACCACTTGAATTCCCAACCCCCATTTTAAAAACACATGCATAGTAAATCATTTCACAAACATGCCTCGCACCTATTATGTCATTCAACAGTTCATAAAAAAATTCCAAACAAAATTCTGAAAGCACCACAAGGATTTACATGTGAAGACATATTAAATATACCCTTTTTAGTCCAAACACAAAACAAAAACAACATCACACCATAGTTCAAATAACATGCATGAATTGATAAATTATTTAAACAATTTAAAGGACATTTCTAAATATCACATCAAGGGTTTTCACATAAAAATGTAACTTTAAAATTTAACACTTGTTTAACCCTATCAAACACTACTTTTTAACATCACATTTAAGTAAATAAATCTAATTAAATAGTTTATAAAACACTTCAAATTAGCTCATGAGATTTTACACCAAAACACACTTGGTTACATATAAAAACGTCACTTTAAAACCAAATACACAACATAACCATACCAAGGGAACATAATTTTTTATTAGAAATATCATTTCCACCACATTCATGCCTTTGATATATGTTAATAAATCATTATAAAAACTGATAAAAACAATTTCAATAAACACCCCAAATGCTTTTACACCTAAAAGTGAATGCTGAACCCCATTTAAAAATCGATCGCACACCCTAACCATATAAAAAAGTGTTTTACACCATCAAAATGATTTAAATAAATCATTTCATGACTCAAAAAATACCTTAAAATCATTGAAACAATTAAATAAACCTATTCATATATAGGAACTAATTTCAAACCAAATGCACATCACATTTTTCATAAAACTACATTTGAACTATAGAAACAATTGATTGAACAACAACAAGATCTATATAAAAACATAACAATTTTCCTTTTAAAAATTTATTTTCAAAACACATGCATGTCAAAGCATTTACAAAACAAGTCCACACCACCAAAATAAATCATAGAACATGAAAAAATAAACTAAACAAACAAATTAAATTATCTAAAATTGTTGGGGTTTGGAACCACTTACCTTGATGTCAAAAACCCCAAAATAGGTGTGAAATCTTCAATCGCATACCAATTGCACTGAAAGAAAACCAAATTGGACCCTAAAAAATATATCAGACCCCAAATGATCTAGGATTAAACCCTAAAACACAACTCAACCTGTTGGAAACCATACCCCCAAATAAACAAGGACCAAAACCCTACCGATGAGGAAGAAGGGTCTATCAAAAGAATGCTACGTGCGCAGGAGGAAAGCGGGGTGTCGGTCAGGGAGCTAGAGCTTCACCGACCTATGAGGGCGAAGGTGTCGGCAGACCAGGCCCCGCACGATAGGGGGGGGGGTTTCCAGACGCGAGTCGTGCGACATAGGTAGGGAACCAGGGGTGTTTTCTAGATAGAGACTAGTCGACCAGAACAGGGGCGGCGCAACATGGGAGAGGGAGGAAGGTGCGATGAGAGGGTATCCATGGGGAGTAGGGATGTGACGTGAAGGGGTTCCAGGGGGGATCACGCAGGTTGGGGGGAGAAAGGGGTGACTTACCCATTTTTAAACCCTAATTAGAATAATAATAATAATAAAAATAATGATAATAATAACAACTTAATAATAATACTAATAAACTAAAAAAAATTACCAATAAAATAAAATAAATGAACATAATAATAATTATATTCTTCTTATCAGTAATAGGATTAATAATGTTAATAACAACATGAACATTCTTAGAGCTAAATATTACAATAAAAGTGATAATTACTTAATAAAATATTTACAATAATAATAATATTAATATCAACTTAATAAATTTTATATTATTAATGCTATTAATAATAATAAAAATATTCTCAAACAATATTATTATTATTATCAATAAAATAAATCCTTAAATTTTATTACACATCTTAGTTTTATTTTATTTCGGTTTTATTATTCATCCTATTATACTTTATCATTATTTCATTAATCATTTAAGTTTTAATTTATTTTGAAAACCAGGCATGCTTTTTGGTCTCCAAACCATGCCCTGCCCATGCGCCTAGAGCTGCTAAACCCAAAATGCGTGTTTTTTCTCAAAAAGACTCAATTTTTTTTAACATGGGATCACCTAAAACCTGATGAAAAATTACAAGGACAGAAAATAATAAAACAAATTAATTTGAAAAAGTGAGGGTGTGACATTTACACTGTTTTTATTCAAGGAAAGTTATTCCAGAGGAGTTGGAAGAACACTTGATCTGTCCCAGAATAAATCGAAATTATAAATGTTGGCATAAACATGGAGAAAAAAAATGCATCTAGAGGATGTGATAACACTAAATTTTATTGATTATATGATATGATTACAAGTTTGGAAAATAAATAAGAATGTATCAAGGATATGATTATAGAAGTGAATGATGATGAAGATTGTATTGAGGAAATGGAAAGGACAATTGAAGATGAACTTCATGATTTCCCAAAATTGTTTGACTAGTTAAAGAGTTTTCCAAAGATGCCATTTTTTGGTGGTTGTACTAAATATATAGCATTTTCATCTGTATTGAAGATGTATAATTTTAAAGAATAAAAAAGATGGAGGGATGCCAGTTTTATAGAATTAATTGCTCTCTTGAATGACATCTCCCAGAAGATAAAAAGCTCCCGAGATGAACATACAACGCCAAACGAATGCTAAAATCTATGGGTATGATCTTTGAAAGAATAAAAATCTTCCCAAATAACAGTATGTTGTTTCTCAAGGATGACATATCACTTAGATAATTCCCAAAGTGTGGTGCTTCTTGATACAAGAAAGATGAATCTGGTCCTATGAAAGTTGTATGGTACATTCCAATCATTCCAAGGTTTAGGTACCTATATGGATGTGAGGATACTACAAGGAAATTGATGTGGCACATACAAAGAAGAAATAAATATGGGAAACTATATCACCTAGTAGAGTCTCCTCATTGGAAGAGAGTCGATCATGAGTATCTTGATTTTGGAAATGATCCAAGAAACCATAGTCTTGCATTATCTATATATTGAGGGAATACTTTTGGTTTTCAAGGAAACACTCATGGTACATGGCCAGTTATGTTTCTAAGTTATAACTTTCCACTGTGGTTATGACTGAAATGAAAACACATCATGCTATATATACTTATATCAAGACCAAAACAACCGGGTAATGATATTGATGTTTATTTGGATCCATTGATCGAGGATTTGAAATTACTATAGGATTCAGGTTTTACGTTGTATGATGATTATAGAAATGAAGATTTCACATTGAGAACCATGTGGTATGAGATGAAAAATGACTTTCCTTCTTATAATTTTTTTTCAGGATATAGAATTAAAGTAACTGATGGTTGACCCATCTACGAACTAGGTACACAATCAATTAGGTTGAAATATTCATCTAAAACCATATTTCTAGGACATCACATACTTCTAACCCGATGATATATGTACTGATCTTGGATGATATCATTCGATGGAAGTTTTGAAGAATGTACAACATCGTCTCTACCAACAGGCGATCAACTATTTGAGAAAGTAAAATATGTGGACACTGATTTTGGAAAACTGTTTTTGAAAATCTTTACAAAAACTAGTTGGAATAAGACATTAGTTTCTTTGAATTACCATATTATAATTGTATGTGCGTCAGAAACTTTCTAGATGTTATACATGTTGAAATAATATATGTGATAATGTCATTAGCACATTGCTAAATGCACCTGACAAAACAGAGGTTAGAATTAAGGCTAGGTTAGACATGGTTGACATGGGAATACGAGAAGAGTTGGTTCCAGTAAAGGGTGAAAATTTAACTTTTCTTCCTCTAACTGCTTATACTCTTTCCAGGAAGGAGAAATATCATTTTTTTAAATTCTTTAATGTCATAAAGGTTCCATATGAATATTCATTAAATATTAAGGGCATCGTGTCAATGACCGATTTAAAGTTAAAGGTTTTGAAATCACATGATTTACATGTTTTGATGTGAGATATAATGCTTATATATTTACGTTGCATTTTCCCAAGAATTTTTGTCATACATCAACCAAACTCTATTTCTTCTTCAAAGCTATATTCAGAAAATTTATAGACCCAAAAAAATTACCGAGTATGGAAAGAGAAATTTCTATCATATTATGTGAATTGGAAATGTTCTTCCTAACAACATTCTTTGATATGATGGTTCACTTGGTGAGAGATATTCCACCATGTGGTCCTTTATACTATATATGAATGTACCCCATTGAACGTTATATGAATTCTTTTAAAGGGTATATAAAAAATCAAAGTCGGCTAGAGGGTTGTATTGCAGAGTGATATATTATTGAGGATACTCTTGAATTCTATACCGAATACCTGTCCGGTATAGAAAGCATTGGTCTACCGAAATATCATCACACTGGGTGACTTGTGGGTGAAGGAAGTTCTGGAAGAGATTTTGTCACAATCAATATTACAGATTGGGAGCAGTCCCACCTTTATGTTTTGTATAACATTTTGGAGGTTTCCCCATATGTAAAAATCTACAATGAAATTCTTAATAATTTGAATCCATCAATAGATGAAAATAGATATCAAATACACATAATCAATAGTTTAAAGGATAGTTTTAGGACCATATTTTAATGGAGTCAGATGAAAATCTAGATTCAATTTCAGAACGAGTTTGATTTCTAGTCGGAGGACCAAGTGTGTATGTATTATTTTACAATGGATATGTAATTAATGGTTATAAGTTCTATAAAAATGAGCTTGATGAAGAGAGTACCATGAAAAATAGTGGAGTTACACTTATGGCTGAAGCGATGAATGTTTCTAGAATTAAGGACAGAAATCAAATTTGCGCAAATATTCCATACTTTGGCATCATCAAACAAATATGGGAGTTCGATTATACAACATTCAATGTTCCAATTTTTCACTGCAAGTGGGTTGATAATAGAAGGGCTATTAAAATAGATGAATTAGAATTCATGAAAGTTGATTTTAGTATGGAAGGGTGAAAATATAAACCATTTATAATGGAATCATAGTAAATACAAGTATTTTATGTTACACATCCTGCAAACCAAAAGTGGTCAATTGTTCTGTTATCAACTAAAACCACTGAAGGGTCAGATAAAAATTCAACCGAGAATGATCCTTTCATTGGGACATCACAATAATTTTGTATTAGTCCCAATGTAGACATCATTTTGTATGTCATAGGAGCCCACCATGAAGGTGTTTGGATCGTTTATAGGGGGTCAAATCCATTCATCCCTTAAAAAGGAAAAAGAGAGTTCAATAATCAGGTTACATTTTTTTGTATTATACATCATGTTACATCATGTTATTATCTGTTTTTTGATTCATTTATGTACTATAAATTATTTGTTAAACCTCTTCTGCAGATAACGACTTCTACATGTTTTGGTTCTCCCAATCCCAAGGAACAATATGTCTCTCAACCTGTTGCTTCTCACAGTGCAGAGGAACGAACTTCTTCATGTGTTGGTGATTCCATTCCTAAGTAACAATAGGTTTCTCAACCTACTGTTACTCCCAGTGCAGAGGTACAAAAACCATCTTCACATGCCAATGATACCACTCTAGAGGAACATATTGACAATGTTGATTTAGGGGAAATGGTAGGTGATGAAGCACCAACATCGCAGATTAAAAAAGAGCACCATAGTTTGATGGTGTTTTCAAAAATAATTAAGACAAAAGTTAAAGGAATAAAATTAGAGGTGGAATAGAATGCGAGGAGTTAGCATGTTAACCCCAAAAAGGACATGTTCATCAATTATATTGTAATCATCACTCAAAACTGTGTGTCGATTGATATAGATTCATGTCACCATGTTGTACCTGGGATGAAGAAATTGATATAGGAAGAGATCACGGTAACATTATGATACATTTATTTATTTAAATAAGAAATAAAATAATAAAATATTGACTTACTATTCATTATCCATTACAGAGTGCATTTATAGTAGATGAATCCCATAAGAAGTATGTATTAATACTTACTGGAAGGATTCACATAGGATTTCTCAAAATTTTGACAAGTCATTATCTTAAATATGATGAATGGAAAATAAACCTTTACCCACTAGTTATCTATTCACATATGATAACCCAGGATGTGTGGGATGCGTTTACTGAATGTCGTGAAAATGTGTCTTTTTTAGGTTCATTATGGCCAATAATACATTGTTTGATGATATGTGTGTTAATCAATTTGATTGAAAATTTTTTATTTATAAAAAAAAAGTGAGTTTTGGAAATAAGGAATTAGCAGCAGAACCAGTTTACACCTACTATAAAGAAAGTATAGGGTACGTTTCACTGGAAAAGAAATGGTAAGTATTTTAATTTGAGCGTAATACTTTTATGTGACCTGAAAAAACACCATTATTATGTTCCATTGTTTATATTCATATTTATGACACAGAATCTAAATAAACTTACATTTCATTCCATGTGATATGGAAGGAGGCACATGTAAATAAATATGGGATATTAATAGATTAGAATACACAAAAAGTGTAGTAATCATGAGTAAGTAATACATAATAATTTTTTTTTTCTTCAATTGCTATTACACAACAATAATCAATTATTTTCCTATATTTTCTATCTGAATTAGTCATAGGAATCAGAAACACCTGTTCAAGATGAACACATACTATTGGTGGCCTTGAAGTGGCCAAAACAGTATGGTCGTGTTAGAGGTGCAATTTTTTGGGTGACACCCCAAACATATTTTGAGAAAAAAAAAGAGGATGATCAAAGTGAATTAATAAAACATATGAAATAAATAATATCTACCCTTGAAGGAAAATTACAATATCATAGGGAGATGATTGAAAAATTAATGAGGTATAGTCATAGAGAAGAAGGAACTAAAGAACAACCACACCATGGAGATCCCGCCCCACTCCCCACAAGCTATGGGTATAGCCATTCCCCTCAAAGAGATGTCTTAGAAGAGGTAATCAATGTTCTAATAAATGTTTCTATAAAATGTGAATCATATAGACATTGATTCCTTTCCCATACAACTATTCTAAAGGGTGATAATGACTGTAATTTATATATAGTAACACCCACCCATCACCTTGTGCCGAGGGCTACGATGTTCAATATTCAAAAGGACCTGCTACACAACAGACCACTTCCAACAGGTCATGTGCGAGTTTCGATCACCGTATCCCATGAACCGATCATAGAGATACCTATTCCAATTCCTGAGGATGATATTAATATATCCAAAAAATCTGTTGGAACATTCATTGCATGGCCTTCACATCTTGTAAAAAGGTTTGATGATAAGAAGGTATTCATTTCGAATTTACTTTTCAAGATAACCCTTTAACAATTAATGAAACAATTCTGAACTAATGAATTCTATTACATACATAAAAAGATAAGGGTATTAAATGAAAAATCATCTCAAACCCATATAAATGATCTACCAATCGATCAAATAGATATATTGAAAGTAAAATTACCCCACCCATTCTATATCCACATTTACTAGAATTCAAGGATCATGTGGATACACAGTTAAAATATGGTCACAATCACATAGATGATTTTGAATAAAATATGTACAAAGAGAAGGATAATGAATTCATTGGTGTTGAGTGTGAAACCGAAATCCTCGACTATGAGTGGATAGGTGTCTCAATTGTAAATGTGTACATGAGGTATGTTCTGATGATTTAATTTTCCACAAGCTGATATACTGTGTTAATTACGACTAAATACATTTAATAATTTTGGAATGCATATATATGAAAAAAAATTGAAGGAATTTTCCCATGAGAAAAAGTTTGGATTCATTAGTCCCCATGTAACCTTGATATAATAAGATAAAATAAAACTCAAAAAAGGATGAAATAGTGGAAGGTTTGATCAAATACTTTGAAATAAAAATTTCAGACGAAAAACTCTATTTAATACCAATGATGTAGGGGTAAGAATATACAATTTACTCAAATAAAATTTATTTCCATTTCTTTCATTACATATTCTTTTTTTTTGTTTTTAGGTATAATTGGATGCTCATTGCAATAAATTTGGATACTCCAAAGATTTACTTCCTGGATAAATGAATGGATATCCAACAAACTGTCAACACATGATGGAGTTTATAAATTTGTAATACACTACATAAAGAATTTTATAACTAAAAATAAAGTTATATAATTTATATTATATTTTAATTAGGACTTAGTTATTATATGGAAGTGCATGACTATCGTTTAAAAAAATAAATGAGGCCAAAGTCTAAGGACAAGAAAGAAGAATAGTACTATGATTGGATAAATATCAGGGTATATATATAGTTATATTTCACTATCCAAACACATATAAAAATAACATAGATATTCTCCTCAACGTTTTTTATGTGTCTAAGAAAATCCATTGGAAAAGATTACGGTTATTATATTTGTAAATTTATAAAATAGATTATATTCTATGAACAAACTAGTATCCCTGAAGAGGTATTTTCAAAGATAATTACTATTTAATTTAAAATATTTACTAATACTCTGTGTATTTATATTTTTCTAGTACACCCATGATTTTTGAAAAGAGTCATATTTACAACACTATATAGATATACTCAGAGATGAATGGGAAACATACCTGATGAAAGAATGTACACAAATAACATAAATATGTGACTTCTATATGAAAGGTAATAATTTTTAATGTTAATATCACCTTCTAACATCTTTATGATCATGTTATCCTTATATGATCATTGATATATCACTTTGTTACACTTATTGAACATCTATGATCACCATTTATTATGTTTCATATCCTTTGTAATGTCTCGGATTTTCCGTGTATTTTTTTTTAAATATTATATGGAATTGTTTTGAGACCGGGAGCGAAGACGGAACATCATTCTAAGGCCCAGTGAGCCCGGAATAGAGGTTTGAACTTTTTAAGTTAAGTGAGTCGGAACTTGTGCGCGGTTGTGGTAGTTTCCAAACGGATGCCTAGTTTACAAATATGAGGTCACCTTTGCATCTGGGATGATGAATTTACTTAAGAATAAGCCTAACCTCGATCGGTGTGGGTTGAGGGAAAAAGTTTATTTTCAGACGTTTTTAGTAAAATAATAATTTTTTTTCTAAATGTTAATTTTATTTTTATGGAAACATTCGCAGCAGCGCGACAACGGGACATCCATTTTCTTAATAAATGGCGCGTCATAATGTCTCAAGAATGGAAAACTGGACCCATTAATACCGAAACATATTTTTGAATGCCAAATAAAGTTTCCCTTTTTATTGGGATAATCGAACATCGATCGTTGGAAAAATATTGAGAGGAAACTCTGGAGAAAAAACTCTCAGCAATGGACGACGGCGGATCGAAGCTACGAATTACTATGCCAACAACATTGAAGGATCTCAACAACGGTGACAGCGCGACACCTTCGTCAACAATCGATCCCAGTTGAGGTAGGGGTTTTTATTTGATCTTTCTTTCCCCGTTTCAAATTTGAAACGACGAACGAAGATCAACCACAAACAAGTTGATCCGTAGATTCGTATGTTCTTGTGGGAGGGATTTATTTGGGATGATTTCAAGGATTTGATCCATGATTGTTTTATTGTTTGATCCTGCTCTGTTTAAGACTATTAATGAGAGCGGATCAACACTGTGACGAACGACGGTGGGGGTTCGTTCCTCACTTTGTTTATCGGATTTCTTCCCCCTCTCTTTTCTCACATGTTCTTCGTGTTCTTCACGGGGTGACGAAAAATGGATCGTGCACTCCCGTCCTGCAATGCAACGATCCCAAACTGGAGACCCGACATCACAACGTCTCTATAGAGGTGCGATGGCTATGACAGATGATGAACCAGCTCAAATCGGAAGAGACCATTCTTCGAGCGTTCTTCACGCAAGAAGATCAAAACATGTTTTCGAAGCCAATCGAGGGCCCGAAAACAACGAAGTCACTCTTGTGGTGTCGGGGTGACCAAAAAAGGGCGTTCCATGGCGATCAGATGACCAGATTGATGAACATATCATCACCGGAGGCGCGACGGTGGAGGTTCACATTTCTGGAAATTTACAGAATACACAACGTGTACTTATGAAGAACACGACGTGTAGTGATTGTAGCGACAGCTAGGGTTTTGGGGGTCAGAGATGAATCAAACGGCATGTGACCCTGGTCACATGACATGTTGGACTTTCCCCAAATCTCTACATGTATTTTGGGAAATACACGGACATGGGTATGACTACACGACTTCAGACGACACGACATGCACTCTCTACGCAGCATGGAAGAGGCGTCTATATGGGACTCGACGTGTATCCAGGGGGTACACGGGCACAGGATGGAGTACACGACTGTGTACTCCATCACATGGTCAGGTGAGGCCAGTAACGCGGGTCACCCCGTGTGCCGTTTACACGGGTTGAAGTACACAGGTTGATGACTGTGTACGAGCACATGGCCAGCGTACACGGAGCTAACCCCAGTCACTCGGACATGGCGTGTACACCGTACTACATGTCGTGTACTCAGTTTTCTACATGACCAGCCTTATGGCATGAGCCGTTGTACATGGGAAGTACCCGAGGTCAAACAACACGACGTCTAGCTTTTCTACACAGTGTTTACCTTTTAAAAAATGGAATGGTCTTCTTGTTCACCGTATCTCAGACATCTTTTATTTGGGTTAGTGCCCCTTCTTTTGGTTCCCCTAAATGTCAGGCATCGTTTCCTTCTACAAGAGTATGATACCTTCAGCAGAAATTTCTGTGATAGAGTCAGGCATCCATCCGAGAGGCTCGGATCGAGATCCTCTATCCATTATTGACCCTAGGTAGAGTCTAGCATCGACGTGACCAACTCTACTGGGCATTGATCCTCTACCTAGCTGGTGCATCACCTAGAAGGTGATTTCCGGATGAGTCGTGGTATCCACCATAGACCTGGCAGTGATCCTCATCCGTGTATCGTGATCTTTCCCATTCAGGAGTGTGTCTCCCGTAATGAGTGCTTTTATCTATCATGATCCTTCCCACTCAGGAGTGTGTCTCCCGTAATGAGTGTATCTACCTCTTGTGGCGTTTCCCGACGAATAGTATTTCTCATACGGACATCATCAGATCTTCCAGACTCGGGGAGTGTGTTCTCCCGTAATGAGTGCTTCATGGAATCTTCGAACCGAACCCCTAACAGGGGTATCTGGTTGTGTGACTTTTCTCTAGACTACGGGTCTAGGTTTTGAGTATATCTCATTTGTGTTTCTCTTATTGTATGTTTTGTGGACATATAACGTAAATAGATGACTATACCTTTACTTTATTGCTTTGTGTTTTTTGGGGTCCTCTACTGAGTATTATTATACTCACCCCTACATGGGATTTGCCCACACGTCTCGTGTCTTGTGCAGACGAGCAGCCTTTTGACAGAGTCCAGGGTAGACCTTGACATGATCGAGCTTTCTGAGTTCCCCACAAGACGAGGTGTTCCTACAGCTATGAGCGGCAGTCCTAGTACCTCTTTGCGTTACAGGTTGGACTTTGCAGTTTTCAGACTCTTCTTTTTGGTGGGCTTGTATTCCAGCCCAGTTTGCTTTCAACACTTAATTTCTTCGTACTCTGTTGGTTGGGTTTATTTGTATTCATGCATTTTTTTTTCTTAGTGCTTTTACATTTCAGCATTTTTGGCCTTGTAGATGTGTGCATGTGTATAGGTACTTAGGCAATGCCTCCCATGTTAGTAATATTCCTGCTCAGTGCTAGTCACCAAACCATGGCCTATTGGAGGTGGGCTTGGGAGTCGCAGCGCAGGCCCCACTGGGACGGGTCATGACAGAGTGGTATCAGAGGTGGTCAGTTCTACCTTACGACTAAGAGTATGTGAGTTTGGTTTGGGGAAATAGTGTTGAGTGTTTCGAGTTCGGATTTCAGGCCAGAGACTCCAGTGTTTGTGCAGCGGCCGACCTATCCATACACCAGAACTCTGATAACCTGCTTTTCGACTCAGTGCACGAAAAAACTGGTTGCAGGGAAATAAAATAAAGGTATATGCATCATATAGGAATGGGTTGTGTTTTCCATGTCCTTTATGTCAGCTGTCCAGATATACTCATTGACCATGGTAAATATTGTTTCATTACATGATGCCTCCGCGACGCATACCCGCTAGGATTCAGCATCACGATCACGAGGATGACCCCCTCCGTGACGAGGCTTAGATATAGGGACCATTTCCCTAGGTGTTTCCAATAGGTGGTGCACCAACTATTCCGCCACCAGTGGAGCAACCCATGGTACTTGCAGTACTGACCGACACGGGGAGAAGGCTTAGCGCGCTCCATGAGTTCCAGAGACATAGACCCCTCAGGTTCTGAGGTGAGCCTGACCCTCAGGTGGCTGGGGACTGGTTTGAGGTGGTGAACAGAGTTTTCCATCTAGTTAGGACACCAGCAGACCAGATGGTGATCCTAGGAGCGAGCCTTCTTCAGGGTTTGGCGGGATGATGGTGGAGTCTGAAAACACAGACTCGCGACGAGGAGACTCTTTTGTGGACGGAGTTTGAGTGACTCTTTAGGGAGGAGTTCTCTCTGGTTACACTGATAGAAGTACGTATCCAGGATCTTCTTCAACTCTAGTAGTGCAGTATGACAGTAGTTACTATTCATCAAGGTTCACCAACCTCACCCGGTACTCGATGGATATGGTCAGGGATCAGTACTTCAGAGCTCGGACCTTCAAGAGAGGTCTATGACGGGACATCCGAGCTAGTGTCATGCCTCTATCCATATCGACTTATGATGGGGTGCTCGAGAGGGCCTTGGTGATTGAGAGCTTCTTGGAGGATCAGAGACAGCCAACAACATTCAGCAGCAGGCAAACAAGTGAAGAGACACTGACAGTGGGGAGCCGGTGTGAGACACCAGGATCTGGACGTGGGAAACGTCATAGGAGGACCCAGGATAGAGGATCGACAGTCCAGGGCTCTCAGAATGGATCCAGTTATCCTAGGGAGAAGCGATGCTACATGTACAATGGTAGGGTACATCTCGCTAGAGATTGCTTGACCTGTCGAGCTTCTGATAGGGAAGCGGTGGATGGACCACCAAGGAAAAGGCAGAGAGCGGAGTAGAAAGACCCGCCGGGCGGCAGACGTGGAAGAGGAGTAGGGAGAGCTATGGGCGGTGGAAGATGCTTTGACTTACTTCCACCACCACCCCTAGGAGGTCTGCACCAGGCTCAGGGATCTGGGGGATAGGGATGGGGACAGCTGCATGCGGTCGAGGCGTATGACCTAGGGGCTCTAGGGATGATTCGAGGTACAATCTGTGTCTTCTCTACCTTAGCTTCCATACTTATAGACACGGGTTCCAGTCATTCCTTCATAGCCACATGTCTGTACGAAACCTCGAGATTCCGGTAGAACCGTTGACTCGATCCTTACGCTTGCAGACACCTATGGGAGGTGACTCGATGATCATGCACCTTTGCAGATAGTGTGATCTTACCCTTGGAGGCAAGAGTTTTGTTTGGAACCTCTTGGTGGTAGCGTCGAGGGCTTATGACATCATTATCGGTATGGATTGGTTATCTTCGGTCTATTCCCAGGTTGAATATTTTAGGCAAAGAGTGCGGTGTGTCAACCGTGATGGAATGAGGTTTTCCTTTGTCAGAGAAAAGGAGACCCAGGCAGAGCAGAATGGGCTTATGCTTAGGAGGGTGCACCAAATCGCTCATGAGTTGGCTAGCCTTTCCCTCAGAGTAGTGGATGTTTTGGGATCTCAGTTCCCAGTAGTAGTGGCAGAATACGAGGACGTATTTCTCAAAGATGTTCCAGGACTACCTCACCACCGAGAAATCAACTTCTGCATCGACTTACACCCCGAGATGGCACCGATTTCCTCATCTGCATATCGGATGGCTCCCGCAGAGCTTCACGAGCTGAGGGTGCAGTTGGAGGATCTGCAGAGAAAGGGTTTCATAAGACCCAACATTTTACCCTGGTCGACTCCAGTCTTGTTTGCCAAGAAGGCAGACGGGAGTCTGAGGTTATGCGTGGATTAATGGCGCCTGAACCAGATGATGGTGAAGAACAAGTATCCACTTCCTAGGATCAATGACCTCTTCGACCAGCTGATAGGGGCACAGTGGTTCTCTAAGGTTGACCTTCGATCAGGCTATCACCAGTTACGATTACGGGATGAGGACATAACGAAGACGGATTTCAGATGCCGCTACAGTCACTATGAGTACTTGGTGATGCCTTTTGGAATGCTGAATGCCCCCACAATGTTCATGGGACTAATGAACCAGATCTTCCAGCCATACTTAGACCAGTTTGTAGTGGTCTTCATCAACGACATCCTTGTGTACTCGGCATCAGAAGAGGAGCATGCGAGACACCTGCAGATGGTTCTAGACATACTTTGGGAGCACCAGTTTTATGGGAATCTCTCAAAGTGCCAGTTCTAGATTCAGGAGGTCCACTTTCTGGGACATTTCATCTCAGCAAATGGAGTAGCTGTAGACCCATCCAAGGTGGAGGCTGTGTTAGCATAGAAGCCACCTCGGAGCATGACAGAGGTGCATAGCTTCCTTAGGTTGGCAGGATATTACTGGAGATTCATTACTGATTTCTCTTGGATATCAACACCGATGGCAGCCTTGACTAGGAAGGGGAAACCCTTTGTGTGGACGGAGAAGTGTCAGCAGGCTTTCGAGCAATTGAGATAGAGTTTGACGAGCGCCCCGGTTTTGAGATTGTCGGAGGAGGGTGTCGAGTACATAGTTTTCTACGACGCATTAGGAACCAGGCTTGTCTGTGTCCTGATAAAGAGGCAGGTAGTGATTGCTTATGTTTCACGCTAGCTTAGGCCACATGAGAAGAACTATGCAAACCATGATCTCGAGTTGGCAGTGGTAGTATTCACATTGAAGATGTGGAAACACTACCTTATAGGTGAGTGGTTTATCATCTACTATAAACACAAGAGCCTCAAGTACATCTTCTCTTAGAAGGATTTGAATCTGAGGTAGAGGTGTTGGCTAGAGTTCCTCCAGGATTATGATTTTGAGATCATATATACTCCTAGGAATGGGAACAAGGTGGTAGATGCTCTTAGCATAAGGTCGAGCTCACAACTATTGAGTGAGGCGACAGAGCAGTTAGCCACGTTGCAGTTGTCCTTCATGGATAGGGAGGATACAGCTTACATACAGTCGATGGTTATCTCCCTGCCACTCTTACAGTGAGTTAGGGTGGCACAGTTTGGGGATGACGACTGTGAGACCTTACGTGCTCAGTTATCCATAGAACATGCTTCTGAAGGATATTCTCAAGGTGGGGAGCACATACTCCTTTTTAGAGGACACGCTGTTATACCAGTGGCGTTGCAGGAAGAGGTCCTGAGGAAGTTTCATACATCCCCCCTGGCAGTATATCCTAGAGTGGAAAAGATGTATCCGGATCTCTGACGACAGTTCTGGTGGTCAGGCATGAAGAAGGAAGTAGCAGAGTTCATTTCCCGATGCCTCACATGCCAGCAGGTGAAGGCTGAGCACCAGGTTCTAGCGGGATTAGCTCACCCCTGGAAGTTCCAGAGTGAAAGTAGGATGGAATATCTATGGAATTCGTGATAGGCTTACCACGAACTTCCAAGGGGCATGATTCCATCTGGTTGATCGTTTACCGACTCACCAAGTCGGTCCACATCCTAGCTATTAGGGAGCAGAGTTCCGTAGAGAGCTTGAGATGCCTCTATGTGCAGGAGATAGTTCAGCTTCATGGAGTCCCCTCGAAAATAGTCTCGGGCTGAGATGCCCATTTCACATCCCGGTTGTGGAATGGATTTTAGGAGGCTTTTGGGACTCAACTATGCTTGAGCACAACGTTTCATCCCCAGACAGATTATCATAAGGAGAGAACCATTCAGGTTCTGGAGGATATGTTGCGAGCTTGTGTCTTGGACTTTGGTCATAGTTGGGAGGACCACCTACCACTGGTGAAGTTTGCGTACAACAATAGATACCACTCTACCATTGGTATGACACCATTCAAGGCCTTGTATGGGAGACCCTGTTGGTCACCGCTTTGCTAGACCGACCCCAGAGAGTCAGCACTCATGGGTCCAGAGTTGGTACGAGCTACCATCGAGAAGGTGCAGATCATCCGGGAGCAGATGAAGACTACACAAAGCCGACATAAATCTTATGCTAAAAGACGACATAGACCTCTGGAGTTTGAAGAGAGAGACCACATCTTCCTTCGGGTATCACCTCGACCTGGGTTATGGAGATTTGGCCGAGGCGGCAAGCTATCTATGAGGTTCATTGAACCTTTTCAGATCCCGTGTAGAGTTGGCAAGGTGGCGTACCGCCTAGATCTACCACCACAGTTGCATCAGGTACATGATTTCTTCCACGTGTCACAACTTAGGAGGTACGTGGATGACCCATCACACGTCATCGACTGGGGTGAGCTGGACATCGAGGAAGGAGTGACCTTTTCTGAGTACCTGGTGGAGATCGAGGATCGGCAGAAGAGGATCCTTCATGGGCGATCGATTCCCCTAGTGTGCGTCCGGTGACAGCACAAGAATCTTCAAGAGAGAACATGGGAGCGGGAGGCCCAGATCCATGCCCAGTACCCACATCTTTTTGAGTATCCTTGTTTTGGATTTTTGGGGACGTAAATCCCCAAGGTGGGGAAAATGTAATGTCTCCGATTTTCTGTGTATTTTTTTTAAAATATTATATGGAATTGTTTCAAGACCGGGCGCAAAGACGGAACATCATTCCGAGGCCCAGTGAGCCCGGAATAGTGGTTTGAACTTTTTAAGTTAAGTGAGTCGAAACTTGTGTGCGATTGAGGTAGTTTCCAAATGGATGCCTGGATTAAAAATCCGAGGGCACCGTTGTGTCTGGGATGATGAATTTGCCTAAGAACGAGCCTAACCTTGATTGGTGCGGGTCGTGGTAAAAAGTTGTTTTTCGGACTTTTTTAGTAAAATAAAAAAAATAAATTTCTAAATGTTTATTTTATTTTTATAGAAACATCCGCTGTAGTGCGGCGACAGGACATACGTTTCCTTAATAAATGGAATGCCATAATGACTCAAGAATGGAAATATGGACTCATTAATACCACATTGTATTTTTGAATGCCAAAGAACGCTTCCATTTTTATTGGGATAATCGAATGTCGATCATTGGTGAAAGATTGAGAGGAAACTCTGGAGAAAAACTCTCAGCAACGGACAATAATGGATTGAAGCTACGAATTTCTATGCCAACAACGTTGAAGGATCTAAACGACGGTGGCAGTGTGACACCTTCATCAACAATCGATCCTGGTTGATGTAGGGGTTGTTATTTGATCTCTCTTTCCCTGTTTAGAATTTGAAACGACGAATGCGGATCAACCATGAACAAGTTGATCCACGGATTCGTACATTCTTGAGGGAGGGATTTATTTCGGATGATTTTGGGGAAATTATCCATGATTGTTTTATTGTTTTATCCTACTCTGTTTAATCCTATTAACGGGAGCAGATCAACACCGTGACGAATGATGGCAGGGGTTCGTTCCTCACTTTGTTTATCAGATTTCTTCTCCCTCTCTTTTCTCGTGCATTCTTCATGTTCTTCATGGGGCGAAGAAAAATGGATCGTTGTACACCCATATTGCAATGAAACGATCCCAAAATAGAGACCTAACATCACAACGACCCTACGAAGGTGCGACGACTATGATGGATGACGAACCAGCTCAAATCGGAAGAGACATCTCTTTGAGCGTTCTTTACGCCGGAAGATAAAAACATGTTTTCAAAGCCGATCGGGGGCTCGAAAACAATGGAGACAGTCTCTTGGTGTCGGGGAGACCAAAAACCGGGTGTTCCAGGGCGATCAGATGACTAGATCGACGAACAGATCATCATCGAAGGCGCGACGGTGGAGGTTCGCATTTTTGGAAATTTCCAAAATACACAGCGTGTACTTTCGAAGAACATGCCGTGTAGTGCTTGCAGCGGTGGCTAGGGTTTCTGGGGTTAGAGAGGAATCACACGGCATGTGACCCTGGTCACATGGCATGTTAGAATTTCCCCAATGCTCAGCGTGTATTTTGGGAAATACATGGACACATGATGGACTACACGGCTTCAGATGACATGACGTGTACTCTCTATGCAGCATGGAAGAGGAGGATACACGGGACTCGGCGTGTATCTAGTGGGTATACGAACACGAGATGGAGTACATGACCATGTACTCCATCACACAGCTAGGCGAGGCCAATAACATGGGTAACCCCATGTTCCAATTACACAGGTTGGAGTACACGGGTTGATGACCATGTACTATCACATGACCAGTGTACACGGAGCCAACCCTAGTCACTCGGACATGGCATGTACACTATACTACACGCCATGTACTCAGTTTTCAACATGACCAACTTTACGACATGGGCTGTTGTACACGGGCAGTACCCGGAGTCAAACAACACGGCGTGTAGATTTTCTACACGTTGTGTACCTTTTACAAAATGGCATGGTCTTCTTGTTCACCGTATCTCGGACATCTTTTGTTTGGGTTAGTTCCCCTTTCTCTCGTTCCCCTAAAGGTCAAGAATCGTTTCCTTCTACAAGAGTGTGATCCCTTCCATAGAACTTTCTGTGATAGAGTCAGACATCCATCCAAGAGGCCCAGATCGAGATCCTTTATCCATTATTGACCCTAGGTAGAGTCCGAAATCGATGTGGACAACTCTACTGGGCGTTGATCCTCTACCTAGCTGGTGAATCACCTAGTAGGTGAATTCCGGATGAGTCACGGTATCCGCCATGGACCTGGTAGTGATCCTCATCCGTGTATCATGATCTTTCCCACTTAGGAGTGTGTCTCCTGTAATGAGTGCTTCTATCTATCGTGATCCTTCACACTCAGAAGTGTGTCTCCCATAATGAGTGTATCTACCTCTCGTGGATTTTCTCGATGAAGAATATTTATCAGACGGATGTCATCAGAGTTACCAGACTCGTGGAGTGTGTTCTCCTAGAATGAGTGCTTCGTGGAATCTTCGAACTGAACCCCTAACAGGGGTATGTAGTTGAGTGACTTGTCTCTAGACTACGGGTCTGGGTTTTGAGTATATATGATTTTTTTTCTCCTGCTATATGTTATGTGGAAATATACCGTACATAGCTGACTGTTCCTTTACTTTATTGCTTTGTGGTTTTGGGGGTCCTCTACTAAGTATTATTATACTCACCCCTGCACGGGCTCTGCCCACACGTCTCGTGTCTCATGCAGGAAATCAACCTTTTGACAGAGTCCAGGGCGGACCAAGACACGATCGTGCTTTCTGAGTTCCCCATAGTCCGAGGTGTTCCTATAGCTACGAGTGACAATTCTAGTACCTCTTTGCATTACGGGTTGTACTTTGCAGTTTTCAGACTCTTCTTTTTGGTGGGCTTGTATTCGGGCCCAGTTTTCTTTCAACACTTTACTTTCGTCTTACTCTATTGGTTGGGTTTAGTTGTATGCATGCATTCTGTTCCTTAGTGTTTTTACATTTCAACATTTGTGGGCTTGGAGATGTGTGCGTGTATACATGTACTTAGGAAATGCCTCCCATGTTAGTAATATGCCTACTTGGTGCTTGTCACCAACCCCTGGCCTATTGGAGGCGGGATTGGGGAGTCGCGACATGGTACCCACTGGGACAGGTCGTGACATCCTTAGGTTATTAGTCAAAATGGGTGTTTCCAATTTGAAATGACATTTTTTGTAAAAAAGTAGAATTGACATACAAAAAACTGAGAAAAAATATTCAGATTGTTTTGATAATCTATGACAATGATCTATAAGTCATTTTCATGTGTAGGAATCATCTGTATCTTAATATGATGCATGGTGTCACCGATATAACTCAAATTTTCTCTTTTTATTTAAAATTGACATCAATTTAAGTAAAACATCAAGTGACATACTGAGAATTGAGAAAATTCATTTGTATTGTTTTGATACTATAGGAAAACAATCTATAGGTCATTTTGACATGTAGTAATCATATGAACCTCAATAGTACACACGGTGTGGCTCGTATGACTCAAAGTGTGTCTTTTTATTTAAAATTGACATTAATTTATGTAAAAAGAACAAGTGACATTTTGAAAACCAAGGAAACGCTTTAGGATTTATTTGATAATTTAGGAAAAAAATACATGAGTCATTTTTGACATGTAGGAATCTACCACACCTCAATACGATGCATGATGTGACCAGTATAACTCAAGGAGACTCTTTTTATTTAAAATTGACATTAATTAAATTTAAAACCACAAGTGAAATACTGAAAATAGAGAAAACACTTTAAAATTACTTTGATACTTTCGGAAAATGATAAATGAGTCATTTATGATATTTTGGAATCAGACACACCTCAATCAGACACACAATGTGCTCAATATCACTCATAGTGTCTCTTTTTATTAAAAATTGACATTAATTTAAGTAAAAACAGTACGTGACATACTAAAAACCAATTAAAAACATTCATATTGTTTTTATATTTTAGGAAAAAGATAGATTATTAATTTTTGAAATTTAACGATCACCCTCACCTCAATACGATGCACGGTGTGGCTGGTACAACTCAAAGTGTCTCTTATTATTTAAAATTGACATTAATTTAAGTAAAAACAACAAGTGACATATTGAAAATCAATAAAATGCATTCATATTGTTTTGATACTTTAATAAAACAATAAATGAGTAATTTGTGATGTGTATGAGTCAAAAACATATCATTATGACACACAATGTGACCAGTATCACTCAAAGTGTCTCTTTTAATCTAAAATTGACATTATTTTATGTAAAAACAATAAGTAACATACTAAAAACTGAGAAAAAGCATTCATATTATTTTGATATTTTAGAAAAATGATATATTAGTAATTTTTGAGATGTAGTGATTAGACACACCTCAATATGACGCATGATGTGGCCGGTATAACTCAAAGTATCTTTTTGTTTAAAATTGACATTAATTAAATTAAAAACAATAAGTGATATACTAAAAACTGATCAAACACATTTGGATTGTTTTGATACTTTAGGAAAACAATCCATGAGTCATTTTTGACGTGTAATAATTATCTTCACCTCAATCTGACACATGGTGTGACCAATATCACTCAAAATCTCTCTTTTTTATTTAAAATTGACATTAATTTAAGTAAAAACAACAACTGAAATACTGAAAACCGAGCAAGCACATATAGATTGTTTTGATATTTTAGGAAAATGATATATTATTCATTTATGATGTGTAGGGATTAACCACACCTCAATATGATTCATGGTGTTCCTGGTATAACTCAAAGTGTCTCTTTTTATATAAAATTTACATTAATTTATTTAAAAACAACAAGTGACAAATTTAAAAATGAGAAAACACATTTAGATTGTTTTTATATTTTAGGAAAACAATCTATTAGAAATTTTTGACGTGTAAGGATCTACCAAAGATCAATACGACACATAGTGTGACCAGTATGACTAAAATTATCCCTTATCAGTTCAAAATTGACATTTTAGTTCAAAACGTGTCCCTCAATGAAAACCAATAAAACATGCTCCGATTGCCTTGATAATTTAGGACAATGATTCTTAAGTCATTTTTGATGTGTGTGAAGTAGTCTTACATAAAACCAATGTATGATTTGACTGATATGAATCAAAATTCATGTTTCATGTTTGAAATTACATTTTAGTAAAAAATAAAAATGGGATATTAAAAACCAAGAAAAAACATTCAGATTGTTTTGATTATTTAGGAAAATGATCCACCAGTAATTTTTGATAGTTAGGAATCAACGTCACCTCAATATGACTCACGATGTGGAAGGTATAACTCCAAATGTGTAATTATTTAAAATTTACATTAATTTAATAAAAGAATAAGTGACATACTCAAAACCGAGAAAACACATTCATATTATTTTTATATTTTAGGAAAACAATCCATAAATCATATATAATGTGTAGGAATCATCCCAACCTCAATAGGATTCACGGTGTGATTAGTATAACTCCAAATGTTTCATCTTTATTAAATATTGAATTTTATTAATGTGTTATTTCATATTAATGTTTATTTTATTTCTTTATAGTATAACTAACATAATATTTATTTTCCTATATAGGTGGAATATTTTGATCAGGTTGAGATGATTTGATCAGAAATTGATACCAGGGGTAGAGATTTTTGGAAGGGTATCATGGGCATCAAAAGATGAAATATGAATGTTTAAGAATTTTTGTTGGACAATTGTAAATGTAATTATATAAATTTTTTTTTGAGATGTAAATATTAGTGTTTTTTGTATATATCATGGGTGGACAATTTTTTATTCATGATGTCAATTAAATTTATATATTAGGTTTGCTTTTGGTTGTGTTGTGTTGGGTGTTCATGTTTGATGGAAGGTTCTGTTGGGTGTGATGTTATATAAAAAACACACTTGTAGGTGGGCATCCCTTTATCAGTACTATTTTTATCATTAATAATGGAATTCTTTATCAACACTAAAGAAGCAATGATAAAAGGGGTACCTTTATCAGTGACTTTTTTACCACGGATAAAGGAACCCCTGTATCATCACAGTGATTAATAACACTTTTTTAGAATTGTGAAAGGCCATTTTGCATGTTGTTAAAGGCCATATGTGTAGTTGCGTCAATTCCTTTCTACTGAAGTGATCATGATCATTGAGATTCAACTTAATCATATTATATTTTTTTTAATTTTTCTTCATTTTAATCTTCATTAATATGTTTTTATTTATAGTAGTTCATTTATTATTTTACCAATCCTAAGAATGTATCATATTGGTTATTTTACCACAAAAAATGATGTTCTTAGTTTATGAATCCTAATGAAATGTTAGTCCCAGACAGGGATTTAACCCTCTAACAAATTCAAGGTTGTCCTTCTCGGTATTATAAAAGAAATTTTTTTGTAAAAGGATATAACACATTTAAATAGGAGTTAATCCTAGTGGGTACCAATCATATCACCTAGTAGGGAAGGTTAAAGAGTGAAATAGGATCTTGGGGATCTGATAAACTATAATAATTATGTGTTCATTCTCATTATTTCTTTATAAATATATAACATGAACATATAACTCACTATATATTCTATAAATGACAAAATATGATTTCATATTGTTTTTTTAAAAAAATTAAATGACTATCCACCTCTTATATTATATTTTTAAATGAATATTTATCCAAAGAAGTTGGAATCAGAGCCCAAAATATGGTTAGTTAATGGTGACAACCAAGTTTACCCTACTAGTTAAAGTATTAATTGATGTAAAAGTACGTATTGAATCCAAATGAGCTGAAGAAGAAACCTAGAGACACGAATATTCAATGGAGAATTGACTATGATGTTACCAATTATGAGGTTGATTTAAATGTGGAAAATAGAATAATAAAGTACCTAAGAGAATAGATTTGATAGAATAATGAAATACCTAAATATTTTAATGGAAAAAATTAATGAATATTAGTCTATCCAAGTTTGTCTCTATGGATATATTGGATGTATTTGTTTTCATAGAAAATTTGAGATCACTAAATCAAGATGTATCTAGACAATGAGATAATTTCACAACATCATTCTCTAATTTCATCCTTACACAATTCCCATTATAATAACCAATTCAATTAGATTATCACTTAAATGTTCACTCTAATGAAATATATCACACCACCACTCAAAATATGTTTTTGTTAATGTTGGATAAGATAAAGAAGATAATAACTCATCAAATGCAACTTTTTCAAATAATAAACAGATTTAAAACATTAAATAACATGAAATAACATCAAATATATACCATTTCTACTCCTGTGGATCAACCCATATGAGGGATAGCCCTCTATTGATTCTATTCTATCAATGAAAGTAGGAAGTAGACTCATGAGGGTGTAATTGGAGAATAAAACATTGAAATAATGATTAGTACACCATTATGTGATGAATTCCACAAAATATTTTGTGAATTGATTGACTCACTATTAAAATTTCATTGATGATATATGAATAATAATATAAAAGGTGAATAAAAATAATTTTTATTATTAAACTAAAGCTATTTGAAAAACTTACATAAGAGAATTTAAACATGCGATTAAAAATTGACATCGTAACATTACAATTGAATGAAAAACAAGGATTCCCAAATCCCTTCAACACCACCACCATAAATAGGAAAATTAGTAGACTAGGGAAGATCCCCCAATAATCAATTCCTTCCCCATTAATTAGGATATTAAAAGGTGGGTGGGAAAGAAAGAGATTTGAATTTTCAATGGTGCCTATATAAATAAAACCAGATTCACCCCCCTTTGGTTGTGACAATTATATATTGAAGACGGAATAATATGAAGGGGTTTTAGAAGAGAAATATCTTCTTATAGGTTTCCTCTAATATTTTTCAAAATTTCATGACAATTTTATCATCCATTCATATTTTATGTTCGAAATTGTGGGCTGATTTTAGGGGCATTCAAATCTAGCCCACAAATTAAATGTTAACTTTGAATCCCTGGATATCCTTGAAGAAATAATAATTATATCTGGACATAGTTGAATGAAATTATCCCCATAAATTTATATTTCAATGTTTAAAATTTTATCTTCATTTGTCTTGAATTGTGGCCTCTAATTTTATTTTATGGGCCTTAGGCCAATTATTTTTTCTCCATAAATTTTTGAATTCATTACCAAAAATATCCATCTTCCCTTGTGATTAATACAATGATCCTACATGATAAAATGTTCCAAAAAAATTCATAAATAATATTCCAAATATCAACTTCAGATAATGAAAATAATGAAATCCACTAGAAGATTATTAATTTTACCCAAATTGTAACTTTAAACATGAATTGCACAATGATGTGAAATGAAGATCAATTTATAAAATTCACTAAAATTGGTGTATATGGACATTAAAATACATCAATTTTATGCTATGAATAAGTAATATAATCCTCTTTCAGTCTCTATCACACCACCAAATTTTTTTATTCCTGAGATAAATGAGTATCAAAAATATGTAATTGAATTCATGTTTTCAAAAATAAATTAACATAAAATGCTCATCAAAAGTCACCAACCCAAAAAAATATGAAACCTTTAAAAATAATCTAACATATAATAGTTTCACAAGAATATATGAAGCCCAATCTCATTACATTTTTCAAATACATCTCTACATTTCAACCAGTTTCAATTAATCATGATGATGTGTCATGTATCTCAAAATATATGGGGCCCATTTTTTGTTCAAGGGGAAACAAATGGAAGCGCTAGTTATGAATCACATTAAACCATAATATGAGTATCCTATTTTAATTTTTTTCACTATTTATTAACCCCAATAGGGGTGAAAACACTAACTCTAGGCAAGAAAACTATGGAGTTACAATCCCCAACAATCAGACACTGAAAATTTTGTCAATTCCATAATCTAAAATGGAGATGTAAAGCCAAACTATGGGAAAGATAACCTTGGAGTCATGATCTCCATGTTCCGGACTCTGCGTAGTTGAACAACACATTTCTCTATGTAGTCTTTTTATATTATATATTTTTTTGGATACACAAATTAAAGTAAAAGTGGACCCAAACCCCATGATATAATTATAGGGACCCATAAACTCAAACATACACCCAAAATCAAATTGATGTGCATTGTGTAATTTTTATTAAGATGAAGAAAAGGTAAATACTATAAAATCACATCAAAAAATATCACTTTCCAAAAATTATTCTTATGAACATAAACATGCATTAAAATCTTAATCAAGGAATTCAAAGTGATTTGACATTCAATTTTTAGATTTTTAAAATTAGCACATGAAATGATAATGAATTTCATTTTTCCATAAAACCTATTTGTTTTCCAAAATCTGATATTTTCACTCCCCCCAATGTAGAATCACACCACCCTCAATGATTAATGTTTACATAAGAGAGTGTTTGGAATTTTGAAGAATGATGTGGAGAATGAAATTTGAAATTAATTAATGGAAAAAACCATATGGTTTTAATATGATGACCCACAAATAAGAAAATGATATCATTTTTTCGCATTAAATGTATAATTCATGGGGATTATTGATGGATAGGTTTGAATGTTAGAAAGCATGAGTTTTTTTGGAAATATTAAAATTCTTCAGCTACTAAATTTTACACACAAGAAACATTATATCACATTGGAAACCCTAAGGGGATTACCTTAACAAACATAAAAAAACACACAAAATAAAATAAAAACAATGAAAAATATGAGTTTCCCCCAAGAATCACTTAGTTTAATGTTATTAGCTCGACCTGGATCCCTAACTTAAACAATACCAACATTCATCATTTTAAAGAACCCATTTTCCTCCACTTCTTATTGATTGAGATTGATTCTTTGTTTTGAGTTTGTGTTATGTACAATCCTTTGTTCTATAATGAATTGGAAAGTCCACGGAATATCATAAATTCTTGATCGGGTTGCTTCTATAGTCTTGGATAAGACATAAATGATCATACCTACTTTATTGGTTTAATGATAATAATTAATTCCAACTGAAAGTTCCATGTTATACCCTACAAAGGGATACATGAGTGGGGAATAAAGGACAATAATTTTGAACTTATTTTGGTTGAAATTTCCTAATAAAGATTGGTTATTTTAATCAATGTTTTTTTATTCTACAAAAAATATAGAAAGAATTAGTTCCTTTTGAAAATATGATTGATACCCAAAATTGTCTATTTTAATGTATGTAGTGGGTATGAACTCAATACTTGCAATTTCTCTTAAGGGTTCACTAATCCGTGGTGTTAAAAAATCAATAATGTATAAATTTTCGAGAATATAAATTAGTGATGTTAAATTACCCTATTGTGAATACATAAAATCAATTTCCTGGTGAATTAAATACCCTTCAACAGTTACATGATATTCTTTATCTATCCCAAATCCAATGGTTGGTTCTTTAGTAAATTCATTAGTGGTTTATGGGAGAAAAGATTATTCTATCTCTAACAAGGAAGCATTACTACCAAACAGGCGTTTAACAACACTTTTATTTATCAACGGTACAAAAAACTCTGATAAATGGCATCTTTATCAGCATTAAAGAAAGCGCTGATAAATTTAACCTTTTATCAGCACTTTTTGAGTACTAATAAATGGAACCTTTATTAGTGCTTTATTTTTAGAACTCATAAAGGGTATATGTTATCAATTATTTTTTGTTAGAACTAATAAATAGTACCTTTTATCAGCGCTTTATTTCTAGCACTCATAAAGATACATTTTATCTGTGCATTTTTAACAGTGATAAAAGGTCCAAATAAATAAAATGAAATAATTAAATAAAATTTAAAAAATGATTTTATTAAAAATAACATTTCATATTTTATTAATTAAATAATTATTGATAAAAATGAATAAAATGAACATACATTCTTAAATATTAAACATTTTATTAATTAGATAATTATAGCAATTATTTTTAATAAATTGTATATATTAAATAGATTTATAGATATATTAATTTATATAAATATGATTTATATACTAAAAAATATTTATTCTCATTACATTAAATAGTCATATATTTAGTGAACAATGGTTTATAATTAAAAATTAATATGAATTAAAAAGACTCACTAATTGCATAGTATAATGGACATATAATTGAATGTGTCATTTTCTTTTCAATTTATCATATATCAAATGTGTGTTATATTGAGTTCACATATACATAATTAATTCATTTTTATATACAATGCACACACCCAAAACATATCCATTCTTTCAATATTGTTAAAGTGTACTTATTTTTAATTTACAAAATTTCACTCATTTTTGACATATATGCATGCATGCAGTTAAAATTAGATATAAATATTATTTTTAAAAAACATTTATATAATTATAAAATTATAATTAATATATTTAAAAAGTAATATATTTACTATATTTATATTTATTTAAAAAGTATATATATTTTTACAATTTTTTATTTATAATTATAATTATAAATCCTTTATCAGCGCTTAAGTATAAAGCACTGATAAAGGTAGGTCTTTATCAATGATTTTTTTTGTGATGATAAAGACAAGTCTTTTTCAACACCTTTTTATCACTGATAAAGACCTACATTTATCAGCACTGATAAAAGTGTCTCGATCTATTTTAAAAACCCTTACCATTTGGAAACCCATCATGATATTAAAAAATTTATGTGGAATCCACTCACTACCGACGCTCCCCCTCGGTTAATTGAAGCTTGAATCACCCCACTTGACTGCATCAAGTTTCTCAAACATCGTCAAACATCCAGTGTTCAGTTACTATTAGGGTTTTTGAAGTGGATTTTCTTCATCCTGCGAGGCAAGCCTTCAGATTTTATTTGTTTATTTTTTGTTTTGTTATTGATTTATTATTTGATGATGTCATTAGTTATTTGTGTTCTGGTTCTTTTATTTCTTCCATGCATGCATGAGTCATGTCCGAACCATGTTTATCCTATTGCGCATTGTTCTTTTTTTTTACTTTTATATTTGTGTGGCTATCATATGCTTGTTTGTTGTTTGGAAGAATAACTAGAGAATCAGAACTGGGTAGTGCAATGACTCAATGTGGTGGATGGGGTGTATGAGCTTACCAATTTATGAACCAAATTATTTGTTTAGATTATGTACCGAGCAATTTTTTCTTGTTGTTTTGCGTGGGTAAGAGCATTGCACAATGATAGAGTTTGTTGTGTTGTGAATCCTTATACCATAACACAATGTTGAATACAATCAAATATTTTTTCTTCTATATTTGTGAATACTATTTTTTGTTACACCACATGAAAAGAACTCATGTCACAATATACCTAAAGGGAATTTCAGTTTATAGAATAGTTAGAAGAAACCATTTTTGTAACTACATAGTCCCACTGCAAAGTATCTTAGCACACTATAATTATCATGACCAGACTATAAGTTATGAATTATTGGTTATGACATTCATAAGTTATGATCATGTTATCATAAACATAGAATTATCTTATAATCACTTTTGATAATTAATTAATATGTCTTATTAATACCCTTATAGAGTATTGAGAAAACCCATTCTCATATTTCTATTTGATTAGGATATGAATAATTTTTTAAAGGGTATGTAGATGAATAACAATAATTGAAAAGAAAATTGTAGGAGTTGGTGTGGGTCATTCAAGAAATAAATTAATTATATACCAAGAATCCAAAGAAACTAGTCATGTATTGCTCTTATACATGTATTTTCTTAAGTTTTAGGAATATTAATTTAAAATGATGCAATATTTATGTATTTAATGCTTTGGAAACATCATTGTGGTTGAATGAAGGAAGCATAAATCAAATAATCTTAAGGATCCAATGTTGAGAAGGGTATAATTTATATAATATTTATTTAAGTTTTTTTTATTAATTTTTCAATTAGCCTATCATATAAAATATTTATACACATAATCTTATAATACATTTAATTGATAATGGAATCATCATTTTTCTATGAAAATGATACTACTATTATAAAACTATAAACACTTGCTCAAGCACTAGTATATACTTTTCTTATCTGAGTTCATTAAACCACATATATGAATGATGTTGTACCTAAATAATCATTTTCCACCATGAATAAGTATTAAAATAAAATTTTTATAATATATGATTCTAATAAATATTATTTATCTTGAATATTTCCCTATATAGAATATTTAGATAAGTATAATCAATATAAACACACTTTTTATTATTAGTAAATCGATTGGAAAATGTTTATCTTGGATTAAAATCTTTCAAACCATACACATAATTTTATTCATATTAACATGGGGATATATAAATAATTGAAAAATAATTATTAAAATATCATGAATAATTTTTGAGATTTCAACATTGTATCAATAAATAGTGACAAAATATACAATCAGGAATCATGTTCAGAATAATATATATTACTCAAATAAAATGATTTAAATAATAAAAAACTAACCAATATATCTTTAATTTATTTTTATAATTTAAGTCAATAAAATCTAATATATATATATTAATAATTTGTTTTAAAAAATTAGTAATATGATCCTATTTATTATATAGGAGGTTATAGTGCAATCATGGAGAAACAAACATAACTATTTTTTAGTGAGTAATCATTCTCCTAATTGTCTATAATCATATTTTCTTATTATATATATCTTCATATCTAAATATATGAATTCATATGGTCTTTTTAAATTTAATGGACATAATTTACATATGTAATATTCTTTAAAAATTTTTTGTAAAATTATTTTTCATATACATTGACACTTTACAATGTGTGAAATGAATCTAATTTTTAAACATTATCCATACAAATAAATTTTCTAATCAACTTCATTGATATTATAACATTAACATACTATAAATTTTTCATTTTTTTCAAAATAAACATAAATTCCATTATTTTAATAATATATTTTCTAAAAATGTATAAAAATATAAATTTTATTTCATCTTCTTTCTCTAGGTAAATTATAAATCTATCATAATTTATTCTCCATCAATATCAATATCCTTCAATCACTCAATTTTTTACTCGTAATATTATCTAAAACTATCCCCTTTTTTATTTTCATAGCTTATAATAACGTCTTCTGATGTTTTAATTAAGTGTGTTTCATCATTCATTAATAAATTAAGTTTTAATGAAATAATGACTATTTTCAATTTATTATGGAATAAATATGACATTCTTATCATTATATGATGGGTGGTTCTACTATATAACTCCAATTAATTATGTAGTATTAAATATATCATGATACCATGATGGGATATGAGTTATTATCCCAAGTCTCTATGAAAGGATTATTTGATAATTATTTATTCACAAATTATTGGTCTTTAACTCCAAATTAGAAATGGATTTTATTTATTTTCATTAAAAATTATTTTTAAATGTTCATTTGATTTATAAACCCAATAGGATGAATATGATTTGATAATGGATGCACAATAATTTTTTTACAAGTGATTATGAATATGGATTTAAGAGTTTATCAAGATTGCAAGAGAGCATATATATGACCCTTATAAAATCTTATGTCAGTATTTTATGAATTTCATCATAAAGAAATCTGTAGAATTATTCTCCCTCAAAACATTTTAACCCCTGTAGTGGTTTATTTTTCACTTTATTTCAAGTTCTCTCCATTTACTTCGTAGGAAGAGAAACAACGCTATCTCTGCTCAATTATATAGGTAATCGTGATGCTTTCACAGTAAAATCACTGTCTATAAAATTAATGTATTATTTCATATTTATGTTTCATCTATTTCTTTTTAGTATTACTCACATAATAATTGTTTCATTATACAGGTGGATTATTTTGTTTGAGTTAGGGTTGTATGTCTATCTTTCATCCCTTTATACACCAAAACATACACAAAATTCTTCTCCCTTAAAGATTTTTCACCCCTATAATGGTTCATTTATCAATTTATTTCATTTTATCTCCACTGTCATTGTAGGAAGAGAAAAGATGGTGAATCTGCTCAATTATAGAGGTAATCTTGATGTTTTCACAGTAAAATGATTGTCCGTAGAATTAATGTATTATTTCATATTTATGTTTAATTTATTTTTTTAGTATTACTCACATAATAATTGTTTTATTATACAGGTGGATTATTTTGTTCATGTTGGGGTGGTCTATCCATATTTTATCCCTTTCTGAACAAAAACATCCACAAAATTCTTCTATCTTATAACCTTTCACCCCTACAGTTAAGCATTTGTCACTTTGTTTCATGTTGTCTCCACTTCCTTTGTAGTAAGAGAAATGAAACTGTCTCTGCTTAATTATATAGGTAATCTTGAGGTTTTCATAGAAAAATAATTTTCCATAGAATTAATGTATTATTTCATATTTATGTTTAATTTATTTATTTTTAGTATTACTCATAATAATTGTTTTCTTTTAATTGTGGATTCTTTTTTTTTTTCGAGTTGATGTGGGTTTTTCAAAGTTTCTCATGTAGTGTTGGTAGTTCTATAAATAAATTCAATGGAAATCATGGTAACATTGATAGTTAGGATTGTTTTGAGACTTTTTTTAACCAATGTTTGAAATGTCTATAATGTAGTTTTTTTCTAGTGTTTGTGTTATAAATTTCATTTAATTTAAATCCTATATTGGGAATTTTTTTTGTTAATATCTGGTGCTATAGTGTGCTGTTACAACACATTACAGTGGTACAACAATGATCTATTAGAAAAAACCACAGTATGTACCTTTATTAGCACTTTTAAAAGAACTGATAAAAGGCCCATTATCAGTACTTTTATAAACACGAATAAATGTATACTTTATCAGTGTTTCTATAAGAACTGATAAATACCCTTTATCAATGCTTTCATAAGTGAATATAAATGGTTCCTTTAGCGGAACTAAATTAAAGTTCCCATAAATAGTTCCTTTATCATCATTTTCAACGACGATAAAGGTCCCCTTTTTCATCACTTTTTCAGAACTAATAAAATACTAGGGATTTTAACCTCTATCATGTAGTCAGTGCTTTTCTAGCACTGATAATGTCCATTTCTAGTGTTATTAGAGGATATTTTCATAGTAGTGAAGGGACAAGAGGAGTGGGAATGGTTTCTATAACCATTTTAATGATTTTTACTTATAATCTCAATGATGAATCTTCAGAATACATTTTATCCGTTTTTTCACACAATTGTTCAAGAGTTTTTTGTGGAGTGGGATAGATAAGAGTTTGGATATCATAGACTACATTATGATTGATCTCTTCAATAATATTTTAGAGGGATAGAAATGTTTCCATTAATCTTTCATCATCCCATTGATTGTAATTCATGGATTGATTAGAGAAATTTCCAATTTTTAGGTCATCTAAATATTGGTTTCACATTTGATTCCATATTTTGTTTAAGATGGGGTTATTTTTAATATTCCATATTATAGTAGTCGAAAATGAGTATTTGAGATTTTTTGGACCAATAAAAATAGATAGGGGAAAAGATAAGATAAATGGGAGTGATAAATGAGAATTTTTGGTGATAAAATGATGATAGTGTTTAAGATAACTTACTTGCATCCCCCAAGATCACACCGAAATTTGGTGACACCAATATTTACCATACTGGTATAATCAACTGCTAAAGTACAAGTAGGGATCAAATCCATATGGACCGAATAAGAAACCTAGGGACATGTATATTCTATGGAGGATTGACTATGAAGTTAACAGCTGTGAGGTTGATTTTCATGTAGAAAATATAATACTAATATATCTATGAGAGGGTATTGAATATAATAATGAAACACATAAATATTTTAATTAAAGAAATTTAATAAGATGAGTCGAATGAAGGATATCACTAGGGATAGATTTGATGTATTTGTTTAGTAATAAAATTTGAGGTCATTGATCCAAGATGTATCTAAAAAATGAGATAATTACACAACATAATTTACCAATTTAATCCTTACACAATTCCAAGTATAATCACCAATTCATTTAGAGGATTACAAAAATTAGCATTCCATGGAATTAGATCGTACTATCACTCAAAATTTTTCATTGTTAAAGTTAGTGAAGATGAATAAGAAATTAACTCACTAAATAGATATCATTAAAATAATGAAATGATTTAAAATATTTAATAAAATGAAATAAATTTCAATCCATACAATTTCTACTCACCTAGATGAACCCATATAAGGTTTACACCTCTATTGATGTTATTCTATCAATATAATAGGGATGTAGACCCACAAAGATTGAATTGTAGAAGAAAAAAATGGAAATAACGATCACACCACCATTTTGTGAAGAATTTCAAAGAATATTTTGTGAATATATCCAATCCTAATGGAAAAAATATCAATGTGATATGAAGAATAATAGAAATTTTTAAGAAGAATAATTTTTATTATGAAAATGAAGTGATTCAAAAAACATACATCATAGAATTTGAACATGCCATTAAAAACTGACAACATAACATTACAATTGAAAGAAAAACATGAATTCCAAATTCCCTTCATCACCCCTACATTAAATGTAAAAATTATGATACTATGGTAGATCCTCCATCAATAAATTCCTTCCACATTAATTAGGAGTGTAAAAGGTTGGTGAGAAATCAAAGTATATTTGACTTTTCAATGTTTCATATAAAAATAAGAATAGGATGATCTACATTTTTGTGTGTTAATATGGTAGAATATGAAGTGTTAATTGAAGATAAATATATTCTTACAGGTTTACTCTTATAAATTCCAAAATTTCATTCCAATTGGATCATCCATTTAGATGTTAGGCTCAAAATAGTGGACTAATTTTATTGGTATTCAAATCTAGCAAAAAAAATTAAATGTCAACTTAGGCTCCCTGGATCAGCTTGAAAACATCAGAACTAGCTCTTGACATAATTTAATGAAATGATCTAGATAATTTTCTATTTTTAATGTTAAAAATTGTGCATCATATGGATGGAATTGTGGGCTCTACCTTTATTTGAATGTCCTAATGTCCATTATGCTTTGTCCATAAATTTATGCATTCATTGAAAAAAAATATCCATATTCCCTTGTGATTCATCCATTGATCCTAAATGATAAATTGTACCAATAAAAGTGAAAAATAATATTCCTAAATTAGAAATTTAGATAATATAAATAATTAATTCCACATGAATAAGATTAATTAGGCCCAAATTGACACATTAAACATGAATTGCACAATGATGTGAATTAATGAAAAATTTATAAAAATAACTATTTTTTTTGTTTATGGACATTGAAACACATAAATTGTAACATCCCAGGTAAATAAAGAATATGACATTTCATATTTATCCATATTTGTGAATAAAATATTTAAATGACTTTAAAGGGGACGCTATGCTCGATGGCGTACCCAACACGCAACAACGAGTTTCTTGGGAATCTTACGTTGCACTCTAATAATAAAATAATATTATTTTAAATGGTAGTTAACATGTAGCCGTTGTAATGGCGGGAGTGGATAGAAATAACTGAAATATGATTATATATGTTTTTAAATGTTTTTACAATTATCCAATAAAGGATAGGGGCTTAAAATACGGAAAGAATTCGATTTTAGGCATATATGCCCTAGTTTTCACTAAAGGTTCACTTATCGCCTTTTGATGGCGAACTGTCATTAAATATAGTTTTGATCACTCTTATACATTCTTTTGGACCTAATAAAACTCTTATTAAGAATCGGGACATCAAATTTTACTTTGTGTAAATTTTTGGTATTTTTCTGATAAAGTTCATTTTTTAATGAATAGTGTAAAATGTTGTGTTTTAATTCAAAACCTCTTTTTAATCTAATTTATTTATATGATTAGATAATATTTTGAATTGTTTTTAAAGTTAAATTAGAAAATATTTTTACCATTTAATCCAATGGTGGTCATTGGAATTAATTTCACTTTGAAATTAGACTTAAACTAGTGTCAATCTTTTGATACTTATTGTTTTATAAAAACACGCTATTTGCTCTGACAGCGGGAATTAATTATTAAATTAATTAATGTGACTAATATGTTTTGAATTTTGTAAAACGGACTTCATTTTTGAATTCAGAATATCAAATATAGCTTAGGGTGAATTTTTGGTAATTTTCTAAAAAAACTTCAATTTTTGATGAATAGTGAAACCACTAAGTGGTAATCAAGCAAACTGATTTTTCAGTTAAATGAAATTTTACCACTAATGTGTATTGAATTTTGAAAATCCGACATACATGGTTGTCATTAAGAAGTAAAATGTGGTTCAATGAGATTATAATAATTTTTTTGGTGAATAGTAACTCATTAAGTTCTTAATCGCGATTAGTGGTAATTAGGGTAGTTTAAGGTATAAATAATGCTTTAATAATATAAAATGACCTAGACACATGTCCCAACCCTATTGGTTATGTCATGGCCGACCAAGAAAAGCCATGGCCTAACTTGGGGACCCCATGGATCCACTTTTGTTGGGAAATAACATAAAATACTTTTTATTTAATGTTAAAGTGAAAATGACACTAACATAGTATGTTTTACTAAAACAATTGTTAAGTGGGGTTATACAAGTCCAAATTTTGATTATAAATAGTCATTGGAAATCTAAAAAGATTTCCTATATCATAGTATTTTTTTTATAATTTTTAGACATTAAAGAAATTAAATTATTTATGACATAATAATGATGCAGCGATGACATCATTATTTGACAATTTAATTAAAATGGAAAGATAATGAAAAATCTACAATATACACATGGACAAAACCAATTGGATGAGTGGATTTCGATGCCTTATCACCTTATCCACGAATTCTATCAATGTGGGACCCTTTAGAACCGAAAAGCATTTTCAAATAATGTAATATTTCATTGCTTTCCAAAAGTGCCCCTCCTCTCCTCTTATAAAAGGCCCCCACCTCTACCTCTTTTCCCACACCCCTCAAGCCTTTGCCTCGGCCAAACCCTGCCCATTTACTCTCTCAACATCCCTCTCCTCATCCTAGAGGATCCCCGTTGGGCAGAATCCTTTCAAAGGAAGCCTTTAGGCTCAAATCAAAAGGAGATTACACTTTTAAAGGTAACTCATTCTCTCTTGTTCATTTGTTTTATTTTGCTTCTCCAAACCTATAATCTCTTTTTATTTACTTCTTTTGTAACAACACCAGTATCTTCAATATACTAGGATGTTGTTACAAGATTTATTTTAGCTACACTCTCACACAACTACATCAAATGGTTAAAGAACATACGGTTTCCGTGGACGGTGAAATTCTGCCTCCCGAAACGATGATTGTTCAATACTCATTTAACACCTTCAAAGGTGGCCATTATGATGTCACTATTTTTATATATGATATATAATATGTTTATGTTTTATTTATGCTTCTGTATTTTTCATTTTTGTCTTACCTTTGTGGCTTCCATTATGGGTATACGCGATATCTTCATTTAAGGAAGTGCGGACTACCGCCCCCTCAAAGTGATTTGATTCGTTAAATACCATATGTGGGATGTATAAAGGATGGAAATATGATATTATATATGATATTATACTGGAATTATAATATACCTTTATATCATTATTATTCCATTCTATAAAATACGAAATAGAAATGAAAGTAGCGTTCATGCGTACGTACGGCTTACCGTCTCCATGAACGGTGCATTTCATTTCTTACCTCTAAATGATTATGTAATGTTATAAATGCATGCATGTACTGGATATATATGAAATATATGATATCTACATAATGAATAGAATTCTGGATATAATAAACATTTGGCCACACGAACAACATGTAATTGTAAGAAGACCACTTTCGACTTAAGAACCAAATATCGGCAAAACAAATATTATTAACTTAAATGATTACATAATGTTTATGACAAGGTAATAAGTGGTATAAAAGTAATAATGAACTTGAAAAGGGTTCTTAAGGAATTAGAAATTAACTCAAGTTTATTATTCAGGAGATTAAAGAATGATCGAGTCAAGTCGGACCCGAGGTAAGGGATCCTACAACTCTCTTTCTTTTTAAGTACATTCTTTTATGTAATTTCTTTTAAGCTCATCTTTATTATGATTGGGATGTTATTTTATATTACTCCTACTGTAATTTTTATGTTCATGTGATGAGAGACCCTATTCTCTCTCATCAATCCTTTTGGAAGTTATGTGGCGCCGTTAGGCTGCCGAGTTTTCGTAAGGGATTTTTCATCTCACTTTTATCCCCGTGAGATTTATGCTACATTTGCCACAATTTCCTTTGAGTGGTGTATGTACTGCCCATTATTCTACTCTTTGTGTAATATAATTTCGTTTATGAGTATTTACATCAATGATTTATTGCCCTTCTTTCATGGGGTGTATGTTTTGAAAGATACCCAATTCGGTAAGGGAACCTTTCACCCTTCCTATTTTTAAAAGACTTCTTTTATTGGGTCTTTTAATTTACATATTGTTATGTTGGGATATGTTCTCATATATCCTTATTGATGTAAATTTTGTGTCCAAGTGATGAGATACTCTTTTTATCTCTCATCAACTCATTTTGATGTGACGCCGTTAGGCTGTCAAGGGAACTTCTTAACCCAATTTCGATTTCTTTGGGTTCAACTTGTAGTCATTAAATATGTCATCCATTGAATATGTGTGAATGACCTTTTATTGTTTTACACTTAATATCCACTTATATTGGGTGTCTATATATTTGTCACACATATTTTTTGAGATTTGTTTGTCCTTAATTTAAGGATACCTTCTTTATAAGGTATTTCATCACATTTGACATTTCTATTGAGGGTTCATTGTTGTTATGCACCAATTCACTCTTATATGGTGTATATACTGTCCTTTGGAGTATTATATCATGAATCCTTTTATTCTCATGATATTATAAAGTTCTGACTAAATGTTATTCCTTGATTATTGTATTCAAGTGTCTCTAATTTTGGTAAAACCCCTTTAACCAAAATATCGTTTTAAATGTTTTAATTATTTGTTCTTATTAATATCCATGTTTTCAAAATGGTTTTAAGGATTTATTTATATGGATATTAATGGTTTAAAATGTTAAAAGCTTCAAGGTGGTATGGGACACTTTGATTCAAAAATCTCTTTATTAAATGTTTTAAATGGTTTTGGAAATGGTTTCTTTTTGAATGGATTCATTATTTCAATATCCTAATATGTTATATTGTGATTGAAATGTGGAAATGTTATGTTTCCTTCATTCATGTTTATGTGATACGATTATGTTATGGTTCTTGGGCATTGTTATGAAGAACGGGTGGTTCCGTGATAAACTAAGGGCGGGTGAGCCCGATATAGCTCTCCAATGCATTGGGTAACGCGAAGGAGTGAAACGTTAAGGTTTCTCCGAAGAGATTTAGGGAATATACTGTGATGGGTATTCCAAACGTAACCAAGAGGGTTACTCCCTACATAAGAATGTTATGAATGCCTCAAGTTACCTTTATGTCTTATGATTTCTATGATTTATTCATGGTTTGATGAGGTATGTTAAAGTGCCTTTGTTTTATGGGTAAAGTATGATTTCATTCTTATGTATATATGAACTCATGTTTCCTTTCCATATTTTTATAACTCTTACTGAGCTTTTTATGCTCATCCCAAGTTTTTGAAATATTTTTCACAGGTCAAGGGAAAGGTACATGATGTGATGATAGTGTCAAGGATGTGTCAAGAAAGAATCCGTGTTATATTTTAAATATGTTCCCGTTGATGGGAAGAATGAATGCTGACTTTTATGTAACCACTTTGTTTAAATGTGGAATGTAATGCAAGTTTCATGATCTAATTCTCTAAAACTCTAAACCTGAAAAGATCCTCAATGTGTAATCTTGTAATAACTCAAGATTAAGTAAGGTTTAAGGCTGGGGCCTTATAGTTGGTATCAGAGGTCGGTTTAGATAACTTTAGAGGTTAGGGTATTCTTTAAGCATAAGTGACATTACCATAATGGTTAGAATTTCAGAAAGAGTCCTAATTTTAGATAATGTGAATGAGTAAGTATATCTTAGAGTCTACCTTCCTCATTAGTACATGATGTTTTTGTTGATATACTCACACTGACATTTATGTTTTTAGTGAATGGATGGATCTAGCAGGCACCAAAGTGACAATGGGTTTGAAGGAAACTGTGGTGGTTCTCTGATTATGATACTAGATGAGATAGGGGATTCAATGAGGAATCTCATAGTTGTTCTAAACCAACTATCAAGGAGTCATGATCAACCACTTCAACCTTGGTGAGTTCTCTAATGCATCATTTACGAGATGGCCAACTCGATGTGGAAATTCAGGTAATAATTATTAAGGTAACCATTAGGGTTTATATGATCCTTACTTTTTAGGTAATTATGGGTTACTCTATGATATGATGGAAAAGGAAAGGAATGAGATAAACTTGAGGTTAAAATATGTTATGAATATTTTTGAAGATTTTATCTCATTTTGGGGAATGTTTTGAGAATTATATAGTTTTGGAAAAAGGACAACACGCAGACCGTGTGACATCCCGTCGCGTCGGACAAAGCTGCGGGAATCGAACCCACAACCAAAGTGCGACTGGTATTTATCGCCTACCACTGGACTACGTGAAGTCCCTGGTTAGTTTGACTGATTATTTTTGGTTATATGATTTTATGAATTAAGAGTAAGTTGATTTTGGGTTATTTATAAAAATGATTAACCTATCATGGAGGATATGTGATTAGGTTAATTACTTTTCAATACTAGACTTTAGGAGAAACTAATGTTGTTTGGAGATAAATGTTACGATTTAACATGGAAGACTGTGTGACTAAATCCTTCAAATATTTGGGTTTCAATATTATATTAGGTTTACTTTGAAGAATTTTATGGACAAATTGTTTATCGGATGGTCCTCGTTGAACTTTGGGTTTTGTTGGACAAATTTTGGAGATTAAGAATAGATTTTCTTTTTATAAGGGGTTATCCTTTTCTGGATTATCTGATCTTGTACTAAACTTTTTGGTTTTGGCTCTGGTTTAAGCCTAAAGACATAGGATGTACATAGTTCTCTTTTGTGGATTAGGTGATTCTCTAGAAGTTGATTATAGTACTCTTAATGTGAACAAGTCTTCCTAAATACTCGTCTTTTGGAGAAAATATGAGTTTGTGAAAGGAATATAATAAAAGTTGAAAGTCAATATGATAAGTGATTATGTTTCCTTATGAATAAATTCCTCAATAAAAAGTAACTTAAAACAAAAATGTTGTATATTAACTTTTCCTACTGGGGAATCGAATACCGTTTAACCCATCACAAGTTTGTGATTTTCTCATTGTTAACTTTCTCCTAAACATGTTTTCTATCACTCTCCATAAGAACGTGACCCTATGTTTTCTCCTCCATGTCCAAATTTTCATACTTGGAATCCTAGTATGGGTTAACTCGAGTGACCTTTGTACTTATCTTTCTTTATTTTAAAGTGTTTGTTTTACCGACTTTTGTTCCGATGTGGGACTTTCAAGGATGTTTCCAAGCGCAATTTTAAAATTGCGAGGACGCAATTCCCAAAAGGGGGGAAGGATGTAACATCCCATGTAAATAAAGAATATGACATTTCATATTTATCCATATTTGTGAATAAAATATTTAAATGACTTTAAAGGGGACGCTATGCTCGATGGCGTACCCAACACGCAACAACGAGTTTCTTGGGAATCTTACGTTGCACTCTAATAATAAAATAATATTATTTTAAATGGTAGTTAACATGTAGCCGTTGTAATGGCGGGAGTGGATAGAAATAACTGAAATATGATTATATATGTTTTTAAATGTTTTTACAATTATCCAATAAAGGATAGGGGCTTAAAATACGGAAAGAATTCGATTTTAGGCATATATGCCCTAGTTTTCACTAAAGGTTCACTTATCGCCTTTTGATGGCGAACTGTCATTAAATATAGTTTTGATCACTCTTATACATTCTTTTGGACCTAATAAAACTCTTATTAAGAATCGGGACATCAAATTTTACTTTGTGTAAATTTTTGGTATTTTTCTGATAAAGTTCATTTTTTAATGAATAGTGTAAAATGTTGTGTTTTAATTCAAAACCTCTTTTTAATCTAATTTATTTATATGATTAGATAATATTTTGAATTGTTTTTAAAGTTAAATTAGAAAATATTTTTACCATTTAATCCAATGGTGGTCATTGGAATTAATTTCACTTTGAAATTAGACTTAAACTAGTGTCAATCTTTTGATACTTATTGTTTTATAAAAACACGCTATTTGCTCTGACAGCGGGAATTAATTATTAAATTAATTAATGTGACTAATATGTTTTGAATTTTGTAAAACGGACTTCATTTTTGAATTCAGAATATCAAATATAGCTTAGGGTGAATTTTTGGTAATTTTCTAAAAAAACTTCAATTTTTGATGAATAGTGAAACCACTAAGTGGTAATCAAGCAAACTGATTTTTCAGTTAAATGAAATTTTACCACTAATGTGTATTGAATTTTGAAAATCCGACATACATGGTTGTCATTAAGAAGTAAAATGTGGTTCAATGAGATTATAATAATTTTTTTGGTGAATAGTAACTCATTAAGTTCTTAATCGCGATTAGTGGTAATTAGGGTAGTTTAAGGTATAAATAATGCTTTAATAATATAAAATGACCTAGACACATGTCCCAACCCTATTGGTTATGTCATGGCCGACCAAGAAAAGCCATGGCCTAACTTGGGGACCCCATGGATCCACTTTTGTTGGGAAATAACATAAAATACTTTTTATTTAATGTTAAAGTGAAAATGACACTAACATAGTATGTTTTACTAAAACAATTGTTAAGTGGGGTTATACAAGTCCAAATTTTGATTATAAATAGTCATTGGAAAGCTAAAAAGATTTCCTATATCATAGTATTTTTTTTATAATTTTTAGACATTAAAGAAATTAAATTATTTATGACATAATAATGATGCAGCGATGACATCATTATTTGACAATTTAATTAAAATGGAAAGATAATGAAAAATCTACAATATACACATGGACAAAACCAATTGGATGAGTGGATTTCGATGCCTTATCACCTTATCCACGAATTCTATCAATGTGGGACCCTTTAGAACCGAAAAGCATTTTCAAATAATGTAATATTTCATTGCTTTCCAAAAGTGCCCCTCCTCTCCTCTTATAAAAGGCCCCCACCTCTACCTCTTTTCCCACACCCCTCAAGCCTTTGCCTCGGCCAACCCCTGCCCATTTACTCTCTCAACATCCCTCTCCTCATCCTAGAGGATCCCCTTTGGGCAGAATCCTTTCAAAGGAAGCCTTTAGGCTCAAATCAAAAGGAGATTACACTTTTAAAGGTAACTCATTCTCTCTTGTTCATTTGTTTTATTTTGCTTCTCCAAACCTATAATCTCTTTTTATTTACTTCTTTTGTAACAACACCAGTATCTTCAATATACTAGGATGTTGTTACAAGATTTATTTTAGCTACACTCTCACACAACTACATCAAATGGTTAAAGAACATACGGTTTCCGTGGACGGTGAAATTCTGCCTCCCGAAACGATGATTGTTCAATACTCATTTAACACCTTCAAAGGTGGCCATTATGATGTCACTATTTTTATATATGATATATAATATGTTTATGTTTTATTTATGCTTCTGTATTTTTCATTTTTGTCTTACCTTTGTGGCTTCCATTATGGGTATACGCGATATCTTCATTTAAGGAAGTGCGGACTACCGCCCCCTCAAAGTGATTTGATTCGTTAAATACCATATGTGGGATGTATAAAGGATGGAAATATGATATTATATATGATATTATACTGGAATTATAATATACCTTTATATCATTATTATTCCATTCTATAAAATACGAAATAGAAATGAAAGTAGCGTTCATGCGTACGTACGGCTTACCGTCTCCATGAACGGTGCATTTCATTTCTTACCTCTAAATGATTATGTAATGTTATAAATGCATGCATGTACTGGATATATATGAAATATATGATATCTACATAATGAATAGAATTCTGGATATAATAAACATTTGGCCACACGAACAACATGTAATTGTAAGAAGACCACTTTCGACTTAAGAACCAAATATCGGCAAAACAAATATTATTAACTTAAATGATTACATAATGTTTATGACAAGGTAATAAGTGGTATAAAAGTAATAATGAACTTGAAAAGGGTTCTTAAGGAATTAGAAATTAACTCAAGTTTATTATTCAGGAGATTAAAGAATGATCGAGTCAAGTCGGACCCGAGGTAAGGGATCCTACAACTCTCTTTCTTTTTAAGTACATTCTTTTATGTAATTTCTTTTAAGCTCATCTTTATTATGATTGGGATGTTATTTTATATTACTCCTACTGTAATTTTTATGTTCATGTGATGAGAGACCCTATTCTCTCTCATCAATCCTTTTGGAAGTTATGTGGCGCCGTTAGGCTGCCGAGTTTTCGTAAGGGATTTTTCATCTCACTTTTATCCCCGTGAGATTTATGCTACATTTGCCAAAATTTCCTTTGAGTGGTGTATGTACTGCCCATTATTCTACTCTTTGTGTAATATACTTTCGTTTATGAGTATTTACATCAATGATTTATTGCCCTTCTTTCATGGGGTGTATGTTTTGAAAGATACCCAATTCGGTAAGGGAACCTTTCACCCTTCCTCTTTTTAAAAGACTTCTTTTATTGGGTCTTTTAATTTACATATTGTTATGTTGGGATATGTTCTCATATATCCTTATTGATGTAAATTTTGTGTCCAAGTGATGAGATACTCTTTTTATCTCTCATCAACTCATTTTGATGTGACGCCGTTAGGCTGTCAAGGGAACTTCTTAACCCAATTTCGATTTCTTTGGGTTCAACTTGTAGTCATTAAATATGTCATCCATTGAATATGTGTGAATGACCTTTTATTGTTTTACACTTAATATCCACTTATATTGGGTGTCTATATATTTGTCACACATATTTTTTGAGATTTGTTTGTCCTTAATTTAAGGATACCTTCTTTATAAGGTATTTCATCACATTTGACATTTCTATTGAGGGTTCATTGTTGTTATGCACCAATTCACTCTTATATGGTGTATATACTGTCCTTTGGAGTATTATATCATGAATCCTTTTATTCTCATGATATTATAAAGTTCTGACTAAATGTTATTCCTTGATTATTGTATTCAAGTGTCTCTAATTTTGGTAAAACCCCTTTAACCAAAATATCGTTTTAAATGTTTTAATTATTTGTTCTTATTAATATCCATGTTTTCAAAATGGTTTTAAGGATTTATTTATATGGATATTAATGGTTTAAAATGTTAAAAGCTTCAAGGTGGTATGGGACACTTTGATTCAAAAATCTCTTTATTAAATGTTTTAAATGGTTTTGGAAATGGTTTCTTTTTGAATGGATTCATTATTTCAATATCCTAATATGTTATATTGTGATTGAAATGTGGAAATGTTATGTTTCCTTCATTCATGTTTATGTGATACGATTATGTTATGGTTCTTGGGCATTGTTATGAAGAACGGGTGGTTCCGTGATAAACTAAGGGCGGGTGAGCCCGATATAGCTCTCCAATGCATTGGGTAACGCGAAGGAGTGAAACGTTAAGGTTTCTCCGAAGAGATTTAGGGAATATACTGTGATGGGTATTCCAAACGTAACCAAGAGGGTTACTCCCTACATAAGAATGTTATGAATGCCTCAAGTTACCTTTATGTCTTATGATTTCTATGATTTATTCATGGTTTGATGAGGTATGTTAAAGTGCCTTTGTTTTATGGGTAAAGTATGATTTCATTCTTATGTATATATGAACTCATGTTTCCTTTCCATATTTTTATAACTCTTACTGAGCTTTTTATGCTCATCCCAAGTTTTTGAAATATTTTTCACAGGTCAAGGGAAAGGTACATGATGTGATGATAGTGTCAAGGATGTGTCAAGAAAGAATCCGTGTTATATTTTAAATATGTTCCCGTTGATGGGAAGAATGAATGCTGACTTTTATGTAACCACTTTGTTTAAATGTGGAATGTAATGCAAGTTTCATGATCTAATTCTCTAAAACTCTAAACCTGAAAAGATCCTCAATGTGTAATCTTGTAATAACTCAAGATTAAGTAAGGTTTAAGGCTGGGGCCTTATATAAATATAAATATATAAAATAATTAATATTAGACTCTTTTAGTGGATAATCATACCCCAACATATGTTTTTATATTTCCAAGAAAAAATTATCTCAAAAATACCAAATTGAAATCCCTTTTTAAAAAAAAATAAATATACAATCCTCATCAAAAGAAAACATTCAAAAAAATTGTGAAATATTTAGTACTAATTTTACACAAGATACGATCAAAAAAATATCCCAAGACCAATCCCATTGCTTTGTTCAAATTTATCACCACATTTCATCCAATTACACTTAAGAATGATGATGTGTTTTGTATATCAAAAGACCAAGGGGACATTTTTTTGTTCAAGGGGAAACAAATGGAATCACTAGGTTGGAATCACATTAAACATTAATATGTGTATCCAATTTTATATTTTGTAATATTTTAAATTTCTTTTTTTATGATTTTTTGTTTTGTTTTTGTTTTGTTTTTTTAACTACAATATAGATGAAAAGACTAAGTCTAGGAAAGAAAACTATAGAGTCACAATCCTTAAGTACCTGAAACCATACATTTTTTCAATTCCATACTCTAAAATAAGGGTATAAAGCCAAAATCTAGGAAATTCAACTTTGAAGTTCCGATCTCTTAGTGCTAGACTCCATGCATTAGGATAACGCATTTCTCAATGCGGTATTTTATTTTTATTATTTTTATGGATACTCAAATTAAACTAAATTTAGAGTCAAACCCCATGTTATAATGAAAGGGAACCAAGAACTATAACTTACACAAAAAAATGACGCACATTTTGGCATTTTGATTAAGAGGATAAATATATTACTGCTGAAAAATCACATCGAACAATCTCACTTTAAAAAAACTATGATCATGAAAATAAAAATCAATTAAAATCATATTCAAGGCATTGAAAATTATTTAAAATTAAATTTTCCTGTTTGAAAATTAAAATATGAAATGTTAATGAATTGACATTTTCCATAAAGCCCATTTTTTTTAAAATCATTGATTTTAACTCCCCTAAAATTATAATGACATTGCCCTCATTTTTTAATGTTTAAATAAGAGAGAGTTTGAAGTTTTTAAGAAATAGGTGGAGAATATTATTTGAAATGAACTCATTAAAAAAACCACTTGGTTTGAATATGAAGACCTATCAATAATAAAATAATCACTTTGGCTTCATGGTACATGTAGACTACACGGGGAAGATTTAATACTCAGTTTGAACATTAGAAAATATGGGTTTTATTTGCAAATATAAAATTCTTCAGCAGCTAAATCTGACACAAAATAAACATTAAATAACATTGGAACCCCCAATGGGGTTAACTTAAAACAAAAAAACAAAAAAAAAACAAAAAATAAAAATAAAAACAATGCAGAAGCTGGGTTGCCTCCCGGTAAGTGCATAATTTAAAGTCATTAGATCAACCTGAACCCCCCAAATGACAAAATACCAACATTAAACATTTTAAGGACCCCATTTTTTTTCCAGTTCTACTTTATTGAGATTTATTATTTTTACATAATTTGTTTCATGTACAATACATTGTTCTACAATGAATGGGAAAATCCAAGTAATATCATAAATGGTTGATCCGGTTGCTTCTATATTCATGTTAATACATTAAGATCTTTCCTTCTTTGTTTGTTTTAAGAGAATAATTAACTCAAACTAAAATGTAAATTTTATAAATTATAATGGGATACTTTAGAATGGAATTAAGGAAAATAATTTTGATCTTGGTTTGATTGAAATTTTATAATGAAGATTGGCAATTTGAATAAAAATATGTTTCTTCTTGAATTTTTTTAGAAATAATTGGTTCCATTTGAAAATATGATTCATCCAAACAATTGGACATTTAAATGTCTATAGTTGGTATGGAATCAATGTTTGTTATTTCTCCCAATTTTTTAGTGATCGGTAGTCCTTAAAAATCAATAATCGACCAATGTTCTAGAAAATCAAACCATGATGTCAAATTAACCTCTTGTGAATACATAAAATCAATTTATTCCTGATATAACTACCCTTCAACAATTCCATGATAATATTTATCTATATGAAATATAAATGTTGGTTCTTCAATAAATTAATGAGATGTTTTTGGGTGAAAATATACTTCTATCAGTGATGAGGAAGGGACAACATGAGTGGGAATGGGTTCCATAACCATTTCACTACTTTGTACTTCTAATCTCAATGATAAATCTTCAGAAATATTTTTATCCATTTTTCACATGATTGTTCAAGAATTTGTTGGGGATTGGGATGAATATGAGTTTGGAAATCATATAATTCATTAATTTTGATCTCCTAAACCATCCTTGAAGAGGCTGGAAATTTACCCATTAAGAATTCATCATAACATTGATTATACATTTCATAGTTTGTGTGGTAATCATTCATGGATTTATCATAAAATTACCTAGATTAGGGTCATCAAAATATTGGTTTCCCATTTGATTATATATTTGGTTTATGGTGGGTAAATTTTTATGATTCTTCATTATAGTAGGTGAAAATGTGTATTTGAGATTCCTTGGACACAAGGAAATATAATCGGGAAAATATAAGTGAAATCGGGGTGAGAAAAGATAATTTATGTTGAGAAAATGATGATAGTGCCTAAGATAACTTACTTGGGTCCCTGATAATATCTCTAAAATTTGGTTATTCCAAAAGTTTCCCTACTGGTAGAAGCAGTTTTTGAAGTACAAGTAGGGATTGAATCCACATGGTCTGAAGAGAAAACCAAGATACACTCACATTCTATAGAGGATTGAATGTGAAGTTTCCAACTATGAGGTTGATTTTAATGTGGAAAAAAGAATTCAAATGAAACTAAGAGAATGTATTGAATATAATAATGAAACACCTAAATATTTTAATGAATAAAATTAATGAATATGAGTTGATCCAAGGTTGTCTCTAGAGAAATATAAGATGTATATGTTTTCTTAGGAAATTTTAGATCACTATTCAAGTTGTATCTAAAAAATTAGATAATTCGAAAAAATAATTCACTAATTTAATCCTTAAAAAATTCCACATATAATCATCAATTTACTTAGTAGATCACTTAAATGAGGAATCCAAGGAATTCTATCGGACTAGTAATAAAAATGTGTCACGTTAAAGTTAGCGAAGATAAAGAATAAAATTACTCATAGAATGGAACTCTTTAACACAATGATTTGATATTAAATATTATATAAAATTAAATAATGTCCAATACACAACCTTTTTACTCAATTATATTTACTCATAAGAGGGATACCATTCCATTTATGATATTCTATCAATGGAAGTGGGAAGTAGACTCAGGAGGGTGTAACTAATAAAGAAAGACATTGAAATAATGATTACTCCACCGCCGTATAAAAAATTTCACAAAATATTTTGTGAATAAATTAAATCACTAAGGAAATAGTATAAAGAAGATATAAAGAATAATATAAAGGGTGAAGAATAATATTTTTTATTAAGAAACTACTGTGATTATAAAAACAGACATGAGAGAATTTGAACACACAATTAAAAATTGATTGGGTAACATTACAATTGAATGAAAATGTCATGACCCGTCCCCCAAGGCTCGTGCCATGACTACCCCAAACCCGCCTTCCATAGGCCAGGGCCTGGAGATTAGCACTGAAAGGCGTATTCTCTAAAACTGGGAAGGCATTGCCTTTAAAACATGTAAACTCACTCAACCAAGCACACAACAAGATACGAACACGAGTAAACTAAATAGTAAAAAGAGTGTGTACAGTAAGTAAAAAGGTCCAGAATACAAGTTCAACTGGAAAGTACAAGAAAACTGAAATGTACAAGTAAAATGGATCAACTCCTATGAACACCCGCCAAGGATCCTACCTAAAGGGTAGGTACAGATATCGAATAGTCGTCTCTATGGTATGCTTCGTCTAAGGTCCACCTCCGAGATACCTCCAATCTTGGTACTCTCGTCCTTAGATAGCGTTGTCCGTCGTCTGCACCAAACACAACAAGGTGCGGGCGTAGCCCGTGTAGGGGTGAGTATAACGATACTTAATAGGGACCCCAAGACCCTCAAAGGTCTCACAAAACCCACAAATGATAAACCAAAAATCATAAAAACATCTGACAACCCTAATTAGGCATATTCCCATACATATACCTAAGTTATCAAGTATACCCATCTCATTAATGAGGAAACTAAAGTTCCAACTCGAAGCTCAAAGCTCAAATGTACCACAAAGGAAGGAATACCACAAAGGCAACACCACAAAGGTAAATACAACAATGGTAACACCGCATAGAAGAATACCACAAAGGTATCACCACAAAAGTAAGTACCACAAAGGTAACACCACAAAGGTAAGTACCACATAGGTAACGCCACACAAAATAATTTCACAAAGGTATCAACATGGAGGTAAGTACCACAAAGGTACACCACACAGAATATTACCACAAATGTAAAGACCCAGTTCACACCAAGTATAACATAGGTACGGTAGTAAAGATGATTAGATGTAACTACTGAATCATCTTACTCTATTAAGAGGCATACCCACATAGGATCCTAAATCATCAGACCCACATAGGATCTTAAATCATCATACCCATGTAGGATCCTAATAAAGCAGGCCCACATAGGATCCTAGAGTAGTCCCATGTGGATTCTTAGAGCGGATCCAGGTGAGACTCTCAAACACAGACCCATGTAGGATCCCACGTCATAGACCCACATAGGATCCCTTTCTCATGTTACAGCCAGTTATAGTGTTCCCGCACTAAGCTTGCTTGATTCTAGGAGAATACACTCCTCAAACCATAGGTCGATACTCCAACTGCCACGAAGTTCCACGAAGAAGTATCCCAAAGTACCTCCTCATGATAGGGGTCTCAACGCAACATACATTGCGTCAACCAGATGCCCGATCTGTAAGTTATTAGCCTTTTAGTTCCAAGGGCACGGTTGGATTCATGTCTAATCCAACATGGACGTACACCAACTTTATCCAAAACTCAAGTGAGGTATACCAAAAGGACTATATTAATCCAAGGATTCCGGTTACATAGATGGTTAATCAAACGGACGCCCGTAGCTCAAGATATGACCGAAAGAACAAAAAGGGTCGAAGTCGGTCCGGGTCCGGCTCGCTGTGTCTGGCCCGACCTGCCAGCATGGCCTGACCTGCGGGCTGACCCACTGGGCTCGCAGCTGGCCGGTCGGCCAACCTCCTCCATGCAGTGCGGTCATGCGCCATGCCATCACCAGTGGCCGACAGCGAATCAACCTACCTCACCTTGCCTCCATGACACAAGGTCATGGCTCCTGCACACTCAGTGGCGCGGACGCACGCTGCCGCCTCCCCTTCAAGCAGCCGACCACCGCCCTTGCTCTTCCGTGGTCGATGGGCCGCAATCCTTCTCTTGTAGCTCGGTCGTGCCGCTGTTTTCGTCATGGCTGGCCGGATTGCAGACCGCCACTTCCGAGCCCTTCGGTGTCGGTCACCGGCACGATTGCCAGCGACGTTCTTCAGGTCACCAGGTGTGCCCCGGTGGCCCGATCTTCATTCCAAAAATTTCCTCACTCACCTCGGGACATCTCTAACGATTAAAGACCACCAAAAATTTACATAGGTTGTGGAGAGGTTGGGCCGTGTTTGTTTGGCCCGCACCCTCCGTGTTAGAACGGTAGAAAGCGGCTTAAATGTTCTTGAATCATGAAGAATGAAAAGAATGGGGTAAGGGAGTATACAAACAACAATAAACCCTACCTCTATTGCTCATTGAAGGTGTCATGAGAAGAAGTCGATGATGGCAATGAGGGTGCCAAGTATCGTTACTTATGCAACACGCTTTTGAATTCGGGCTCGTGTGTCGTCCTCGTTCTTGATTCCGAAGTATGATCTTCGTTGTAGAGGGCGTTCTTTGTTGGAGAAAGGGTCTATCCAAAGTTCCCCCCAAGCCTCCCTTTTTCCAACGATTTCCCCAAGGAAATGGGGAGAAAAAAAATTAAAATAGTTTTATCAATTTAATTTACATTAGCACAATTAAATGGCACAATTAATTGTATTGTATTGGAACCATTAAATGGCATAATTAATTATATTGAGTTGGCGCAATTAAATGGAGCAATTAATTGTATTGTGTTGGCACAATTAAATGGGAGGATTAAAAGGGACTTACCCACATTAAAAAGGGTCTCAGGTGGTCCCCACCATTGAATTCAAATTGGGAGGATTACAGCTCTTGTGGTCCCCACCTCCATAAATCAAAAGGAGGTTTCAAGAAAAATAAAAATGTTAAATATTTTTATTTTTTATTCTTCCACGAAAAAGTGAAGAACTAACTTCCACCCTCGAACTACTGTGGTCGAGGTGAAGGTTTACTTAAGTGAATACCGACTCTACAAGTTAAACAGTGTCCTCATATTTCAATTCCGAGCACCGGTTAAAAACTTACAAAAACCCACTCACACGTTTACAGAAGGTACCCGAAAAAAAGCTCAAAAATTCATTCTGGGAACACCGGGCCTCAGAATCATGTGCCTTCAATTTTCACAGACTCGTAAAATTCCCAATTAATTAAAAAAAATTACATGAAAAAACCAGAGTCTTTACATTCTCCCCACCTCAGGGCTTTGCGTCCCCGTAAGACACAACTCAAACTAAGGAAACAAGTGGGGGTACTGAGCATGTATCTGAGCCTCCCGCTCTCATGTTCTCTCCTAGAGGTTCCCATACTTCCAGCGAATGCACACCATAGGTATTGACCGCCCACAAAGGACCCACTCCTGTCGATCCTCAATCTCCACTGTAACCTCCGTAAACATCTCCCCAACGTCAATATCTAGATCACTGTGGTCGATGATGTGAGATGGTTCGTGTACGTATCTCCTCAGTTGGGATACGTGGAAAATGTCATGCACTTGGTGTAACTAAGGAGGAAGTGCTAGGCAGTAGGACACCTCGCTAACTCTGCTGAGGACCTGAAAGGGTCTGATGAACCTTGGAGATAACTTTCCACCCTAGCCAAATCTCTACAAACCTCGTCGAGGTGAGACCTGTAGAAAGACATGGTCACCATCCTCGAACTCCAGAGGTCTCCCTCTCCTACCAGCATAATACTTATTCCTGCTCTGTGCAGTCATCATCTGCTCCTGGATAATTTGTACCTTCTACGTGGTAGCCCATACCACATTTGGTCCCACAAGTGATAACTCCTCTGGGTCGGTCCAGCATAAAGGTGATCTGTAAGGTCGGCTGTACATAGCCTCGAATGGTTCCATCCCAACAGTGGAGTGATAACTGTTTTTGTATTCAAAATCCACCAAGGAAAAGTGATCCTCCCAGCTACGACCAATGTAGAGGACGCAAACACACAACATGTACTCAAAGGGTCTGAAAGGTCCGCTCAGTCTGGCCATCCGTCTGAGGATGGAAGGTGGTGATCAAATGAAGCTGTGTCTCGAAAGCCTCCTGCAACCCCTTCTATAGCTAGGAAGTGAAACATGAATCACGATCGGAGACAATCGTCGATGGTACTCCATGTAGCCGCACAATCTCTTGCATATAGAGGCATCCAAATATCTCTACTAAACTCTGCTTTCTGGTCGGTAGGAAGTGGGCCGACATGGTGAGTCGGTCAATTATCACCCAAATAGAATCATGACCCCTGGGTTTATGTGGAAGTCCTGTCACGAAGTCCATGGATATCCCATCCCACTTCCACTCTGGGACCTCTAATGGCTGAACTAAGCCTACTGGTACCTGATGCTCCACCTTCACTTGCTGACAGGTGAGGCACCGAGAGACAAAATATGCTACCTCTTTCTTCATTACCATCCACCAGTGCTGTCGTCGGAGGTTCTAGTATATCTTCGCCACTCCTGGATGTACCTCTAGAGGTGACGTGTTGAACTACCTCAAAACTTCCTCCCGAAGTGACATTGGTACCATAGTACATCCTCTGAAGAGGATGAAGTGCTCCCAACCTTCAAAAAATCCATCAGGTGCCTGTCCTATGGATATCTGAGCACATTAAACCTCACAGTCAGTGTCCCCACACCATGCCTCTTAGACTCACTAAAGAAGTGGGGGAGTGATTGTAAGATACTAAAGAAAATATTCTCCATCTCTATCCACAAAGGATGTCTGCAATGAGGCCAACTGCTCTGTCACCTCACTTAGCAGATGTATACCAGATCTCCTACCAAGTGCATCTTCTACAATGTTCCCCTTCCCAGAAGTATAGACTATCTCGAAGTCCCAGTGAAAGAGGAACTCAACTCAATGCCACTATCTCAGGTTTAGGTCCTTCTGAGAGAAGATATACCTGAGACTCTTGTGATCAGAGTAGATTGTAAAACATTCACCCATAAAGTAATGTTGCCACATCTTGAAGGTGAGGACTACTACTGCTAACTCCAGGTCATGGGTAGCGTAGTTCTGCTCATGTTGTATCAGCTATCGAGAACCATATGTGATAACTGCTTGCTCCTGTATCAGGAAACATCCAAGCCCAGTCCCTGATGTGTCATAGTAGACAACGTACCCAACACCCTCCTCTAGATGCCTCAAGATGAGGGCACTAGTCATCCTCTACCTCAGCTCCTGAAAACTCTGCTGGAATCTCTCCGACCACATGAAGGGTTGACCCTTCTTTGTCAAAGTTGATAAAGGTGCTACAACTCTGGAGAAATGTGGAACAAGTCTCCGGTAGTATCTAGCCAAACCCAAGAAACTCCGTACCTCCTTCACACTCCTGGGTGGCTCCCAAGAAAGTACAGACTTAATCTTCACTAAATCCACCGCAACTCTAGCCTCCAAGATGACATGTCCCAGAAAGTGAACCTCTCTGATCTAGAACTCGCACTTTGATAGCTTACCATAAAGTTTGTGCTCTCTGAGTGTGTCTAGAACTATCTTCAAATGATAGGCATGCTCCTCCTCTGTAACCGGGTAGATCAGAATGTCATTAATGAAGACCACCACAAAGCGATCAAGATATGGCTGAAAGATCCTGTTCATGAGTCCCATGAACACTACTGGAGCGTTGGTCATGTCGAACGACATGAACAAGAACTCACAATTGTCGTACTGAAATATGAAAACCATCTTCAGCACATCCTCATCTCGTACTCTGAGCTGGTGATAGCCTGACCTGAGTTCTATCTTTGAGAACCACCGTGCTACCTTCAGCTGATCAAAGAGGTCATCAATCCTTGGAAGTGGGTACTTGTTCTTCACGATCACCTAGTTCAGGCGCCGATAGTCAACACAAAGTCTCAAGATCCCACTCACCTTCTTGGAGAACAAAATCGGGGCTGCCCAAGGAGAAACACTGTGCTAGATGAATCCCTTCCCCTATAAGTCCTCTAGCTATACATGCAGCTCATGAAGCTCTGTAGGAGCCATATGATATGATGGTGTATATATCAGTGCCGTCCCAGGGTATATGTTAATGTAAAAGTCCACCTCTCTCTGAGGAGGTAGACCTGGAACATCATCAGGGAAGACATCTGAGTACTGGTCCACCACTATAGGATAGATCAGACTCTCCACATCAACAGCCATGAGGGTAAGGCTAGCCAACTGATGAGTGATCGACTGCACTCTCCAGGTAAGTCCATCCTATGCTGTAAAGGTTCCCTTCTTGCTGGTGAAGGTAAACTTGGTCCCATCCATGTGGAAACACCGCACTTTTCATCTAATACAGTCAATTTGAGCATGGACTGTAGGTTACCAGTCCATACCCAATATGACGTCGTAAGGCCTCGACGCCGCTACTAGGAGATCCCAGCCGAAGCTCTCGCTTCCTAGAGTAAGCTCACACTCTCGGAACCAGTGTGTAATCATCGAATCCTCTCCCATAATAGTATCTAACTGTAAGGATCGAGCCAAAGACTTCGTTAGAATCTCCGAGCTCCGAATGAGGGCCATGGAAATAAAAGAATGACCAGAACCTGTGTCTATAAGTACTGCAGCTAAGGTGAAGTAGACACAGATCGTACCTTGTATCATCTCCAGAGTGCCATGGTCATAGGCCTCAGCTTCCTGGAGCTGATCTTGACTATGTACACCTACTCCCTATGGTCGGGGTGGACCACCTAGTGGTGGTGGTGGTAACACCTCGAATCATCGCCCACCGCCAGCTACAAAGCCAGCTCCTCTGCCATGTCTTCCTGCTCCCTGCAGACCTCCTTGATCGAACCTCTGTCTCTGCTTGGGTGGTCCTTCGACCGTCTGCTAATCCTCTGTACGACGGGTCAGACAGTCACAAGCCATGTGACCCTACCCGCAACATGTGTATCACTACCTGGTCCTCGCATGAATGGCTCTGTCTCCGGTGCCCCGCCCAACCGAACCTGAATCCTGCGGTTGTCCACCTATAGGTATGGTCCTCTTGGACCTTTGTGACATCTGTCTACTACCAGATGTAGAAGACTCCACTACATGATGCACGATGGTGGGTCTCACTGCTAGTGACTGCTCTGCAAGAAAACTCTCAACTAAGAGGGCTCGCTCTAACACCCCCGCATACATCGGGATGCTGAGAGAAATCATAGAAGCCCTGATCTCTCACCTGAGTCCCTGCTCAAAGGTCCGGGACCTAAATGATGGGTCCCACACTATATCAGTGGAGTAGCGTGAGAGGTCGGTGAACCTCACTGAGTACTAAGCCACAGTCATGTTGCCTTACTGTAGATGAAGAAGCTCCTGTATACACACTGCACGAAGGGTCGCTGGAATGAACTCTACCCGAAACAGGCTCTCAAGGTCTGCCCAGAGAAGTGTCACCTCATTGTGAACCTGGAGAATAAAGCTCCACCATCTTTCTATTTCTGCCTGTAGAATACTGGTGACAAAGATCACCATGAGATCAACTGGTATCCCAACCAGTCAGAAGACTCTCACCACGACCTCCTGCCAATCCTCAGCCGCCTATGGGTCCGTCTCTCCCCTGAACCTAGGTGGCCTCTGGCACTAGAAATTGTGTAACACGCTCAAGTGGCATGAACCCTCTACTTCTGGGGCTGGTGGCATCAGTGGAACACTGGGTAATGGTACCGTTGGTTCCCCTACTATAAGAGGGACTTGCACCGAGGCCTCATCACTCGGTGGGCTATCATCGCGTACTCTACTCGGAACCCAAGCTGGCTGTCTTCATGGAGGCTTCCTGAAAAGAAACAGGTGCACCACGATCAATAAGTTATACCTGGTGAGCTGACTCAAATATATCACAAAGAAAACTCTTCTAAACACACACAAAATCTATTTTTTCGTGCACTTAGTCAGAAATCAGAAGTTAGGGTCCTGGTGTATGGATACGTTGGCCACCTCACCAACACTAGATTCCCTAAACTGATAACCATACTCATAAAACGTAACACCATTGTCGTTAAAATATCAGAGTCCAATGTCCTATGGTATAACTGACTCCTCTGATAACAATTTGTTACGACCCGTCCCCCGAGGCCCGTTCCGTGACTACCAAAATCCCGCCTTCCATAGGCCAGGGGCTGGCGACTAGCACTGAAATGAGTATTCCCTAAAACCGGGAAGACATTGCCTTTAAAACCTATAATATCTTGCAACCAAGCTCACATCAAGATATGAACATGAGTAAAATAGATAGTAAAAAGAGTGTGTACAGTAAGTAAAAAGGTCCATAATACAAGCCCAACTGGAAAGTACAAGAAAACTGAAAAGTACAAGTAAACTGGATCAGCTTTTGTGAACACCCGCAAAGGATCCTACCTGAATGGTAGGTACAACTATCGAATGGTCGTCTCTGTAGTATGCCTTGTCTAAGGTGCACCTCCAATCTACCTCCAGTCCGGGTACTCTCGTCCTCAGTCAGCGCTGTCCATCGTCTGCACCAAATACAACAAGGTGCGGGCATAGCCTGTGCAGGGGTGAGTATAACGATACTCAGTTGGGACCCCGAGACCCTCGAAGGTATCACAAAACCCACAAAGGATAAAACACAAAGCATGAAAACATCAGACAACCCTACTTAGGTATATTCACATACATATACCTAAGTTATCAAGTATACCCATCTCGTTCATGTGGAAACACATGTTCCAACTCAAAGCCCAAATCTCAACTATTCTACAAAGGAAGGAATACCACAAAGGTAACACCTCAAAGGTAAGTACCAAAAAGGTAAATCCACAAAGAAGAATACCACAAAGGCATCACCACGAAGGTAAGTACCATAAAGGTAACACCACAAAGGTAAGTACTACATAGGTAATGCCACACAGAAGAATATCACAAAGGTATCACCTTGAAGGTAAGTACCACAAAGGTATGCCACACAGAAGATTACCAAAAAGCTCACACCATGTATAACATAGGTATGATAGTAAAGATGATTAGATGCAACTACTGAATCATCTTACTCTATTAAGAGTCAGCCCCATGTAGGATCCTAAATCATCAGACCCACGTAGGATCCTAAATCAGCAGACCCACGTAGGATCCCAATACAACAAACCCACATAGGATCCTAGAGTAGTCCCACGTAGATTCCTAGAGTTGATCCAGGTGAGTCTCTCAAACATAGACCCACGTAGGATCCTAAGGCACATACCCACATAGGATCCCTTTATCATGTTAAAGCCATCTACAAGGTTCCCGCACTAAGCTTGCTTGATTCCGGGAGAATCCGATCCTCAATCCACTAGTAGATATTAAAAATTCCAATAATTCTAAAAAATAAGTATCCCAAAGGACCACCACATTATTGGGGTCTCAACGCAACAAACAGTGCATTAATCGGACGCCCGGTCTGTAAGTTATTGGCCTTTTAGTCCCGAGGGCCCAGTTAGATTCGTGTCCGATCCAACCCGGTCGTACCCCAAATTTATCCAAAACTTGAGTGGGGTATACCAAAAGGATCATCTCGATCCAAGGTTTCGTGTACCATAGACGGTTCATCAAACAGACGCCCGCAGCTCAAGATATGACTGAAAGAACAAAAAGGGTCAAAGTTGGTCTGGGTCCAGTCCGACCCGGCCTGGGCCGACCCGAACTGGTTCGGGTCGACCCGGTTTACCGGGTCTGGCCTGGCCCATGGGGTAGCCAAGGATGCGACGGCCCGCTGGGATCACGGCTGGCTGGTCGACCAGCTTCCTCCATGCGACACGGTCGTGCGCCATGCCATCATCAGTGGCCGACAGCGAGCCGACCACCCTCACCTCACCACCGCGACACTAGGCCGCGACTTTTGCATGCCTAGCAGTGCGGACGCACACCACCACCTCCCCTTCACACAGGTAGCCACCGCCAATGCTCCTCTGCGGCCGACGATCCGTGACCCTTCTCTGGTGGCGCGGTCGCGCCACCGCTTCTGAGCCCTTCGGTGTCGGTCATTGACACGGTCGCCGACGACATTCTTCGGGTCATCGGGTGTGCCCCGGTGGCCTGATCTTCATTCCTAAAATTTCCGCACTCGCCTTGGGACTTCTCCAACGATTCAAGACCAAAAAAAATTCGCATATGTTGTGGAGAGGTCAGATAGTGTTAGTTTGGCCCGCAACCTCCGCGTTATAATGGTAGCACGCAACATAAATGTTCTTGAATCATGAATAACGATAAGAACGGGGTAAGGGAGTATACAAACAATAATAAAACCTACCTCGATTTTTCTTTGGAGGTGTTGCGAGAAGAAGTCGGTGAAGGCGATAAGGGTGACAACTATCATCACTTCCGCAACACGCTTCCAAATTCGGGCTCGTGCATCATCCTCATTCTTGATTCTGAAGTATGATCTTCGTTGGAGAGGGTGTTCTTCATTGGAGAAATGGTCTCTCCAAAGTTCCCCCTAAGCCTCCCTTTCACCAACTATTTTCCAAGGAAACGAAGATCCAACAAATTAAAATAGGTTTATTAATTTATTTTATGTTGGCATAATTAAATGGCACAAATAATTGTATTGTGTTGGCACAATTAAATGGAAGAGTTAATTTTATTGTGTTGGCACAATTAAATGGAACAATTAATTGTATTGTATTGGCACAATTAAATGGGAGGATTCCAAGGGACCTCCCCACATTAAAGAGGGGATTGGGTGGTCCCCACCATTGAATTCAAATTGGGAGGATTAAATCTCTTGTGGTCCCCACCTCAATAAATCAAAAGGAGGTTTCAAGAAAAATAAAAATGTTAATTTTTTTTTATTTTTTTTATTCTTCCACAAAAAAGTGAAAAACTAACTTCAACCCTTGACCTACTACAGTCGAGGTGAAGGTCTCCTTAAGAGAATACGTGCACTATGAGTTAAACGGTGTCCTTAGATTTTGATTCCAAGCACCGATACAAAACATACAAAAAACCTCTCACACGTTTACTGAACGTACCCGAAAAGAATTCATAAATTCATTCTGAGAGCACTGGGCCTCAGAATCACGTGTCGTCAATTTTCGCAGACTCGTAAAATTTACAATTAATTAAAAAAAAGTACATAAAAAATCTAGGTCTTTACAGAAAAATATGGATTCCAAAATATCTTCACCACCCCTAACATAAATAGGAAAGTTAGGAGCATAGGGTCGAGACCCCATCAATATATTCCTTCCCCATTAATTATAAGAGTTAAAGGTGGGTGAGAAATCAAAATAGATTTGACTTTTCAATATTTCCCATAAAAATATGACCAAATACATTCCCCTTTTTGACGTTTAAATTCAACATTGAATATGGTAGAATATATAGGGTTTAGAGAAGAGAAATATCCTCTCCTAGGTGTCATATATTAGTTTTTAAAATTTAATACCAATTTTATATGCTATTAGTATGATATACTCGAAATGGTGGGATTATTTTATAGGCCTTCAAATCTGACCCACATATTAAATGTCAACATCGACTCTTTGGATCTAATGGAAAACATCACAATTAGATTTATACATAGTTAAATGAAATAAACCTAATAATTTTATATTTATAAATATAAAATTTGAGCTTCACCGGGCATGAATTTTGGGATCCAATTTTATTTGATGGGACTAAGGTCCATTATGATTTGTCCATAAATTTATGAATTCATTTAAAAAAATATCCATCTTACCTTATGATTCATCAATTGATCCTAAAATATAAAATATTCGAAAAAATGTGATAAATAATAATCCAAAATATAAGATTCAAATATTCAAAATAATAAATTCCATGAGAAGATAAGTAATTGGTCCGAAATTGACACTTTATACATGAATTGCACAATAATGTGAAATAAATATCAATTTATATAATGTACTAAAAATGATGTTTATGGACATTGAGACACGTTGATTTTAAGCTATAAAAAATGAATATTATCCTATTTCAAAGGTTCATTAGTGACAAACTCTTATTATTTTAATTTTCTACCAATAAATTGGTATCATAATTAGAAATAGATCACCTATGTTGTTTATTTTTTACCACTATGAAAAATAGAAAATCATAGATCTAATTGTCTAATGAATGCAATCTAGTACTGTATAATTAAAGTTACTAATTCCAATGATGGATGAATTCCAAAAAATTCCAATTTTTCTATGGAAGTGATTATGTGTACTTTCCATAACTAATGAAAGCATACATTCAATAGTTAGGGGTATACCATTGGAATATCTTGAAGAAACCATATAAATTACCTAAAGCTGATCTATAGACTCATATAGGTAATTTCATGATCATGTATATTTTGAATTATAATGTTATGAATATTTTACATTGTACTATAAATAAAAGTTTCAATAGACATGTTATATCATGTAAGACAACTGTATACATATAAAGAATTATTTAAGGTACTCACTATGGGATTTAAAATATTAAAAGAAAAAATATGCGAATCTTATGAATATTATAACAAGATTTGATGATGGGTGAAGAAGTGTTAGTGAACCATAAGCTTCACCAATTTAAAAAAATTACAAATGGTATGAGTGGACATGGATAATTAATAGAAAACAAAACATTATATGAATTAACAATGATATATCTACCAGAATGTTGTCTTGAAAAAATGTGAAAATTGATGAAAGTAATTTTTTAAAGGATATAATTTATATGCAAAAATTGGTTATTTTATGCTGAATGATCTTGAGAGGAAAGACATTATTGATGAGGAAACTAAAATTAGGAAATGAATAAAATTTATGTGTCATTTTAATTATTCATATAAGTATTCATAATCTAGGCTGTAGGAATGTGATAAAGAGATAACTTACATTTGTAAGACATTTTTCATTTTTATAAAAAAGGTGGAAAGAGGTAGTTCAAAAGGATATTCAATAAGTAGTATAATAATTGTAATAATAGTTATAATAAATATGTTTCATAGTTAACTTGTTTTTAGTGAATTATGAAAGTCCTCATATCTAAAAATTACCCTAGACAAAAACATAAAATGAAAGTTAAAGAAAAAAACGAGGAGAAAAAACATATTTGTTTAGGGGATGATATTGTTTGGATAGTTTGAACTCAAGAAGTGATTCAGATGTGAAAATGATACATGGAACTTTTCACCGATTGGTGTACAATGTGAGGTAACTGATTCACTTTTCACTCAATTAATTACTTATCCTAACATTGATTATAATTTTATTTATGACCATGAAATCGGAACTAAATCTTATTCATGTTTTTATTATATTTATTTTAAAAAACTACTGCTAAACGAAAATGATGAATTTAAAATGATGGAGTCAGGATAATTGAATAATACACTGACATACAAATTAAAAATAATATGTTGGCTAATAAAAATGAGAAATTTAAAATGCAATGTGATAATTTGGATATCTGTATTTCCTAGGATCATGAATCTAAATGAAATTGTAATTATACAATGTTAAAAATGAAAGAAAAAAATGAAATACTTCATGACATTATTGATGTTAATGATAAATACATGGAGATAAGATTTAATTTTGTTTTAAAATATTTAACTTATGTTGGGAAGGGTTTTTTTAAAGTTAAGAAATAATTAATAAATTCAGAAATGCAGTTTATACCTCTAATTTGTCAATTTATAATTATTTAGAGACTATTCTTTATTACAATATGAATATGAAAAAAATAATTTTCTAATCATAAATAAACTCTATTTACTTTTGGTCATGTAAAGGAACAATGTGATAGAAATGTGTCTATGATGAAATCAAATATTAATAAGAATGGTTTCTGCTATAACAGTTTATCACCAAGGATAAATAACATTTATTTTGTGAAATGTTCAAAAATATGTATTTCTTTTATAACCTATTTTAAATTCTGAATAAAATGTAATAATTACAATGAATGTTCATTAATATTTAAAAAGTAATTTTTTCATGCAAAGACATTTATTTCTAATGATATTTCATCTAAATTGCACACAAATAAATGTTTCAAATCTATTTAGATTATGAAAGTTACTTATACTAATCTAATTAGACCTAATTTTTCATGTGTCCCTAAACACACTTCATGATTGTTTAGCTTCATGAAATAATCCTACGATGTATCAAAGACTCATGATATTTATAGAGATTTTATTCCAGGAACATGATTAGTGATATTTCTAAAAAAAACTAATTTATAATTCATGTGATAATGGCCTAGTCACATTTGGAGACAACTCTAAAAGAGAGTTTAAATTTATTGGAGAACATTGTTTTTCTAAAACTATAATTGTTTCAATAATATCATTTATATATTACATAAAGTAAAATATATTAAATATATCAAAATTTTTTGATTATGCATTAAATGTAATATTAAAAAATGAAAAATTTACAGTTTATAAAGATAAATTTATTTTATTTTCTGAAAATATAAAATACAATGTTTATAATACTTATTTTTCTAATCAAACCAAATAGAAGGTTAAGTGTTTAAATGTTATAGAAGTATATTATATTCTAAGGAATAAGATACATGGTAATGAAAACTTCATATTAAACAAAAATTTTCAAACCATTAAAAATTTATTCAATTTCCAATGTTACATACAAGTACATTATCTATGATTACTATTTGAAGGGTAAGAAGCACACAGAATGATTTAAATATTTGAATGATGTTACTACTATGAGATGACTATAATTTTTAAATATGGGTTTATGTGGTAATATAAAACCAATCAGTTTTGGTGGTAAGAAGTATGTATTTATAATTGATGATGAATATAGTAGATTCAACTAGTTCTATATCCCATAAAAAATGAAAATGTAAATAATTTTTTCTCCTGTAGACCAGTATAAAATTTTAAAAAACTATTAATTGACTCTATGAGAGTTGATATAGATATGGGATTTTTAAATTTATAATTTGAAAATATTGTGAAGTAAATAATTATAATATCCATTTTTTATCCCCTACAAAACTACAACAAAAAGGTGTGGTTGAAAGAATGAACATGCCAATACATAAAATTTCTAGATTAATGGTATTCAATTTGATGTTCCTAAATATTTTTTGGCCTAATATATAAATATATATTTTCATGTTTTAAATAGATAATCTATTAAAAAAATTTTATACAAGGATCCTTATGAATTTATAATGTATTTAATCACAATATTTGATATTTATTGTACTTTGCTAAAAAGTATTTATTTAAAAAATAGAATATAATTTACAAAAAAACTGGTTCAAAAAGTGATGAATGAATATTTTTATATATTATAATTATATCAAGGATTATATTGTTTGAAAAAAGAGAACGTTAGGTTTTGAAGAGTATATGGATGTTATGTTTAATGAGATTATTAATAATAAGAAAAATTATGATTCAAATAAAGATAATTATGAATTCGGTGATTTTAATTTTGGGGAAGATAATGAAAAATATTATGATAATGTATTAGTTTAGGAAGAAAATATATTCTTAAAAAAATCCTAAAGAGTGGAAACATCATTAATATTATATTTTTGAAAATATAATTGGAAATATTGAATCTTGTATATGTACTAGGAAATCTATATCATATTACTATAAAAATATTTCATTTTTTATATTTTATACCTTTTATTTATGATGATTCTTTACTACTTTAAAACTCTATTAATTATATAAATGTGGAATTAAATCCATTTAAAATAAATAAATTTTAGCATTCAGTTTAATTACAAAAAGAAAAAAAAAAATAATTTGGAGAAGGTGGATTTTTTCCAAATAAGAAAGATGATTCATGAAATAGAGTTTAAAATAAATCCATAACAGTGGCCTATGTTTATTCCCAGTAATAGGGAATGAATTTGAATATTATTTTTCTCATATTTCTAGGATAGAAGCTATTTTATTATTATTATATTTTTCTTATTTAAAAATATAAGATTATTTAGAATTGATGTATAATGTTTATTTAAAATGGAATAATTTATGATATTTTTTATGTTGAAAAACTATCTGTATTTGAAAATTAATAATTTTCAAATCATTTATTTAAACACAATAAATTATTATGCGGTCTTAAACAATCCCCTCAATTTTTTAATGAAATAATAGCTCTATTCTTATAGAAAATGATTTTTTTAAAAATGTAATGTTGATCCTACCATGTTAATAAAGAAATTTTCAAAATATATTATGATTATAGATATTTATATTGATGATATAATATTTGATTCAATAAATGATTTAAATTGTAATGATTTTTCTAATATAATTACCCCTGATTTCGATATAACTTCTTATTCTACCACTATGAGTTGTATCCCATGATAACACTTCTCTTTCTAAACTAATCACCTATATGCCACTGTGTGCTGCATCCCATGATTGTGATTATCGTTATCCTATACAACATGATAGAACAAGTACTCATCATTTATCAAAACACATAGTAGATGGATCGGTCGACTCTCCATTGTATCTCCATAGCTAGCGCTCAAGAACTGGTGATGACTCACAACTTTACCTTTTATGAGTAGCAGATCCACACACCAGTACTCTGTGTTACTACTCACTAGTTTTTGATGTTTCATTGAAGTAGGTTCTATACCAAACATGTGTTGTATGGACTTACCATGAGTAGGTGTTCAACTACATACCATGAAAGTGATACACTATATACCATGAAGAGAATCCTAGCCAAACATGTGATTTGAAAGTACATACTATGAATGATACTGAAATATATCATGAATCAAAATTAATACCTTTTATGGTTTTTTTCAATATATCATGTGGCACTATAACCAAATATAGTTTATTTTCCAACTTATAGTGAACCCACATACAAATTGACTATGAATCCAAGCTTCCTACACTGATTTTTTTATTGTTATGTTATGTATAAAAATATTTTTTTAACTACTTGAAATATTTTTAATAATATTATGTTATATTATTTTTCTTATCATAAGTATATTTTATTTTCCACATGACAAAAAAATGTTTTCAAAGTTAGTATAGTGACCATGAGTTTATTCCTCCCATGGTTAGTAGATCACATTAATTATTTTTTAAATGAACTTTTTGATTTTTAAAATAATTATATATTATATTATCATTGATATAATTTTATTAATGATAATTATCATATTAATTATAATGAAATAAAATATTCTCATGTTATTAATTATATGATTTTTTTTCTATAATATTAGAATTATTAATTTAAAGTAAGCTTAGGAGTGTAATTTAAATTAATTTAAATACTTGAAATACTATCATTTATTTCAATGGATATATTTAAAATTGTTCTAATATTATTTATGTAGAAATTAAGGTGAGTCAATATTCATATTGATAAAGAATGGTGTATAGATAGGTAATGAAAAGTTTATTATTTAAAATATTTCCAACTTTTATAGGGTAGAATTATGTTTAGAAAAATCCTGTATAAAAATACTAAATATGATTATTAGTGGTTCATTGATAAAATAATATCAAGTGATATAGTGTAAAGTCTTATTCCTTGACTCTCAATGAATTATTATTTTATAATATTAAAAAATATGATCATATGAATTTATGTTCATCCATGAATACTATTTTTTTTATCACAATCACGATATTCTTCAACTATTCCATTAATTAATACTGAGTTGATCATGATTAGAAAGATTCATGTTAATAATTTTCTTATCTATTTTATTCTTTAAATGTTTTATGTTTTTTATCATATTAATCTTCTTTAATATTTATTTATTTTTATGTTTTATTTTATGTTTTTCTCAATCCCAAGAAATCCTCATATTGGTTATTCTACCACCCCAAAGGATGTTCTTGGTTTGTGACTCCTGATAAAATGTTTCCTCCAGACTAGGTTGTGACTCTAGAAAAAATTTGGGGTTGTCATTCTTTGTATTGTAAATGGAAAATATTTAAGATGGATAGAACAAATTTAAAAGTGAATACATTATAATTAGTACCAATCACCCTACATAGTAAAGAAGGTTGAAGAGTGTAATAGGATATTGGTGATATGAAAAACTATAAAAAATGTGTTTATTATTTTAATTTCTACTGAAATATAAAACATGAACATGGAACTCATTATAAATTATTGAAACAATAAACTATTATTTTGTATTTATATTAATTTTTTTAAAATAACTATTCACCCACTTTAAGTAAAATTTTAGATCAATATCAATCCAAAAAATTGGAATCAGATCCTGGCCTCTAATTAGTTACCAACTCTAATTATTTAAATTTGTTACCAAATAATTGGTATCAAAACTAGAAACAGTTCACCTCTGTTGCTTATTTTTTACTAGTATGTTAACCGGAACATCTTATCCCTAATAGTCTAATTAATAAAGTCTAGTTCTATAATATGGATGTTATTAATTCCAATGATGGATGGATTCCACAAAATCCACAATTTTTTAATGGATGTGACAACATCTATTGCCCATATAGAATGGAAGCCTACCTTAAATAGTTATGTTTAGACAATTGGACTATCATGGAGAAACCATATAAATTACTTGAATATAATCCATAGACTCTTAAAGGTAATGTCATGGTCAAGTATGTTTTGAATGAAAATTTGAATAATACTTTGTAATGTGCTATAATTAGAAGTTTCTATAGCCATGTTTCATCATGTAAGACAGTCCATATCATATAGATAATTCTTTAAGTAATTCATTATGGTACTGAAAAGAATAAAATAACAATTCTAAAAATTAAATTACAATAATACCAGTATTTCATGCTTGGTGAACAAGTGTCAGTGTACTTTATGTTCCACAGATTTACAAGAATTACAAATTCTATGAGTGGACCTGGGGAACTAATAGACATAAAACATTATATGAAAGAGTAATGATTGATATACCAAAATTATGGAATACAAAGAATTTGAAAATTGATGAATGTAATAATTTTAAAGGGTATTTCTAGATGAAAAAATTGGATATTTTATATAGTATGATATTGAGTGGAAAAACATTGCAGAGTAGGAAGCTATATTGAGAGAAGGTATAAAATTTAAGCCAAATGTTAATGATTCATCTAACTATTTTAAATATGAGTTCCAGGAATGTGAAAATGGGATGGATCACATTATTAATATGTTTTCATGTTTATAAAAAACTAATGTGGAAAGAGGTAGTTCGAAAGGATGTTCAAGAAGAAGTATAATAATGGTAATAATATTAATAAAAATTATGTTTTAGAATTAACCTGTATGGAGTGCATGATAAAAGGACACATTATAGAAGACACCCCAAAACAAAAAAAATCTAATGAAAGAGAATGAAAAATTTTGGAAGAAAATCTAGATTTGTTTGAGGGATGTCACTTTTCATATAGTTTAGACTCATTCTATGATTCTATAAGTGAACATGAGATAGATAAACATTATTTGATTGGTGTACAATGGACGATATCTCGATCTACCGATTTAGATGGGCTCGTAAGGGGCGCTGCGCGAGGTAGGGTTCCCATCGCCACTACTCCAGTTTCGGTGTAGGGTTACAACAATTATTCTTCACGGAGGTGAATCTTGGAAAGATTGGGAGTGTGATATCATCTCCACACTCCTTTGTCTCGAGATTGGTTGGCATCGGGCGGTGAAGCCTCTCCGTGGCGGATCCGGTTTCTGCAGATGGTTTTTGGAGTCGGTGTTCTCCACACCATCTCAGTTCCCTCGGTGGTGCTCCTTCTCCTCGACGGTGTTGGTTGTTTCTTTCTTCAGTCTTGGTCATTTCTAGGTGGTGAATTCTCTTTGCGATGGTGTCGATTTTTGTAGTTGTATTTGGGATTTGGTGTTCCTCGCGTCAGCCTTGGCTCTCTCAGGGAAGGCTTCAGCTACCGGTGGTCAGCTTCGGTTGTTGGCATCTTTCTGGAGTGGATTTAGTAGAATCGGTGCGTTGAGACTTCTTTGGTGACCTGTGTTGGCACTGTTCTTGGTTGGCTCGGTTGCGGAGGTATGTGATGGAGTTGGGGTTGATGCCTTTGGCTGTGGAGGATCTTCTGCTCGGATCCGAGGCCCTGTCCCTATGCGTTGGCTCTGGTTCTATGTGTTTTCTAGTTCTAATGTGGCTGGGGGTTGCTTCTTCTTATTTTGTGCTGATGGACCATTGTTGGGGTAGACTTTTGTGGACTTTTGCGTGCGATATGAGGGTGGCGATGGGTTTTGTGTTTCTAGATTGGGATGGAAATGGTGGAAAGGCAATGGTGGTGATGGTCTCCTGGTTTGATGTTAGTTTTAAGGGTTTAATTTTCTATGTTACTGATGATCTTTTGAGTGTCGCAGCAAGGTGGTTCTGTCTATTTGAATGGTTTGTTGTTCGAGGTTGAGAAGTTTGTGATCTGGATGACTTCATGAACAGACTTCAGAGGAGGTTCCAGAGCTGGCGATTCACCTTTGAAGAGTTTTTTTGGATTTGGTTCTTTGAGAGGGTATGGCGTCGCCATCGGATCAGGCCTGTGCTATGACACATGACACTTGCTTGCTGATTTTCATTGTAATGGTGGAGAGCTTCTTCATGATCAAATGCTGGGGAGGAGTAGTTCGGTGTTTTCATTCTGGTTTTAATCCTTTTATCCTTCGATTGTGATTGTCCTATGTCCATGATGTCTTTGGGTTTCCACCCCCTTCATCCCTTAAAAGGGGGATTTATCAAATAATAATAAAAAATTTGAAGGCCCTCAGACCATTGGATGGATGATTGGTGTACAATGTAAGGCAACTGATTCATTTTTTAATCAATTAATTAATCCTTTTATTATTGATCATAATGCTATTTCTGAAGTTGAAATTGAAATTGAGTCTGAATCATGTTTTTGATTCTAATTATATTAATTTTATATTCAAATAGATACTTAAAAAAATAGGAATTTAGAATTATGGTGTTAGGATAATTGAATAATAAAATAACATTGAAATTTAAAATAAGATGTTTGTTAAAGAAAATGAGAAATTGAATAAGTAATGTGATAATTTGAATATCCCTGTTTCCATAAATGAAGAATCTAAATATAATTTTAATTATATGATGATAAAACTAATATAATAAATTTAAATAACTAATGAAATTATAGATGTTAATGATAAAGACGTATAAATAAGATTTAATTTAATTTTGAAATATTTAACTAATATTGAGAATGATTGTATGAAACTTGTGAAAGAAATAAGAAACTGAGAAACATCATTTCTTCTTATAATGTGATAGTTAATACTAGTTTACAGAATATTCCAAAAGGGAATATTAATTTGAAAAAATATTATTACCATCATAAATAAACTCAATCTAATTTTGGTCATAAAAAAAATGATAAAATTATGTCTCTGATGGAACCAAACTATATTAAGAATGGATTTGGAAATAATAGTTTATCATCAAGGATAAATAACAATTCATTTGTTAAAATTTGAAAAGGAATTATTTCTTATGTAACCTATTTTAAATGTATAATGAAAGGGAATAATTCAAATGAATGTTCACTAATATTTACATTATCATTTGGAATACTATGAAATTTATTTCAAATTATCTTTATTCTAAATAATAAAAAAACACCTCTATTAAATATATTATTATTTTAAAATATTCTAATACTAATCTAGTTGGACTCATGTTAGCATGTGTACCATAACATTGGATATTACTATTTAATTTTTGGAAATATTCATTATATATATATATGTCAAATAACCATTATATTTAGTCAAATTCTAATCCATGAACATGACTATTAATATTTCAAAATTTATAATATATAATTCATGTGATGGTGGCCTAGTCACATTTAGAGAAAATTCAGAAATACAGATTAATGGTAATGGAGAACATGATTTTTCTAAAACTATTATTATTTCAGAAGTATTATTTTTAGAAGGATTAAAATAAAATTTATTAAGTATGTAAAAACATTGTGATTATGGATTAAATTTAATTCTACAAGATTATAAATGTGAAAATTCAAAAAATAAATTTATTTTATTATCTTAAAATATAAAAGACAGTTTTTATACTATTGATTTTTATGATCCATCTAAATAGTAAGTTAAGTGTTTAAATGTTATAGAAGTAAATTCCATTCTATGGAATATGATAAATGGTCATGAAATCTTTTGAATATAAACCTATTTTTCAAACCATGAACATGTTATAAAATTTAAAATATTATATATATATGTGGAATATCTATGATTCCGATTTCAATGGTAAACAACATAAATAAACATTTAAAACTATGAATGATTATAGTAATTCTAGATGTCTTAAATTGTAAAATATGGGTTTATTTAGTACTATACAACCAATAAATTTTGGTGGTATGAATTATGTATTTTTAATTGATGATTAATATATAATATTCATATTTTTCTATATCATATCAAGGAAAATTGAATTTTAAATATATTTTGTGCATTATACAAACTAGTTCGAATTTTCCAAAAACAATCAATTGTTTCTATCTTAGTATATATATATAGGCAATTTTTTTTATAATTTGATAATATTTTGAAGGCAATAGTTATAAGTGAAAGTTTTCAACACCTAGGACACCACAACATAATGAAATTGTTGAATAAAATAATAGGTCAATACATAAAATGGATAGTTCAATGCTTATGGAATTTGATTTTGTTAAATATTTTTGGGAAGAAGCTATAACTATAGCTTGTCATTTTTAAAATTGCATATATATTAATATATTTTAATATAAAACTTCTTATGAATTTTTAAAGTTTGTATACCGAAAATTGGATATTTATGGTATTTGGATACAACGAATTTATTTTAAAAATTGAAGATAATTTACAAAAATTTGATTCTGAAAGTGATGAAAAATATTTTTAAGATATTATAATTCTATTAAATATTATATGATATTAAAAAATAGAAAGTTATTGGTGTGTCTATGCATGTTAAGTTTAATGAAATTATTAAATACAAGAAAAATTCCTTATCAAAAAAGATAATGATGAGTCTATGGAATTTATGTTTTTGAAGATAAAGAAAAAGATTATGATAATTCATTAGTTGATGGGGAATTTTTTTTTCTTAAACTAGTAATAAAGGGTGTATAATTAATAAATATTATATTATTGAAAAAGTAATTAAAAAATTTGAATCTGGTATAAATACTAGGAATTTTATTTCATAATACTTTAAAGATATTACTTTTTTGCAGATTTTATTCCTATTAACAATAATGATTCTTTAGTTGATTCAAACTCAATTAATCTAATGTATGATGAATCAAATCTATTTAAAAGAAATAAATTTTGGAATTCAATTTAATTATGAAAAAATAATAATAATAGGAACAATTTGGATTCTTCATCATATGATATATGACAAATGAAACATAGTTTAAAATAAATCCAAAATATTGGCTGAAGTTTATATGTAATTGAATTTAAAGATTCTTTTTCTCATGTTTCTATGATGGAAGAAAATATAATCATATTATATTTTTCTTATTTACAAAAAAAAATAACTTTAAAATTGATTTATAATATGTATTTATAATTGGAATAATTTCTTATGAATTTTATATGAAATACCCTCTGGATTTGAAAATAAAAAATTTCAATATCATGTATTTAAGCATAATAAAGCATTATATATTCTTAAAAAATATCCCCAAGATTGTTATGAAATATTAACTATATTCTCATTGAAAATGATTTTGTTAAAGGTATGGTCGATTCAACATTGTTCATAATGAATTTTTCATATGATTTAATTATTATAGAGATTTATGTTGATGATGTAATATTTAGAACAAGAAATGATTTAATGTGTAATGATTTTTCCAAACTAATGACCAATGATTTCAACACAAGATTAAAGGTAGTATTGAATTTTTTTCCTTAAAATTAATCAATTAAAAGATATTATTTTCATAAATCATTCAATGTATAATAAAAAGCTTTTTTAAAATTTGTACCCTGACTTATGGACGACTCTGAAAACACTAATGTGTATTAATTTAAAATTTGATATATATGAATCTATAAAGTGTGTTAATATTATGTTGTATAGATGAATGAATGGAAGATAAATCTATTTGGATACTTCTAGAACAGATATAATGTTATTCATGTGTTTATGTGCAATATTTCAATCGAATCCTAAATAATGACTTATTAAAATAGTTAAGGGAGTTACAATATATATTTAAGGAATTATTGGTAATGGTTTATTTTATTTAGATCCAAATCATTTTGGTTTATTATCTTCCTATGAATCTAAAATTGGAGGTTGTAATTTTGAAAAAAAAACAATATGTATGTGTCATTTTCTAGGTAAAATTTCAATTCATAGAGTTCTGAGAAATATCTATCAATTTCATAGTTTATAGAAGAGGTTCAGAATGTTTCTACTGTTATATTTTTTCACATGGTATATGGATTAAACAAAAATTTTGTGATTTTAATATTAGCTTCAATAAAATTCCAATAATATGTGATAACTCTTGGGAAATTTTAATTATCAAAATCCCATGCAATACTATAGAATATAATATATAGATGTAAGATTTTAATTTTATGGGGGTTCTTGTAAATATAGGAGATATCTACTTATAATTTTTTCCAATGAAAAGGAAATAGTTAATATATTCACCAAACCATTAGATTCTATAAATATTGAGAAAATAAAGACTAAACTGTTTTTTAAGAAGATTGATATTTTATTCATAATAATTACTGCATATTTAAATTGAACACAATTTCAGATGTCTACTTACATGAATACTGTTATTAAATGACATTTTTTCTTAAAATGTTCTACAATGTTAATTCTAGTTAGTTGATCATATTTTTTATTTAATAGGGAGAAATCTTATTTAATTTTAATATTCTTTTTGATAAATTTCAAAAGTTGGGAAAAGGTTTTGGAAATTTATATAAATGTTCAAAATTTTAATTTACAAAAAAGGTGATATTTTTTATGCATGAACTTGTCTGTTAATGATTTAATATTTTATTTTTCCTAAATTACAATGTATTCACATTTAATTAAATTCAAATAGTTTAAAAATTTATATTTTCAAAACATTAATTGATAAATAAAAAATTTCTGAAATTTATTTATACCAATTATCCGTGTTCTGGCGGTAATAATTGAAAGTATTTTTCTTATACTATTTTAACATAATTCAGTTTATATTAATATGTTTCTAAAATATTATTTCATGTGTTATTTTCTATTTTTAGTGTTATTTTTTAAAAAACATATATAATATTTTTATTTTTTAAAAAATAATTTTAAAATATAGTATATATATATTCTTCTATTAGAATTTATTTTAAATCCTATGGATCTATATATTATTATATTAAATAGTAATTATCTTATTAAATTCACAATTCTATAATATTTAGTTTTCATTTTTTCTTTAAATGGTTATATATATTGGAATATATCATATATTTATATATATTAGTGCTTCACTACATTTTGTTTATGGATACCCGCAATACTTCGTCTAACCCTCACAAAATCACCTCAGAAAAACACATATCCAATATAGAGACCATGTTTTCAAGATAATTATATAAACCTCATTTGATATTAGGGTCAATATAGCTACTGAAACTCTTCTCCCTCGCACGGGCAGTGCATCATAGTATTTTTATTATGAAGAAAATTTTTATTACCCCCTTCCCCAAAGATACCCCTCCTAGGCTGGTAATGAAGAAATGGAGATAATGACCCTTGTGTCTCGCCTCCAGTAGGCCATGGGTTGGAAACTAGCATTAAAAGTGTACAAATATCACAACATGGGAAGCATTACCCCTTTTTAGAAAACAAGATCAGAAGATATGATGGATCTTCCAAAAAAACTCCATGACACATAAAAAAGGAAATCCAAAACCATACCACATGCATGTTTAAAATATAACAGACACAAAAAAGTCTCCAAAGTAAAATACCAAAATAAAGATAATCAGCGACACATCAACCATCATGATTTGAGCTATTAAGGTCCAACACTATCCATTAAATCCTCCTAGAATCTTGAAAACAATTTCATATACGTAGGCTGAGCATACATGAATACTCAGTAGGAAACCAAAGTCTCTGATGCACATGTGAAGGAAGCATACTAATGTCGCTGTGAGAAAACAATAGAACCAGCAGCACCTAACAGGTATACTAACCATCCTAACCCCACTAAGGCAGGCTACCCAAATAATGAAATTCAAGTAATGTAATATAATTCACATCGATGATAGTGTATCCCACACTACTTTCCCACTGATTATCCACTCTCACACCCTAACGAAAAACATCAGGTCACTCACACCTCTTCAGAACATGCCCCATCACAACCAACCCATACACACCTGGGCCACAAACCACCTCACATCCTGCCTTCAAACACCTGGTCCTCAAACCACATCACATCCCACACGAAGGCACCTAGGCCTCACAACACATCACGTCTCATCATGAATATTCTTGGTATACTTCCTCATAACTCACCCCGAAAACACATGGGACATCACAAATCATCTCATCCCAAAGACACCTCAGAAAAAACAACATGCCCAAACACACCTAGACTTCACAAAACACAACATTCCCAAGGAATCCTGGGTTATTAGTGCCTGGAAGAAAGAGCAGTGAAGAGTGGGTGGCTAACCATCAATCCTCCCAACCGGATGTTTGGGAAAGACACCCTCCCCTGTGAAGATGTGGGTTTTCAGCACATAGTGATCAATTAGGGTGGGGTGCATATATAAATCACAAGGACAAGTAAAAGTGTATACATATATAATAGAAAGAACTCATTCCCAACCATTGGATTTTCAACCAAGAACCAACTCACAAAATCACCTTTGCTTCTACCTCTAAATGCATGACCACTCAACCAGCCCCCCAAAAAATTTCATATTTCTAATCAATTAATTTAACCAATTTCCATTCATTATTGACTCATCATTTATTAATTTCATTAATCATACCAACCCAAGCCAGTTCCAATCATTATTTACCACTTATTTAATCATTTATTCCATTACTTTTTTAGAAACTACTAAGAAAACCACAAAACAAGAAGCACAACCAAAGAAAAACATGGAGAAAATTTGAGAAAATTACCCATAACAACCATTACTAACCTTCTTCAAATTCATCCATAAAAATCCATCCACATACCACCAAAACCGAAAAAACAAACCAAGAACAACCTGATCGCAGCCCCGCTGTGCAATGCTTCTCATCCATTCCAAAATTAATCAATCTATCAACCTAAGATTCCATCACATTGTACATACAATTCTACAAAACACAATCATTCCCACAACCATGCCGTAACAAAAATCATAACGAACCCCCACACACATTTCATCACCACATGAATCAAGTCAAAAATTATTTAGATTTAACAGGTCATCCATTATTTAATTCCTATTTTTAATTTAGGGGTTATCATAGAAATAATATGATCCTTGGGAATCCATTTGTTAGTTTAATATATATGATTAATAGTTTTCATATATAATCAATCAATGAAAAAAAAATATTTCATAATATATACAATCACATGTTCAAACAAGGTCCCCCAATGTACATGATTTTTAGTGGGTAGTTAGCCCATACAAATCACAATAACAGTAAGAAAAATAAAAAAGAAACTGGAATCACTTTCCCCATACCCATTTTTTATTGAATTAAAACCAATTCAATTATATTAATTAATCCGGAAACAACTATTTCACAAAGGTAACATCTGTATACACACCCCAAATGATACAAAAATAATAAAGATGAACAGAATACTACCTTGAATAAGAGACAAATCACACTTCCTAATTGCACCAGGAAAGGGGAATACATGTAGCAGGAAAATCACAAGGGAAAGCATGAACCACAAGCTACAGCACCTTACTCAACTCTTATAAGAGAAAGAACTTTGGGAGTCCCTTACCAATGGAAAATGAGAAGGAATAATAAGGGTAAAAGTGTGTCTTTGATTTAGAAAGATATAAAATGAGCAGTGGTTTATATTCATTTTTGATTTTCCATTAAAGGCAGATCGAGTCATGATAACGTGTTTGACCAAGTAAAAGCCTTGGGGCACTTAGAAAAATCTAGACAAGAGTTATGGGATTTGAATTTGTCTCACATACCTCAAAACAAGGCATTAATGGAATTTTACATCAACAAAAATAATAAAAGGGGTGAAACTATAGGGAGTAAGGAACATTGTTCATGAACCAACATTATATGAGGCACTGTTCTAAGATTCACCATTTAGCAAGTCACTATTTAGTGAGTCACAATTCAGCAAGTCACCATTCGTTGAGTTAGAATTCATCAAGTCACCATTCGATGAGTCACCGTTCATCATGTCACCATTCGTCAAGTCACCATTCAGTGAGTCGCCATTTGGAGAATCACCACTCATGAGTTACCATTAGGTGTGGAACTATTGGATGAGATACCAACATCAATCCATAGAAAACAAGTCATCAATAGTAAGCTACCGCCAACGACTGACCCCCAAAAGTCACCTCTAGCGAGCGACTTCTAGGGTGAGCTACCATTAGAAAACTTGGAAAACTGGGAAATTTTGAAAAGTGATGAAATGAATCCCCTTAATTCCCTAGAACACCAAAAACACCATATTCTCACAATGTAATGGACCAGAGAGGTCTGATCCATTACATGAGGTACCTATCAAACTATTCTCTCCCTCAATAATTTTATACCAACCTTGTAGGAAAAAAGAGGAAGGGTATGAACAACCACCCTTTGAGATACCTCTAAAGGTTCTCACTATGATTGAAGAACCACTGCTAACTAAATACATACAATTTCAATGATAAATCACTATATGTTGTTCAAAATATTGGGTGGAAAACTAGTCATCCATGAACACCTCTTCTGACATCTACTGACCCGACCAACCGCAAGACACACTTCTCCGGAATAACTACCACACTATCCGAACACAGAAATCAGGGAGCCCCTTCCTCCATGTCAAGATACTATCTTCTTTGGGTGGCACTAAATCACCCACATGGGTTTAATTTCATTACAATTAATGTGTATTGATTAGGAATTAGGTCCTACCCTTTTTTATGTCAAAATCATACATTCCACCACACACATCACAATATAAGGAGAATATATTATCACATATAAAACAAGGTATAAACATCACATCAGAAAGAAAAATGGTGCATATAAAAACGCAAAAAAAACTCTAGTTACTAGGAACAAATCTATTTTTCTAACTCCCAAGTACTGTCTTCATGGCCACAATGCCTCCACAACACATGAACAAAAGGAATAGTCTTTCCACGTAGAACGTTCTCCCGATGATGCTGGATCTCCACTGGTCATTCCACAAATGTTTCATTATCCTCGATATCCAATTATACCCAGTCGATGAAATGGGAATCATCATGAAGATACTAATTAAGCTGAGATATGTGAAAGACGTCATGGATCCCCTTTAACTGTGGTGGCAACGCCAATCAGAATGCCACCTCGCTGACTCCCTCCAACACCTTGAAGGTCCTAATGAACCTTGGAGAAAGATTACTTCCTCTACCAAAACTCTATTTCCCATGTTGAGGGGAGAAATTCAAGAACACATGGTACCCAAACTCTAAGTCCAAGGGTCCCATCCCACAAACTCCATAAAACTTCTGACGGCCCTACGCTACTTTCAACCTCTCTCAAACAAGCTGAACTTTCTTGTTCATGTTCTGCACCACATCCGAACCAAGAATAGCTATCTCCCCAACCTTCATCCCACATAACAGAGAGTGAAATAGTATTCCATAAAATTTACCAAACTAAGCCATGCCAATGGAAGAGTGATAGCTATTATTATAAGATAACTCCACCAAGGAAAAGTGGCATACCCAAGATTGACCAAAATCCAATATGCATGCCCACAACATATCCTATAGTATATGGATAGTTCATTCCATATTCCCATATGTATGAGGGTGGAAAGGAGTGTTGAGGAATAAATAGCTTCCAAAATCATGCTGTAATCCCCTCAAGACTCACAAGATAAACTGTGTATCCTGATATGAGATGATGGTCCTCTGAACTTTGTGAAACTGCACCACTTCATCCACATATCTCCTAGACCAAGAAACCACTATTCCCAACTCATTAATTTCTAAGAAGTGGGAAAACTTCATCAACTGATCCACTATATAATAGATAACATCACAAGATCCTTGGGATTTGGGTAACTATAAGAATAAATACATTGATATGTCATCCCATTTCCACCTGAGAACATCTAAGGGATGGAACAAACCACCCAGAGTATGGTACTGAGATTTCACCTACTAAAAAACCTATCACTTCGCTAAAAAACCCAACCACTACCTGTTTCATCCAAGGCTACAAAAATTGCATCCTCAAGCCATGATACATTTTATAAATTCCTAGATGTTCCACCAAGCATGAGCTATAAAACTCACAGAGGACTTCATCACACATCAACATCGGAACAAAAAAATTCCCCTAAAAGAACCTTTGGTTATGAAAATCCTCCGAACATCCTTTCAGAGCATCACCATTTCCAACATGATTAAACATCACCTCTGCCTCTGAGTCTCCCCACTGAGACTATCACGAACCATCCCCCGAGGCCCGTGCCGTGACAATCCCAAGCCCTCCTTCCATAGGCCAGGGGATGGAGACTATCACCGAAAGTCATATCCCCTAAAACCGGGAAGGAATTTCCTTTATATCCTATAAACACACTCAACCAAGCACACAACAAGATACGAACACAAGTAAACTGTATAGTAAAAAGGGTGATTAATGTAAGAGGGGCCAGAATACAAGCCCAACAGTAAAGGTATAAGTACAACTAAAAACACAATTCAGCTAACAAAATAGAAAGAAAACTACTGGGTCATCCTCTGAGGTTCCTACATGAAGGGTAGGTACAGATCGCCTCCTCAGCACTCCACGTCCCCCCGTCTCCTCTGCGTAACTGCACGCCATATTTTCCACCTCCGGTCACCATCTAGTCCTGGTACCCTCAGCCTCGATCAGTATTGTCTATCATCTGCACCAAACACAACAAGGTTCAGGCGAAACCCGTGCATGGGTGAGTATAACGATACTTAGTAGGGACCCCGAGACCCTCAAGGTCTCACAAAATCCACAAAGGATAAACCACATTGCATGTAAACCAGTGACAACCCTACTTAGGTATATGCCCATACATATACCTAAGTTATCAAATATTACCCATATAATTCATGAGGAAACTCAAGGACCAAATCCTTAGCCAAAGTACAACTGTTACACGAAGGAAAGATTACCACGAAGGTAAGTACCACATAGGTATGCCACACAGAAGAATACCACAAAGGTATCACCATGAAGGTAATTACCACACAGGTACGCCACACAGAAAAATACCACAAAGGTATCACTATGAAGGTAAGTACTACACATGTACGCCACCCAAAAGAATACCAAAAAGGTATCACCACAAAGGTAAGTACCACACAGGTACGCCACACAAAAGAATAACACAAAGGTATCACCACGAGGTAAGTACCACACAGGTACGACACATAGAAGAATACCACAAATATAAAGAATCAGATCCCACTAGGTATAACTTATGTATAGTAGTGGAGATGATTAGATGTAACTACTGAATCATCTTACTCTGTTAAGAGGCAGACCCAAGTAGGATCCTAAATCATTAAACCCACACATGATCCTAGTACATCATCAGACCCACACAAGATCCTAGTATAACATCAGACCAACATAGGATCACAATACATCATCTGACCCACACAAGATCATAGTACATCAGACCCACGAAGTATCCAAGAGTAGTCCCGCATGGATTCCTATAGCGGATCCATGTGTGACCCTCAATCACAGACCCACGAAGGATCCCTTTCTCATGTCATAGCCAGCTATAGGGTTCCCACACTAAGCTCACTTGTCTCTGGAAGGGTTAGCTCATCAAGCCATTTGATGATACTCTAACTGCCACGAAATCCCACAAAGAAGTATCCCAAAGGACCGCCATGTCATAGGGGTATCAATGCAACAGATGGTGCATCAAACAGACTCCCAGTTTGTAAGTTATTGGCGTTTCTGCGCCGAGGTCCCGGTTGGATTCTGGTGTGATCCAACCCAACTGAACTCCAAGTTTCTCCGAAAATCTAATGGAGTATGTCAAAAAAATTATCTAGCTCCAAGGGACCCAACTCCGTAGACGGTTCGTCAAACGGGCACCCGATCTGTAAGCTATAAGCATTTTAGTGTCGAGGGCTCGGTTGGATTCGTGTTCGATTCAACCCGTCCATACTTCAAATGGCACCAGATAACCAAACGTGTCACACTATTATGATTCACTTGGAAAACACATGAGATGGACTACCCATTTGTCCATAACAGATACCCGGTGAAAAATTTTCATTTCACCGTAACACGCGCGAACCGGGCCTCATGGGGACCACACCTCGACCTTGACTTAAATCTCTAAAATTGGTCTTGAAACATCCGTCTTAATTTCAGGGTTGCAATGTCATAGACGGTTCATCATTCTAACTCCGTATCAGGGAGATATGTCAGATACATGATCCCATATTATTATTATTATTATTATTATTATTATTATTATTATTATTGGGTGTTTCCTGGACCCAAGCCACGAACCAGAATTTAGTATTCAACATTAGACTTGAATCTACCATATCAATGACAGGATCCCATCACCACTGACGACCATTCAATCGGAAGTCGCACGCATGAGTTATGGCGGGTCGAAGATTTAATAATAATAATATATTATTATTATTTGACTGTTTCAGGTACCCGATCCAAAAACCTGAAAAAGATATCCAATATTGGACTCATAATTTCCGTCTCGAAGTCAGGGTCACACTGTCACTGACTGTTTGTGAAACTGAGTTCGCACGGATAAGTTACAGACAAACTATGATTTTTCAACCAAAAATAATAATATCATTATTATATTATTTTTATTTTTATTTAACTGTTTTATTTTTCTTTAATTCTAAAACTCATTCCACGCACAACCACACCTCCCCAATTTGGGGCACCTCCCCTTATTCAACAGATTTCATCTTTAATCGCTTTAAAATTTTAACTTATCTTTCGTCAACTCTTTCTCTCTCCAATTAATCCCTTTCACGATTTTTTCCCAGCTCCACGTCCTGCTGCACACGCTCAACAATGTAAACATTCAACTCCCAGCCTTTGATCAAACTTCCGCTACGATGAACATGGACCTGCTCTCATAACCCTGTGCGCGCACCGGAAAAACTGTACCCCACTGTCCGCATGGCCGCCTCACCGCTCGAGAGCCACGCCCCTTCAGCCTGCCACCGTCCTGACCTCCCACTTGCGCTACCGTACTGCCTGTACCAGCCATGCCGGACCACCGAAATACATCACACTGCCTATCTCGCCTAAAGCGGCGCCCCAAAGACACGCCGGAAATGCCCCACCACATCGCCCCTTCCGCGGGCCGCTGTATCTTTGTTCTATGACCGAAAAATATGACGATCACATATTTGCGATTCTATGGTCGAGATCTCCGTGTCCATATGTCCCCTTAACAAAACATTGAGTTTTTAGCATGCTTAATTATTTGGAGATGAAGAACGCGTGAAGAACGAAATAGATAGATCATGGTATATGTGCTGATCGATGGCCGTGTTTGTTTGGCCATCGTCGTTGAGAATCATGAATAGAGGAATCAATAAATTGATATTTTTCATACTTCAAAATAAACCCCCTACCTCGATCGTCCGTTGGAGGTAGCATGAGGAGGAAGATGATGCATCAGCGCTTCTTGAATGTTGGTTCCCCGTTCCTCGTTCGGAGGTTGTTCTTCGTTGGAGGATCTTCTTCGTTGGAGAAAGCTCTTCCTTTGAGAGTTCTCCACCAAATAGGTTCGCCAAAAATTTTCCCCCAACCCCCTGAGAGGTGAGGAGCCCCTCTCATTTAAGATTACTTAATTAATTAATAAATTAATGTTTCTTCATTAATTGGGGGAAATTCAAGAGTTATCTCACATTAATCGAAGAGTTCAAGTTTGGATGGTCCCCACCACTAGAATTAAAATGGGAGGTTTCAAATAAATAAAATAAAAGTTAATTATTTTATTTTATTATTTGTCTAACCCTCCCATGAAAATCCAAAAAACTAACTTCTACCCTCGACCCACTGTGGTTAAGGTGAAGGTATCCTTATGCAAATATCAGCGCTACGAGTTCAACGATGTTCTCAGATTTCAATTCCGAGTACCGGTTCAAAAGTTACAAAACACTGCTCACACGTTTACTAAACTTACCCGAAAAAAAAGTTCATAAAATTATTAACAGTCACCCTCGACCTTCACCAGTCGAGGTTTGGATTCTCCTAACTAGAACACACCCTAACGAACCCAACGGTACTCTCTGATTTCCAATCTGAGTTACTATTTAAAATATATGGATTTTATAATAAAATAATTGTCACTTAAATATTTTATTTACAGCCAAAAACTAATTTTCACTGGTGGACCACTCCAGTCAATGTTAGTATATTCTTAAATAAATAATGCCCTCATGAGTTTAGCAGTGGTCTCGGATTTTCAATCCGAGCTACCTTTTGTGAGTTATAAGCATTTGAAAAATAAAATAATTTATTTAATTATTTTATTTATGGTTATGCCATTTTTGGGTTTTCTCACAGGAGGCCCTCACCAACTAAACATAAGTCGCGCCTAGGGTAAACCCGCCATCCTAAACACAAAAGTGCCATTATATTTCTGATCTGAGTTACCGTTAAAGAGTTATTCTACTGTTTCAGGGAAACTGCTTACGTGCGCTAATTAAAACTCAACCAAACTTTGACGGATCATTCCGGGCACTTCGGGCCTTGGAATCACGTGCTGTAAGATTTAGTGATATCAAAATAATTCTATATAATTAAAAAAAAATTATACGGAATTTACGAAACATTACATTCTCCCCACATTAGGAATTTATGTTCCTAAAAGCCACAACATAGACTAAGGAAACAAATGGGGGTACTGAGCACGAATCTGAGCCTCCCGCTCCCATGTGATATCTTGGAGGTTCACATGCTGCCAACGTACATGTACCAAAGGTATCGATCTACCACGAAGGACAATCTCCTGCCGAACCTCAATTTCCACTGGAACCTCCGTAAACGACTCCCCATCATCTAAGTCCATATTGACATGGTCGATGATGTGAGATAGTTCATGCACATATCCTCTCAGCTAGGATACTTGGAAGACGTCGCGCACCCTCTCTAACTGCGGTGGAAGATCCAAGTGGTATTCCACCTCGCCTACCCTCCGAAGGATCAGAAAAGGACCGATATACCTTAGTGATAACTTTCCCCCTCGGCCAAATGTCCACAAACCTCGTCGAGGCAAGACCCGTAGGAAGACATGATCTCCCTCCTCCTGTCGGCATAAGACTTATTCCGACTCTAAGAATTTTTCACATTCTAACAAGTGAGGCATCATGATACAAAATATTCCACTGCATTATTCATCTCTAGCCACTAGTACCGACACTAAAGGTCCTGGTACATCTTCACCACACCAGGATGTACCGCCAGAGGGGACGTATAGAACTCCCTCAACACATCCTTCTATAGAGATACTGGTACCATGGTACGTCCTATTAAGAGGATGATGTGCTCCCCACCTTCATAAAATCCATCAGGTGCTTGCCCTAAGGATATCCGAGAACGTCGAGCCTCGCAGTTAGCGTCCCCATGCTGCACCTCCCTAACTTGCAGTAGAATTGGAGGAGGGACTGTAAGAGACTGATTATATTCTTCTCTATATCAATCCACAAAGGATATTTGCAAAGAGGCTAGCTGCTCTGTCGCCTCACTCAGTAGCTATAGGGCAGACCTCTTGTTGAGTGCATCTGCTACCACGTTCCCCTTCCCAGGAGTATAAACTATCTCAAAGTCATAGTCTTGGTGGAACTCTAGCCACTCCTGTTGGGAACTGAAAACTCAAAACATCTACTGGCACGAGGGTGAGGCTGGCCGACTCACAAGTGATCAGCCACACCCTCCTATGCCGGAGTTTATCCTATGCTGCATGGGTTTCCTTTTTCACCGACTAAGTAAAACCTCATCCCAACGTTGTAGATAAACCACAACATTTTTTCCTAATACAGTCAATCTGAGTATTAATTGTGGATGTCTAGTCATACGCAAACTAATGTCGTAAGGCCTCGACGCTGCCACCAAGAGGTTCCAACCGAAACTCTCACCTCAAGGGTCAGATCTCACCGTCGGCGTAAGTGTGATTATCGAGTCTCCTACCAAAGGTATCTCCAGATGTGAGGGTCAAGTCAATGGTTTAACTGAACACTCTAGGTATTGGAAAAGATTCTTAGAAGGAAATAATGATTGGTACCTATGTCTATTAATATGGCAGCTAGTAGTAGACACAAACCGTACCTCAAATCATTCCTAGAGCCCTTGGGTCGCACTCCTTGACCGCATGCAGCTACTCTCTTCCCCTGTCCTCCAGCTCCCTGAATCTGGCAAGGATCACAATGGGGGGTGGTTGTAACATGTCGAAATGTACGCCACCTCATGTTTCTCCCCTATATCTGCTTTCCATGTTTGTATCCCTACAGATTCATCTGTCCCTAACACTTCTTCTTCTCGAAACATTTTTACACGCCCAAGTCTCTAAGACTTGCGCCATTTTCCTACTTTCCCACTAATAACATTCACTGGATGCATCCACTCAGCCAAATAATATTCAACTAAAAAGTTTATATCTAGCACCCTAACATAAGTAGGAATTCATAGAGGAATAGTTCTAGATCAGATGTCCCTAAAGACACCTCGCTTAGAGGTCCAAGCTCTGATGCACTAATCGTATCGTATTCATCGAGTACCAGAAATGATCGGTACGCCTTGATGAATACTCAGCTACCAATATGTCATCCTGCCAAAGCTATAGAACCTCTAGAGAACTCTCAACGACCTCCTCAAGCCAGTCCTCAGCCGCATGTGAGTCGGGCTCGAATCAGAACCTGAGGGGTATCTGATGCTGAATCACGTGTAAGGCACTAATACTATATATTTTCCTTAACGGTACCACCGATTGTAACTACTGACCAATGGGTAGTGGTGCTACTGGTACACCACCCGAAGGTGCCAACACAGTAAGAGGACCCGACACCAGAGCCTCATCGCTCGGTGGGCCGTCATCATGTACTCTCTCAGGAAACCTGGGTGGTTGTCTTTGTGGAGGCATAATGATAAGAAACTGGTGCGCCATGGTTATTAAGTTATACATGGTGAGCTGACTCAAAGATATCACAAAGAAAACTCTTCGAAACACACACGCAATCTGTGTTTTCATGCACTAAGTCAGAAATAAGAAGTCAGGGTCCTGGTATATGGATACGTCGGCCGCCGCACCAACACTGGATTCCCTAATCTGATAACCACACTAACTACACTTAACACTATTATCATTAAAAGATCAGAGTCCAATGTTCTACGATAGAACCGACTCCTTTGATACCCATTTTTCATGACCCGTCCCCCGGGGCCCGTGCCGTGACTACCCCAAGCCCGCCTTCCATAGACCAGGGGATGGAGACTAGCACCAAAAGGCGTATCCCCTAAAACCAGGAAGGCATTGACTTTATATCCTATAAACACACGCAACCAAGAACACTACAAGATACGAACACAAGTAAACTGTATAGAAAAAAGGGTTCTGAAAGTAAGAGGGGCTATAATACAAGACCAACAGTAAAGGTACAAGTAAAACAGAAAATAAAATACAAATGAAGAAAGAGAGAGATAGCTACTGGGTCATACTCCGAGGTTCCTACCTAATGGGTAGGTAAATATAGCCTCCTCAGCACTCCACGTCCGCCCGTCTCCTCTGCGTACCGACATGCTGTATGGTCCACCTCCGGGCACCGTCCAATCCTGGTACGCTCAGCCTCGATCAACGTTGTCCATCGTCTACCATAAAAACAACAAGGTGCGGGTGAAGCCCGTGTAGGGGTGAGTATAACTATACTCAGTAGGGACCTGAAACCCTCAAGGTCTCATAAAATTCACAAAGTATAAACCACATATCATGTAAACCAGTGACAAACCTACTTAGGTATATGCCCATACATATACCTATGTTATCAAATATTACCCATCTCATTCATGAGGAAACTCAAGGTCCAACTCCTTAGCCAAAGTACAACTGTTCCATGAAGGAAAGATTACCACGAAGGTAAGTTCCACATAGGTACGCCACACAGAAGAATACCACAAAGGTATCACCACAAAGGTAAGTACCACACAGGTAATCCACACAGAAGAATACTACAAAGGGACCACCACGAAGGTAAGTACCACACAGGTACACCACACAGAAGAATACCAAAAAGGTATCACCACGAAGGTAAGTACCATACAGGTACACCACACAGAAGAATACCCCAAAGATATCACCATGAGGTAAGTACCACATAGGTATGCCACACAGAAGAATACCACAAAGATAATGACTCAGCTCACACCAGGTATAACTTAGGTACAGTAGTAGAGGTGATTAGATGTAACTACTAAATCATCTTACTCTATTAAAAGGCAGACCCACGTAGGATCCTAAATCATCAGACCTACACAGGATCCTAGTACATTAACAGACCCACACAGGATCCTAAAACAGCAACAGACCCACATAGGATCCAAGTACATCATCATACCCACACTCGATCCTAGTAAAATAGACCCACGAAGGATCCAAGAGTAGTCTTGCATGGATTCCTAGAGCGGATCCATGTGGGACCCTCAATCACATACCCATGAAGGATCCCTTTATCATGTCACAGCCAGCTATAGGGTTCCCGCACTAAGCTCACTTGTCTCTGGGAGGGTCCGCTCCTCAATCCACTAGTCTATACTCCAACTGCCACGAAGTCAGACAAAGAAGTATCCCAAAGGACCTCCTTGTCATAGGGGTCTCAACACAACAGACGGTGATACAAATGGACACCCGGTCTATAAGTTATTGGAGTTTCTGCTCTGAGGGCCCGATTGATTCTGGTTCGATCTAACCCATCCGAACTCCACGTTTCTACAAAACTCTAATGGAGTATGTCAAAAGGACCATCTCTCTCTAAGGGTCCCAACTCCGTAGACGGTTCCTCAAACAGGCACCCAGTCTATAAGCTATAGGCATTTTAGTGCCGAGGGCCCGATTGGATTCATGTTTGATCCAACCCAACCGTACTTCAAATGACACCAGATAACTAAACGGGTCACACAGTTACGATTCACATGAAAAAACACACGATATAGACTAACCATTTGTCCATAATGGATAACTGCTGAAAAAGTTGCATTTCATCGCAACACGCACATACCGGGTCTCGTGGGTCCCATGTCTCGACCTCAACTTAAATATCCAAAATTGGTCTTGAAACATCCGTCTTAATTTCAGGGTTGAAACATCACAGATGGTTCATCATTCCAACACCGTATGAGGGAGATATGTTGGATACAAGATCCCGTAATAATAATAATAATAATATTATTGGGTGTTTCCTAGACCTGAGCCACGAACCAAAATTTAGTATCCCAAATTAGACTTTAATCAACCGTATCAATGACAGGGTCATATCGCCACTGATGACAAGTCAATTGGATGTCACACGTAGGAGTTATGGCAGGTCAAAGATTTAATAATAATAATATATTATTACTATTTGAGTGTTTTGGGTACCCGATCCAAAAACCCTAAAAAGACATCCAATATTGGAATCATAATTTCCGTCTCGATGTCAGGGTCACACTGTCTCTGACGGTTCATGAAACCGAGTTCGCACGGATAAGTTACAGACAAATTATGGGTATTCAACAAAAAATAATAATATCATTATTATATTATTATTATTTTTATTTAACTGTTTTATTTTCCTTAAATTCCAAAACTCATTCCATCACAACCACACCTCTTCAATATGGTGCGCCTCCCCTTATTCAATGGATTTAAACTTTAATTGCTTTAAATTTTTAACTTATCTTTTGTCAACTCTTTCTCTCTTCAATTAATCCCTTTAACAATTTTTTCCCAGCTCCATGGCTTGCTGCACATGCTCAGAAATGTAAACATTCAACTCCCAACCGTAGATCATGCTTCTGCTGTGATGAACACAGACCTTCTCGCACCACCCTGTATGCTCACCGAAAAAACAACACCCCGCTATCCGCTTGGCTGCCGCACCACTCAGGAGCTACGCCTCTTTGGCCTACCACCGTCTTGGCCTCCCGTTCATGCCACCGTACCACCTGTACCAGCCGATCCCCAAAGACACACCGGAAATGAACCACCATATCGCCCCTTCCACGGGACACTGTATCTTTGTTCTAATCCCGAAAAATGTGACGATCTCATATTTGGATTCTCGGGTCCAGATCTCCGCGTCCATATGTCGCGCTCAACGAAACATTGAGTTTTTAGCACAGTTAATTATTTGGTGAGGATGAATGCATGAAGAATGAAATAGAAAGGATCATGGTATATGTACGGATTGATGGTCGCGTTTATTTGTCCATCATCATTGAGAATCAAGAATATGAGGAATCAACAAATTTATTTTTATGATACTTCAAAATAAACCCCTACCTCGATCATCCGTTGGAGGTAGCGTGAGGAGGAAGATGATGCATCCGCACTTCTCGAATGTTGGTTCCCCATTCCTTATTCTGAGGTTGTTATTCGTTGGAGTATCTTCTTCGTTGGAGAAAGCTCTTCTTTGAGATTTCTCCACAAAATAGGTTCACCAACAATTTTTCCCCAACCCCATGAGAGGTGAGGAGCCCCTCTCATTTAAGATTACCTAATTAATTAATCAATTAATGTTTCTTCATTAATCGGTGGAATTTCAAGAGTTATCTCACATTAAGAGAGGAGTTCATGTTCGGGTGGTCCCCACCACCAGAATTCAAATGGGAAGTTTCAAATAAATAAAATAAAAGTTAACTATTTTATTTTATTATTTGTCCAACCCTCCCACAAAAATTGGAAAAACTAACTTCCACCCTCGACCCACTGTATTCAAGGTGAAGGTTTCCTTAAGTGAATATCAGCCCTGCGAGTTCAACGGTGTTCTCGGATTTCAATTCCGAGTACCGGTTCAAAAATTACAAAACACCGCTCACGCGTTTACTTAACATACCCGAAAAAGAGTTCAGAAAATTATTAACAGTCACATTAGACCTGCGCCGGTCAAGGATAGGCTCTTCCTAAGTAAAAAACACCCCAAAGAATCCAATGTTACTCTTGGATTTCCAATCTGAGTTACTATTTAAGAGTTATGGATTTTATAATAAAATAATTGTCACTTAATTATTTTATTTACGGACAAAACTAACTTTCACTGGTGGACCGTGCCGGCCAATGTTAGTATCTTCTTAAATAAATCATGCCCTCACGAGTTCAGTGGTGGTATTAGATTTTCAATACAAGCTATCATTTTTGAGTTATAATCATTTGAAAAATAAAATAATTTATTTAATTATTTTATTTACGGTAATGCCATTTTTTGGTTTTCTCACAGGAGGCCCACTCTGACTAAACATAAGTCACGCCTAGGGTAAACCCGCCATCATAAACACAACAGTGCCTTCAGATTTATGATCCCTATTACTGTTTAAGAGTTATTCCACTTTTTCAAGAAAACTGCTTATACACGCTAATTAAAACTCAACCAAAATTTGACGGATCATTCCGGGCACTCCAGGCCTCAGAATCATGCGCTGTTATATTTCGAGATCTCAAAATAATTCCATATAATTAAAAAAAGAATTTATATGGAATTTTTGGGACATTATAGAGACTCCTCAACATACTATATCCAAGAAGATTACACCATCATCTGTAAAAAATAGCCTCTACTTCCATCCACCCTTGCATCTAAGTGAAATGCTGCTAACTCCTCTATTTAATTCTAATCATATATAGACTTCTTGTAAGCCTCCCTCTGCAAATTCCTTCTCAAATAATAGTCCACAAAATTTCTCTTTCTTGAGGTGTAGGAGATGTCAAAATCATAGTCTCAAGGAAACTCCATCCACCATCACTATCATAGATTCAAATCTAATTGGGAGATGATATACCTCATGTTATTGTGGTTCGTAAAGAACAAAAAGCACTCCCCAATGAGGTAACTCCAGCAAAACATTAGCAAAAAAACAACTACTACCAAATCCATTTCATGGGTGTCATATTTAATCTTGTGGGGATGTAACTTACTAGACCCATAAGAGATCACTCCCAACATCTAAATCAACACGTATCCCAAACATATACAGTAAACATCACAAAACTCCTCAAACATCACCCATTCCTTAGGCAATCAGAGCACTAGGGAACTAACCAACTTCTCATTCAGGTAACTGAAATATGAATGGCACTGAAAACTCTACACAAAATATTGGTAATTTATAGTCAGATATGTCAACGAGACTGGAAATCAAGAGAAATCAGGTATGAGTATTCGATAATAGCCTGTGAGACCGACGACTGAATGACTAAAAATTAAATTTTTTATTATCAAACACTTTTAAGGAACAGTGAGAAACCAATAGTTTAACCAATGAAACTGTGAACTTATACTACATTCCTGGGTGCTGACCAAGAAAAAACAGCTTCAACCTTCAACGGTTCTACTATCACACCCTGTTGAGACACCATTTTCCCAAGAAAATGAACTTCCTGTGTCCAAATATTGCACTTGGATAGCTTTTCGTAGAGATGGTGGTGTCGAAGAACCTGCAAAATAGTCCTGATATGCTCAATATTCTCCTCCTCTAACATCGATTAGATCAAGATTTCATCGATGAACACAATGAAGAACCTATCCAAGAAATCATACAAAATGGAGTTCATAATCCCCATGAACATAGATAGTGTGTTCGTAACATCTAACGACATAACCACAAACTCTAAGTTCCCATACCTTCATCTAAAAGTAGTATTTAGGATATTTCCCTCTTTTATACTCAACTGGTGATATCCCGACCACAGATCGATCCTAGAAAACCAACTTCCCCTCTTAGTTGGTTGAAAAGATTGTCTATCCTCAGAAATGGGTAACGACTCTTGACTGTCACCTGGTTCAGCCTCCTATAGTCTATGAACAACCTCATACCACCATCTTCCTTTTTGGAGAATAATACTGAATCAACTTAGGGTGACACACTGGGCCGAATAGATCCCTTCTTCATCATATCATTTATTCAAATCCTCAACTCCCTCAACTTAGAAGGTTCCATCTGATAAGGAGCCATCCGAATCAGAGAAGAACTGGGATGATGGTCTGTCCCAAAATAAACATCACGTCAAGGGTGAAGTATCACAACCACCTCAGGGAAAACATCTAGGAACTCCCAAATGAACTTGGTAACCTCCACCATCTCAGCATCCACTCATTCCACTGATAGCTTAGCCAATAAGGAAAGGAGAGTCTCCACATGCTGACTTCCCACCTGAAATCCTAGCTCACCAACAAAAGACACATGTTGGCCATCCAAATATGAAGACACGACTCTACCCTATAACAAATTGATATCATAATGCATGGAATACAACCATTAGATTCCAAGGATGACATTTTATGGCCACATCTATTGAATGAAGATATCCCAACAAGACTTATGCAGTCCAATCATCAGTCTACACCCAACGAACAAATCAAACAAGCCGGTCTGGACTTCGACTGGCGTATTCATCACCAGGGGAATAATAAGCCTCTTTACATCTAGTCCAAAGTCATGGGATAAACCGGATGAAACAAAGGAGTGTGAATCTTCTGAATCAAAAAAGGAACAAGAAAGGGTACTAAACAAACTTATCGTACCTCTAATGATCTTCAGACCTACTGGAACTGCTACCTCTGCAATGTGAAACTGACCACGCCCATATCCTCTCCCTCTCTAATGAAAACCACCCCCATGGAAAATCTTGGTTTGTGGTCCATGAATGTAGGAGACATCTTGAGGGAAGCCTCGACCTGCTCCATCTCCTCTTAGTGAAGCAAAATCCTTCTTTCCCTTCTGCTGAAACTACCTTTCCAGTAACTACTACTGAGGCTGAAGCTGATCCTATCCACCTCTACCAAAATGATCTTGGGAAACCACTGGGAATATATTATAAAGTTAAACACAATCCCCACAAAATATACACATCATCCTTAATTCCATCTCACTTGGCTATTCAATAGGGTCAGAGTCTATGCACTGGATCACGAGGGCTCTAATATCCCATTTCTTAGATGATATCCCTAGACTATGTCACACACCAAGGTCAAATGGAATTGTTACCATAACATCCCATGCAATCCTCATGGTTCCTAACTCCAACCTTCATCCTATCTCTCAACCATCAACTCTGATACCACTCTGTCACGTCCCCACCCCTTACCTAAAGATACCCCTCCTAGGATGGAAATTAATAAAGGGAGATAATGCCCCCATGTCCCCCCTCAAGTAGGTCCAGGGTTGGAAACTAGCACCAAGGGTGTAAAAATCTCAAAATATGGGACGTATAACCCATTTTTAGAAAACAATATTAGGATATAAGATGGATTATACATAAAAAAACTCCATGAATCATATAAAAAAGAAATTCAAAACCATCCCACAAGCATGTTTAAAATATTACTGATACACAAAAAAGTATCCGATGTAAAATACCAAAATAAATCTAAGCAGTTACACAAAAACCATCAAGATCCCAACAAGTATGGTCTATCACGGTCCACGAAATATACATGGAAACCTAAAAATAGTTTCATATAAAGGGTGATAATACATGTACACTCAATAAGAAAACCAAATCCTCTCATTCATATGTGAAGGAAGCATACTAATTCTCTATGATAAAAAATTAGAACCAAAAATCACCTAACATGTATACTAACCATCCCAACCTCAAAAAGGCACACTCACCAAATAAAGAAGGTCAAGTAATGTAATATAATTCAAATAGATGATAGGGTACCCCACACCACTTTCACACCGATTAGCCACTCTGACACCCTAATAGAAAACAACATGGTGCTACCATATCTTATGAAAATGCCACATCACATCCCGCCAGCACACACCTCAGCCACAAACCACATCACATCCTAACTTGAGACACCTGGGCCTCAAACCACACTACATACTTCCCGTAGACACCTGAGGCTCACAACACATCACGTCTCATCCCGAAGACACATGGGATACTACATCACTGCTAATCCCATAATCACCTGGGACATCAAAAATAATCTCATCCTAAAGATGCCTAGGAAAACACAACTTTATCACACACACATGGGGTTCACTAAACAAAAACTTCCCAAAGAATCTTGGGATATCACCGCCTAGATGAAGGAGCAGGGAAGTTCGGGTGGCCAGCCATCCATCCTCCCACCAAGATGTCTGTGAAAGACACCCTCCCCCATGACGATGGGGGTGTTTTTCATATAGTGCTCAACTATGGTGGGGTGTGTATAGAAATAATAAGGAAAAATACAAGTGTATATATATATATATGATACCAAACAACCAAGCCAAACCTATAAATTTTCAACCAACAACCAACTCAAAAAACCACCTTTACAACTACCTCTAAATGCACGACCACTCAACCAACTACAAAAAATATCATATTTCTAATCAATTAATTTAACTAATTTACATTCTTTATTAACATATAATTTATTTATTCCATTATCCAGGAAAACCCAAGATAGTTCCAATCATTATTAACCACTTGTTTATTCATTTATTCCATTAATATCTAGGAAAGTACCAGGAAAATCACACATCAGGATGCACAACCAAAGTCAAACATAGAGAAACTTTGGGTGAATTACCCATACCAACCATCACCAACCTTCTTCAATGTAATCCTTCCAAATCCATCTGAACACCACCACAACCAACAACACAAACATAGCACAACCCGATCGTAGCCCCACTGCGCAACACTACTCACATATTCCATAATCAATCAATCTCTCAACTTGAGATTCCATCACACCTTCTGAACCATTCCAAGGTACACAACTGTTCCCCCAACCACACCACAAAACAAACTAGAACGAACCCCAACATAGATCTCATCACCACACAGACCAAGGAAAAACATATTCATACTTAATTAGTTCAACAAGTTCTTTAATTCAACTTTTTAATTCAGGGGTTATCACAAAAATAATATAATATTAGGGAATCCATTTTTTAGATGAATACACATAATTAATAGTTTTCATATATAACCGATCAAGGAAAAACAAAAACCATTCATTATATAGACCATACCATGAGAAAAAAATTCCCCCAATGGCCATGATTTTTAGTTGGTTGCTAACCCTTTCAGATCAAAATAACAGTGAAACAAATAAAATAAAAAACTAGAATAACTTTCCCCAGCCTTGTTGTTTATTGATTTAAAACCAATTAAATTATAATCATTAATTTGGAAACAACCCTTTCACAAAGGTAACATCCATATACCCACCCCACATAATACAAAAAATAAGAAATACAATGGGAATCCTACCTGGAAGAAGAGACAAACTTTGATTCTTGATTACACCAATAAGAGAGGCGTGCATGCAGCAAGAAGATCACCAGGGAAAACAAAAACCACAAGCTGTAGCTCCTTAAATGACTCCTATTGGAGGAATTCCTCTAGGAATCCCATACCAAGGGAAAAAAATAAGGAAGAACAAGGTTAAAGGGTGTATTAGATTTGGAAATATCTAAACCAAGCGGTGGTATAGATACATTTTTTAATTTCCATTAAAGGTGGATTGAGTCAAGACAACATTTTTGACCAAGTAAAAGCCTCAAGACCCTTAGGAAAATTTAAAAAGGAGTTATGTGATTTGAATTTGTATCATATCCATTAAAACATGGATTTAAAGGAATATTACATCAAATAAAATGATAAAGGGGAGAAACTCTAGGAAGTTGGTAACACTATTCATAACCCACCATTAGAGGAGGCACTGCTCGGCGAGTCACCATTCGATGAGTCACAATTCAATGAGTCACCATTCTGTGAGTCATTGTTCATTGATTCATGATTCATCGATTCACCATTCAACAAGTCACTATTCAACAAGTCATCGTTTGGTGAGTCACTGTTTGAAGAGTCACCATTCGTCTAGTCATCGTTTGGTGAGTAACTGTTTAGAAAGTCACCATTCGGTGAGTCACCGATCGTGAGCTATAGTTAGGCAAGGCACCATTGGATGAGCGACCACCAGTAAGGCACAACTAGGAAGTCACTACAGGCGAGCCACCACCAGGGATCCATCGCTAGCGAGTGACCTCTAGTAAGTGACGTCCAGTGAGTCACTGCCAGCGAGCTATAACCAGGGTGATCCACCATTGGAAAACACGGAAAACTAGGAAATTCCACAATGGAATGAAATTAATGAACTTGATTACTCATAACATTTAAAACACTAGATACTCACATGGTAATGGACCGTAGAGGTCTGAGCCATTACAGATCTCAGGGTTAATAAAGAGACTGTATGGCTTGTCTCTTATATGGCAAGTGCATCACAATATTTTTTTATGAAGAACATTTTTATTACAATATATTTTATTTTCATTTTTATGAAAATTAATTTAATGAAATATTTTTTAAAATGTTTTTAACTACTCTAATGATTTAAAAAATAATGAAATAATACAAACAATATTATAATTTCTTGAATAAATAATATAAAAAAATATATTATGAAATTAATAATATTCGTGTTATTCATTTTATGTTATGGAATATATAATATTTTAATTTTTCTTTTATTGCAAATTTATTGGAGATATTTTAATGGTTTTAATTACATGAAATACTCTAATTTATTTTAACAAATATATTAGAAATGGTTTTAATCAGTTTGATGAAAAAATGAAAATGGGATAATATTATTATTGATCACGTGTGAGGTTTTAACAAGTGATTACTTGATTAACTATTTTAAATATTTATAAACTTTTTAAGGTGGTGACATGTTTATGAATCTCCCACACAAAGATATTGAAGATGACCATTGGTGATTGACTGGTAAAATGATATCTGGGCATATAGTACAAAGGATTATTCTTATACGATCAATGATTTTTTGAATTTTATCAACAATAAAAATCTTCAGGATATGTGAAAAAGTTATTTTGTGACTACTTTTCCATTACACAATCACAAATCACTTCAACTACTTCATCCTTTATAATTGGAGTGATCACAGTCATTAAGATTCATAATCTTCATCTTATTTTCGCTATTATTTTTTAAATTTTTCTATTTTTCTTCATTTTATTCTTATTTAATATGTTTTTATTTTTATGTGTTGGTTCATTCTATTCCCAATAAAATAAAGTTTAATCATAGTTTTTCTACCACCCATATGGATGTTATTAGGTTTTGACACCCAATAAAATGTTAGGTCTGGACTATGATATGATTCTCAAACAATATCTAGGTTCTTCCCTAGGGTATGGTAAAAGTCAAAGTCTTTAAAAGGTTATCATTCATTTAAAAGTGATTTATTCTTAGTGGGTACCGATATACTTATTGAGTAAATAAGGATGAAGAGTGGACCAGGATCATGGTGACCCGAACTGTTATAAAAATATTTTGTTCCTTTATTTAATTTATATTCTAATATATAACTCAAAATATGAACTATGACGCCCCAACCCCAGTTACCCATAGTCGGTTCATTGTTACATAACATTGGAATGATACAAGGAAATCATGTCCTGAGAGACCGATCAGTTTAGTAGCCTTAGAAGTACTAGACACATTCATAAATTTTACATTACATTATAAAATGAAAAACTACAACAAAATTGTATTCATTAACCACAATCATATCCCATAGACTATCCCTACAGTTCCTTCATAATATACCTCTTCGTATCTTGGTAAAAATAAAACATTTAAAGGGACGATCTCAGATGCTCAGTAAGGATAACAATATAGAGGAAAATTTCATAAATAAGCATAAAATTTTTAAGGCAGTGTATAAGACTAAAACATAATCTTTTTAAACATAAAATTCAGATAATATGGAAATTATAGATCAAATAATTCCATTTACTTATTCACATGGATATTATACTAATCAAATAATCACATGCAATATCTATATCCAATTTCATAATGATGGAATGCATTATGCCGGACATCATAAACACATAGTCAAGGATTCGTTCCAAGACTACAAATAAGATTTTGTCAAGTATTCATTGTTCCAAGACAATATTTTGTCTTAGGATACCAACCAATTCATCTAGGAGCTATAGCGGGCTCCACTTGTCACTTACTAAGTCCATTGCATTCCTCATATGAAAAGATTGAGACATAACATAAACATTCGTATTAAAACTAGCATACAAAATGTTAATAATTTGACCATAAACCATGAATGGTATAAAAATAATACATCCACAGTCAAACATATCCCAAAACCTTCAATAAAATATGGAAGATTTTTATTATAATGAATCAACTTTAAACAAGTGTAAAATCCATTAAAGGATGTTGACATATATGAAATCAAAACTATTTGAGAAAAATATTTCTTTATTTTTTTGAAACCATTTAAAGTCACATAATTATAAAATAAAACATATATTTTGAAAATATTCTTATAATATTGTAAGTTAAGGTTCAACGATGTAATAACGACGAAAAATAGCCGCACCCGCCATATAAGTTAAAAAACATTCTTTCCTTAATTTGTCAAAAAGGACATAAAGTACCTTGTTTGGAAAATGATGGAAAGATTTTTTTCAAACGATTTTATAAAAAGTAAAACAAGGGAATAAATTAATTTAATCCATAGTCTAGTAAATAGTAAAAATGTTTTGAAATACATTTTTAAGAAACATGGATGTGGATGATAAAGAGGTCCCAGTAGATACTCACGTAAAAACAACCTCGGATAATAAAGAGATTGTGAAATTAAACCTTACCTTGTACTTTTAATTAGTTGATGGTATGTTAAAATACTTCATAATAGTTAAAAAATTGTTATTAAATTATACAATAACTATATACATAAATATGATATCATATATGATCCTCTAATATTTCTTTGTTAATTATATTTCAGTAGTATCATCATTTCGGGTGTTAACTGATTCATTTTCCTTTATATGATAGGTTATGTAAGACATGTTTGTTATATATAGAATGTTTTTTATTAATATCCAGAATGATATTAATTTCTTAAAAATTATTTTTAATTATAAAATGAAAATTATTCTTGAATGATTATGGTGGGAAATGAATCTCATCGCGTTCATGGAGACGGTAATCCGTACGTACGCATGAGAGAAAATATCATTATATTGATAGTGAGATTATATTTAATTGGATGGTATATCATATAGAAATAATAATTAACATGTTATATTAATTATCAACATCAATTATATGCATTATTATAACCATACAAACAGTGAACTATTGAATGAAAAACTACACCACGACGTGGAGACGGTAAGCCGTACGTACGCACATATGCTGACTTTGTAATTTATAGGATGGATAGAATAAAGAATATGGTTGTACCATATTTATAATAAAATCACAGTATGTATAAGTTACTAGAGGTATTATTTTAGTATGGAAATAACAAAGAAAGAGGAAGTGGAATAAGAAAAGAACTTGAAAGAGGGTGGTGAAATTATTACCTCTTCTTCAGGTGTTTCCTTTTGAGTTGATCAAAAGGTCTCCATAGGATAGATTTTTGATCAAATTAAGGACTCTAGGCTTAAGTGAGGGAGTTTGGAGGATATTTGGGAAAGTTTTTTCTGATCCAAATGGCTTTGGAGGTGTGATTTTGAGAGAAGGGGAATTTCCCTTTTATAAGAGGAGTGAAGGGAACCTTAGGAAAAGATTGAAATATTATTTTATAATAAATTTATATTAGGTTTATAATGGCTAAAAAATGATTTTTTTATATTATAAGGTGCTTATGGGCTGAAACCATCTTAACTAAGAGGTTTTATACATGTTTAGGTCACCATATTAACCTTATCATTTAGATTTAACTCTTAGTTAAATAGTTTGACATTTACCATGTCTCTTTGTATTTTTATATTATATGGTTAATAAACATACTATAAACTACCAAGAGAACCCCAAGTGATTAATTATTGATATATATAATCTTATATAAGTCCTTTGACAGAATATTAGATTTTTAGGAATATTATATCAATTAATAATATAGTATTGGTTTTAAAAACTCATTTTTGTCAATTTTGACACTATTTAGTAATTGAGTTTTGTTAAAGTCATAAAAACTTTATTACTTAAAAATAATTTCATTTAATCAACCCTAAAATGTCATAGTAAACTATAAAATTATTTTAATTCATCAAAAATCTAAATTTACATTTATTTGGTTATTTATAATATCAATTATTTTAATATTTCATTAATAAGGTAATTACTGCATCATCATTGTGTCTTAAATAAATTAAATTATTTAATATATAAAAATTATAAATAAAATACCATTATGTAGGAAATATTTTTATAATTATAATTAATATTTATAGTCTAATTTATCTTATGTGTAACCCTATATTAAAAATGGTTTAGTGATTAAACTTTGAATTTAACACTTTTAACTCTTCTTTAAATAAAATAATAATAAATGTCATAATCTAATACAAGTGGACCTAAAGGATCATATTTTAATAATAAGGTTGTTTTTGGTCTAAATAAATATATCTAATATAATTATTACATGTTTTAGGGTAATAATAATATCATTTTTACCTTTAATTACCCTATTTACTTTTAACAGTGGTAAATAAAAGTCAAAAGTTAATATTCAAAAAAAATATATTTTCATCTTATTGAACTAAATTTTACTTACTGATGTCAACCATGTCTCTTTTATATTTTAAATTCAACTCACAGAAGTGGTAAAATTAAATTTTATGAAAATTTTCTAATGTGCCTAGTAGGTGGGTAAAAGACGGTAAAAAGTTCAATAACATTTTATATATCTAAACTTATTATAAAATGAATCCAATGAATTACATTAAACTTATATAAGTATTATGCATCTATTTTTACCAAATATAAAATTAAATAAAACAACTAATTATTTAAATAAAAAGTCGATTTTTAACCAATAACGTAGTGTTTTTCACTATTCATAAAAAATTGGAAGTTCTTAGAAAAATATAAAAAATTCACCCTAAGATTATTTTGATATTCCAAATCCAAAAAAGAAGTCCATTTTGAAAAATAAAATTTATAAAATTTCAAAAAGTGGGTATTACTATTCATAACGGCTAGTTTGATTGGTCGTGTTGTGTTAAAACACCAAGTTGCGTACAATGCAAGATATTGTATTATTCGATGGAAAACATACCGTGGAAGATTGGGGTGTTACATTATCCCATCCTTAAAATAAATTTGTCCTTAAAATTTATAGAACAATACTGCACAAAAAGATTCGGGTGGTTCTTCATCATAAGTTCCCCATGTTCCCACGTTGCCTCTTCCATCTTATGGGTTTTCCATAGAACTTTTACCAGATGAGTCGTCCGGTTTCTCAACACTTGTTCTCTGCTATCAAGAATCTTGACAGAATCTCCGTAATAATGCAGATTGGGTTCCAGTCCTATTTCTTCATAGGCGAGTACATGCGTTGGGTCATGAATGTATTTTCTCAACAGTGATACGTGGAACACATCATGAACTTTGGAGAGACTTGGAGGCATTTCCAAATGGTAAGATATAGCCCCAATTTGTTCTAGAATTTTGAAAGGTCCCATGTACCTGGGAATCAATTTACCCATCTTACCGAAATTTATAACACCCTTCAATGGAGATACATTCAAGAAAACATGATCTCCTACTTGAAATTCCAAATCTTTCCTTCGGTTATCGACATATCTATTTTTCCTACTTTGAGCTGCTTTGATGTGGGTTTGGATAACCTTCAACTCTTCCATTGTTTCCTCAACAAGTTATGGTACTACGAGTTTTCTTTCACCAACATCATCCCAACAAGTTGGTGTGCGACATCTATTTCCTTATAACGCTTCATATGGTGCCTTCTAAATACATGAATGGAAGCTATTGTAATTGGAAAATTCTACCATAGGTAAATATTGATCCCACATACCTTGAAAGTAAAGTGAGAAAGATCTAAACATGACTTCTACGGTTTGAATAGTCCGTTCTGATTGTCCATCAGTTTGAGGGTGTTAGGAAGTGCTCAAATGAAGTTCAGTATCTAAGGCCTTTTGAATAATTTTATAGAATCTTGATGTAAAATGGGGATCACGATCAGAAACAATCAATAGGGTTACTCCATGAAGTTTTACAACTTCATTAATATATAGTCTTGCTAAACATTCAAGTGGAAAATCTTCTATTATAGAAAGAAAATGTGCTTACTTGGTAAGACAATCAACAATGGAATATATTGCATCATTACTTATAGGAGTCTTTGGTAGCCCCATGATAAATTCCATCATAATATCATCCCATTTCCACTTAGGTATGGGAAGAGGTTGCATGACTCCTCCTAGATGTTGTCTTCCAGCTTTCACTTGTTGTCAAACCATATATCTTGATACATAATCAATAATCTCTATCTTTATGTTGTCCCACAAAAATTATTCCTTCAAATATCTATACATATTAGTGCTACCAGGGTGTATAGAGAAATTAGAGTTATGAGCATCATCCCACAGTTCCCTTTTTAGATAAGGTATGCTAGGAACTGAAAGTCTCTTCCCAAATTTCAAAATCCCATATTCATATACAAATTTGATCAATCTTCCATCATTAACAGCTTTAATTTTATTTTTAAACTCCTCTTCATTAGTCAGAGACCTTTTTATCCTTTCTAGTAAATATGGTTTAGAAACCATTTAAAAAAGTATTGATGTTTCACCATCCATGGTTATTCCCATTTCCATCTTTACTAGATCCCTAAAAATAGGATCACTTTCAACTCTCATCTTGTTCAAAAATCCATGATCCTTTCTGTTCAAAGCATCGTCCACCTTATTTTCCTGCCCCGAGTGGTAGTGTATAGTGAAATCACAATCCTTGAGTAGTTCAAGCCATAGTATTTGCCTCATGTTGAGTTTTTTCTATGAGAAAATATATTTCAAACTCTTATGACCAGTATAAATCTCATACTTTTCCCATAGAGATAGTGTCTCCATATTTTCAGATCAGATATTACAGATTTAACTCATGATCATTCACAGTTTAGTTTTACTCATGAATTTTTAGCTATCATGATGCATAGGCAATAACCCTATCATTCTGTATAAGGACATAACCAAGGACATTATTTGAAGCATCAATATAAAAAACAAACCCATTCTTCCCTTATGGTAGAGTCAAGATAGGAGCATTGACTAATCTCCTCTTTAGTTCTTCAAAAACATTTTCACACTCTTTTTCCCAAACAAATTTAACCCCTTTACGCGTGATCTTGGTTAATGTGTTAGCCAATCGGGAAACATTCTGGACAAAATATCGATAATAACTTACTAAACCCATAAAACTGTTTACCTCAGTTATACTTGTCAGTGCTAGTCATTTATGGATTGCCTTTTTCTTATAAGGATCAACTTAGATTCCATCCTTAGAGACAATATGTCCAATAAAAGAAATCTCATGAAGCCAGAATTCACACTTGCTAAACTTACCATATAATTCATTTCTTCTAAGAGACTTCAGTATAATGAACAAGTTATTTTCATGATCTTCGTATCTTTTGGGATATACCAAGATATCATCAATAAATACCACTATAAAGTCATCAAGATATTCCTTGAAAACTCTGTTCATTAGATCCATGAAAACAGAGGGTGCATTAGTCATCCCAAAAGGCATTACCGTATGCTCGTAATGCCTGTACCTAGTTCAAAATCAAGTCTTTGGAATGTCTTCCTTCTTCACACACAACTTATGATATCCAGATCAAAGGTCAATATTTGAAAAATATTGAGCTCCATGAAGTTGGTCAAATAAATCATTAATGAGAGGTAGGGGATACTTGTTCTTTATTGTTATAGCATTGACCTCCCTGTAGTCAATGCACAACCTCATATATCCATATTTATTCATAACAAAAATAACAGGGGATCTGTCACGACCTTTCCTCTGGGGCCCATGCTGTGACTACCCCAAGACAACCTTCCATAGGCTAGGGGCTGGCGACTAGCACCAGAAAGGCATATCCCTAAAACTCGGAAGGCATTTCCTTTTTAACATGAAAACTTACACAATCCAAGCAGACAACAAGATACAAGCACAAAGTAAACTATATAGTAAACAGGGTGTGTACAGTAAGTAAAGGGTCCATAATACAATCCCAACTGTAAAGTACAAGTAAAACTGAAAACAACTCTTGTGAACACCCGCCAAGGATCCTTCCTAAAGGGTAGGTACAGTTCTCGAACGGTTGTCTCTGCGGATCGTCCCGTCTAATGTCCACCTCCGAGAAGCCTCCAGTCCTAGTACCCTCGAACTCGATCAGCACTGTCCGTCGTCTACACAAGACACAACAAGGTGCGGGTGTAGCCCGTGTAGGGGTGAGTATAACAATACTTATTAGGGACCCCGAGACCCCCGAAGGTCTCTTAGAATCCACAAAGGATAAAACACAAAGAAAGACCACAATTACAAAGCACGGATAAACAATCAACCCTTCTTATGTATATTCGCATAAATATACATAAGTTATCAAATATACCCATTACGTACATGAGGAAACACAAGGCCCAACTCTCTAGCCAAAAGCACAAATGTTCCACAGAGGAAAGAATACCACGAAGGTAAAACTGCTATGGTAAGTACCAAAAAGGTAACACCACACAGAAGAATACCATTATGGTAAGTACCACAAAGGAAACAACACACAGTATAATACCACGAAGGTAAGTACGAAAAAGTTAATGACACACAGTAGAATACCAAGAAGGTAAATACCACATAGGTAAAGACTCATCTCACACCAGGTATAACTTATGTATGGAAATATAGATGATTAGCTGTATTTCTAGATCATATTACTTCATCGAGAAGCTCTACTATCAACCCACACAAGATCATAGATTCCCCACACATGATCTGAAGATTCTGACCCACACAGGATCTGAAGATGACCCACACAGGATTTGAAGATGACCCACACAGTATCGATATATTCTTCAAGTACAACCAGCCACAGGGTTTCCACACTAAGCACATTTGATTCAAGGAGGATCCTCTCCCCAAGCCATCGGTCAATATTTCAACTTCCATGAAGTCCCACGAAGAAGTATCATGAAGGTCCGTCATGTCATAAGGGACGAAACTTGACTTATGGTGTGCCAATCGGACACCCGGTCTGTAAGTTATTAGCATTTCCGTTCTGAGGGCCTCGTTGGATTTAGGTTAAATCCAACCCAAAAGTACTCCAACTTTAACCAAAATTCAAGTGGAGTATACAAAAAATAACTGTCTTAATCCATGGAATCCGGTGCTGTAGATGGTTCGTCAGACGGATGCTCGGTTCTCAAGATATGGCCAAAAGGCATATTTGGGTCTAGATGGGTCTGGGTCTGGTCCAACCATGCCCGACCCGACCCGGTTCGGGTTGAACCAACCTAGTCCGGGTCCACCCTAGATGGGATAGATCGAGGTGGACCTGGCCCATCCGACGTGTCCTGCTGGGCACGGCCCGCTCGGAGCGGCCTGCTCGGCTGGGTGCGGTCCGCCGTGGCGGGACCCGCCATAGCCGTTACCCAAGGGGAGGCGCCCCCTAGAATTCCAAATAGTCCAACGGGACATTCGGCTTGGCTAACCCGGAGGCACCAATTGGCACCGCATGCTCTAATGTGGGACCCGCCAGAGATGTCCTTCTCGGCGTGACACAACCGACCGAAAGTCTGGCCGACTCCCCTTCTAGCGGCGCGATGGCGCCACTGTCCTCTCACAGCCTTCCAATTGCCAGCCACCCTTGTGTGCCACTGCAACTTGATATCCATTGCCTCCTCCTCTACCGGTGACGTAGATGCACACCGCCCTGCCTCCACGTGGCCGACCGGGTGCCAACCGACCTCCTCCACCGCCACGGCTGACGGGTCACAGCCTCCTTCGGCGGCGCGGTTGCGCCACCGTCGCTATCACGGCCGGCCGGATTGCCGGCCGCCACCTTGTGCCCTGCCGGCATCGGTCGCCAGAAACGTGGCACCAGTGGGCTTCCTCTCATCCCGGATTTCGCTCGCGTAGAACACGTCAAACGATGAAAATTGCGGAGGGATCAGGTCGTGTTTGTTTGGCTCTCACCCTCTACGTTAGACCGATAGCATGCGACTCGAGAATAAAGATTCAACATAAATTAATGAAGAAAAATCATAAACAAACTCTACCTCGTTTGATTGTTAGAGGTGGCGTGGGGAAGAAGATAAAGATGTCAACGTTCGTCGCTCCCACAACATGCTCCTATTCCGAGCTCAAGCATCGTCCTCGTGGGAGGTTCATTATCCATTTGAGAAGGTTCTTCATTGGAGGATGTTTCTCTAAAGGCTCTCCCATGTTATCCCCTTTGCTAATGATTCCTCCACCACAAGAGGTGAGGATCCAACTTAATTAAGTTTAATGTTGACTCATTAATTAGGAAGAAATCCAATAGTTACCTTACATTAAAAAAATAGGTTTCAAGGTCGGGTGGTCCCCACCACCAAATTCAAATGAGAGGTTTCAAAAAAATAAAATAAAATCTATTATTTTATTATATTATTTTTCTTTTAACACTCCCACTAAAATCCAAAAAAATAACTTTCACCCTCGACCTACTGCGGTCGAGGTAAAGGTATCTTTAAGCGAATATCAGCACTGCGAGTTCAACGATGTCCTCATATTTCAATTCCGAGCACTAGTTCAAAAGTTACAAAACCCTGTTCACACATTTACTGAATGTACCCAAAAAAAAGTTCAGAAATTTATTCCAAGCACACCAAGCCTCAAAATCACACGCCGTCAATTTTTGTAGACTCATATTAATTCCATATAATTAAAAAAATTATGGAAAATCCGGGTCTTTACATTCTCTCCACCTCAGGTCTTTGCATCCCCAGAATCCACAACACAAACTAGGGAAACAAGTAGGGGTACTGATCACGAATCTGAGCCTCCTGCTCCCATGTGCTCTCATGGAGGTTCCCTTGCAGCCAATGTATGCCCACTAGAGGTATCGAACGCCCATGAAGGACTCTCTCTTGTAGAACCTCAATGTCCACTGGAACCTCTAAAAATGTCGCCCCATTGTTGATGTACAACTCACCCAGTCAATGATGTGCAAAGGATCATGTATGTATCTCCTCATCTGGGATACATGGAAAACATCGTGCACCCGGTGCAACTGAGGGGGAAGATCTATGTGGTATGCCACCTCACCTACTTGGCTGAGGACCTAGAAGGGTCCGATGAACCTCGGAGATAACTTTCCACCTCGACCAATCTCCGCAAACCTCATCGAGGTGAGACCCATAGAAAGACATGGTCAACATCCTCAAACTCCAAAGGTCTCCATCTCCTATCAGCATAAGAATTATTCCTGCTCTATGCAGTCTTCATCTTCTCCTGGACGATTTGTACCCTCTCCGTGGTAGCCCGTTCCATCTCTGGTCCCATGAGTGTTGACTCCTTGGGGTTAGTCTAGCATAGAGGTGATCTTCATGGTCGACCTTAAAATACCTCGAATGGTTCCATGCCGATGGTGGAGTGATAGCTATTGTTGTATGAAAACTCGACCAAGGGCAAGTGATCCTCCTAGATACGGCCAAAATCAAGGACGCAAGCATGTAGTATGTCATCATGAGTCTGAATGGTCCATTCTGTCTGACCATCCATATGATGATGAAAGGAAGTTCTCAATCAAAGTTGAGTCCCGAATGACTCCTGCAACCACTTCCATAGTTGGGAAATAAAACGTGCATGACGATCAGAGAAAATCTTCAAGGGCACTCCTAGAAGCTGTACAATCTCTTGTACGTAGAGGTGTCCCAAGATCTCTACCAATCCCTGCTCTCTGACAGGTAGGAAGTGGGACGAATTGGTGAGTCATTCAATGGTCACCTAGATGGAATCATGTATCTTGGACGTGCGTGGAAGTCCTATCATGAAGTCCATAGAAATTCCACCCCAATTACACTCTGGCACCTCTAGTGGCTGAACTAAGCCCGCTGAAACCAGATGCTCTGCCTTCACTTGCTGACAAGTGAGGCACTCTGAGACAAACTCTGCCAATACTTTCTTCATTCTCGACCACCAGTGCTAGTTCTGGAGGTAATGATACATCTTCTCCACTCCTGGATGTACTGTCAGAGGGGATGTGTGGAACTCCCTCACCACTTCCTCCCGTAATTCCACAGATACCATAGTACGTCCTCTGAAGACGATGACATGCTAACCACCTTCAGAAAATCAATCAGGTGCCTGTCCTGTGGATATATGAGCACGTCGTGCCTCGCAGTCAGTGTCCCCAAGCTACGCCTCCGTGACTCATTGAAGGAGTGGGGGAGTGACTGTCAGAGACTAAAGATAAGATGCTCCATATCAATCCACATAGGATATCCGCAATGCAGCTAGCTGCTCCGTCACCTCAATCAGCGACTGTATACCAGATCTCTTATTGAGTGAATTTTCTACTACATTCCCCTTACATGGAGTGTAGACTATCTTGAATTCATAGTCCTGGAGGAACTCAAGCCAACACCACTATATCAGGTTCATGTCCTTCTCAGAGAAGATATACCTAAGACTCTTGTGATAAGAGTAGAATGTATAATGTTCACCCATCAAGTAGGGTCGCCACATCTTCAAGGCGATGACCACTGCTACTAACTCCAAGTCACGAGTAGCGTAGTTATTCTCATGCTGTCTTAGCTGTCAAGAACCATACACGATCACTACTCACTCCTGTATCAGGACACATCCGAGCTCGATCCTTGATGCATAGCAGTAGACTATATACCCTACGCCATCCTCCTATAGCCTCAAGATGGGGGAACTCATCAGTCTCTACCTCATCTCCTGGAAACTCCACTGGAATCTCTATGACCACACGAAGGGTTTCCCATTCTTCGTTAATGCTGATAAGGGTGCCGAAAATCTGGAAAAGTTAGGTACAAACCTCCGGTAGTAACCAGCCAAACCCAAGAAACTCTGCACCTCTGTCACACTACTGGGTGGTTCTCAAGAAATAATAGCCATGATTTTCACCGGATCCACTGCCACTTTAACCTCTGAGATGGCATATCTCAGGAAGTGAACCTCTCGGATCCAGAACTGGCACTTCGAGAGCTTACCATAAAGCTGGTGCTCTCAAAGTGTGTCCAGAACTATCTGCGGATCATGTGCATGCTCCTCCTCTGTAGCTGAGTAAATTAGGATGTTTTTGATGAAGACTAACACAAATATATTGAGTTATGGCTGGAATATTCTGTCCATGAGTCCCATGAACACTACTGGGGCATTGGTCACGCCGAATGGAATAACCAAGAACTCATAATGAACATACCGACATCTGAAGGCCGTCTTCTGCACATCATCATCTTGTACCCTGAGCTAGTGATATCCTGATCTGAGGTCTATCTTAGAAAACCACCATGCTTCCATCAGTTGATCAAAAATATCATCAATCCTAGGTAGTGGGTCCTTTTTCTTTACGGTCACCTGGTTCAGGTGCCGATAGTCCATATAGAGTCTCAAACTCCCATCCTTCTTCTTGGTGAACAAAATCGGGGCTGCCCAAGGAGAAACACTGGGCCTAATGAACCCCTTTCTCTGCAAGTCATCCAGCTATATCCGCCGCTCTCGAAGATCCACAGGAGCCATCCAATATGATGGTGTAGATATCGGTGCCGTCCCATGGTACAATTTGATATAAAATTCTACCTCTCTATGAGGAGGTAGACCGGGAACATCATCGGGGAAAATATCAGTGTACTGGTCCACCACTACAGGATAGCTCGGACTCTCAACATCAACCGCTCCAAGGTGAAGGCTATCCAACTGATTTGTGATCGGCTGCACCCTCCTCTGGGTAATTCCATCCTGTGCTGCAAAGGTTCCCTTCTTGCTGGTGAAGGAAAATCTTGTCCCATCCGTGTGGACACACCACACTTTGCACCTAATACAGTCAATATGATCATGTACTTTAGATAACCTATCCATACCCAAGATGATGTCATAAGGCCTCGACGCCACTACTAGAAGATCCCATTCGAAGCTCTCGCCTCCTAGAGTAATCTCACACTACCGTCACCAGTGTGTAATCATTGAATCCTCTCTTGTAGGAGTCTCTAGCCGTAAGGATCGAGCCAACAACTCCACTAGAATCTCTGAGCTCCGAACAAGGGTCATGGAAATTAAATATTGACTCGAACCTGTGTCAATAAGTACTACAGCTAAGGTGGAGTAGACACAAATCATACCTCGTATCATCTTCAGAGTGTCGTGGTCATAAGCCTTAGCTGCCTAGAGCTGATCTCGTCCCTGTCCACCTGCTCCATGTGGTTGGGGTGGACCACCTGAAGGTGGTGGCAGTAGACCCTCGAATCGCCGACCACTTACTGTTGCACGACCAACTCCTATTCCATGCTCACCTCTTGCCTACAGACCTCCTCGATCAAATCTTCGCCTCTGCCCAGGTGGTCCTTCGACCGTCTTCTAGTCTTCCATAAGGCGGGTCGGGCAGTCGCGAGCCCTGTGACCCTACCTGCTGCATGAGTAACACTGCTTGATCCTCTCCTGTCCTTCTCTATCTCGAGATCCTCACACGACTGAACCTGTATCCTGTGGTCTTACACCCATAGGTCTGGTCCTCTTAGACCTCTACATCATCTGTCTAATTCCAACTACATATGACTCTGCTACGTGTTGTCTGATGGTGGGTTTCACTGTCGGTGGCTGCTCAACAAGGAATCTCTCCAGTAAGAGTGCTCTCTCTAACACCCCCGCCTGCATTGGGATGTTGAGAGAAATCATCGAAGCTTTAATGTCCCATATGAGCCCCTTCTCGAAGGTTTGGGCCCTGAAGAAAGGGTCCTGCACCATTCTAGTGGAATAAAATGAGAGGTCGGTGAACCTCATTGAATACTGATCCACGGTCATGCTTCCTTGCTGCAAGTGGAGATGCTCCTGTATACGTACAGAGAGTAAGGTCGCTGGGACGAAATCCATCCTGAAAAGGCTCTTGAAGTCCACCCAGATGAGAGTGACCTTGTCATGAACCTGGAGCTTCAAGATTCACCATCTTCCCACTGCTGTCTGATAAAGACTGGTAGTAATGATCACCATGAGATCAACTGGTGTCCCTACAAGTCAGAAAACTCTAACCACAACCTCCAGCCAGTCCTCAACTGCCTGTGGATCCATCTCACCCTGGAACCTTGGGGACCTCTGGCGCTGAAACTTGTGCCACATGCTCAAATGACGTGCACCCTCTGCTGCTGGAGTTGGTGGCATCGGCTACCCAACAGGTAGTGGTGCTGATGGTACACCACCCGATGGTACAACTATCGAAAGGGGGCCCTGAACCAAAGCCTCGTCGCTCAGTGGGATATCATCACGTACTCTACCTGGAACCCTAGATGGATGTCTGCGTGGTGGTATCCTGGGAAAGGAATAGGTGCACCACGGTCAATAAGTTATACTAGGTGAACTAACTCAAAGTGTTCACAAAGAAAACTTTTCAAAAACACACAGGCAATCAGTGTTTTCATGCACTGAGTCAGAAATCAGAAGTCAGGGTCCTGGTGTATGGATACGTCGGCCGCCACACCAACATTGGCTTCCAAAAACTGATAACGACACTCATAACACATAACACTATTTCCGATTAAAATATCAGAGTCCAAGTTATTCGTTAGAACCGACTCCTCTAATACCAATTTTTCATGACCCGTCCCATGGGGCCCATGCCGTGACTACCCCAAGCTCACCTTCCATCGAACAGGGGATGATGACTAGAACCGAAAAGGCATATCCCTAAAACTGGGAAGGCGTTTTCTTTTCAACCTGAAAACTCTCAAAATCTAAGAACACATCAATATAAAAGCTCAAAGTAAAATATATAGTAAACAAGGTGTGTACAGTAAGTAAAGGGTCCAGAATACAAGCCCAACTGGAAAGTACAAGTAAAATTGAAAACATCTCCTGTGAACAGCTGCCAAGGATCCTACCTGAAGGGTAGGTACTGTTCTCAAATGGTCGTCTCTTCGGATCATCCCATATAATTTCCACCTTCGAGCAGCCTCTAGTCTTGGTACCCTCGACCTCGATCAGCACTGTCTATCATCTACACAATACATAACAAGGTACTGGCGTAGCCCGTGAAGGGGTGAGTATAACAATACTCAGTTGGGACCCCGAGACCCCCAAAGGTCTCTTAGAATCCACAATGGATAAACCACAAAGAAAGACCACAATTACAAAGCACGAAGCAAAAATAAACCTTACATAGGTATATTCCCATACATATACCTATGTTATCAAATATACCCATCACATACATGAGGAAACACAAGGGACAACTCTCTTGCCAAAATCACAACTGTTCCACAAAGGAAAGAATACCATGAAGGTAACACCGTGATGTTATGTACCACAAAGGTAACACCACACAGAAGAATACCAAGAAGGTAAGTACCACAATGGTAACTCCACATAGTATAATACCATGAAGGTAAGTACGACAAAGGTAACACCACACAGTATAATACCAAGAAGTTAAATACCACATAGGTAAAGGCTCAGCTCACACCAGGTATAACTTAAGTGTGGAAGTATAGATGGTTAGATGTATTGTTAGATAATCTTAATTATTCAAGAAGCTCTGATATGGAACCACACAGGATCGTACATGACCCACACAAGATCTTAATATGCTGAGCCACACAAGATCCGAAAATGAACCACACAGGATTTGAAGATGACCCATAGAGGATCTGTAGATTCTTCAAGTACAACCAACCATAGGGTTTCTGCATTATGCACGCTTGATTCCAAGAGGATAATATCCTTAAGAAATAGGTAGATACTTAAAATTCCATGAAGTCCCACAAAGAATTATCAATAAGGTCCGTCACGTCATAAGGGACACAACGCGACTGACGACATGTCAATCGGACACCCAGTCCCTAAGTTATTAGCATTTCCGTTCCAAGGGCCCAGTTGGATTCAGGTTCGATCCTACCCGGCCATACTACAACATTAACCAAAAATCAAGTGAAGTATACCAAAAAGGACCGTCTTCATCCAAGTATTCCAATGCCGAAGATGGTTCGTCAAACGGACGCCCGTTTCTCAAGATATGGCCAAAAGGCGTATCTTGGTCCAGATGGGCCTAGGTCTGGTCCGACCTGACCTGGTTCGGGTCCACCCCAGATGGGTTAGACCATAGTAGGCCTAAAATACTAGGCTTCGGTCCAGCTCAGCCCGCTAAGGGGGTGGCCCGGGCCACTGGGCGTAGCTCGCTCGGCTGGGTGCGGTCCGCCGTGGTGGGGCCCTCCCTAACCGTTACCCGGGGGGAGGCGCCCCCCAGAATTCCGAATGGTCCAACAGACCATTCGGATTTTCCATCATGATGGCGCCAATTGGGGCCGCCTAATGGCATGTGGGACCCACCGGAACAGTCCCTCTTGGAGTGACATAGCTGGTGCTGCTGTCCTCTCACAGCCGACCAGTTGTCGGCCACCCTTGTGTGCCGCCATGACTTGATAGCTGCGACTTCCTCCTCTACCGACGGTGTGAATGCGCACCGCCCTGCCTACATGTGGCCGGCCAGGTGCCAACTGACCTCCTCCACTACCATGAACGATAGGACGTGACCTCCTTCGGCGGCGCGGTTGCACCGCCACACCCATCGCGACCGACTAGAGTGCCAGCCGCCGCCTTGTGCCCTGCCGGCGTCGGTCACCAGTGACATGGCGTCAGTGGGATTCCTCTCATCCCGGAGTTCACCTGTAAAGAACACATCAAATGAAGAAGATTATAGAGGGATCAAGCTGTGTTTGTTTGGCCCACACCCTCTGTGTTAGACCAATAGCATGCAGTTAGAGAAGAAAGATTCAACGTAAATTAACAAAGAACAATCATAAACAAACCCTTCCTTGTTTGATCATTAGAGGTGGTAAGGGGAAGAAGATGAAGACATCGACGTTCATCACTCCCACAACACGCTCCTATTCTGAACTCGAGCATCGTCCTCATCACAGGTTTGTTCTTTATTTGATAAGGTTCTTCATTGGAAGATGTTTCTCCAAAGGTTCTCCCATGTTTTCCCCTTATCCAATGATTCCTCCACCAAAAGAGGCGAGGATACAACTTAATTATATTTAATGTTGACTCATTAATTTGGGGGAAATCCAAGAGTTACCTCACATTAAAAAAAAGAGGTTTCAAGGTCGGGTGGTCCCCACCACCAAATTTATACGAGAGGTTTCAATGAAATAAAATAAAAGTTATTATTTTATTTTATTATTTTTATTTTAACTTTCCCACAAAAATACAAAAAACTAACTTTCACCCTCAACCTACTATGGTTTAGGTGAAGGTCTCTTTAAGTGAATATCAACACTTCGAGTTCAACGATGTCCTGAGATTTCAATTCCGAGTACTAGTTCAAAAGTTACAAAACGTTGCTCACGCGTTTACTGAACGTAACCAATTTTTTTTCTAGAAATTCATTCTGAGCACACTAGGCCTCAGAATCATGCACCATCAATTTTTGAAGACTCATAATAATTCCATATAATTAAAAAAAATTCATCGAAAATCTGGGTCTTTATAGGATCCCCATGGACAAACACTAGGGCGAATAAATCCCTTATTACACAATTCCTCTAGTTGTTTCTTTAGTTCCACTAATTTCACAGTTTCCATTCTATATGGAGTCTTTGATATGGGCCTTGAACTAGGAATTAAATCAATGGAAAACTAAATTTATTGTTCTGGAGGATGTCCAGGTAAATCCTCTAGAAACACATCAACATATTCTTGTACAATAGGTACATCCTCTATTCGAACATTCCTTTCCTCACCCATAGTTATTTTATTCTCTTCCTCCCCAATAATTGAACTTAGTTGAGCTATTGGGGGTGGATCTAGATAAGAATCATGTGGTGACATTTATACTCTAAAGATAATGTACTCCTTATTATCATCGAAAATTTTAACCTCCTTATTCTTACAATAAATTTTTTCATCATGGTCCGAAATCCAATTCATACTGAGGATTATGTCAAATTCAATCATGGTTATGACGATGAGATAAGAAAATAAATAACATTTATATTCCCTAATGGGAACTGATTCACAAAAATTTGTTGCAATGAAAATTCCCTTAGGAGTTTTTACTTACAACTCCCTTGTTAAATCAAATTAGAAACATCTAATTTTCTTAACAAAATTGGAAGATATGGAACATTGAGATGATCGAGAATCAAATAAAGCATGGGATAAACTTGAGGAAACCATTAAATTACCTACCACTATGTATTTCAGAGCTTCAACCTCAGCAGTAGTGATCACATAATATTAGACTTGATTCCTTGGCCTTTTCTGAGGTAAGTTTCCCTAATGATCAGGACATTCATTTGCATAATTCCCCATTTCTTTACAATTTTAGCATTCAACATTGACAATAACTTTCATTCCCTTACAATATCGATCTTGGTTGCCTTTTTCACCACATTTGTAACAGACTCCCATTCCTTTCAGGAAAGTATCGGGATATTTCATCCCACATTTATTGTAGGATGGATATTCAACATTTCCCTTCTTCCCCTTATTTCAATTTACATAGTGTTCAAAAGATCTCTTCTTCTCCTGATTTGCTTTAAAGTTGTAAGACTTAGAGAATTCCTTTTCTGTCTTGATAGCACACGAGACAATATATTCTTACAAAGAGAAGGATTGTGAGACTAATTATCAATGGAGAAATGGTTTTAACACATCAAATAATCGATCAATCTTACTCCTTGGGTTATGTATATAATCTGCTGCATGCCTTGATAACCTTGTAAAGTTAGCCTCATACTTTGCGACATTCTCATCCTCCATCTTCCTCAGACTCAGAAATTGTCTTTCCTTATCTGCTCGATGGTCACGTGGAAAGTATTTTTCATATAAAATCTCTTTAAACTATCTCCATTCCATGTTTGATACTTTTCATCTTCCTTTGTGTTTTGGATTAATGACCACCATTGATCTGCATCTCCCATGAGGCGATAAACTGCCATGAAAAACTTTTCCCTTTCGCTACTCCACAAAGCATGAAATATTTTCTCTAAGGAACTTATCCATTGGTCAGCTACCATGTACTCCCATTGAATGTTGGTGGTTTTTTCCTCATGAAGCGGTCTAACATTTATCCTCTACGTTGTGGATTAGGGTGCTCTATACAGTTAAGGTTATTATTCATAACCTGAGTGAGTTGTCCCGTGATAAGGTGATCTACACTAGTTGCATCACCAACTCCACTATAATTATCTTGAGTAGGAGTTAAATCCCTACATGGATTATGTTGGTTGACACAGTTTCCATTCCTTCAACTAGGCGCCATTTCTAAACAATAGAATACACTAGATCAGTTTATGAATCACACTACATAATCCCAAAGTTTTAAAACACTTAACATAAATTGAACAGTTTATGGATATAATCCATAATCATAAAAAATTTTTCTTTGAGGAGGTATATACTCATAAATACTTCATAATGGTTTGTAAAAAATGAGAATTATCCTAAGAATATCCCCTGGGAGCGTCATAACCAAGAGTGTAGTAAGGACTATTGTCATGCACTAGTTCCCGTTCGAGTCTAGCTCAAAGCGGTGTTTTTGGGTTTTACGCCTAGGTACATCTATGCTAGAGACGCCTCTACCTGCTCATATCCAGACATGGATTTATTTATTAGAAAACTTAAAAAATCATTAAATTACCAAAATTCTAGGAAGTTCTTCAATACTAATCCTCAAAGTCTATCTTAGGGTAGTGTTCTCTAATAAGAGTTTTTCTAAATCTAGCTTCCAAGGTTTGTAATAAACATCCTCTGATACGAACTATAATGCCCTGAACCCAATTAATTAGACTCAGTGCATTATTACATAACAATGGCATGATACAAGGAAATAATTTCCTGAAATACCGATCAGTTTAGTAGCCTTGGAAGTACTAGATACATTCATAAATTTTACATTACATTATAAAATGAAAAAACAACAACATTGTATTCATTAACCACATTCATATCCCATAGACTATCCCTACATGTGAGTTATAATATACCTCTTCGTATCCTGGTAAAAATAAAACATATAAAGGGGTAAGCTCATATGCTCAGTAAGGATAACAATATAGCAGAAACTTTCATAAATAAGCATAAACATTTTAAGGCAATGTATAAGACTAAAAAAATAATCCTTTTAAACATAAACTTCAGAATAATATGGAAATGATAGATCAAATAATGCCATTTACTTATTCACATTGATATTATACTAGTTGAATAATCACATGCAATATCAATATCCAATTTCATAATGATGGAATGCATAATGTCGGACATCATAACCACATAGTCAAAGCCTCATTCAAAGACTAAAAATAATATTTTTCAAGGCCTTATGACAAGAAACTATTTTGTATCATGAGACATACCAATGCATCAAGGATCTATAGCAGGCTCCACCCGTCACTTACTAAGTCCAATGCATTCCTCATTTGAAAAGGTTGAAAAATAACATAAACATTCATATTAAAACTAGCATAAAAAATATCAATAATTTAACCATAAACTGTGAATGGTATAAAAATAACACATCCAAAGTCTAACATATCACAAAACCTTCAATACAATATGGAATATTTGTATCATGATGAATCAACTTCAAACTAGTGTAAAGTCCATCAAAGGATGTTGACATAGATGAAATCAAAACTATTTGAGAGAAATATATTTTTCTTATTTTGTAATAATTTAAAGTCAAATAATTATAAAATAAAACATTTATTTTCAAAATATTCTTATCATCTTGTAAAGGAATCTTCGATGATGTTATAAGGGTGTAAAATATCCGTTCCTACCATATAAGTTAAAAAAACATTCTTACATTAATTTGTCGAAAAGGTCATAAAGTACCTTGTTTGGAAAAAGACGGGGAGATTCCTTTAATTTTTTTTTATAAAAAGTGAAAAAAGGGTATAAATTAATTTAACCCATATTCTATTAAATAGTAAAAATGTTTTGAAATATATTTTTAAGGAACACAGATGTGGATGATAAAGATGTCCCAGTAGATACTCTTGTAAAAACAACATGGATAATAAAGAGATTGTGAAATTAACCCTTACCTTGTAGTTTTCTTTAGTTTAAGGTATGTTAACATCTTTTATAATAGTTAAAACATTTTCAATAAATTATACATAAACTATATACATAAATATGATATCATATATGATCCTCTAATATTTATTTGTTAATAATATTTCAGTAGTATCATCGTTTCGGGTGTTAAATGATTCGTTTTCCTTTATATGATAGGTTACATAATACATGTTTGTTATGGACAGAATGTTTTTGATTCATATACAGTATGATATTAAGTTCTTAAAAATTATTTTTAATCATAAAATGAAAATTATTCTCGAATGATTATGATGGGGAATGAATCTCATCACGTTCGTGGAGACGGTAATCCGTACGTACGAACGAGCGACTATGTAATTATATTGATGGTGAAATAATATGTAATTTGATGTTATATCATATATAAATAATCATTAACATGTTATATTTATTATTTACATCAATTATATCCATTATTATACCCATCCAAACAGTGAAGTGTTGAATGACAAACTACACCACGACGTGGAGACGGTAAGCCGTACGTACACACGTATGGTGATTTTGTAATTTATAGGATGGATAGAATAAAGAATATGGTTGTAACATATTTATAATAACATCACAGTATGTAGAAGTTACTGGAATTATTATTTTAGTATGAAAACAATAAAGAAAGAGTAAGTGGAAGAAGAAAATAACCTAAAAGAGGGTGGTGAAATTATTACCTATTCTTCGGGTGTTTCCTTTTGAGATGATCAAAAGGGCTCCTTCGGTTAGAGTTATGATCAAATTAAGGACTCTAGGTTGAATTGAGGGAATTTGGGAGGATATATGGGTAGGGTCTGGTTGAGATAAATGGATTTGGAGGTGTGATTTTGAGAGAATGGGAAATTCCCTTTTATAAGAGGGGTGTGGGGCACCTTAGGAAAAGATTGAAATATTATTTTATAATAAATTCATATTAAGTTTATAATGGCTCAAAATGATATATTTATAGGTTAATGTGGGGATGAGTCTAAATCCTTACAACCAATAAGTTTTATATAGGTTTATTTCACCATATTTACCTTATCATTCAGATTTAACTAATAGTTAAATAGTTTGACATTTACCATGTCTCTTTGTATTTTTTATATTATATGGTTAATAAAATTACTATAAAATAAAGAGAGAACCCCAAGTGGTTAATTATTGATATATATAACCTTATTTAGGTCCATTTTCTTAACCTTTTATTTTTATTAATATTATATCAATTAATAATACAGTATTGATTTTGAAAACTCATTTATGTCAGTTTTGACACTATTTTGTAATTGATTTTTATTAAAGTCCTAAAAACTTTATTAATTCAAAATAAATTCATTTAATCAACCCAAAAATGTCATATTTACCTATAAAATTATTTTAATTTGTCAAAAGTATCAATTTAAATTTATTGGGGTATTTATAATATCAATTATTTTAATATTTCATTAATAGGGTAATTACTGCATCATCATTGTGTCATAAATAAATTAAATTATTTAGAATCTAAAAATTATAAATAAAATTCAATAATGTTGGAAATATTTTTATCTTTCTAATGAATATTTATAGTAGAATTTATCTTATTTTTAACCCTATATTAAAAATGGTTAAGTTATTAAACTTTTAATTTAACACTTTTAACTCTTCTTTAAATAAAATAATAATAAATATTCTAATCTAAATCAAGTGAACCTAAAGGATAATATTTTATTCCCAAGGTTTTTTTGGTCGAAATACACTTATCCAATAGAATTATGAAATGTTTTAAGGTAATAATAATACCCTTTTTACCTTTAATTACCCTATTAACTTTTAACGGTGGTAAATAAAAGTCAAAACTTACTTTTCACCAAAAATTATTTTCATCTTATTGAACCACATTTTACTTAATGATGTCAACCATGTCTCCTAGAGTTTTGAAATTCAACTCACAGAAGTGGTAGAATTATGTTTTATTCAAATTTGTAAATGTGCATAGTCGGTGGGTAAAAGACGGTAAAAAGTTCAATAAAATTTTATATATCTAATTTTTTTATAAAATGACTCCAATTAATTAAATTGAACTTATATAGGTATTATGTATCTATTTTACATAATATAAATTTAAATAAAATAACTAATTATTTAAATAAAAAGTCAGTTTTGACCAATAACGCCGTGTTTTTCACTATTCATCAAAAATTGAAAGTTTTCAGAAAAATATCAAAAATTCACCCTAAGATAATTTTGATATTCTGAATCCCAAAAATGAAGTCCATTTTGAAAAATAAAATTTATAAGATTTCAAAAATTGGGTAATACTATTCATAACGGCTAGTTTGATTGGTCGTGGTGTGTTAAAACAGCAAGGTGCGTACAACACAAGCTATTGAATTATTCAAAGGAAAACATACCATGGAAGCTTAGGGTGTTACATGCACTAAAAATCAATTTATTTAATAATATACTCTGATTTTTTAATTGTATTATTTTTTCAATCTAATATTCACCCCACTCTAATATATTTTTACCAAATTATCTATCCAACCCTACTAGTTTATAATGTGAAAAAATCATTTCCATATATTAAAACAATATAAATCATTTATTAGACCTAAACAATCCCCTATGAAATTGAATGAATGGATTTCACTATTTATTTTGAAAAACAATATCCAAGTAATAGATAATCCTACTTTATTTATAAATAAAAATTCTAATAATATTTTTATTGTTAAAATAGATCTCAAAAAATATATATTTGGATATTTAAATGATAAATTGTGCAATTAATTTTCTAAATTTATGAAAACGAACTTTGAAATGAGTAAAATAAAGGAATTAAATATTTCCATTTAACTTCAAATTATTCAAAGCTAAAATGGAATATTTTAAAATTAGTCTATATGTACTTATGATTTATTAAACAAAATGGACATAACTCTAGTAAATGATCTATTTACCCAATGATAACATCATATAAGTTATATATTAATGAATATATAATATCTATTGGAAAGTAACATTAGAGGTATTGTAGCACCAAAAAATTTTAAATGTTATTTTCATTAAAAATTATATTTAATAGTGTGTTGTATGTGAAATACTATTCTCAAATGAAAAGCGATATACTATAGACATATTCTTATTTTAATATGACCATTATGACATATCTGTTAGTTTAGTGTGCCTATAAATAATTTTTATATTTTTAAATATATGCACAATTTTTTCCTATAAAAATTTATGATCAATCATAAATTGATTATCTATTGTTCAAAAATAAGATAATATATTTTGAATGAAAAATATTTTATTTCATAATTTTTTTTAATGTTTACAATGTATTATTATCATAATTGATTAAATCAATAATGATTTAAAATTTATTTTAATTAAATAAATATATTATATTTATAATTTAATGAATTAAAATTAATTTAATTATTTTTATTATGAATATAATTGAAATTAAATATCTTTATGATTCAGAAATACATTTTTTCTAGAAAAAATTGGGTTTTTTAATTTTTTTCATAGAAATTATAATTAATTTTTTCCCCTTATAAAAATTTTATTTGAAAAAATATAAATACTATTTTATTTATACATGCCATAATATACTTATGATGAATGTTTGGAATTTTTCTAAAAGGTTTTTCTTGAGTGAATTATGAAAAATGTTGATTTTTGAAAAGCTATCATTTCATTTCTTTAAATCAAATAATTAAACATTCCCATTATAATTTTAATTTCCTTTTAATGTAACATAAATAAATTTTATTACTGATAATATAAATAATTCCACATCAATCCAAATTATATTTTTATTTTTGGTATAATTTTTTTATCCATTATAATATAACTTTCTTGATAATGTTTTTAAGCATTTTTTCCTCACTTATATTGAAATTAATTTCAACCATATCAATAAATTGAATCTTCTAAAAATTTATTACATGTTTTGAAATTGGTTTTTTAAATTTAGTATCAAGATCAATTACATTTTTTGTGATTATGAATAGTAATCATGGTAATATTTGACACCATGGTAAGGAGTAAATTGAGAAAATTTAGTTAAATACACAGTGATATGTTCCAAAAATTTCATCATAAATATTTTTTGATGATTTTTTTGAAAAATATGAACATAGTTTTAAAAATGGATTGTTTTTATCGAATTTATAATGTGTATTCCATTAATTTTAAATCCTCGTGTGTGTGGGGGAAGGATTTAGAATTGGTGGTATTTTGATCTTTTAAAAATTTGTGATCTGAATATTGAATGGTGATGTAGACATGAATTATGAAGGATGTAACCCATTAAATCAGACATTTTAGGCGTTGAATAGAAGTCAAACAGTGGCAACATGATTCATCAATGCACCCGAGGAATTTCATACTAGCCATGTTGGTGTCTACTTCATTAGGATAATTGGTACGAGTACACATGCTAGCCGACAAGATAGGTAGTTACATAGGCTCAACTTTACGTCCCACCAGATAACTAGTGGGGAATTTAAGAATCTTTGTCACATCTTTTCTCCAAAAAAATTTAAGTGGAGGTTTCCCACCTACCCACTTTATTTCACTCTCACTAGTCCGGGTTCTATTCAATTTTTCTCCTCCCTCAAGATCCTTTACAAGGGTCTTTCTAGTGGCCTCTATTGGTGAGTTAAGGTCTCTCTCTACCTTCTCTAGTCTATAGTGGTTCTCTCCTCAATCCAGACAAATTTTTATATCTCTTAGTTAGTATTTTCATTAATATTTATCTATATATATTTGGAATCATTAATTCCGTATGGTTATTTACTTATATATTGAAAGAGGACATCCTAAAGGGTCTTCTAGGAACCACCATTTGTTATTTTTGAAGAGGTATATTGGAAAAATAATTTATTTTATGTTTCCCATAAATTAAAATTAATATTTATATAGAATGAGTGGAGTTTGGTTGGGATTTCACTTGTGTTTCTATTAGGGAAATATGTGGATCTCTTATGTGTTGTCAATCATGACTCTTATATAATTAGGGTCTTTGATGTGTTTTTATTGATGAACAAATTTTTTATTAAATGGTATATTTAAATTTTATTTCATTTAAATAGTTCTATAAGATTCCTTGGCATGACTTAGCTGTTGAAGAGTGCTAGTAGGGGAAAATGGATCTGATAAGGACTTATAGAAGCTTGGTCTAGATTAGGATGGAATTGTCAAGATATGAAATAAAAAGGGATAATCTTATATTGAGGAATGTGGACCTTATGTTTTTCAATATTCATAATTTACTTCTAATGTTCTGGTGATCATGGTTTCTCTACCATTTATATGTTGTGTCCTTAGAAATTATGTAAATGTTTTAAAATCGAACATGAATTAGTTAATAACACTTATATGACCTAATAATTATTTAATGGTGGCTCCTTGTGGAATAAATTGTTAAGATTTCACATTCATTAGTTTTACCCTAGTAATAATATACTTTTTTGTTTGGTTTTTAAAAAGGAAATGTGGAAATATGGAATTGTTAATTTGCATTATTTCATTAAAATGAAATGATTATTGTGGGTAATGAGTTTGGTTAAATATATTTTAAAATTGGTATGCTAAAATTGTATTATGGAATCACTTCAGAAATGGAATTTTTGAAATATATTGGTAATGGTTTTAAAATAATTAATCTAATGGAAGTTGAAATTATTATCAAAATGAAAAAGTTCTATGATCTATGTGAATTATTTATGTGCCTATTTTATTGTGTTTATATTGATCGATAAACTCAGTATGAACATGATTTTTGGGTGGATGCTTAGTTTCATTAATGGTTAATTTTTGGTGAACACAAACCCCAGGGGAGGCTAGAATTTATGGTTAACTTGGGTGAACATGACCATTAGAGGATGTAGAGAATTATGGTTAATACATTGGTAAACCAAGAACTCAGCTGGAATTTAAGCCCTAGAGACTGGTATATTACCCCCCAAGTTTTTTTTTGGAATGAGGATGGGTATATTACCCTTTTTAGGGAGAGGTATGGATGGAATAGTCCTCATAATGTTCCTATAGACACCCCAACACTAGATAAAAACGGTGTGCACCATTCCCAAGGTGAACCCAAACCTAGAATTATGTGTTTATTTTTTTTCATTTTGTTTTTAGTTTTTTATTTTTTATAATATACTATTTTACTTTGAAAACATCCACATTCAAATTTATTTAGAATCATTAATTTATGGTCACTATTGGTTGTGGCATACTGAGTTATATCAAAACCCTAATCAGTATGCCATAGAACTTGGGTACAAGAGAAACCACCACATTATTTAGGATCTAGTTAGGGTAATGCTCAAGATTTCATAATTGAGATACAATAGTATTAATGGTATTGAAGTTTAGTATGGTTTTTTGATCGATGATTGTATTTGATCCTCTTATATATTTCATTCAATTTTAGTTTATTCTTTTCATTTGTATTTGTATATATGATCAACATAATGGGAGATCTATCTTGTATTCCACAATTTCATCAACTATTTTTTATTCAACATGTTCATTTTATTTATTATTTCTATGTGTTCTAATCAACGTTACAATTATTGATGATTTTTGGTAATTTATTATATTATTATGATATATAATTATAGAAGAATAGTCTCCCATGTTAACATATTGAACCACACTGCTAGTTGGTAGCCTCTAGAATTAAAGGAGGATGGATTGTGTTATAGTAGTGACCACCAATATTTTCATTGATTAGTGGACTAGGGATGTGGGTCATTACAATGTGGTATTAGATATTTTTTTCATTTTTTTATAATTATAGGATATGATAGTCAGGATATCTAGGAATGTGTCGATGCCTATTATGTATATTGGGCTTTTTCATCATAAAAAATAGTTTTAGTAGTATTTTCATGTTACAAGGAGATAAAAATATTATATTCATGGATTCTGATATTAATATTTAATGGATTTTATCATTACTTGAAATATTTTTGTTTGAGGTTTGCGATTTATTAGATGGTGTCTCTTAGCCTATTATTAGAAAACCAGTTGAAGGATTTTATTATTGATTTTTAATGTAATGATTCATCACATTAATCACGATTAAAAATATAGGATCCACATGACATATGTACCTGCATATATGGGGTTTTTTATCACCAAGGATAGAGGCTTAGTTTTTTACCCTTTCAAGAATGGAAAATATAAAATTTTATTGTATAAGACATGGTATCACTATAATATATCTTTCTGACTACTATTTATTTTTATTCCTCTGATGGTAGGTCATGTTGATCTATGTTGAGGTGTTTCTTGATAGTGGGCTGTCCCATGAGCACAAGAGGTGTAATGACACTGGTAGGTCAGTAAGGGTATGTAATGAATTCATGATACACTATTATGGGTTTTTGTATCTCTTGTTTTATAATTTAATTATCATGTAACAACCTATATGGTGTTATATAATATTTTATAGAATGGAATTATACATAACTAAGCTGGGGACCATGTCTTTCCAAGATACATTTCACCAAATAATAATTATATATATATATATATGTCATTATGTTTGTGTTTTTGTGGGAATGGATGTTTTGGGTCTCTCGAGGGAGAAGTCCTATAGGTTGATTCATGATGAGGAAAAAAACATTTTGGGTGTATTTTTTGACTATTTTATGCCATTTATACATGTATGAGACTCAAGGGATGTAATTAGGAACATTGGTTTCCATGTTTTTTGAGACAAGAGCAATGACTATTGTCCAGTGGCATGTGACCAATGTGTGAAACCTATTTTATGGGATTAGAAGGACCCAAATGTTCCATTATATATGAAATTAATGTTTATGATACAATGAAATTTATGGCTAAGGGATACCATCATATGAGTTAGCCTTTGTTTTTGTTTTCATTAGATATAGGAAGGTTAGGTAGAATCTTCAGGTTCTTAGTGGTGAATGTGATGTACTACTAATGTGTCAAAGGAATTAACATTCCTTAAAAACTATCTAATGGTTATTATGGGTTTTAATGTGTTTTGTATAATTAATAGATGTTCCTAGTATGTGAGTATGTCCTTAAATAGTTTCTATAAAGAATGTACAATTTCTTATGCTCGTAGAAGGAAAACCTCTTAAGGTGTTATTTATTTGTATTCAATAGTGTAATACTTTTCTATACCCATAGTTCAAAACCATGTGTATAGCCTAGAAAACCGTCGGTATAGGCTATACCCATGTCTCAATGAACCCTGGGTCATTAAGACATTGGGATAGACCTGTACCCATATTTTTAACCAAAATAGGTATAATACACCTATATTGAATATTCATAAACCATCAGTGTAGAAAATTTCAATTGAAATACCTATACACACAGTTTGGTTAAACCGTGGTTATAATTCCCTTATAAAAAAAATTCATCTTGTTTGATTTGATCCCAACACCTTTCTCCTATACTCCAACAACATTGACACTATCCTATAACAAATTTTGTTCTCTTATATATATATATATGTATATATGTATATATAAAATTTTATTTATATTAAATTATTAATTATTATGGTTATTATATGAATCAATGGGCCATCTTATACCCACTGTTTGGTCAAACTATGGGTATAAGTTATTTTTAGAAATAAATCAACCACTGAGAATTAATCACAGCACATTCCATACATAATAAAATGACATTACCACTATCGTAGAACACATTTTTTATTCTTATATTAATATATATATATATATATAATTTTTTATATTGATACTTATTATTATTAAGGAAAAATAATGGGCCATCCTCTACTAATGGTTTGGTCAAACCATGCGTATTGGTGACCTTTATCAACGATTTACCCAAACCATTGGTATTGATGACCAGAAAAATTTCATATAAGCATGGATTGGTCAAACCATGGGTATAGGTTTTCTCATGGACTTCCCACTAAATCTCCCCCCGTGAAACCTATTTCCATATTTTATGAAAATTGTGGGGTATAAGGGTGACATATACCCACAGTTTTTGAATAATCATGTGTATAGGTCCTTCCTATGAATTTTTCCCCATATATATAGGGGTGACCTATAGTGACATAAATTTAAAAACTATGGGAATTTATTTTTATTCCATTAGTGATTAAATAATGAATATAAGGGTAGTGTATGTAAGGTGTATATACTTAGTTTTTTTGGGTTACACTTTATAGGCATGGAATGTGTGTTGGTATATGATTTTGTTTTTATTATGGATGAAAGTGGTGTTTATGTGTGTGGATGAGTCTGACACACCTTAGAGCCTTGATGAATGCCCATGGTTTTGAAAAAACACCATTTTAGTGGGTGACCATGAATAAAATCATTATACAATTGTTTTTATATATTTTAATATAGAGTTCCTAGGATGATCTCAGTTGGATGAAACTAATGTGTTGTAGAGGCATCAACAATAGTTTTTATTTTAAGCCTATATATTGCTAAGGTTTTAGGGCCATTTATTGGGGATAACATAAACAATATTGGGTTTTATTATACTTACATGAAATTGGCATGATTTTATGTTGAGTTGGTCTCATGAGATTAATTTTGATGTCATGAGACTCACAAGGCCATGTGTGTTGGATCAGTGTTATGGGGTCAAGAACACACCAAATTTCTTTAAAATGAATTGATTCATTACATTCTAGTTATGTGGAATTCATGTTGGAATTATAGAATAGGTTTATATGAGAGTTAAAAATGTCCCTTCAAGGTTGTGGAGATGTTGTAATAGAAATATGTGTCATGGGTTGGATGACTGAAGTGTTGAAATAGTATCCAAAGGCCTAAGGTGGGGCTTGAAGAATCCTCATATAGAGAGGTGAAACCATGAATAGGTCAGGTTTTTATGATAACCCATATCATTTATACAATTTATTTTATGATATATTACATAAATACATAGATACCACAATCGAAAAATACCAAGATGCATAGTGTATTTGGGAGATTATGTACATATCACAATAAAATGAAACAATGATACAAAAAAATATAAAACTCTATACCATTCCTTTAAATTAAATTGATCTTATAAAAATACACAAGATAACCTTAGGATGTACAAAACCATGGATTTAGCTATAAAGTCTAATAAGTGAATCATCAAAGCATAACATGAGGTAAAGAAGTACAACCGAGTCATGGGGAAAACTTGATGACATAAAATGGTGATGATAATAATAATGATTATAGTATCAAGACATAAGATTAAAATATCAAGTAATGATAATAATGTACAATAACATAAAACATGACATTATAAGAATAAGTCAAGGCTAACTATCGAGACATCACAATATATTATTATTAAGATAATAACTCATGCACCATACATGACATCCCATAAGATAAAAACATTACCAGATGCATTTAATATTTATATAATTATGGGACCACCTGTCAAAATCACATCATGTACATAAAATTGTGTTCCAGATAGATCATACAATATGAGAACATCATTCATAACATTTATTCCCATTATTAAGGATTTTGGGTTTTATAAAAGGAAGTCCCCAATAAATGACATATATGTATAACTAGGTTATTACCCTTGAGTGGAAATGGGGGTAGGTATTTACAACACCAAAGTGTTTCATGATAAATCATGAAATAAACATGATAGCATGACATGTGATTATAAAGGTCATATAAGAGGTAAATGGAATTGGAATTTGTTTTTTAATTACCTAGAATTAATAATTAATGTAATGGAATGTGTACAAATAAATTTCAACATGAAAAATTAGATATCAAAATTTCTAATTCAATTAAATTAATAAAATATATGGGAGGAGTAATATAATCAATATTTTGGGCATAGTGATGGATTATGTAATAGTTGTAATGAGATGTGATAAATAATATATAATTTTTAAAACACCATTTTAAATATTTAAAAACACGTGACAATGTAATAAATTTTGATTCAAAAAGCTAAACACAAAGGTTTTACTTAAAATAATAGGAAAGAGAAGAGAATAACTTACCTGGGCATTGTAACATATTAAGTGAATATTTTAATGAGACTAGATTAGTAATATCCTATTATTAGAATATCAAATGGATAGTAATGTAACATTTATAGAAACATGAAACCATATTAAATTGATATAAAAATGGATAGATAAAATGGATTCACATGGATGAAAATGAAATGAAGAGAATCACTTATTTCGGCATAGTAATGACTTAGGTGATGGTTATATTGAGTAGAGAAAAATAATATTTAAATATTATAAAATCAATTTTGTAGCTAAGTGATGTATATAAATTGTATAAAACATAATAAATTGTGAGAAAAAAGGCTAAATACATAAGATGTAATATAATTAAGAATAAATGAAAGACAATCCATTACCTTGAGATGGTGTTAATAAAATCATGGGGAGGCATATTAAGAGGATTGGAACATATTTTGAGGGGTTTGAAGAGGGATGGGTGAAGAAAATTTTGGTTATCGTATTTGAATTGAAGTGAAATGGTAGGTTGTGTGGATGTTTATAGTAAAACACATGTGAATTATTTATTAATTTATAGGATTATGTTTTAGACTCTGGGTAAAAAAATAATCAAAAACAGAAAGCAAACCTTTCTATTTACCATGGTCTCTTTAAAAGATGAGTGGTTTATAATATTTCCTTAGGTTATGAACCAATATTATTAAAATAATTTCATTCAAGATGTTTATTTGAGTCATGTTCAGAAAAAATTAAATTTAAGACCACAAAGATAATATAGGACTAGGTTGATTCATAATTTTTTTGTAAAATAAATAATATAAATTCAAAAATAGATTATTTTAAAAGGTAAATAGATTTTTTTCTTTCATTCATTTATTAGTATTTTTTAAATCACTTTTTTTTCTATTATTATGACATATTAATTTATGAATATTTATACCATATTTATTTTATACCCAAATATATGATTATCATGAATTTTTGAAAAATTATCCATTGAATAATTTTGACATTATGATTTCATAATTGATACTTATTCTACCAATATAATTTTCTATGAATGATAATTTTAAAATTTAAATAAAATAATTATTTACAAGATATGACTTGTTTTTATGACACCAACTCCTTTTTGACCCATATAAAAAATTATTTTGTAATTTATTAAATTATATTATCATTTCTATTTAAATAAATTAAAATTAATTATAATATTTTATTAGAAAAAATATTTCAATATTTGTTATTTTATAAAAATATTTTTTTAATTGATACAATATATTTTCAAATAAAACAACTTTTCAATCATTGTTTCAAAATGCAGTTTTATTAAATTTTTATATATTCATGTATATAAAGTAATAATGAAAACAATTAAATATAATCATTATTTTATTTATAAGATATAAAAAATATTGATACTACTAGGTTCTACATAGATAACCAATTATTACACAAGCTTACTTCCTAAGAGTGAGGTGTACGATGGTGGGACTTTGATGTGGTGGTTCAACTAACAATGTTTGGGGGGAGACCACTATAATCTATAAATTCTCAAGTATAAAGTTTTGATCGTGTTCCCATTATTGAATGTGGGATTGGAATTGGTCAATTAAAAATCCCTATGATTCCATATCCCTTGAAAATATGATAAATCAGATTCACAATTTACTATATTATGGGTTGAGGACATTACTTATTACTTCTATGTCAATAAGAACATATCATAGACCATAATATATAATAATATTAACAATCAGTATTGAATTGAAATATTATCATTTTTCATGGTGATTATCTATATTTTATGATTGATAGATCAATTATGTATGTTTTTTCACAACTCAAAATAATAAATAATATATAGTGTATGTGTTTTCTATAAATACATTACTTAAAATGCATTTATTCTTTCAGAAGGGAATTACTTTTATAAATGTTTGGTTCATGTCATTTCCCCCGATAAAAAATTTCCCCTTCAAATTTTGAATTCATACACTAAAATATATGATGGAACATCAATTTTATCACATCCTTTGGTTCCCATATTGCATCCTCTAACTTGTGGTTTAGCCAAAATACATTGACCATGTGAGTTTTCTTATTTAATAAACCATTGTATTTATAATCTATGATCTTAACATCTTCACCTCATAGGAATGACCATTCTCTAGATAAAACATATTGATTCAATAAATGTGATTATTTTAGAATGTACTTCCTTAAGAGGGATACATGGAACACATCCTATATTTAAGATAGTTTAGGTGGGAGTGATATTTAATACATCACATCTCCGATGTGGCCATATATTTTAAAGGGGGTGATGTACATATGAATAATCTTTCCCTTATTCCCAAAACTCATTACATTCTTTTATATATATATATGATGGAATAAATTATCACCAACTTCAAAAAATTTGTATAATCAATAAATTTCAACATAGTTTTCTAGTCCATATTGAGAAAATTTCATATGGTGTTGAATGGTTCGAACCATTCCTATTATTTATTAGATAGTATACTATACCATTAGATTCCACTCTCTAACTTCATCTATGAATATTGGTGTCTAAAACCACTTCCCATATAATGCCTCATGGATTTCCATTTTAATTCTAGAATGGAATTTTTTTTTATAAGAACCTTACAAGGGTAATGTGATGATCCCATAATCCTTAAAATTGCATTAATGATGATCACACCATATCATATATGGATTGAATGCTTCCCTTGGACTGACCATCCATCCGAGGGTAATACGAAGTGAAAATACTCAACCCTGTATCAAATAAATTTCAAAGGATTCCCTATAAACTAAAAAAAAACCATGGATCATGATCAAATGCAATAGAGAGTGGACCGTATTCAGTCTGAACAATTATATTATACTTATAATAATGATTTGGTAAACAGAAAAATAATTATTTATATAAATGAAATTTGATGACTTTGTAAGAAGATATTCAACCAAACAATTTTAGTTATTACATTTGGATATCATGGGGAATACTATGATTAAATCCATTTTTATATATTCCATTTTCTATACTATTAAGGACAATGGTTCCATTATACTCCTAGAATTCTATCATTCAACCATGACTTGTTGTCATACCAAGCATCAAGATACAAATTCTATAATCTCTCACTTTATGTTCTTCCAATAGTTTTTTATTTATATCATTGTACATCTTAGTGCTTCCATGATGAATAGATAAGGATGAGATATGTGCATTATCAATAACATTCACCTTTAGTTCTAGTTTTTATGGGACACATATTTGGGTTCCCAATTTTATAATTCTATCTTTTTCAGAGTTGAACTCTAGAATAATCACTATCTTTTTTAGTATCATCATGTCATAAATTTTGGACCCCTTTATCCTTTTAAGAATAGATAACTGAGGATTTATTTGAGTATGGTAGGATGAAGTTCCTTTTATTATTATAATTTCCATCATTTTAATGTGTAGTAATATTGGATCCCTTTTAATCCTTATCATAGGTGTGGTTTTGGAATATGTTATATTCAGAGAATCTACCTCATTATTTTCCTTCTCGAGATAGTAATTGATTGAGTAATCATAATCCATGATCATATCTATAAACCTTTGAAGCTTCATATCAATATCCTTTTGGGTAAACATATAACTGAGGCTTTTATGATCTATATATTCGTCTCACTACTCCTCATATAGATAATGTTATAAAATATTCAATATGAAGAACACTACATCCAATTACAGATCATGTTTTGGGTAGTTATTCTCATGGATCATTAATTAGTGGGAGGCATGGGATTTCAATATGTAACACTTAATGAGTAAAAAACCAAATTTTTTTTGGATGCATCATTATAAATAAACAATTCTTCCTCACTTGTGGGTAATGTGAGAACATGTAGATTATTAATCTCTTTTTAACTCTTCAAAGACCTCCATATATTAATCATTCTAAAAAAACATTGCTCTCTTCCCAACTAGTTTCATTTTGGGTTTAGATGATCATGAGATGTTTCTCATAAACCAGCGATAGTAATCATATAATCTAAGGAAACTCTGGAACATTGTAACATATATTGGTTTTGGTCATCCTTGAAATCCCTCTATCACTGAATCATTGAAATATATCCATTTTATTATGATAAAATATCCTAGGAATGTTTCTATATCTATATAAATCTTGAAATTACTATAAATCATGTTATGTAAGAATGGATGATAGGAGGTATAGAGGGGGGGGGGGGGGTGAAATACCTTATAATTTTTCAATTAGGTGGATAGATCATTTTGTTCAATTATCAAAATAAATTAACATAATTAACTTAAAATTGAATATAAAATAATGTACATGCGGATTTTTATAGTGGTTCTATATAAATTCGATCTCTTCCACTAACATACCTCTCTATATAGTGAGAGGTGCATTGTAAACTAAGCTTACTTTTTGGGGGAATCATAATGAAATTACAACCTAGTTATTTTAGGTTAATTATTATAAGGTCACATGGTTTTTGTATGGGGATTAAAAAACCATGAACAAATTTGAATTAATACAGTTGTAGTCTCAATCTGAATGGTCTTGAATTTACAATGCATGATTCACTACCCAAAGAAATAAAATTCATTTTTATGAGAAAATATAAATAGGAAGTGATAACTTTTGTGAGATATGAGAAGTATTGTTACAAAATCAAATAAATAGGATGAAAATGATAGATAAAAAAGTTAATAATGGTTACATGATATTGAGAAATGGTTTAGATAATCTCATCAAGATCGTACAATTTTTAGAATATTTGGTATAATCATTAAGAGATAATAGTAAATGGAAAACACTCTGTTTATGATCAATTGTAGGTATATAGAGTATGATCACTATAAATCACATTGAGTCATGTGTTATCATATGTTATCATCTAATCGTAATTTTGTATATTCCAAGAATCCTTTAATCCTCATATATAGATTCTGTAATTCTACAATAGCTAAAGGGTACTCAATCAAACATCTTGAAACATTTAAAATAATAATAAAAGAGTTGATTTTTTTTATCAAAAATAAATAAATTACCAAAAATTAAAATATGAATTCAAGAAATATTAGATATATCATTTGAATAATTAGAATAATTAAAAATATTTAAATAATCCATTCAATCAAGTTCAGTCAAATAATTCCATAAATATCACAATAATATTTATTGTGTAAAAATATTTTTAAACATCACTCATAAAATATAGAAATAACATAATTTTATGTCTTGAGCATGGTTTAAAAAATTAAAATTAATTCATTAAAAATTATAATAAATAAAGAATAAATCATTAATTATATTTCAATATAGGAAATATATGATGTTTATTTCTATAGAAATAATGAAAATTATTGAAACAATATAATAAACATGATTACAAAGTTCCAAAATGGTTTTCAAAGACATTAAAACCTAATTTTTGAACTAATGAAATATTAAATACAAAAATGGTAATGTTAAATATATTTATATATTAGGAACAGTATTAGAAATTTTAAACTAATGATTATAAAAAAAATATAACTAATGATGTGAAAGAATTATAAAAAATAATATTAGAGAAATATAAAAAATGGTATAAAAAAATAAAACTAATAACATTAGAAAAAGTTAATTAGCAGTTTTAGAAAAATATAACTAACAATATTATAATTCTTATACCTCTCAAGCTACCAATATATGAGAAAAATTGGTACCATTTCACTAGGGACCTACTAATAATCAACATAGGTTCTATCTAAGAGAAGAGATAAAATATCTAGACTTAGTGTGATGTTACCAATAGTTGAAAATTGTCATACCATCGAGTATTTGACTTTCTACCATCAAGAAGAAGACTGTTACAACTTTTGATTCAATGTTCCCACCATTTAATCTTGATTCTATTCCAAAATAAAGTCCGAAGGTCCCTATTGATTGCTATATCTATCGAAGATGAATATTTGATACTGTTTAGGGGAAGGACTGTGGTACCGATACTACTATGGGAAGGTCGAATGATGGCAGGTACATCCATGAACATGCAAAGGTATGCTCAATATTCAATTTCATTCTTAAAGGTGAGATATATAGTATATTATGGTGACAATCATTTTTCATATGATATGTAAGGGTATGAGTGAATAAAATCAATTGTAACTTGGAGAAATCATGTGTTGTTTTATGGTAAGATATATTGAATAATAGTCGCATGATTTTAAGGTAGCTCACTACATTAGGATAAACAAAAAAATGTATATATTACGTTATTGTATGGAATGTCTTCAAAAACTAGTATAAGGTTAAATAAAATACATAGAAGCAACATAAAAAATTAAATATGTTTTATAAAACAAATAAAACAAATAAATAATAAATAAATTGTAAATGAATAAATAAAATATATTAAAAATATTGGATGTAAAAAAAATATAATTAAAACATTTTTTTTGAAAATCAGTAAAAATATTGACATATTTTTTTAATATAAAAACATAAAATATAAGTACACTAAATTTATAATATTCAATAATCTCCCACTTTTTGTAAATTAAAAAATGAATCAATAATTTTCAAAAATGTCCCCTCATTTTAAATTTATCAAAAAAATATAGGAATAATTAAAATTAAATAGAAAATCTCCCCTATATTTAATCTATTATTATTTTAACATGTCATGGTCATTTTTTCAAACTGGATAAAGATTAAAGTATTTGTAAAGATAAAAAAATATTCTTTTTTAGTATAAAGAAACACTAAAACAATATCACTGTTGTTTACAAGATCTATAATAAAATGAAATCTCTCATAGATATGATTGTTATAAAACGATGTAAATACTTTTTCTGAAATATAAATTAATGATGTATTATACCAATAAATTGGATATTTTTGAAAATAAATACCATAATCTCCAAAATATTTCATATTACATAAACTAAGAGTATAAAAACTAGTATATTTAATATACTTAGCTTCAGTAGTATATAAAGAGAAATTAAAATTCATCTTAATGGGTTAAAAAAATAAACATTTTCCTAGATAATGACATACACATGATTTAATATTTTAAAAATTATATATCCTCCAAAATCAATGTCCGAATATTATATTTCTGAAAAATATTTACATATAAAATTAAACCAACTAGAGTTAATAATTAAGTTAGCATATTTATTATTATTTAAATAGATTTAATATATATTTCTTAAATATTACATTGAAACCTTTAAAAAAATAGACCCTAGACAAGTTATTTGGTCTATATATATTTAAATAAAAGAAAATACATTTCACTCCTATATAAAACTTAATATCCTAAAATTTTCAAGAGGGATAAATATATAATTTACGACTAGTACTCATAGTAGTTATCAAATATTTATAAGAATCATAAGAAAACCATTTAAAACTCTTTTTAGAATACATGGATTTATTAAGAATGATTTCATCATTCCAATGAAAACATTATTATAATAAATGATATTTTATTATCCCATTAATCAAGCATAAACCATAGAATGAAAAATAGTAAAAAATTCATCATAATGAAATTCAATAAAAGATCCATAAACATTATCACCAAAAAAAATTTCATAATTAAAATTTTCTTACAATGTCGTTTAATAAAAATTATAGGATCAAGATTAACATTATAGAAACCATTGTTAAATATTAAAAAGAAAATTACCATATAACAATCATGAAGTTCATGTTTCATACACTTTTAATTTATTAATAAAATAAAAATATGATTATAAAATTTTTCATTTCAAAAACCTTGTTGTTGTGAAACATAAAGATATTCTGATTGAAATACATTTAATAAATCACATTCAACCTCCATTTTAAATAACATAAAACATTTAATACTATAAAAATATAGAATTATTGTAATATACTTAAACCTGTAATGAGGATAAAATGAAAAATAAATATACATAAATTCTTCAATAGTTTTTCTTGGGAAACAGGTCCGGATTTATTTTTCACATTTTCCCCAGTTTCATCCAACTTGTTTTTAAAAATTTATTTATTTATTATTATATAAATATCTCTAAATAATTTATCTAATAATGAAACCTTATTTATTACAAACCGACTGATCAAACCATGTATAAAAACTCTAATGACCCCAACATGAGTTTCCTAGAGAAGGTGTCTACATTATTACATTTTACACTCGATATAGGAAAGTACATCCCAAAGGATCTAATAGTTTAGTAGTAATTTTAAAATCGATACATACTTTAAACTCATATAATTTTTTTTTTAAAAAAAGTATATTTTTTGAGAATTCAATTATTTATCCTAGTGCATCCTTGCTTATCAATAAAAAACATCATGGTATTCAAGAAAAAAAACAAAATAAAGGGGTGAGTTGAAATGCTCAGAAAGTGTGAGCATTTAGTGGAAGTTATCGGGAATAAATATGTGTAATAAATATGGAAAGGTAAATAACTAAATCACATTCCATCTAAACAATATCATAAAAATAATTTAGAAGGAATAAATGATAATATAATAAATCCATATAAATTATCATATTAGCTTGAAACATGTGCACGAATATTATATCAAATAAAATAATCAAATGGAAATCAATAAATTATTTCATAATGAGGGAATTAATAATAGTAGAAATATGAAACATACTATCAAGACCATTCATAAGACAATTTAAATCTGTTGGTAGAAGTTAGTGTAATTCAGAAAAATTGTTTATCTCATGAGAACTATTGATGCATCAAGGGGCTATCTATAATCATGACCCACCCATCCCTTACAAATTATAACGAGTTAATTATTTAAAAGTGGTGAAACATAATTGACATAAAAAATTATATTTCAAAATTAATGTATAAAGAATTAATACTTACACCAATCAAATTAACATAATCATAATCCATCCATGATAATATAGTGAATGGTAATACAGTTGTACATACTCAATAAAACTAATCATAAATCATTAAAATAAATAATATAGATTATATGAATAAAAAAATCCCTATTTTATCATATTTATAATAAGGATTTTATTTTATTAACGAATAGAAGTACCATACAAATATCATTAAATACATTTTTTAGGAAAATAACATTTTCACTTGGAAATTATTATAAAAAAACGTAAATATTTTTAAAAAATGATTATATATTAAAATACACTTTCAAACAATTTGAAATATGATTTTATAAATTTTTTTTTTCATGAAAGTTTAATATTTAGTTCATAGAGTAGAAGTTTAAATAAAAATTTTCTTTCACATTTTTAGTAAATGTCAACCAGATATTATTTAGAAAATGATATAAATATCTCTCTAATTTTTTTAATAAATTAAAATATGCATAAATATTTCCTTAATTATTCATTTGGATATTGTTAAATTAATTTTTGAAATCATATTTTCAAAACATTGTATTGGAATAAAAAGGATTTTTCACCAAAGAGAGAAATAAGGTTATTTTTTTTTGAAAACATTTTCTCAATAATTTTAACTAACAAATATATGGAAAATGGTAATATTACATTGAAAATATCACTAATAACCATAGTAAAAGGAAATATATTATTTTTAAGATATAAATAAAAAAAAATTCTTCCAAGGGACACTTAAACAAAAATAATCTTGAATAGTGATGATATTATGAAGTAAACCCAGACCACATTTGTAAATTTTGAATCATAAGGCCCATGAAATAAATAACCTTAAATGGAACTATAAATACCATGAATATAAATATATTAATGATATATCATATAATTATTTTAATTATATACAAAAATAATAATAAGTGTTAAATATGACATATGTATTATAGAACTAGAAGTGAGATAAGCAACCCTTACCTCAGGTTCGACTTTTGTTATATATTTTTAAATAAACTATATAATAAATATAGGTTAACTATAAATATATTACAAAACCATAATAATATATCTCATATCATATATTATTTATTTATAGTATTTAATCACCGATTTTGTTAATAATTCTTTATTACAATCACTCATTTGGGGGATAATTGCTTTATTTTTTCATGTATGTTTGGTTTCGTTAATTTTGATAAATTTACATTGATCATGGTTAAATATTATAATTTTTGTAAAATATGATATAAATATATTATATATTCATTATAAATATATTTAGATTAATTTATAGTGTGTTAAAATAAAAAATGGATTACACTATTCCTGGAGACGGTAGGTCGCTCGTACACATGAAAAGTATTTTCATTTTTTTGATAGATGGAATGAAAATAAAATGAAAAATAATTAGTAATTAAAAATAATTATAATGTAATATATATAATTCATATTAATCAAATATATTTATTACCTTGCTTATATAAAATTAAAATAAATCAGATTTCACATCACTACACTGAGGCGGTAGTCCACATGTTTTCATGAGTGACATTATTGTTTTACATAAAATTGGAAGGTTTTATATTTGATTGTATATTATAAGTATGGATGTATTTTTAGATCATAAATATCACATATATTCAATAAATTTGTCATTAATAATTTCCAGGTAATGCATAACCAAAAAATGATTCACTTTGCTTCATGTGGCAGTAGTTTACCAGACCCACGATTGACGTTATCATATCCTCTAAATAATGGAAAAGTAAGAAATTATATAGGATATAATAATTAAAGAATAATAATTATTTCATAAATATCCTTTAAAAAATTTAAACCCATGATTATATCCAATATTGAATGGTGGTGATGTAAAAATAATTACATTGGTTAGCGTGGCAACATTCTACCGAACACGCGATCAACAAATTCATTTCTAAATTGATGGAAGTGTATATGGATTTTTGTTATTCCATTAGTATAATTACATCTCATTAAATATGAGATAAATGTTTTTTATTGGAAAGTATTATAATTATTTGATTATATATATGAATAAATATTACAAATATACATGTTTAAATTTTTTATCTTGTCTTCATAGATCCACTTAATGTTTATACCTAAATCCTTTATAAGAGGTATTTGTATTAAATTTAAGGGATATAGGATTTTGATATATTAGTAATTAAGGGATCTGGGAAGTTATTTTAAAAACCAAATGGTTTTGGTAGTGGGATGCAGTGAGGAGATTATGTGGGTTTTTATAAGTGGGGGAGAGCATAAACATGGAATTTTTGAAAAGATAACATGAAACCCACACATCTATTTGGGAAAAAGACTAAAAATGAGTTGTTATAGATTATTATAGGTGATATGGTGCAAATATGTCAATAAAATATTTTTTACACATTTTAGTTCATTTTTAGCATTATATTCTTAGTTTTACCCCCTCATAAACCCATTTAACCTTATCCATGAAAATTAATTATTTTTTTTTACTATTAATAATATTAAAAAAGTATGTCGACATTATTAGATAATATAATTTATTATGATTCTAATTATGGAATTCATTATTCCAAATTCAATTCATAGAATTGGATGAATTAAATTTGAAATTAAACCAATAGGTGCATCGAGAAGAAGATCTATTCAATGAAAAATATGCAAAATATTAAATTATTTTAATATAAAAATTCAATATTAAATTGATTAAAATTAAATAAATTAGAAAATTTTCATTATAATTGGACTAATTTCATTTTTAATCAAATTTATAATATAATTTAAATTTGTAAATAATTTAATTGAAAATGAATATTTCATTAAAAATAATTATTTTTCATAATTCATCAAGAACAATAATCTTTTCAGAAAATTATCACAAATTATCCCAAATAGAATTTAGGTATTTATATTTAAAAAATTATTTCTATTTTTTCAAATAAAGTTTCTAAAAGTGGTATAAAATTACTTTTAAATTATTAGTGGAATGCACGACTATACCACCTTTAGAAAAATACATTTTTTCGGAAAACATTTCTTTTTTTTTTCATTCAAATGATTTTCATTTTATTTATATTCAATAGTTATCCATTAAATTATTTTAGACTTGTGTAAATCATATAGTTTCCATAATGTATTTATTACAATTCCTACTAATCAACTTAATGGATAAGTTATAAGTGTCTTGTTTAAATAAAAATATATTAATAGAGCATCATGTTTCATTCAATCATGATGTAGTCTACATTTCATGATATTAATGATATTGAATCTATTTAAATAAAATTATGTCATAGATATCATGGTGTTATAATATCTTCTAATCATGGTGTTGTGTTCGATATACACTATTGAATAAAATGTTCTTCTTTCAAAATATAGTGGTGTTACATTTTTTCTCTCTTAAATAAATCGTGTCCTCCCAATTTAATCTTGATCTCAATAATAAATCATTTGAAATTTGAAAATAGTATTATTGAAACCCAGAATCATAAATTTTTTTAATAAAAAATATCAATCAAAAGACAATAAGGGAACTATGGAAGTAATTTGGGATAAAAAACACTATTTTACCAAATATGAGAACTCTAGTAGAAATTGAAGATATAGAACTGTAATAAAAGGGTAATTAATTATGGGGACTAATAAAAGATATTGATCATAAGAAAATGGATGTTATATAAAGTGTAACGAAAAAATAGATCTAAATCTATAATTAGTTAAGTGGACTTTTTATAACCCAAAAATGATGATTCTAGGATTACATTTCCCTTTCAAGATCTTTTTCATGGAGTTGTTGAATTAATTTAAGATCCAAACTAAGAGAAAAAAAATACTTGATGTCTATATATTTTTAGGAACAATTTCATCCATTGGTTGTTATTTTATCAATTATAACATCAAATCATTCTCTATGAAATGAATATCTAATAGGAATTTTTTGTACCTAATTCATTAAAATTAATAGTTTACATATAATTAAATCAATAAAAAATTAAAAATTTATTCCTCATATCTCTAGATATTTAACAAGAAAATACTGGTTATAAAAATTTATCTAATAACTCCATCTGTTTATGTGAATCTATTCTATAAATAGTTAACAAAAAGACTCATCTAAAATATGTTTGAACAAAACTTAATGTCCATATTTTTTTAATTATAGTCACTAAATTACCATTATATTCTATAGATAATAAAAATTTTATATTAATTTTATATTACAAATATGTGAATTCATTGATCACTGAAAAAATTAATGAAAACATGCATGCATCAAGAAATAATCATAGGTTGTTGAGTATATTATATAAATAAAATAATTCATAAGACACCAGAAATGATAATATAAATCACTAAATAATTTTAATGTTTCAAATGTTGTCTAATAAATATATATTTATCATTATTATCTCGACATCATTTACATATTAAGGTTTATCTTCCCTCAATCACGTGTCTTCCAAAAAGATCGACTTTCTGTATAATCTCATTTCTAGGTTATCAGATGTATTCAATATATTCTTTCAAATCCTTACAAAAAACAAACTAATATACAATACTTATAGATTTTATAATTATTATACGATAAAAATTATTGATAAAATATTACTTAAACATAATTCTCAAATCTAAATTCACATGTACATTAGTAATTTAACATTAGGTGTATTAATGGAATGAGCTTGACCTTGATCCCTTAGCTTATGTTAATGTATATTCCCTTGAAACTTTGAGCATTAATTTGTGTACTTAATTATATCCATAAAATTAAATCATTGAAAATTGGAAACTAAAATTTTAAAACCCTAAGATTTTAGGAAATATATTTTTTCATATATATTTAATATTTTTGACATTTTACATTACATGTAACACTGAGTGTGGAAAGTTTCATACACATGAGTAAGTTTGGATTGTGTTACAAACAATCATGAGTTCAAATTCCATTTAATTTTACACCATGTATAATTGAAACATTAAAAAAAATTAAAATATTATTATGTATCATTATAATTATATTAACACCACAAAAATTTAAAAATAAGAACATCATATTAGATAGCATGTATGACATGAAACAACAAGTGTAAAAGGGAATATAAAATATCTAGACTTTATGATATAATTATTTTTAAATAATTAATTCACTTAGATTCATTAAATTTTAAACAAAAAAGACTTCATCTTATATTACCCACAACACTGTGTTTATCTCCCGTTACATGAAACAACAACTTTCTTTGATATCTTGTGTTACATGCATGACTGATTTTTTTCTGAACAAACATATATTATTATTAATGTTATATAATATTTTTTATCATATAGCCATTTGATTGGAGGGTATGAATCAGATTAAATAAAAAATGAACATAAATTATTTACAAAAATATAAAATTTATTCTATGGTTATCAATTAGTTATAAATTAAATTAAAAACCAATATAACATAAAATATTTTTTTACAAAAAAATATTTATGAACCCAAAGAAATTTTATATTAAAAATTTAAATAAATCAATATTATTAAATGATACTATTAAAAATATATGTTATCTATTCAATTAAAATATTTTATATTCATATGATAGGTTTGATAGGTATAAGATAATGAAAAATCCAATTATATTCTAAACACTGTAATTGTCGTAAAAATATGTTTTGTTGCACTTTTGTGCATGTAGTATAAAATTATTTGTTAACAATTTTAGATATTTTGTATGAAAAAATAAAATTCATTTTTGAAATAATAATATATTAATTTCTTTAGGGTGATTTTTTTTGGAAATTTCTTAAAAGTTTCATTTTTTGATGAACAGTGAAAGATAATGAATTTCAAATGAAAACTACCATCTCATTTAAAAAATTTATAATGATACATTATATTTTATAGTGATTTCATAGTAAATTTAGTTCGATTATATATCAATTAATCTTTTTTATTTCATTTGAAAAATTTTTATATTTCATTTTGATATATAATATTTTTAAAAATCCGAATATTCTCTCTATAAAAACCTTCTTTCTTATCACCTCTACAGGATTAATTTGAAATTATTTTTGACGTGTCTGTGAATTTATTTTGGAAAATTTGATTACAAATTTGTAATTATTTTTATATATAACATTTAATTAGGTAAACATCATTTTTAACAAAAATTAATACTAAAAATATTAAAAATTAGTTATAGTGGTTAAGTTAAAAATGGATTCACCAGGGGTTAAAATAAGAGGATAAGGGTTATAAATGACCAAAAAACATATCCAATACCCATTTACTGGACATATATTAAACTTATCTCTTATATGATCTATAATTTTCCATTTTTGGGATTAGTTGCAAGAAAAGAACATGGGTATGATTGAATATTTTAAGAAAATTAGAATTGTAACCCACACATCACTTATAAAAGGCCACCCCTCCAACTCCACATCACACCATAAAACCCTTTTAGTTATGCCAATAACTACCCATATAACATTCCAAAATCCATCCATTCATCCTAGAGTCCATATTATTGGTAGTAATCTATCTTATGGAGGATTAATTGCAATGCTAAAGAGGATACCCGAAGAAGGGGTAATGTTCTTCAGTTACATTTTTCATTTTATTTAGTCCTCCACCTCCATAAATTCTTAATAAAACATGATTATATAATATATTCAAAATATTAAATAATTTGGGATATTTTTTATATGAAGTTAATTACCTATAACCATCTCGAATTCCATCAAATGAGTTATGAAATCATCGTTCGTGTGCACGATGGACAACCGCCTCATGAACCGATGTCATTCATTTTTCATTTAACACCTCTCCCAATTTCTTATGATGGTGGATATAAATTATTTATATAGTATTTATAACATAATTATACATTTTTTGTAATTATATAGATTATACCAGTTTATTTTCTGATCCGTATGTTATATGATAATATTTCTCATGTGTACGGAGGACTAGTATCTCATGAAGAAATGTGACTTGTCTTTCACTGATTTCATAAATCGATGGCGTTGAGGATAATATTAATGAAGATATGTGATATAAATTAATTAATTTTTATATTTATTACATATTTATTATTTTTAAAATAAAATATATCATTTTATTTCTTACCCTTTTCACTCACATAAATATGATAACATCATCCATGCTCGTGTGTAAAACCGCCTTCACAAAGCGAAGTGACACTCTTTTCATTACCACAAAAAATGGATGATTTATATAAGTAAATATAAATAAATAATATGGTAAATATTATATTATTATCATCCTTGAAAACTAAAATATTACTTACCTTACTTCCATAATGATTAGAGAAAAATGACGACATTACTCATGAGTATGTACGGCCTACCATCTCCATGCTCATTAAATTCTTCATTTTTCAATACCATATTCCATTATCTATTTATAAAATTATTATTGGAGTATAAATATGATAAATATATAGTGATTATTATTATGGAGATGTTGAAATAATGACCACATAGACCAATAGTAACCTTCTAATGTTATTTTTGATATATAGTCAATTATCATCAAAATAGTCGACATAAACATGATTGTTTATGTTATTTTATATAAAATGGTAATAAGTGAAATAAAATTAATAATAAACATAATTTTTTTTATTAATCAATGAAATAATTTATTTATGTATATTATTTTGGATTGTAATGAACAAGTATGGTGAACCACACACAAGGTAAGGGATTTCATCCCAATTTACATTCCATTGATACTTATTTTCTATTATGAAACAATTCCCTTTTATGTGGTGTTTGTACTATCACTATTATGAAATTTTCTTGAAAACATATTTATTAATTATTTATAACATTTTAATTTATATTTATTTTTTCAGTGGTTCATAATTTGAATGTTAACCAAGTGGGAAGGAGCTTCATCTCAATTTACCATCATTGAGACATATTTCAGTGTTATGCAACGAATTTCTTGTATATGGTTAATATACTACCTTTTTGAAATTTAAAATAATGATTCATTCATAATTTATTGTATTTTATGTTTCAATTTTAATTATTTCATCCAAGGGTTTTTGACATGAAAATTTTTAGTTGGTAAAAGTTATCATGTAATTTCACTTTCTTTTGGGATTATTTAAAATCTATTGGAATAATAAATTTTTTATAATCATTTTTCAATATAAATTAAATTGATCATAAATATACATAATATGGTATGATGGATATGAATATTTCCTAAAGTGTATACCATTTTTATATGTATTGTTTACTTTGGATGTTATTTGATTTAAAAATGAAATATTGATAAATCTATATCCTTTAATCAATATACTTATTTGATGATAAGGACTTTTAATTCATGATTTAAATTGATTATTAGATATATGAGGAATAATTTGGACATTCAGGACATGTGTGGGGGATGAATATAGATAATCCCTTGATGCATCGGTAGTCTGATGAGACGAATCAGTTGGACAAATCAGATGGGATTATACAAAGTAGTTCTAAACCTTATTTAGAATTAATCATGATGGTAAAGGTATCATGTTCCTAGGACACATGAAGTTCAATAATTAAACATTTTTTTTCTAGAAATCAGTTATTGTTATTATCTAGGATATTTTTTCAATGAAATTATCTATGTATACCTTTCATTCTAAGAATATTGATTAAATGGTATGGGTTTTCTGTTATTTTCCTTATCTTATTGATTCTTCATTATCTCTCCATGATAGTCATGTTACACTACGAAAAAATGTGTATTTAGTGGAGGTTTTTTTCTCGTTTCACGACGGTTTTTTAACAGCGGTTTTTTGGATTTTTTTTGAATTTTGTAATTATTTTTTTTAAATTTTGTAATTAAATTTTATTAAATTTTTTTTAATTTTAATTAATTAATTAATTAATTTATTTATTTCGTATTTATTTTATTTACTTCGTATTTATTTTATTTACTTCGTATTTATTTTATTTACTTCGTATTACTTTATTTACTTTATCCATGACCATGCACATGTCCATGCCCATGCCCATGCCCATGCCCATGCACATGCCCTTGCAATTTAAAGAAATTTTGTGTTTTGTGAGATTTGAACCACTAACCTCTTGTATATTTTCCAAAGACTTTACCAATCCAGCAGGCTCGTCATGTGGTTAATAAACAGAATTTAATATACTTATATATACTAATTGAAGAAATAATAATACATAACTAATAGATATAAACTCAATAATAATTAAACAACAAGAAATAATCAATAATTAATAATCAACAATCAACAATCAACAATTATTGATTTATTACTTATTTATTGAGTTATTTATTTATTTATTTATTATTTACTATTTATTATAATAAATAACAAATAAATTATAATAATAAATACAGAAATTATAAAATTATGAAAATAAAATAATAAAATAATAAAATTAAGAAATTAAAATAACAATATAATAAAATAATAATATAATAAATAATAAACAACAAATAGTAAACAATAAACAATAAACAATAAAAAAATAAAAAATAAAAAATAAAAAATAAAAAATAAATAATGAATAAAAAACAATAAATAACAAATAAAAAACAATAAACAATAAATAATAAACAATAAACAATAAATAATAATAAGTACCAAATAATAATAAGCAAAAAATAATAAAAAAATAATAAATAATAAATAATAAATAATAAATAATAAATAATAAATAATAAACAATAAAAAATAATAAATAATAAACAATAAATAATAAATAGTAAATTATAATAAATAACAAATAAAAAATAAAAAATAATAATTAATAATAAATAATAAATAAATAATAAATAATAAATACTAAATAAAAAAATAATAAATAATAAATATTAAATAACACATAATAAATAAATTATAATAACAAAATATTAATAATAAATAATAAATAATAAACAAAAAACAAAAAACAGTAAATTATAAATAATAAATGATAAATAATAAATAATAATAATAAATAACACATAATAAATAAATAATAAATAATAAATAATAAATAATAAACAACAATTAATAATAGATTATAATAAATATATAACAAATAATAAATAATGATAAATAATAATAATAATAATAAATAATAAATAATAAATAATAAATAATAAATAATAAATAATAAATAATAAATAATAAATAATAAATAATAAATAATAAACAATAAACAATATTAATAAATAATAATAATAAATAATAAATAATAAATAATAATAAATAATAAATAATTAATAATAAATAATAAATAATAAATAATAACTAAAATATTATTATTAATCATAATAAATAATAAATAATAAATAATAAATAATAAATAATAAATAATATATAATAAATAATAAATAATAAATAATAAATAATATATAATAATTAATAAATAATAAATAATAAAAAATATAAATAATAAATAATAAATAATAAATAATAAATAATAAATATTGAATAATAAATATTAAATAATAAATAGTAAATAATAAATTATAAATAACCAGTAACAAATAATAGATAATAAATAAATTAAAGTATATTATAAATAATAAATAATAAATAATAAATGAAACACATGAAAACATATGAAAAGGCATGATAAGGGATGAAAAATCAGGAAAATGCATGAAAACAGATGGAGAAGCATGAAGAAGCATTAGAAAGCATGAGAACGCATGAGAACTCATGAAAACTCTAGAAAACCCCTTAAGAATTCAACACAATCATCATAATAACCCCCAAAAAACCATTGATAAAGATAACAAGTCATGGAAACCCAAATAAACAGTAATAAATAGAACAACCATTAAAACCCGTTAAAATGGTCAGAAAGTGACAAAAACATTGGACTCACATTAATGGAGATAACTTATGATCTGAGAGTCTGTTCTAGATTAGTGATAAGTCAAATCAAAGATCCTGAAACGATCTTCGACCTGATAGGTGAAAGCGACTGAATAGACTGGCAGATCAGAAGTTACGACCGTTTTAAAAAAAAGCTAGCAGGGAACAGGTTCTAGAAACCAGGAATCGAAAAACATAACAAACCCAATACCCACTAGAAGGCCATAACATATGATCTAGCAGTCTATGTGGGTGTCGCGACCAGTCAAACTGAAGCTGATGAAACAAACTACGACCTGGAAGGCGGAGGTGTCCGAACTGACACGTTGATTGAAAGTTAGGTATGTTTGAAGACAAGTTCAACAGGACACCGGTGATGGAAACAGGGTTTCGGAGGCCTTCAGAGGGGTTTTTGGGATTGTAAAACTTGACAGAAGATTTCTTTTGTTGAATCGGTGCGTAGTTTCAATTTTTTATCTGTATATTTATTTGTATATTAATATATATTTATATGATTAGTTTTAAATACATTTATAAAATATGCTCTTTTATGTGTATTTATAAATAAATAAATACATACATACATATATACAACACACACACATAGATACACACACACACATATATATTTACGAATAAATACATATATATGTGTATTTGAAAATCCATAGAATGTTAAAATGACCATAACTTCTAATCTAGAAGCCCGTTTCAACTTCTCAACTAGTCAAATCAAAGAAAATGAAACAATTTTCGATATGATATGTGGTACATGCCTAATAGACATCCGGATCAGAAGTTATACATGTTTGAATGTTAACGAAGCGGAGTATCCCAACTAAAAACTCTGTTTTGGAGGCCTTATGAGCCTTTTTTGGACTTGAACAATGTGACAGAAGCTTTGCCTCAGTCACAAGCGCATAGAGCTCATCACAGGCTTCGATTTGATATGCTGTAGAGCTCAAACGGACACCATGATCAAAATTTATGGTCTTTTGAAGTTTGAGTTACATTTTCAACTTATTTTAGATCTTTTCTTAATTTTTTTTTGTGTCTTCAAATTGTTATTAAATGATTATTAATCGATGATAATTAGTAAATTATTAATTAATAATATTTTTTAAAATATTTTAAAGCCATTTTCACTAAATTTCTTTTATATTAAATATAATAGTCTATTTATACTTATCTAAAACATATTTAAAAAATATATATTATATTTATATCAATATAAATATATTTATACAACAATATATTATTTTTTCGTGATTTTTTATTTTTTTCCTTTCATTTTGCGGTGGTTTTACCCAAAATTCCGTAATTTCACGGATATTGTTTTAAAAAACTACCGCTAATCCTCGAAAAAATTAATAAAATTATAAAAAAAATTAACAAGTTTCGTGGTGGTTTTTAAACCGCTGCTAAAAAACCACCAAGAAATAGCGGTCCGAAAAATATTTAGTAGCAGTTTTTAAAACCACCTCTAAAAAACCACCATGAAATGCCATTTTTCCTGTAGTGTTACTTAAATGGAATGAGGATTAAAATATATGACTTTCTTTATTTATTATGATTATTGATTCATGATATATTCCACTAAACTCAAGACTTACTAATAATTTGATCTCACCAATATTTTTTCCCTTTCCCTATGATATGAAGATTAATTCCTGGAATGATTCTCAAGGATATTCAGATTTTACTTTTGTTATGTTTTATTTTCTTTTACCATTGTAAAATGGGCATCAGTTATCTATATAGTTTTCCAAAACTACTAAACTGATCGACCCTTTCAGTTTTGTTCCCTTGTATCTAATCCAATGTAATGAAGTAGACATTGGCTTTAGGTTACTAGAGTCAAGGCCGATAAGTTGGTATCAAAGAAAGTTTAATATAAACCTTTGAAATTGATTTATGAAAACATAGATTAGGGAACATAACCCTATGATAGACATTGATGATAAGCATAGAAGAACATCCTTATGTTTTTTAAGGAAGTTATTATGTAGGTTTTTCTAGAAATACATCCATATCTGGATACTAAAAGTGGACGTGGTTATAATATAGAGGTACCTAAGGGTACTAACTTTAAAAAAGGAACATTGGTATTGAATCCATAATTACTGGGAACATGAAAAATGGGCCTTACTACACACCTAGTTTGACATTTCCAGTGGATATCCTTAATATAATTCACATTTTCATTATAATTTTTTTGAAGGATTTGAAAATGAACCAATCCCCAAAGAAACAATGATTATGAATATGATATTAACTATGCCTTAATGTATCAATTTATGCCAAGTATTTCACTATTTATGGGATTAAAAATTATTTTTTATAGTGTTATGATCCAATCTAATTTATTTCATCATTTAGTAATGGTGCCTAGCAGAATGAATGGGAACCACTTAGATGCACATAATCCAGAGTTTAAGAAAGAACATTTCTTTGACAAGCTTATGCCAATATCTCTAAGGGAACAAGTATCCCAAGCATTATCATATTATGAGGGAATAGTATCATACACTTAAAAGATTAAGAAATAATTATCTATGTATTATGGATTCTAATAGAACCAATATAAGAAGAGTTTGGTATAGAAAATGACATATAAGTGGGAGAAGGGAATGTAGGATTTTAAACTTGTGATATATATGGAAGGAAAAAACTTAGAGAATGATTATGAATAAAAGGAATTTTCATTATGTGTAGTAAAAAAGGACTATATTATTGTGGTTGATAGGGAAAGAAAAACGTTTCCAATGTTCAGTGCTTCCACTATAAGCATAAGGGGATCCTTAAAAACAAATTCCCCAAGTATTAATAGAATATACCTCAAAAGAAGCTAATAGATCATGGTCAATCTTATTATACTACATCAGATAAATAGTAATGCATAATGTTATTTTATTTAGATTAAATAATTATTTCAATTGAGTATTTTATCAATGATATCCAGGTTATAAGAATTATTAGATGTATAATGACTGTACTGAAGTACTTTTTCATTTCATATTTGAAAGCATATGTTTAACGTTACCGACGACCATGATGAATGATTCAGTATAAAGTTGAACTTCTTGGAAAAAAATAATTGAAGGAAACATAACCCTTAATATTTTACAGAGGTTGGGATTAATATACGATTGATATGGATAATTTAAATTGGATAATACTATCAACCTTGGAACTAATTATTAATTTATTGAGAATTGATTTATGCTATCATTGATGGAGTTAAACATGTTTTTCGATTTAAGGAATAAATCAAATAATATATGTTTTACTTAATGAATATGGAGGTATACATGTTTTCAATGTATTTTTATGTTAATTTGGGTCATTACCGTGTCTCAACATAATACACAAGGAAGGAATTCACACATTTGGAAGGTGATATTAAGATCCACTATATATATTAACTGGGTAATTTATTATTGACTTAGTGAAATTCATTATAAATATTTTTACATTGAAGTTTTTTATAAATGTTTTGGGAGGATGATAAATTTAACCATTTTTGGAATGGTTAAGTTTTAACATTGGATGAATTTTTAGAAATTAATGTATTACATCACCATATAAAGAGTTATGCATATTGGATAACATGTGATGTCTATTTTTTATTATGATAATTGGTGACTGAAGGAATAAAATATCATTCTGTTATAGTTGGTATGAATAAGATTAATTTACCTATGAAAATATATGGTTTACAAAAATATAAAATGAATTGAATAATTATCAATTAAGTTAAAATTAAAATAAAAACCAATTGAATATAATAGAAACTTTATATAAAAAAACTACCATCATGCGACCAAATAAATTTTATCTTAATAAATTAAATTAAACACTATTAGTGAATGATATTCACTACTGAAAATTTCACATATCCCAATGGTTTGAAACTGTTGGTATAGGGTTTAAAACCATTGGTATAGCCTATCCCAATGGTTTCAAGAACAGTTGGTATGTTAGGCGTTGCAATAGCCTTATGCCAACAGATTATTATAAACTCTTGGTATATGCTATCTTAATGTAATATATGCTAACAGTTAATGTAAAACCATTGGTATATATGTGTACCAACAGTTTAGGAACCTTTGGTAGACATACTATCTAGTATCTAACCTATTCCAACGGTTTTAAGGTAACCATTGGAATATATGTATACCAACGGTTATTGAACCATTGGTATACATGAAACATATGTTTTTTCCCAACGGTTTAAATGAAACCATTGGGATTAATGTTGGAACCGTTGGTATATCATCTAATCCACATCAAACATATGTTTCCCCCCACTGTAAACCTGCACCTCCCACAGAAAACATAAGCTGCAATCATAAGTTGGAAAACACCTGCACCTTAGTCTTCCAATGTAGGGAAACCCCCCATTGTAAACCTGAACCTCTTAAACCCACTATAAACCAAAAATTGTACCTTGGTATTTCAAATCCTAGTAAGCCACAATAAATTTACACCTTTTAAGCCCACTGAAAACCTACACCTCTTATGCTGGAAAACCCACTGTTCTTAAACCCATTGTAAACCAAAACCTGCACCTCAGTCTTCCAAATCTGGGAAACCCATAGTAAATCTACACCTCTTAAACCCACTACAAACCTTCAACTATTAAGCTGGGGAACCCACTTTAATCTAAACCTTTTACACTCTTCCAAAGCACCTGTAAACCTCCCACTGTAAACCTATAAACCTTCACCTCTTCTACATATAGAGATTATAATAAAACCCATCACATATGAAACTGATCTTATACAAGTACTAATCCAGTCAATAATATCATTCTCTTGGTTAATGAAATATCCCATATAATTCCTTACTCATACACTAAAAATTTCCCTTACCTTTATGAATAAATAATCCATCTATCTACTCGATGTATAATTATTATTTATGTAATCCATTTATAAATTAAAATTTGATGTCCATATGAAATAAAATTAATCCCCTCTACATCATCATATCAAATTATACATGAATTATTTCTAGTCTACCCATAGGATCAAAGATATCATCTAAAAATATACCTTCAATACAAAAGTATACCTTTTACACAATTCGTTAGGTAATTATTAAATTTTTGGGTATGAGACTGATTTGAGTCTCAAGTAATCTAGTGGATTCCCTAGTGTAAGATATATGAGTACCTAGAGGACCGATGTTTTTCACTTGGATGGTGAGACGTTTTTTAGATGGGGGTATAGGTCCAGAGTGACTAGAACCTTGTACCTATCTGGTGAGATATGATATGGACCAAAATCTATTGTTTTTATTTCATAAACATGTTAGGTGAAAAATTCTAACAATTATAGTGACATATCTTAAGGAATAACAACACATTGAGTGATAAGGTGTTGGAAGGACCCTTATTTGAGTTATAATGAAGTTATCATGTTATAACATAATATCGAACCCTACCATGATTGATAAGGTAGTGGTCAAGATAATGGCCTCCCCTTAAGTGATAAGGTTCTAGATGAACCCAACCATGAGTGATAATGGAGCATTTGGAATGTGATATTAGACCTACCTTGGTAAATATGGTATTATTTTAGAAAATGGATTTACATTGATCATAATGTATTAACATGGAAATTTGTTGAGTGATAAGGTTGGTATGTGATATATAGTGGTATAAAACACCAGCTTTTGTATTATGGTAGATGTTGGGAGTTTAGTGATGAACTATATTTAGTGATAAGTATTAGTTTAGGGATTGGATACATGACTATATCCTACACATTCAAGTCGTGGTTGAGTAATCATTGATACTCTCTATTTAGAGTATTTGGGTATAGGATGGGTTTCATGTATGATGGAATAATGATGCAAGTTTTTTGTTCATAAAATGTATCTGTGGTTGGGTATCATGGAAATATATTTATCACACGATGACCAAATACACATGGAGTCTTGGTGTCCTAGTTGGAACCTGAAATATGACATGATATGTGTGTCTATTTATTTTTATAACATTTACTTCATTCAGGTATACATATATGTTAAAATATATCAGTGTCTCTTTGTGTGATTCTAATGTCATATATTTCTAACACCTAGAATGATCAACCTGGTATGTATGTATATCTTATGATAGTTTTACCGGTCTAAGAAAATATTATGTATTGGATTGGGATGGAGTAGCTCAACATGGATTGAAGGTGATGATATTAGGTGGTGATCAAGGATGGAAGTAGAGCCTATTGTGTATTTTTTTAGTTGGGTCATATTGATGGGAAATTAGTTTATGTATGACTATATGCATACACATGGTTTATTATTATAAAATTATGTTTTTTTTTCAGATGAAAATTCCACTTAAAGGTATATATATATATATATATGTGCTGTCAGTTTTCATGCACAACTATGAATGGTGTGGATCACACCAGGATTCTATATCAATATAGAAGAACTAGATGTTGCAATTTTGTGTAGGTATCTCCCCTTATCATAAAGAAATCATGCAATATATATATATATATATATATATATATTTGAGTGTGTGTGTGTGCTGTCCATTTTCATGCACAACTCTGAATGGTGTGGATCACACCAGGCTTTTATAATATTATCTTTATTCTTGAAGTGTGCATGAAAAGAACATGTTTTTGAATTCAAATAAATATACTAAATAAGACTCCAAGAACATTCACTGCAGTTTTCCATTAAATTATTCACGTTTTTAATCATAATCCATTTAAAACTATTAACTATCAATATACATAATCTAAAGATATCTCCTTTTAAATACTCCACTTAAAATATTTTAATATCTTTTGAGAATACCTCCATTTTAATTCTCCACATTTTCCATAACTTTGGAAATATTTTAAACATCCTATTGAATATTCATTGCATAAAAAAACCATTCCAACTTTCCTTTTTAAAATACTGAACCTCAGGACATAGAAACTCATTTTTGAATTGTTTTTCCAAACAAAATTCCTTTTAACTTCACACCAAGGCATGAAACAACACTTCTTTATGCAATATTCCCTTCAAAACGTCAGACACCATAACCACTTGTCAATTTTTCCCCACTATAAAATCCTGATACACCAAAACACCCAGCATTCCAAAAATGATCTGGGAAATGACATAGGGATCTCTCTAGCATCATTCTATACTTCGCTATACCTAATTCCACTACAGTGATCATAATGCATTTAGTGAGTGTCCCCATTATGATTATTCTCATTAGAACATGGGAGAAATGTTTCAATATGAATATTGAAAGGAGGAGGCACTAAATCATATGAATTGTTGGTGGTAAGGTAAATCTTATGGTGGGGAGCACCATAAGCCTGACAGGTGTTAAAAAATAAAACCATTAGTGTTTCTAGATATATGGGCTCTGGTAAACACCCAAATGGGTGGCCAAGAGGCCATGAAAACACCCAAAATGGGTTTCTCCATAAGATAAGGGCACAACATACATGATAGAACAAATCAACTATTTAATCTTCTATAACAAGGGATCACCAGAAGGTTTTAGTGAGCGACATAATGACACAACTTATACAGGGAAATGAAATAACGTAATAGATTCATACAACCTACACATACCATTTTCAAATTCATTTACCTCGCCTAAACATGATAATTTCATTTATTATATTCAAAGGGTGAAAAGGAAAGTGTCATGGTCAAGGAATATGACTACTTAGGAAATGTCATTTGTGTTAAACAAGTATGATAATAAAATTTATATTATTCAAAGAAAACAAAAACTAACAGGCCATAAAACAAACACCAATAAGAGGCATATGGGAAACTCAAACCAAATCTAAGCATGATACAAATAACTATCACTACTCTTTGGTTTAGAAAATCAGCGCACCTCTGTTGGAGGGGTTTTATTATAAAATCATGTCATTGCTTTATCAAAAAATTCATTTAATTATATTTAAAATTTATTCTAAAACTCATTCATCACAAATAAAATGTAATAAGTTAAGAAACTAGATCAACATAACTATCACTGTGAGTTTTTGAAGACCATGCACCTCCATTGGAGGGATTTTATTATAATAACATGACTTTATTTATCAAATGAAAAAATTATATTAAATAAAACTTATTAAAGATATACAATAAATTATAATTAAGAAGAATTAAAAAATAATAAAAATTCAATGTAAAGAATTCTTGAATTAAATAAGCTAGGAGAGGAACCCTACCTCATGGTGGAACCAGGCCATTCACTTTATCTCTTGGAGCTTTCTAACTAAAATATGCAGCTCCCCCACTAGGTATACACACCTCCACACACATGAAAGGATACCTATCCCATATGTACACACCTACATGGCCATGAGCATGTGCAAGGGGATCATTACACATATGATTATATGCATATACCTATCTCCACTCACCTGTATATGTATTTATATAAAAATAATTATATGGGAACACTTAGTCCCATACGTGCATAATCACTACCATGGTTAACTATACAAGTAATGTGGGAACCCACATAAATATACTTACTTACCTATGAACACACAGGTGAGTCACCCTTGACTTGGTGACTCAAAACAAATGAGAAGGGATCAATGGAATACACAAAGGATATTAGGAACCTTAAAACAAATAAAGGATGCTACATAACCAGCGAGAAACCAACCAACAACATTAAATCCTTACCTCAATTAGCAGTGGAGAACCAAATCCACCCAAACCAACATGAAACGATTCAATTACCTACGGAAAAGATAATATGAAGACAATAATACTGAAATCACTAAATACATGAGGTGCGAGACAAGTTGTTACCATATAATCTTACCTCAGATCAAAGTTGGAAGACTGAAACAATATAAACCCCTTCTGGTCCCCTTTATAAAATATAACTACCCTCTGTCCGTAAAAAGAAGTAAAACACCTAATTGACCAATGCTATAAAGAAAAAAAAATAAACAGTGAACTAAAACATACCTTTCTCCTGTGACTATACACGTCACCACCCAACATATAAGTACCACAACTCCCCATGGGTCAAATCAAGTTTCTAAAAGAAAGGGGTAAACTGATCCATGTTTCAAAATGATACTATCAAATTGTACATTCCTATTAATTATCAATTAATCTTCCTATTAATGGTATATAATCAGTTTGGATCTAGTTTCAGTTTAGTTTAGTTTTGTTTCATTCAAGTTTGTTTAGTACATTTCCATTATATTTATTTTGTCTTGTTTTTTTCTACTTCATTGAACAAGTGATCCAAATTCCTCTATTTAACCCAAAATGGTTTTACCAAAACATATTTTAAATTAATCCTAGACAATGAAAAAACACACAGTATGCCATGATCCATCACAACCAAACCATAAATAAAAGGAAATAATTAAAAATAAAAAAAATGAAAAATTACATGTTTACAAAAATGCACGACAATGAAAGGATTAAAAACACATTCTATCCAATCATATGTTAACAGTTTAGTATAGAGATATTTATTGAGTATTCTAGTAAAGACTTCTATAGATCTATAACCATGCTTTATGAGTTTAAATAAGACCAAAATGTTCTATAAAAATGCTTCCAAAAAACGACTAACAACCTTTAACTTCTCCACACGAGTTTTCAATGCCGTAGTTAGCAGATGAACTATGAGATCACTATACAATGATTTGAACATGGTATTCATATATAATTTAGTGGATACCCTACTTAGATAAAAATCTATAGACCATAAAATCATATATATATCTTTTCCATATTACTTTACATACCATATATCTAGTTAAATAGTCTTTAACTCTAGTGTTTAAAATAATTTATTATCTATTAACTTGGTCATTTAAAACTCATCCAAATTTACTTTCAACTAATATCCCACAATCCATTTTATTTAGTTTTAATTAACAACACCTCTCATAGGAATAAGAGGTGAAACTGAGGAAGATGTTGGTGGGGAAGCTATGTAGGAGTCTATTCTCTTTTAATTAGTATATAAATCTTTATATTTATAGGTCTTAAAGAAGAATAATGTTAAAAACATATAACACTCATTTCCTACTCTCCTGAGTCACTATCCTCCCACAACATTTCGTAAAAATAAATCACTTAATGATACCTCATTATACTTAAGGTCTTCATCATTAATTTTTATTTTTTTTGGATGGTAGATGTGTGGGAGAATTTTTAGATCTAAAAGAAACCAAAAAATAAGTATATCTAAATTTAATAAGGTTTACCCTAGCTTCTACACTATAGTCATCCATATATTTGTCTTGTTCTGGAACATCTAAAGAAACTTCATTTTCATCTAAATAACACTCAACTATATCATCATTTTCTAGATTAGGATATACTTTTTCCATTGGTATAACTTGATTATTATTAGTATTAAACATCTCATAAACCGTTCATTATTATTTACCCAATCCATTTTACATGGGTTCCAATTAACTTTCATATGCCTATAAATTTAATGATTCAAGAAAAAACCAAAAAAGAAAATCAATTACCCCCTCATGAACATAGCCTTTAATATCAAATGTGTATTAGATATATTTAGGGAAAGGTAGAGAATTAAACATGGGTGAGGGTTATCATAGTTTTGTGATATCCCTCATGATATAACCTAATAAGCATATTAAAACTAAAATTGTAATCATATATAGAATGAAAAAATCTAGATTCCAAAAATTGTTGAAGTATAATTTCATGGGGATAATTATATAATAGATAAAATTCACTAAATATTTGAAATATACATATAAATATTGGGTAATTAGTCTTGTGGGAGTCCTGTTCCCAGTCATCTTCTCAAAGGTATTAAAAAATTAGACTCTAAGTGATTATAATGATATAAAAATTGGTAATATCTTTGTTTTTGGATATGAGACACATTAAATATTTTAGCCTAGATTATTTAAGATAATACCTAATTTTATCCATTTACTACTATTTAATTGGTTTCATTTGTATCACCAGATTAAAACACTTTATTAGAATAAAAATATTTTACCAATTGGGGATAAAATAGATTACCCTCATCCCTAAACCATTAACCCCTCGATTGATTATTAATCGACATCTAGACCATAGACTTATTTAAGGTGAAGGAAGGTTGATTGTTGTCTTTTATCTCAAATAGATGTCTATATAGTGAGGCAAGATCCTTGAAGATACAAAATTAAAAAATATTTTATAGAAAATATAAATGTAATGCTAAAAATAAAATTTAATTAAACAAATTACAAACATCTCATGACTACAAAAAAACCCAAAATCGGAGAATTGGAGAAGCTGAGGTGAATGAAAAATATGATGTGGCGAAGATGGGAAGCGTGAGGCAATGATTCAGTGAAGTGGGTTAAGCATATAAGCGATGAGATGAGCAGAAAATTGACTATGCAGGGAAATGGGGAGGTAAAAAATGTATAGAAGTGGGTTAACCCTAGAAGAAGGGTGTGAGTGGAGAATCGAAGATGTGGGGAAGAAACGAGGTGTGATGGAGAATGATGCAGGGATGTGTGTTCATAAGATATGCGGGGAATATGGGAGATGTGGTGGGGGACCATATGGGGAAGCATGATAATAATAGGATAAAGTAATAGAACTCAAAGGTGTGAAGGTGAATGATTCTCTACACCGATCCACAGAGAGAAACCCAATTTTCCTAGCCCTCGAGCTGGGATGAGCGATACAAATAGTTTATTAAAACTGTAGGTATATAATTATGTATGGAACCCTAACCCAATAATTTACTTAATCCATTGGTAATATTATACCTTTACCAATGGTAAAAAGATTCTATATGCCACCTTCCCCAATGGTTTACTTGAACCATTGGTGAAAAGCTTCTATATGCCACCCTTTCCCAATTGTTTACTGAAACCGTTGGTAAAAATATCCCATACCAACAGTTTTTTTAAACCATTGGTATACATGCATTGGTATACCTATATATTATATTTGTTATTAATGAAATATATATACTATATATTCAATAAAATGTTTCAAATATCATCTTATTGGTTTTAGAGGAATATGACAAGAACCAATCCAACTTTAATCTTAAACTGTATTTTTCCTAAAATACAGTTTTATCAGGATTTTACATACTTATTATAAGATTAATTTTTGACACATTTATATATTTTATTTGAAAAAATAAAATTCATTTTTTAATTGTTATTTTCAAAATTATCATAGGGTGAATTTTTATTATATTTCTGATGAGTTTTATTTTTAATGAATAAAAAAAAATAAAGAAATTTAATTGACAATGGAATTTTAATTAAAATAATTTATAATTTTAAATTATATATTGACTTGGTTTTAAAGTAAAAATATTTTAATTCTATATTAATTAATCCAATTAAATTTTTTTTTCTAATTTTCTTATTGATTTCTTATATAAAAAAGTTTTAAACTTTTGTTCATTCTCTTTTTAGAAACCCGCTTTCCCATCACTTCTGATAGATTAATTTAAAATTAAAATTTTCCAATATTATGAATTGAATTTTGAAAATTAGATCCCATATTTGAACTATTAATAATTAATAATTTATTTAATGTTCAACTTAATTTGTAACAAAAATGAAATGTGAAAATAGAAAAAATTAATTACTATTGTCAAGGTTAAAATGGGTTTACTAGGGGTAAGCTAAGAAAAAAAGGGTTAAAAATGACCTTCCAAATTTTAAAAAATCCATTGGATGGAAATATTTATACCTTAACTTTTATAGTTTCTATAATTTCCCATTTTTTAGAATTTTGGTGTCATAAAAACATGGGTATGATTTAATCTTTTCAGAAAATTACAATTATGCCACTCACCTCACTTATAAAAGAACAATCCCTATCCTCTCAACTTAACTCATTAAAACCATTTTAGATTGTCCATTACCTACATAAAGAACATAAAAAATTACCTCCAATCATCCTATAATAATAATTTTAGGCATAAAGTATTCCAAATATGGATTTAGTCTGAACCTAAAGTGGACACTTAAAGAAGAGGTAACATTCTTCAACAAGGGTTTTTATTTTATTTATTCCTCATACTCATTAAATTATTATTTAAAAATTATGATTTAATAACCTCAATATGTTACATTTAATTGGATGTTTTAATAATACACACTTTACCTACAACAATATCCACTTCCATTAAATGGGTTATGAAACTATCATTCAGGTTTACAGAAGACCACCGCCTTACGAACCAATATTATTCATTTTTTACATTTCCACCTCTCAAGGTTGGGTATGATGATGGATATAAATTAAATATGTGATATTTATAATATAAATATCCCACTATATTAATTATATCATATAAACCATTTAATTCTCTCTCTGTAAGGTATACTATAATATCACTCATGTGTATGATGGACTTTCTCCCTGTGAAGCGATGTCGTTCGTCTTTCATTAAATCCTTATATGGATGGTGATAAGTATAATGTTAATTAATATATGTATTATAAATGGATTAATTATGAAATTAATAACATATTTATAATTCTTGAAATATAATAAATCATTTTATTTGATTTCGTTATCATTCACTTAAAGATTATAACATCCATCGTGTGCGTGTGGACTACCGCCTTGACGAAGAGATTCGACTCTATTTTTATAACCAAAATAAATTGATAATATATAATTATATATAAAGAAATTAAATGGTATATATGATATTATTTAAATTCTATAAACATAAAATATTACATTCCTTCTTTCCATAATGATCTTCGAAAAATTAAAACATTACCTATGCGTACGCACGACCTAGCATCTCGATGATCTTATCATAATTACTTTCTCAAAAAAAAAAAACAATTAATTATTGAAAATAAAATTATAATATATATATAAATATTATAATTAATTCATGATTATTTTTCTATATGTGTTGACATAATAACCACTTATACCAATAGTAACATTTCGAAGTCATTTTTTATACATAGTCAAATATTGTCGAAACAACCAATGTAAACATAATGGATTAAATAATTTTATATAAAAATGTAATAGGTGAAATAAATGGAATAATAAAAATTTAAAAGTTAAATATGAAAGTAAATAATTAACATAAGTTTATTATTTAGGAGGAGAAAGAACAAGCATGATGAACAAGACATAAGGTATATGATTTTGTGTCAATGTATATTCCATTGAGACATATTTGTTATTATGAAACAATTATCTTTTACATGATATATATACTTCCCATTTTATGTATTTATAATGAATAACTAATTATTCATCATGTTTAATTTTTTAATTCATAATTATTCTTCCATTGGGTTATAATTTTAATGTTTCCCAAGTGGTAAGGAACTTCATCTCAATTTCCATTCAATTAGGCATATTGTAATGTTATGAACCTAATATCATATATATTGTCTATATACATTCATTAAAAATTTAATATCATGATTCATTCAGAATTCATGGCATTTTAATATTAAATTAAAATTATGGAATACAAGGTTATTTGACAAGAAAATTAATAGTGTGTAAAAGATATTCATGCAATCTCAGTTGATTTTATGATTGTTAACTTTACCTTGAAATAATAAATTTCATAAGATTATTTCTAATTTAACACTAAATTTATCATAAATATAAATATTATTGTATGATTTCTATAATTATTTTCTAAACATTATATCATTTTTACATATGGTGTTTATTTTCAATGTTATTTGATTAATTGTAGAAATAAAGATAAATCTATATCCTTTACCCAATACAGATATTTGATGATATGGATTATTGATTTATGAATTAAATTCATTATTCTATATATTATTAATTATTTTTTTTCATGAAATAAATGGTTGGGACCTGATTATTGATACCCCCCAATGCATTTATAGTCTCATGAGTCAAATCAGTTGTCCATAATTATTATTGATTAAATGTAATGTGTATTCAGTTATTTACCTTTCCATATTTATTATTCCTTATCCCACCATGATATTAAAGTTATTTAAATCGATTTTTTTTTTCAGTAAAGTAAATTAATATTATTATTATACCCATTTATTATTGACATATTAGGCTATACTCTACCCTTAGTGAGCATTTGAACTCACCCTTATATTATGTCCTTTCCCTAGGATATGAAGATGGATTATTTGAATGTGTATCAAGGTTGCTAAGATTTTACTTTTGTTATGTATTATTTTATTTTCCCAATGGAAAATGGGAATGATTTATATATCTAGTATTATAAAACTTATAAACTAATCGATCCTTTGGTATTTTACCACTTATGTGTATATCAATGTAATAAAGCATACACAAGTTCCATGATACTAGATTTGGGGTCTCTATAGTTATCTTCTAGGCGTTGGGATAGAAGATATGAATAAGATTAACTAAATGATCAAAAAATTGTTTAAAAATGAATATATAATGAATTTTTTTATGAACAATTAATTATAAATGAAAAAAACACCTTTTTTAAAATAAAAGGAAATATATTTCTAGAAAAACTATTTGTATGAGCACAAGTGTGTTATACATCAATAATTTAATCAAATATCTAATTTTGAATTATGTTAATGAAAATTATATATTATATATTAAATATAATTTTTAATATTCTTATTATCTATTTTCTATATGAGTGATAATAATAAATAAAATTTTATGCTTAAAATTACATTTTTCTAAAAAGGGTTTTTTTTTCCATTAACACACATATTTTAAAATTAATTTTTACAACATTTTAAAAATTAATTTGGTAAAATAAAATTAATTTTTGAAATCATCATGTCAAAATTATCTTAGGAATTTTTTTTGATGTTTCTAAAATAATTCATTTTTTGATGATGTATAATTTCATGGGGATAATTATATAATAGATAAAATTCACTAAATATTTGAAATATACATATAACTCTTGGGTAATTAGTCTTGTGGGAGTCCTGTTCCCAGTCATCTTCTCAAAGGTATTAAAAAATTAGAATCTAAGTGATTATAATGATATAAAAATTGGTAATATCTTTGTTTTTGGATATGAGACACATTAAATATTTTAGCCTAGATTATTTAAGATAACACCTAATTTTATCCACTTACTACTATTTAATTGGTTTCCTTTGTATCACCAGATTCAAACACTTTATTAGAATAAAAATATTTTACCAATTGGGGATAAAATAGATTACCCTCATCCCTAAACCATTAACCCCTCAATTGATTTTTAATCGACATCTAGACCATAGACTTATTTAAGGTGAAGGAAGGTTGATTGTTGTCTTTTATCTCAAATAGATGTCTATATAGTGAGGCAAGATCCTTGAAGATACAAAATTAAAAAATATTTTATAGAAAATATAAATGTAATGCTAAAAATAAAATTTAATTAAAAAAATTACAAACATCTCATGACTACAAAAAAACCCAAAATCGGAGAATTGGAGAAGCTGAGGTGAATGAAAAATATGATGTGGCGAAGCTGGGAAGCGTGAGGAAATGATTCGGTGAAGTGGGTTAAGCATATAAGTGATGAGATGAGAAGAAAATTGACTATGCAGGGAAATGGGGAGGTAAAAAATGTAGAGAAGTGGGTTAACCCTAGAAGAAGGGTGTGAGTGGAGAATCGAAGATGTGGGGAAGAAATGAGGTGCGATGGAGAATGATGCAGGGATGTGTGTTCATAAGATATGCGGGGAATATGGGAGATGTGGTGGGGGACCATATGGGGAAGCATGATAATAGTAGGATAAAGGAATAGAACTAAAAGGTGTGATGGTGAATGATTCTCTACACCGATCCACAGAGAGAAACCCAATTTTCCTAGCCCTCGAGCTGGGATGAGCGATACAAACAATTTATTAAAACTGTAGGTATGTAATTATGTATGGAACCCTAACCCAATAATTTACTTAATCCATTGGTAATATGATACCTTTACCAATGGTAAAAAGATTCTATATTCCACCTTCCCCAATGGTTTACTTGAAAAATTGGTGAAAAGCTTCTATATGCCACCCTTTCCCAATTGTTTACTGAAACCGTTGGTAAAAATATCCCATACCAACAATTTTTTTAAACCATTGGTATACATGCATTGGTATACCTATATATTATATTTGTTATTAATGAAATATATATACTATATATTCAATAAAATGTTTCAAATTTCATCTTATTGGTTTTAGAGGAATATGACAAGAACCAATCCAGCTTTAATCTTAAACTGTATTTTTCCTAATATACAATTTTATCAGGCTTTTACATACTTATTATAAGATTAATTTTTGACACATTTAGATATTTTACTTGAAAAAATAAACTTCATTTTTTAATTGTTATTTTCAAAATTATCCTAGGGTGAATTTTTATTATATTTCTGAAGAGTTTTATTTTTAATGAATAAACAAAAATAAAGAAATTTAATTGATAATGGAATTTTAATTAAAATAATTTATAATTTTAAATTATATATTGACTTGGTTTTAAAGTAAAAATATTTTAATTCAATATTAATTAATCCAATTAAATAATTTTATCTAATTTTCTTATTGATTTTTTATATAAAAAAGTTTTAAACTTTTGTTCATTCTCTTTTTAGAAACCCACTTTCCCATCACTTCTGATAGATTAATTTAAAATTAAAATTTTCCAATATTATGAATTGAATTTTGAAAATTAGATCCCATATTTTAAATGTTAATAATTAATAATTTATTTTATGTTCAACATAATTTGTAACAAAAATTAAATGTTAAAATAGGAAAAATTAATTACCATTGTCAAGGTTAAAATGGGTTTACTAGGGGTAAGCTAAGAAGAAAAGGGTTAAAAATGACCTTCCAAATTTTAAAAAAATCCATTGGATGGAAATATTTAGACCTTAACTTTTATAATTTCTATAATTTCCCATTTTTTAGAATATTGGTGTCATAAAAACATGGGTATGATTTAATCTTTTTAGAAAATTACAATTATGCCACTCACCTCACTTATAAAAGAAGAATCCCTATCCTCTCAACTTAACTCATTAAAACCATTTTAGATTGTCCATTAACTACCTAAATAACATAAAAAATTACCTCCAATCATCCAATAATAATAATTTTAGGCATAAAGTATTCTTAAGATGGATTTAGTCTGAACCTAAAGTGGACACTTGAAGAAGAGGTAACATTCTTTAACAAGGGTTTTTATTTTATTTATTCCTCATACTCATTCAATTATTATTTAAAAATTATGATTTAATAACCTCAATATGTTACATTTAATTGGATGTTTTAATAATACACACTTTACCTACAATAATATCCACTTCCATTAAATGGGTTATGAAACTATCATTCAGGTTTACAGAAGACCACCGCCTTACGAACCAATATTATTCATTTTTTACATTTCCACCTCTCAAGGTTGGGTATGATGATAGATATAAATTAAATATGTGATATTTATAATATAAATATCCCACTATATTAATTATATCATATAAACCTTTTAATTCTCACTCTGTAAGGTATACTATAATATCACTCATGTGTATGATGGACTTTCTCCCTGTGAAGCGATGTCGTTCGTCTTTCATTAAATCCTTATATGGATGGTGATAAGTATAATGTTAATTAATATATGTATTATAAATGTATTAATTATGAAATTAATAACATATTTATAATTCTTGAAATATAATAAATCATTTTATCTGATTTCGTTATCATTCACTTAAAGATTATAACATCCATTGTGTGCGTGTGGACTACCGCCTTGACGAAGAGATTCGACTCTATTTTTATAACCAAAATAAATTGATAATATATAATTATATATAAAGAAATTAAATGGTATATATGATATTATTTTAATTCTATAGAGATAAAATATTACATTCCTTCTTTCCATAATGATCTTCGAAAAATTAAAACATTACCTATGCGTACGTACGACCTAGCATCTCAATGATCTTATCATAATTACTTTGTCAAAAAAACAATTAATTATTGAAAATAAAATTATAATATATATATAAATATTATAATTAATTCATGATTATTTTTCTATATGTGTTGACATAATAACCACTTATACCAATAGTCACCTTTCGAAGTCATTTTTTATACATATTCAAATATTGTCGAAATGACCAATGTAAACATAATGGATTAATTAATTTTATATAAAAATGTAATAGGTGAAATAAATGGAATAATAAAAATTTAAAAGTTCAATATGAAAGTAAATAATTAACATAAGTTTATTATTTAGGAGGAGAAAGAACAAGCATGATGAACAAGACATAAGGTATATGATTTTGTGTCAATGTATATTCCATTGAGACATATTTGTTATTATGAACCAATTATCTTTTACATGATATATATACTTCCCATTTTATGTATTTATAATGAATAACTAATTATTCATCATGTTTAATTTTTTAATTCATAGTTATTCTTCCATTGGGTTATATTTTGAATGTTTCCCATGTGGTAAGGAACTTCATCTCAATTTCCATTCAATTAGGCATATTGTAATGTTATGAATCTAATATCATATATATTGTGTATATACATTCATTAAAAATTTAATATCATGATTCATTCAGAATTCATGGCATTTTAATATTAAATTAAAATTATGGCATACAAGGTTATTTGACATGAAAACTAATAGTGGGTAAAAGATATTCTTGCAATCTCACTTGATTTTATGTTTGTAAACTTTACCTTGAAATAATAAATTTCATAAGATTATTTCTAATTTAACAATAAATTTATCATAAATATAAATATTATTGTATGATTTCTATAATTATTTTCTAAACATTATATCATTTTTACATATGGTGTTTATTTTCAATGTTATTTGATTAATTGTGGAAATAAAGATAAATCTATATCCTTTACCCAATACAGATATTTGATGATATGGATTATTGATTTATGAATTAAATTCATTATTATATATATTAGTAATTATTTTTTTCATGAAATAAATGTTTGGGACCTGATTATTGATACCCCCCAATGCATTTATAGTCTCATGAGTCAAATCAGTTGTCCATAATTATTATTGATTAAATTTAATGTGTATTCAATTATTTACCTTTCCATATTTATTATTCCTTATCCCACCATGATATTAAAGTTATTTAAATTTATTTTTTTTCAGTAAAATAAATTAATATTATTATTATACCCATTTATTATTGACATATTAGGCTATAATCTACCCTTAGTGAGCATTTGAACTCACCCTTATTTTATGTCCTTTCCCTAGGATATGAAGATGGATTCTTTGAATGTGTATCAAGGTTGCTAAGATTTTACTTTTGTTATGTATTATTTTATTTTCCCAATGGAAAATGGGAATGATTTATATATCTAGTATTATAAAACTTATAAACTAATCGATCCTTTGGTATTTTACCACTTATGTTTATATCAATGCAATAAAGCATACACAAGTTCCATGATACTAGATTTGGGGTCTCTATAGTTATCTTCTAGGAATTGGAATAGAAGATATTAATAAGATTAACTAAATGATCAAAAAATTGTTTAAAAATGAATATATAATGAATTTTTTTATGAACAATTAATTATAAATGAAAAAAACAAATTTTTTAAAATAAAAGGAAATATATTTATAGAAAAACTATTTGTATGAGCACAAGTGTGTTATACATCAATAATTTAATCAAATATCTAATTTTGAATTATGTTAATGAAAATTATATATTATATATTAAATATAATTTTTAATATTCTTATTATCTATTTTCTATATGAGTGATAATAATAAATCAAATTTTATGGTTAAAATTACATTTTTCTAAAAAGGGTTTTGTATCCATTAACACAAATATTTTAAAATTAATTTTTACAACATTTTAAAAATTAATTTGGTAAAATAAAATTAATTTTTGAAATCATCATGTCAAAATTATCTTAGGAATTTTTTTTTGATGTTTCTAAAATGATTCATTTTTTGATGAATAGTAAAAAATACTGATTTTTAATTTAAAATTGCATTTTAATTTAAATTATTTATAATGTTAAAAAATATTTGAATTTTTTAAAGTTAAATTAGGTAAATAATATATCTACTAATAAAATTTTGGTAATTTAAATCAAATTAATATTGAATTTTCATATAAAAACTTATGAAACCTATTAAACATTTTTTTAAAAACACTATTTCTCATGACGCATGTGTGGTTAATTATAATTTAATATTTTCTACATTCATGAATTGAATTTTAGAAAATTGATTCCATTTTCTGAATAATAATGATCAATATTATCTAATATTATCAAATTATGTTATAATAATATTTATTAGGTAAAAAAATTAAAAACTTGATTATCCTAATTATGTTTAAAATGAGGTTTTATGCGTTACATACGCTTGTGTTAAAATTACATTTTCACAAAAATATTATTTTTACTAAATAAATATAATTCCATATTTAAAATTAGAATTAATAAATTATATAATAAGGATTATTTTATTTTAGGCCTAATGTACAAATTAGCTAAGTTAGGAAATCTACTTATCGTGGGGAAAATTAAAATGGTTAAATTTAGAAAAACATAATGAATAAGGAATTTTTTTATTAAATAATGTTTTTGAAGAGTTTTTTATAAAAAATATCATAACCATAAATTATTTATCAATTTTTTTTGTCACATTTGGTGAGAGTAGGCTCCCTTTATTGACAACTTTTCGGTATTTTTAGAAATGTCGCTCCTTCTCAATTATAAAAGGGTACCCACTAACCTAACTTATTAAATCATTCCACAGAATTTAGATAAAAAAACACCTTTACAAAATAACACTCTCATCATATAATACTTATTTTGGATATAAATCCAACCTAGGTAGGAATTTTGTTAAAACCTATGGAGGATACCTCAAAAAGTGGTAACGTTCATCAATAAGAATTTTTGTGTAATTCATTCATCTACATCCTTCAATTCTTATTCAAACAAACTAATATAATAACCTAATTATCATCCATATACTGATATTTTGATATGTTAATGGCACAAGCTAAAATAATATCAACTTTTATCAAATGATTTATGAAATCATCATCCGTTTGTACAATGGACTACCACCTCGTGAACCAATGCCATTTTTTCCATTAAAACCTATCACCGTTGGGTACGATGATGGATATATATTAGATGTATAATATTTACAATATAATTATACCTATAGATTCATTATATCATATTATATATTTTTTAATTTCTATTCTGTAGAGGATGTGATAACGTCGCTCTTGTGTATGGCGGACTACGACTATGCAGAGTGATGTGATTCATTTTCACTAATGCTTTACATATTGGATAAAAATGATATATTTAATGAATGTATGTAATATAAATGCAATAATTATGATATTAACGACATAATTTTCATTATTAATTGTCAATATTTCATTTTTTAATTTTCTTTTAACTCACTGAAATATGATAATGTCATTCGTGTACTTGAGGACTACCACCTTCACGAAGCGATGTGAATATCTTTTCACAACCACATCACATGGATGTTATTTATATGTATATTTAATTAAATAATATGGTATTTATGATATTATAACCATTTTTAAAAAATAAAATATTTTTTTACCTCATTTCCATAATGGTCATATAGAAAAATGGTATGGTTACACACACTTACATACAACTTACAATATCTAAGATCATTATATACATCATCTCTCAAAACCATATATCATGAATGGTGTTGAAATAATAATTTTGGTATAAATTTTTTAATAATTTAGTTATTATTATTCCTTATATTATAGAACCGTTATAAATTTATGAAGAAAAAATTTCAAATACGAATATTTACAAAAAAACAATGTGGTTGTTATCTGAAAAATGTTTTTTACAAGAAATTATTAATAAATGGGAAATAAAAGTTAATAAATAAATAATATATGGTTTGATATATTTATATAAGTATGGTTATTTAATATATTTATAATAATATTATATTTATTAATAATTAGGATCAAACATCTGTGAAGGATGGAGAGACTTAAGGTAAGAGATTTATCTCCCACTTTTTATTCTTTTTGAGACACAATCAATATTCACCATAAGGTTATTTTATGTGGTATATATAATTAAAATGAATAAATTTTATGATGTTAATAATTAAAATTATTTACATTTAAATATTCATTTGAGGATCCCACCCACTATCTTTGGGTTTACAGTTTCAATGTTACCAAAGAGGTAAGATATTTTAGTCTAAATATTCCTTCTTTGAGATATATGTTATATTATTTTCCTCTTCCAAATTCATTTTGTATTTTATTAAAATTCCACTTTGAGGAATTTTGGGAACCATATAGAAACATTCACATGGCATAAAGAAAATTTCACCATACATATTTCAAAATTCAAAATTTTCAAACAGCAATACCATCCCGCCTCCCACGAACTAGCCAATAGCGTCACATACGTGCCAAAAACTACTCCAGATGCAAAATTTCAAAATTTGAATTTCAAATGACCATCATATCGAGTCATCCATGTCACCTAGTTGACGTGATCACATTTCCAACCTAACACCGTCATCGCCAACGTCACATCACCGCCATCACCACTGTCATCACACAACACGTCATCGTCACCCGCGAGAACCAGAGATCTGTCCTAATCGAGAAAACCAGAAACCTCACCATCGAGAAATCTCATTGTTGTTGAAAATACAGAGTCGGTGTACCACCAAGGAGACCAAAATCACAAGATAGACAGTGAACCTCCACGGTCAGCAAGCGATGCAGCGCCGATCGAAGTGGTAAGAGATTTATGATACAATCTCATAGTTTATCGGGATTGATATTGATTGTTCTTAAATGATTAAATATTATGATATATATATCATTAATCTCATGAATTTTATTATACTATGTTTCTTATTCATATTTACAAATAATAGTATCATTTTCCTACTCTTTGGTAATGAATATAATTGAGAAAATATTTTTATGAAAACTTGACATTGTATCTCTCATTGATCTGAAATCTATTTTATTCTAAAATCATGTTTTCTAAAATAGTTTTAATTTTTTTTATTAGTCACCTATTTTTATTAAAACGAAATTCTATATATATTATACATTTTAAAAATATTTTTAAAAATAAATACTCATGTCACTTTCCAAGCAGTGCTTGTTTTTATTTACCAAAAATTAGAAAAGGAATCTTCATACCACATGAATGAAATTTATGCCACCATGACATTATTTTAATTGAAACAACCTTAATAATTATTCATTTATTTTCAAATAAATGGATTTTAATTTTTTTTATGTTTTTAAAGAATTCTTTTAATGTGGAAAGAATATTATCCATAAGATATGTTTTAAATGATCTTTCAAAATAATTTTTCCATTTATGATTACATACATTGATGTTAATTTTGATTTACTAGGGATATTATCCAAGGATTTAATTATTATTCTTTCTCATAATGGTTTATATTCTAAAGTCACATTGTTTATGAAACTTGTTTAAATTCCATGATTTATACCACAAAGTAATGATTATAAAATAAACCACTTCTTATAGATTATGATGTGATGAAAAATTTATGAAACCGGTTTCATTTCATGGGTTATGATAAGATGAATGTTTAATGATCTTATGGTACACATATGTTTGATTTTCATTATGTGAAGGATGGTACATGTATCTCTCTCAAATGCATTGGATTATGAATAATATCTTTCTATATAATGGGATACAAAAAAATCGTCAAGATACACTATGGGAAATAAGTGTATCCCGTTCCACTATGGGAAATAGGTGTGTCTTGATCCGTAATGGAAAATAGGTGCATCCTAATCCATAATGGGCTATAGGTTCATCCTTTTATATAATGGGAATAATGTGATAATTCTGGATCTACTATATTGATTGTCTTTGTAGTTAACCTTTACATATGAAATTATTTTTCTAAATTTATGATGGTGCCACATATTTATCAAATGATCTCATATTTTATGATTGATGTATGATGATTTTTTTCACACTTATGGGCCATGTTTTATGAATTGATAATGTTTTATTTCATGAATCATGTTTATAATACAATAGATGTTGATTGTGCACATTATATGCTATATTCATTATCACCAACACATTTTCTTATATTATTATTTCCTATGATCATAGATTTATATATATTATGTTTAAACATACTGAGAATATGAGTTCAAACTTTCTTAACTTTACTTCTAAAGGAGATGAATAAAGGTTTTGGTAGGTTTTTCCTATGATTAGTACTATGTGAGATGATCTTTGTGGGAGATGTTGAATATATTTAATGAAATAAGTATATTTTTTTACTATCATAAGACACTAAACTATTACATTCCTTGGATGTGTATGTGTAAAAGGTACTAAAGTTTCAAATTTTTTAACATGGGATCACCTAAAACCTAATGAAGAATTACCAGACCATAAAATAATAAAATAAATTAATTTGAAAATGTGAGGGTGTGACATTTAAGATGTTGTTATTCAAGAAAAGTTAGTATAGAGGAGTTGGAAGAACCCATGATCTATCACGGAATAGATCGAAGTTATAAATGTTGGCATAAACATTGAGAAAAATAAAATGTATCTAGTGGATGAGATAAAACTAAATTTTATAGATCATCTGATATGATTACAAGTGTAGAAAATGAAGAAAAACATATTGATGATGGGATTATAGAAGTGAAATATGATAAAGATCCTATTAAGCAAATGGAAATGACAGTTGAAGATGAAGTTCATGATTTCCTAAAATTGTCTGAGTAGTTAAATATTTTTTCAAAGATTCCATTTCATGGTGGTTAAACTAAATATTTAGAATTTTCATCCATATTAAAGCTATATAATTTAAAAGGAGACAATATATAGAGTGATGCCAGTTTTACTGAATTAATTTCTCTTTTGAATAACATGCTCCTAGAAGATAATGAGCTCTCAAGATGATCATATGACGCCAAACGAATGCTATTATCAATGGGTTTGATATTTGAAAGAATAAACACCTTCCCAAATGAATGTATGTTGTTTATAAAGGACCAAAAATCACTTAGATAATTCCCAAAGTTTGGTGATTATTGATATAAGAAAGATGAATATGGTCCTATGAAATTTGTATGGTACTTTCCAATAATTCCAAGGTTTAGGTGACTATATAGAAGTGAGAATACTATAGGGAAATTGATGTGGCACACAGAAAGAAGAAATAACTATGGTAAAATACATCACCCGACATACTCTCCTCAGTGGAAGAGAATCAATCTTGAGTATCTTGATTTTGGAAATGAGCCAAGAAACCATAGTCTTTCATTATCTATATATGGAGTGAATCCTTTTGGTTTTCAAAGAAGCACTCATGGTAGATGACCAATAATGTTGGTAAGTTATAACTTTACACTATGGTTATGCATTAAATGAAAACACATCATTCTATATATTCTTATATCAGGACCGAAACAACCGGGTAATGATATTGATGTTGTTTTGGATCCATTGTTTGAGGATTTGAAATTATTGAGGGATTTAGGTGTTATGTAGTATGATGATTACAGAAATAATGATTTCACATTGAGATCAATGTTGTACTAGATAACAAATGAATTTCCTACTTATGGAAATTTGTCAGGATATATCATTAAAGTAACTCATGGGTTCCCCATATATGAACTAGGAACACATTCAATTAGGATGAAACATTAATATAAAACCATGTTTCTAGGACATCACAAACTTCTAACCCGACGAAATAAGTACCGATCTCGGATTTCATCATTCTATGGGAGTCCATAAGAACATAAAACACCGTCTCCACTAACAGCTGAACAACTATTTGATAAAGAAAAATATGTGGACACTACTTTTTCTAAACTGTTTTAAAAAATACTTTATAAAACCAGTTGAAATAAGAGACCATTTTTTTGAATTACCATTTCAGATTTTTATGTACGTTAGACTGTTTCTTGATGTTATGCATATTAAAAAAATGTATGTGATAGTGTAATCAGCACGTTTCTAAATTCTCACAAAAAAACAAAGGATAGAATTAAGGATAGGTTGGATAGGTTTGAAAATAGAATATGAGAAGTTTTGGTGCCAGTGAATGGTGAAAAAAGAACTTTTCTTCCTATAGTTGCTTACACTCTTTCCAGGAAGGAGATATATCATTTTTCAACTTCTTTAATGTCATAAAGGTTCCACAATAATATTCATCGAATATCAAGAACATCATGTCAATAACTGATTTAATGTTAAAGGGTCTGAAATCACATGACTACAATGTTTTTATGCAAGATATAATGCTTATAGATTTAAATTACATTTTCCAATGAATTTTTTCTCATACATTAACCAAACTCTATTTCTTCCTCAAAGATATTTGCAGAAAAGTCATAGACCCAAAAAATTATCGAGTATGGAAGAGAAATTTCCATCATATTATGTGAATTGAAAATGTTATTCCTTCCAAAATTCTTAGATATGAGGGTTCACCTTGTGAGAGAGATTCAACTATATGGTCCTTTATACTATATATATATATGTACCCCATTGAAAATTATATGAATATTTTTAAAGGGTATATAAAAATCATAGTCGGCTAGAGGGTTTATTACGTAGAGATATATTATTGAGGAAGCTATTGAATTTTCTACCTAATACCTATCTGGTGTGGAAATCATTGTTCTATTGAAATCCCTCCACATTGGGTGACTTACGGGTGAAGTAATTTCTGGAAGAGATGTTGTCACAGTTGATATTAGAGATCAGGAGCAGGCCAACCATTACATTTTTCATAACAGTTTAGAGGTTTCCCCATTTGTAGAAAATTATAATGAAATTATTAGGGATTTTAATCCATCAAGGGATGAAATGTTGATATCAAATACACATAATAAACAGTTTCTAGGATGGTTTCAGTAAAATATTTTAATGGAGTCAGTTGAATATCTAGATTCAATTTCAGATTGACTTTAATGGCTAGGTGGAGGAACAAGTGTGTATTGATTATTTTACAATGGATATGTAATTACTAGTTATAAGTTCTATACAAATGAGCATGATGAAGACAGTACCATGAATAATAGTGGAGTTACACTTATGGCTGAAGCGATGAATATTTCACATAAAAAGGATAAAAATCCAATTTACGCAAATATTGTATACTTTTTCATCATCAAACAAATATGAGAGTTGGATTATACAAAATTTCAAAGTGTCAATTTTCCAATGAAAGTGGGTTGATAATAGGATTGTTGTTAAAATAGATGAATTATAATTCATGAATGTTGATTTTATTAAGGAAGGGTGCAAATATTAACCGTTTATAATGGAATAATATTCAATAAATGTATTTTATGTTACATATCCTGGACACCAAAAGTGGTCAATTGATATATTATCGACTAAAACAACTGAAGGGTCAGATGAAAATTCAAATGACGCTGACCCTTTAATTGGGAAATCACAATCATTTTGTAGAAGTCCCAATGTACACAAGTTTTTGATTTTAGATGAGACCACAATGAAGGTGTTTGGATCGTTGATAGGGGGCCAAGTTCTTTCATCCCTTAAAAAATAAAAAGCCAGTTCAATAATCAGGATAATTTTTTTGTAATATACATCATTTTATTATCCGTATATTGCTTCAATTATTTACTCAAAATTAAATGTTAAACCACTTACGAAGATAATGACTTCTACACATGCTGGTATTACCTATCTTGAGGAATAATGGGTCTGTCAACCTGCTACTGCTCATAGTGTAGAGGAATGAACTTCTACATGTGCTGGTGTCCCCATTCCCAAGGAACAACAAGTTTCTCAACCTGGTATTACTCCCAGTGCAGATGTACAACAACCATCTGCACATACCGATGCTACCACTCCAGAGGAACATATTGAAAATTTTGATTCAGGGGAAATGGTTGGTGATGAAGGACCATCATCATTAAAAAAACAGGAGCACCGTAGTTTGACGGTGTTTGAAAAAATAATTACGGAAAAATTCAAAGGCATAAAATTCTAGGTGGGATATAATGCGAGGAGTTAGCATGTTAACCCCAAAAGGCCATGCTCATCAATTATATTGGAATCATCACTCATAAATGCATACTGATTGATATAGATTAATGGCACCATGTTATTCCCGAGATAAAGAAAATGATGTGGGAAGATATAACAGTAACATTATGATACATTTCTTTATTTAACTAAAAAATAAAATAATGAAACATTGACTTACTATTCATCATCCATTGCATAGTGTATTTATAGTAACTGAATCCCACAAGAAGTATGTATTAATTTTTTCTATAAGGATTCAAATATTATTTCTCACAATAATAACAAGAAATTATCTTAAATATGATTAAGGGAAAATAAACCCTCACCCACCGATTATCTATGCACACTTGATAACCCAAGATGTGTGGGATGTGTTTACTGGATGTTATAAAAATGTGTCTTTTTTAGGTTCATTATGGCCAGTAATATGTTGTTTGATGATATGTGTATTAATCACTTTGAATGAATATTTTTTATTTATGAAACAGAAAATGAGTGTTGGAAATGTGGAATGAGTAGAAAAACAAGTATACCCCTACTGTAAAGTAAGGATATGGTACGTTTCACATCAAAAAAATTGGTATGTTTTTTAATTTGAGTGTAATACTTTTATGTGACACAAAAAAACACCATTATTATTTTCCAATGATTATATGCATATTGATGACACAAAATCAATATCCACATACACCTCGTTCCATGTTCTATAGAAGGAGGAACATATAAATAAATATGGGATATTAATAGAATAGAACACAAAAAAAGTGTTGGAATCATGCATAATTATTACATAATAATTTTTTTTTCTTCAATCGCTATTACGTAACAATAATCACTTAATTTTCTATATTTTCTATCCAAAATAGTCATAGGAATCAGAAACACCTATTCAGGATGAACACATACTATCGGTGGCCTTGAAGGAGCTATAATAGTATGGCCATATCAGAGGTGAAAGTTTTGGGGTGACCCCCCGAACATATTTTTAAAAGGAAAACAAGAGGATGATCAAAGTGAATTAATAAAACATATGAAGGAAATAATATCTACCCATGAAGGAAAATTACAATATCAGAGGGAGATGATTGAAACTTTAATGAGGTATAGGCATAGAGAAGAATCAACTCAAGAACAACCACCACATGGAGATCCTTCCCCACTCCCCACCAGCTATGGGGATAGCCATCCCCTTAAAAGAGATGTCTTTTAAGAGGTAATAAATGTTCTAATAAATGTTTCCATGAAATTTGAATTAGATAGTCACTAATTCTGTTCCCATAATTCTATTCTACACGGTGATAGTGACTGTGATTTATATCTGGAAACACCCAACCATCGCCTTATGGTGAGGGCTACAATATTCAATATTCAAAAGGACATGCTACATAATAAACCACTTCCAACAAGTCATGTGAGAGTGTTGGTAAACATATCCCATGATAAGATCATAGAGATACCTATTCCAATTCATGAGGATAATATTAATATGGCCGAAAAAGCTGTTGGAACATTCATCGATTGGCCATCTCATATTTTAAAAAATTACGGTGATAAGGAGGTATTTATTTTGAATATAATTTTCAAGATAAACCTTTAACAATTAATGAGAAAATTATGAACCAATGAATGATATTACATATGAAAAAAGATAAGGGGTTGAAATGAAAAATCGTATGAAATCCATCTAAAGGATTAACCAATCAATCAAATAGATCTACCGAAAGCACAATTACCCCACCCATTCTATATGCACATTTAATAGAATTCATGTATCATGTGGATACAAAGTTAAAATATGGTGGCAATCACATAGTTTATTTTGAATAAAATATGTATTGAGAGAAGGATAATTACTTCATTGGTGTTGAGAGTGAAACTAAAATCCTCAACTATGACTGGCTAGGTGGCTCAATTGTAAATGTATACAAGAGGTATGTTCTGATGATTTCATTTTCTATAAGCTGATATACTGTGTTAATTATGACTAAATACATTTCATATTTTTGGATGATATATATATGAAAAAAAATTGAAGGTAGTTTCCCATGAGAAATTTTTTTCCTCATTAGTACCCATGTCACCTCGATAGAATAAGATAAAATAGAACCCCAAAAAGGAAAAAATATTTGCAGGTCTGATAAAATCCTTTGAAAGAAAAACTTCATATGAAAGACTCTATTTAATACTAATAATTTAGGTGTAAGAATATAAAATTTACACATATAAAAATTTATTTTCATTTCTTTAATTACATATTAATTTTTGTTTTTTTAGGTAGCATTGGATGCTCATTGCAGTAAATTTGGATACTCCAAATATTTACTCATTGGATAAATGAATGAATATCCAACAAACAATCCACAAATGATAGAGCTTTTAAATTTTTAATAAACTACTTCCAACATTTTAGAACTAAAAATCATGTTATATAATTTATATTATCTTTTAATGAGGACTCTATTATTATTCATCAGTGTGTGACTATCGTTTAAAAATAGGAATGGGTCTTGAGGCCGAGGACAAAAATAAGACTAGTACTATGACTGGATCAGTATCAGGGTATATATTGTAATATTTCACTATCTAAACACATATCAAAACAACATAATTATTCTCCTCAACGTTTTTTGAGTTTCTAAAACAAACCATTGGAAAATATTTTGGTTAATTTATATTTAAATTTATGAAAGAGATCATATTTTATTAATAATATAGCATCCCTGAAGAGGTATTTTCAAATATAATTAAAATTTCATTTAAAATATTTACCAATACCCTGTGTATTTAAATTTTTCCAATACTACCATGATTTTATAAAATATTAATATTCTCAAGATGATATAGATATACTTAGAGATGAATGGGTAGCATACATGATGAAAGAATGTACACAAATAACATGAAGATGTGACTTCCATATGCAAGTTAATAATTTCTTATGTTAATATTACCTTAAAAAATGTTTATTCTCATGTTATCCTTATATGATAATTGATATATACCTTGTTTACACTTATTAAACATCTATTATCACCATTTATTATGTTTCATATCTTTAGGTTATAACTCAAAATGGGTGTTTCCAATTTTAAATTACATTTTTTTGTAAAAAAATAGAAATGACATATGAAAAACTGAGAAAAAATATTCAGATTGTTATGATAATCTATGAAATTAACCTATAAGTGATTTTTAACATGTAGGAATCATCTGTATCTCAATATGATGCATTGTGTGACTGATATAACTCAAATTGTCTCTATGTATTTAAAATTGACATCAATTTAAGTAAAAACAACTTGTGACATACTAAGAACTGAGAAAAAACTTTTGGATTGTTTTGATACTATAATAAAACAATATATAAGTCATTTTTGACATGTAGGAATCATAAAATTCTAAATAGGGCACACGGTGTGGCCAGTATGACTCAAAGCGTATCTTTTTATTTAAAATTGACATTAAATTATGTAAATAGAACAAGTGACATAATAAAAACCAAGGAATGGACTTTGTATTGATTTGATACTTTAGGATAAAAATCCAAGAGTCATTTTTGACATGTAGGAATCAACCACACCTCAATACCATGCATTATGTTACCAATATAACTCAAAATATCTCTTTTTATTTAAAATTGACATTAATTCAAGTAAAAACAACAAGTGACATACTGAAAACATAGAAAACACATCCGAATTACTTTCATACTTTAGGAAAATGATACATGATTCATTTGTGATGTTTTGGAATCAGCTGAATCTCAATCCAACACAAGATGTTCCCGGTATCACTCAAAGTGTCTATTTTTATTAAATAATGGCAATAATTTAAGTAAAAATAGAAAGTGACATACTGGAAACCAAGTAAAAACATTCGAATTGTTTTCATATTTTAGGAAAAAGATATATCATTCATTTATAAAATGTAATGATCAGACTCACCTAAATAAGACACACGGTGTGGCCGGTACAACTCATTGTGTCTCTTTTTATTTAAAATTGACCTTAATTTAAGTAAAAACTACAAGTGACAAATTTAAAATCAATAAAATGGATTAATATTGTTTTGATACTTTAAGGAAACTATCAATGAGTAATTTTTTATTTTTAGGAGTCAACATCATCTCAATCTGACAGACAATGTGATTGGTATCACTTAAAGTGTCTCTTTTTATTTAAAATTGACATTAATTTAAGAAAAAACAACAAGTGAAATAGTGAAAGCTGAGAAAATTGATTCATATTATTTTGATATTTTATAAAAATGATATATTAGTCATTTGTGACATATAGGTATTAGAAAAACCTCAATATGATGCACGATGTGTCCAATACAACTCAAAGTGTCCTTTTGTTTAAAATTGACATTAATTCAAGTAAAAAACAAAATTGACATACTGAAAACCGAGATAACACATTCAGATTGTTTTTATACTTTAGAAAAATGATCCATAGGTAATTTGTGATGTGTAGGAATCATCTAAACCTCAATATAACAAATATTGGGACTATTATCACTCAAAGTGTCTCTATTTATTTAAAATTGACATTAATTTAAGTGAAAACAAAAACTGACACACTGAAAACTGAGAAAGATCATTTATATTGTTTTGATATTTTAGTAAAATGATATATTTTTCATTTTTGATGTGTAATTATCAACCAAAACTCAATACGATGCATGGTGTGATCGGTATAACTCAAAGTGTCTCTTTTTATTTAAAGTTGACATTAATTTGATTAAAAACAACAAGTGACATATTGAAAACTTAGCAAACACATTCAGATTGTTTTGATATTTTAGGAAAACAATATATTAGTCATTTTAGATGTGTAGGGATCTTCCAAATCTCAACACTATGCACATAGTGACCTATATGACAAAAAATTTCCCTTATCAGTTTAAAATTGTCATATTAGTTCAAAACATGTCACTCACTAAAAACCAATCAAACGTGCTCTGATTGTCTTGATAATTTAGGAAAACGATTATTAAGTCATTTGTGATGTTTATGAAGTAGTATCACATCAAACCAATGCACTATGCGACTGATATGAATCAAAATTCATGTTTCCAGTTTGAAATGAAATTTTAGTAAAAAATACAAATGGCGTACCGAAAAAAAGAAAACACATTCATATTGTTTTGATACTTTAAGAAAATGATCCATTAGTAATTTATGACAGTTATTAATCATCCTCACCTCAATGTAAATCATGATGTGTACGGTATAACTCTAACTATGAAATTATTTAAAATTGACATTAATTTAATGAAAGAACTAGTGACATACTCAAAACCAAGGAAACACATTTGTATTGTTTTTATATTTTAGGAAAATGATGCGTAACTCTTTTATAACATGTAGGAATCTACCCAAACTTAATATTATACACGGTGTGACTGGTATAACTCCAAATGTGTCATTTTTATTAAATATTTAATTTTATTAATGTATTCTTTCAAATTCATGTTTATTTTATTTCATTATAGTATTACTAACATAAATTTATTTTCATATATAAGTGGAATATTTTTCTCAGGTATAGTTGATTTTATTGTAAATTGATACCATGGGTGGAGATTTTTGAGAGGGTATCATGGGAATCAAAAGATGAAATATAAATGTTTTATAATTTTTGTTGGACAATTGTAAATGTAATTATATAAAACATTTTGTTTGAAATGTAAATAGAAGTGTTTATTTTGGTATATATCATGGGTGGAATGTTTTGTATTCATGATGTCAATAAAATGTATATAGTAGGTTTTATTCTTATTTTGCTATTTTGGGTGTGCATGTTTGATTGTAGGTTCTGTTGGGTGTGCGGTTATATAAACAACACGCATTCATGCGTGTATCCCTTTATCAGTACTATTTTTAGTGCTGATAAAGGTCCTCTTTATCAACACTAAAGAAGCACTCATAAAAGAGGTCCCTTTATCAGTGCTTTTTTTACCATGGATAAAGGACCCCCTTTATCATCACAAAGATTAAAAAGACCTCTTTAGCATTGTTAAAGGCCAATTTGTGTGTTGTTAAATACTATATGAGTAGTAGTGTCAATTAATTACTATTGAAGTGATCATGATAATTGAGCTTCATCTTAATCATATTAATTTTTTTTCAATTTTTTTTTTAAATTTTTATTCGTTTTAATATTCAATAATATGTTTGTATTTATAAGTGTTCATTTATTAAATAATCATATATTTAGTGAACACTGGTTTATAATTAAAAATTAAAATTAATTAAAAAGACACACTAATTTCATAGTGTAATGGACATATAATTGAATGAGTCATTGGATTTTTAATTTATCATATATCAAATGTGTGTTATATTGAGCTCACATATACGTAATTAATACATTTTTATATACAATCCACACACCCAAAACATATCCATTTTTCAATATTGTTAAAGTGTAATTATTTTTAATTTACTCAATTTCACTCATTTTTGGCATATATGCAAGTATGCATTTAAATTAGATATAAATGTTATTTTTTCAATAATATGTCTATAAATATAAAAAAAATATTTATAAAATTATATTTAATATATTTAAAAAGGAATATATTTACTATATTTATATTTATTTAATAAGTATATATATTTAAAAATTTTTTATTTATAATTATAATTATAAATCCTTTATCAGTGCTTAAGTATTAAGCACTGATAAATGAAGGTATTTATCAGTGCTTTTTTTGAGCTGATAAAGATGAGGCTTTGTCAACACTTTTTTAGCACGGATAAAGACCTACCTTTTTTAGTGATGAAAAGGTGTCCTGATCTATTTTAAAAACCCTATCCATTTGAAAACATATCATGATATTAGAACCATTATGTGGAATCCACTCACTAATTATGATCCTCATCGGTTAATTGAAGCTTGAATCACACCACTTGACTGCCTCTAGTTGCTCGAACATCATCAAACATCCAGTGTTCAGTTACTATTAGGGTTTCCAAAGTGTATTTTCTTCATCCTAGCGAGGTAGGACTTCAGATATTCTTTGTGTATTTTTTATTTTGTTTTTGATTTCCTGTTCGATAATGTTATGAGTTATTTGTGTTCTGGTCCTTTCATTTCTACCATGGGTGCCTGATCCACATCCGAACCATGTTAATTCTATTGTGGATTGTGATTGTTGTTTGTAATTGTATATTTGTGTGGCTATCATGTTCTTGTTTGTTGTTTGGAAGAATTATTAGATAATCAGAACCGGGTAGTGCAATGATTTGGTGTGGTGGATGGGGTGTATGATCTTCCCAATTTATGAAACAAATGATTTGTTTAGATTATGTAGAGAGAAAATTTTTCTTATTGTTTTGTGTGGGTAAGATAATTTCACAATGAGAGAGTGTGTTGTGCTGTGAATCCTTATACCATAAAATAATCTTGAATATAATCGAATATTTTTTCTTCTATATTTGTGTATAATATTTGGGGTTACACCCCATTAAAAGGATTCATGTCACAATATACCTAAAGGGAAAGTCAGTTTATAGAATAGTGAGAAGAAACCATTTTTGTAACTACATATTCCCATTGAAAAGTATCTTAGTACACTATAATTATCATGACTGGACTATAAGTTATGAATTATTGGGTATGACATTCAAAAGTTATGATCATGTTATTATAAACATAGAATTATCTTATAAACACTTATGATCATTAATTAATATCTCTTATTCATACCCTTAATGTGCATTGAGAAACCCATTCTCATATTTCCATTTCATTAGGATATGAATAATTTTTTTAAAGGGTATGTAGATGAATATTAATAATTGAAAAGAAAATTTTGTGAGTTGGTGTGAGTCATTCATGAAATGAATTATTTATATACCTAGTATCCAAAGAAATTAGTCATGTATTTCTATTATACATGTATTTTCTTAAGTATTATAAATATTCATTTAAAATGATGTAATATTTATTTATTTAATGCTTTGAAAACATCATTGTGGTTGGACAGAGGAAGAATATATCAAATAATCTTACAGATCCAATGTCCATAATGATATAATTTATCTAATATTTATTTAAGTTTGTATATTAATTTTCAATTAGCCTATCATATGCAATCTTTATACACATAATCTTATAATACATTGATTTGATAATGGATTCATCATTTTTCTATGAAAATTATACTACTATTATAAAACTATAAACACTCTCTCAACCAATAGTATATACTTTTCTTGTTTGAGTTCGTTCAACCACATATATGAATGATGTTGCACCTAAATAATAATTTTACACCATAAATAAGAATAAAAATATTAATTTTTTTATAATATATGATTATAATAAATAGTATTTATCATGAATATTATTCTCTATAGATGATTTAAATAAGTATAATAAATATAAATAAATTTTTTATTATTAGTAAATTGACTGAAAAATGTTTATCTTGGATTACAATTTTTGAAACCATACACATAACTTCCTTCATATTAACATGGGGATATATAAATAATTGAAATATAATTATTAAAATATCATGAATAATCTTTGAGATATCAACATTTTATCAATAAATATTGACAAAATATAAATTTAGGTATCATGTACAAAAAAATATATATTACTCAAATAAGATGATTTAAATAATAAAAAACTAATTAATATACATTTAATTTATTTTTATAATTTAAGTGAATAAAATCTAATTTATATTAATAATTTGATTTAGAAAATAATTAATATGATCTTATTTATAATATATGAGGTTATAGTGTAATCATGGAGAAAAAACATAACTATTTTTTAGTGAGTAATCATTATCCTACTTTTATATAATCATTTTTTCTTATTATATATATCTTCATATCTAAATATATGAAGTCATAAGGTATTTATAAATGTAATGGACATAATTAAAATATGTAATCTTCTTTAAATTTTTTTTGAAGTTATTTTTCACATACATTGACACTTTACAATGTGTGAAATGAATCTCCTTTTTAAACATTATTCGTAAAAATAAATTTTCTAATCAACTTCATTGATATTCTTACATTAACATCATATAAATTTTTATCTCTTTCAAAATAAATATATATTCCATTATTTAAATAATATATTTTGTAAAAATTTATAAAAATATAAATTGTATTTCATCTTCTTTCTCAATGTAAATTATAAATTTATCATAATTTATTCTCCATGAATATCAATATCCTTCAATCACCCAAATTTTTTACTTGTAATATTATCTAACGAAACTGTCCCCTTTTTTCTTTTCATTTCTTTTAATAATTTCTTCAGATGTTTTAATTAAGGATGTTTCATCATTCACCAATAAATTATGCTATGATGGATTTATGTCTATTTTCAATTTTTTATAGAATAAATATGTCATTATTATTATTATATGATTGGTGGTTATACTATATAACTTCAATTAATTATGTAGTATTTAGTATATTATGTTTATATAATGGGATACAGGTTATTATCCCAAGTCCATATGGAAGGATTATTTTATCAATATTTATTCACAAATTATGATTTTGGGATTTCAAATTAGGAAGGGATTTTATTTATTTTCATTAAAATGTTTGTTTAAATGTGAATTTATTTTATAAACCCAATACGATGAATATGATTCGACAACGGATGCACAATAATCATTGGATAATTGATTATTAATATGGAGTTAAGAGTTCATCAAGATTGCAAGAGAGTGTGTATATGACCCTTATAAAATCTTCTGTCTATATTTTATACCTTTCATCATCAAAACATCCACAGAATTCTTCTCCCTAAAAACATATTCACCCATGTAGTGGTTAATTTATCACTTTCTTTCAAGTTATCTGCATTGCCTTTGTAGGAAGAGAAAAAAATTCTATCTCTACTCAATTATAGAGTTAATCGTGATTCTTGCACATTAAAGTCATTGTCAATAAAATTAATGTATTATTTCACATTTATGTTTCATATATTTATTTTTAGTATTACTCACATAATAATTGTTTCATTATATAGGTGGATTATTTTTTTTGAGTTGGGGTTGTCTGTCCATCTTTCATCCCTTGCGACACCAAAACTTCCACCGACTTCTTCTCCTATAAAACCTTTTCACCGCTACAGTGGTACATTTATCAATTTCTTTCATGTTCTCTCCATTGACATTGTAGGAAGAGAAAAAATGATGGATCTACTCAATTATAGAGGTAATCTTGATGTTTTAGTAGTAAAATTATTGTCCATAGAATTAATGTATTATTTCATAATTATGTTTAATTTATTTTATTAGTAATACTCACATAATAATTGTTTTCATATAAAGGTGGATTCTTTTATTCGTGTTGGGGTGTTTTGTCCATATTTCATCCATTTATGTACAAAAACTTCTACAAAATTCTTATATTTTAAAACCTTTTCACCCCTAGAGTGATGCATTTATCACTTTGTTTAATTTTCTCTCCACTACCTTTACAGGAAGAGAAATGACACTGTCTCTACTCAATTATAGAGTTAATCTTGATGTTTTCGTAGAAAAATAATTTTACATAGAATTAATGTATTATTTTATATTTATGTTTAATTTATTTATTTATTGTATTATTAGTAATTGTATTTAAAGGTGGATTTTTTTCCGATTTTATGTGGTTTGTTCAAAGTTTCTCATTTACTGTTGTAGTTCTATAATTAATGTCAATGGAAATCCTGGTAATATGGATAGTTAGGACTGTATTGAGGCTTTTTATAAACCAATTTTGAAATGTCTATAATATAGTGTTTTTCCTAGTGTTTGTGTTGTAAATTTCATTTCATTTAAATCCTATATTGGGACTTGTTTTTTTTAATATCTAGTGTGTTTCTGGTGATGTAGTGTGCTGTTACAACACATTACAGTAGTGCTACAATGAGCTGTTACAAAACAATACAGTATGGACCTTTATTAGCACTTCTATGAGCACTGATAAAAGGCCCCTTATCAACACTTTTTCTAACACAGATAAATGTATACTTTATCAGTGCTTCTATAAGAACTGATAAAGACCCTTTATCAATGCTTTTTTAAGCACTGATAAATGGTTCCTTTAGAGACGCTAAATTAAAGTGCTCATAAATGGTTCCATTATTAGAACTTTTAATTTTTTTGATAAAGGTCCCATTTATCAATGCTTTTTTAATGCTGCTAAAGGTCCCCTTTTATCATCTTTTTTAAGCGCTAATAAAAGACTAGGGATTTTAAACTCTCTCATGTAGTCAGTTCTTTTATAGCGCTGATAAAGTCTATTTCTAGCACTATTAAAGGCCATTTTTGTAGTATTGAAAAGAAAACATGAGTGGGAATGGATTCCATAACCGTTTCAATGATTTTTACTTATAATCTCAATGATGAATCTTCAGAATACATTTTATCCAATTTTCTAAACAATTGGTCATGATTTTCTTTTCATGCGGGCTGGATAGGAGTTTGTACATCATAGACTACATTATGTTTGATCACTTCAACAATATTTGAGAGGGATAGAAATTTATCCATTAATATTTCATCATATTATTGATTTTAAATTTCACTATGTGTTGGTTAATCATTCATGGATTGATCAGAAAAATTTTCGAGGTTTGGGTCTTCTAAATATTGGTTTCAAATTGGATTCTATATTTGGTTTAATACGGGGTTATTTTTAATATTATTTATTATAGTAGTTGAAAATGAGTATTTGAGATTCTTTGGACACATAGAAATTGATAGGGGAAAATACAAGATAAATGGGAGTGAGAAATGAGATATTTTTGTTGATAAAATAATGATAGTGTTTGAGATAACTTACTTGCATCCCTAGAGGTAGCACCAAAATTAAGTGATGCACATATTTAACATACTCATAGAAGTAGTCGTTGAATTACAAGTAGGGATTGAATCCAGAGGGACTGAATAAAAATCCTAGAGACACGTACATTCTATGGAGGATTGAATATGAAGTTACAAACTGTGAGGTTGAATTTAATATGGAAAATAGAATACTAATTTAGCTAAGAGAGGGTATTGAATATAAAAATGAAACACTTAAATATTTTAATGGAAATAAATTAAATAAGATGAGTCGAACCAATGTTATCGCTATGTATATATTGGTTGTATTTGTTTAGTAATAAAATATGTGGTCATTGATTCAAGATGTATCTAAAAAATGAGATAATTACACAACATAATTCACCAATTTAATACTTACACAATTCCAAGGATAATCACCAATTCACATATTGGATCACTTAAATGATAATTCCATGGAATTAGATCGTACTAGAACTCAAAATTATTCATCATTAAAGTTGGTGAAGATGAAGAAGAAAATAACTCACTGAATAGAAATCATTAAAATAATGAAATGATTTAAAATATTAAATAAAATGAATGAAATTTTAATCCATACACTTTCTACTCACCTGGATGAACCCATATGAGGTTTACCCCTCTATTGATGTTATTATATAAATGGAAGAGAGACGTAGACTTACAAAGATAGAATTATATAATTAAAACATTGAAATAAAAATCACTCCACCTTTGTGTAAATAATTTCATATAATATTTTGCGAATATAATTAATACTAATGGAAACAATATCATTGTGATATGAAGATTAATAGAAAAGGTTAATAAGAATAATTTTTATTATGAAACTAAAGCAATTCAAAAAACATACATGATATAATTTGAACACGCCATTAAAAACTAACAGCATAACCTTACAATTGAAAGAAAAACACAAATTCCAAAATCCATTCATTACCCCATCGTAAATGTAAAATTTTTGATACTATGGTTGATCCTGCATCAATAAATTACTTCCACATTAATTAGGGGAGTAAATGGTTGGTGTGAAATCAAATTAGATTTTACTTTTCAATGTTTCATATAAAAATAGGACCAGATTGATCACCATTTTTGTGTGTGAAAATGGTTGTATATGAAGTGTTAATTGAAGACAAATATCTTCTTATAGGTTTCCTCTAATATATTTCAAACTTTCATGCCAAATGGATCATCCATTTAGATGTTAGGATCAAATTGGTGGTCTGATTTTATGGGTCTTCAAATCTAGAAAAAAAATTAAATGTCAACTTTCAATCCTTGTATCACCTTGAAAACATCAGAACTAGCTCTTGACATAGTTTAATGAAATGATCCCCATAATTTTCCCTTTTTAATGTCAAAAACTGTGCATCAAATGGATGAGATTTTGGGGATCTACATTTAATTTAATGACCTAAGGTCTATTCCGCTTTGTCCAGAAATTTATGCATTCATTGACAAAAAATATCCATATTCCCTTATGATTCATCCATTGATCCTAAATGATAAAATTCACCATTCAAAGTGATAAATAATATTCCAAAATTGGAAATTCAGATAATCAATATAATGTATTCCCCATGAATATGATTAGTTAGCCCCAAATTGACACATTAAACATAAATCACATAATGATGTGAATTAATGATCAATTTATAAAAATAACTACAATTATTGTTTATGGACATTTAAAAACATAAATATAAATATAAAAAAATTAATATTAGCCTCTATTAGAAGAAAATCACACCCCAAACTATGTATTTCTAGTCCTGGGAAAAAAATATCCCAAACATTCCAAATTAAAATCCATTTTCTATAAAAAATTCAACATACAATCCTCATCAAAAGACAACATTAAAAATAATGATGAAACATTTAGTACTCATTTTACACAAGATACGATCAAAAAAAAAAAAAAAATCCCAAGACCAATCCCATTCCTTTGTTCAAATTTATCACCACATTTCATCCAATTACAACTAAGCATGATGAAGTGTTGTGTATATCAAAAGACAAAGGGGCCATTTTTTTGTTAAAGGGGAAAAAATGTAAGTACTCGGTTGGAATCACAATAAACATTAATATGTGTATCATGTTTTATATTTTTTAATTTTTTTAATTTCTTTTTTTATGATTTTTTGTTTTGTTTTCTTTTTTTGTTTTTTATACACAATTTAGACAAAAAGACTAAGTCGAGGAAAGAAAACTATAGATTCATGATTCCCAATTACCTGACTCCATACATTTTTTCAATTCCATACTCTAAAATAAAGCCATAAATCCAAAATCATGGAATGCGAACTTTGAAGTCCCGATCTCTAAGTGCCAGACTCCACGCATCAGGACAAAACATTTCTGAATGTATTATTTTATTTTTTTTGTATGGATACTCAAATTAAACATAAATTAGAGTCAAAACCCATGTTATAATGAAAGGTAAACAAGAAAATTAACCTAAACCCAAAAAAAATTGACCCTCATTTTTGAATTTTTATTAAGAGGATGAATATATAAATACTAAAAATCACATCGAACAATCTCACATTCCAAAAACTATGATCATGAAAATAAAAATCAATTAAAATAATATTAAATACATTAAAAACTATTTAAAATTAAATTTTCTTGTTTGAAAATTAAAATATGAAATGATAATGAATTTAAATTTTCCATAAAAGAATATTTTTTAAAATATATGATTTTAACTCTATTCAACATATAATGAAATTTCCTTAATTATTTGACTTGTAGATAATAGGTAGTTCTTAATTTTTATGAAATATGTAGAGAATTTTATTTGAATTTAACTCATGGAAAAAACCACTTGGTTTGAATATGATGACCTATCAATAATAAAACAATCACTTTGGCTTCATGGTATACATAGACTATACAGAGAAGATTGAATGCTCAATTTGAACATTAGAAAATATAGGTTTTATTTTGAAATATTAAATTCTTCAACTGCTAAATCTAACACAAAAGAAACATTACATCACATTGGAACCCCCAATGGGGTTAACTAAACAAAAAAACACAAAAACACCAAAGATAAAATAAAAACAATACATAAGTCAGGTTGCCTCACAAGAAGTTCTTAGTTTAAAGTCATTAGCTTGACCTGAACCCCCAAAATTATAAAATACCAACATTCAACATTTTAACTACCCCATTTTTATCCACTTATACTTGATTGATATTTATTATTTGTAATTAATTTGTGTCATGTACAATACCTCGTTCTACAATCAATGGGAAAATACAAGGAATATCATAAATGGTTGATCTAGTTGGTTCTATATTCTTGTTAAGACATTAATGATCATTCCTACTTTATTTGTTTTAAGAGAACAATTAACTACAAATAAAAAGTAATTTTTATAACTTATAAATTGATAAATTATAATGTAATTAAGGAAAATAATTTTGATCTTGGTTTGATTGAAATTTCATAATGAAGATTGGCAATTTGAATAAAAATCAGTTTCTTCACAAAATTTTTTAGAAAGAATCGGTTCCTTTTGAAAATATGATTCATCCAAAAAATTGGACATTTTAATGTCTAGTGGTGGTATGGACTCAAGTTTTGTTATTTCTCTAAATTTTTTAGTGATTGGTGGTCCTTAAAAATCAATAATGGAGTAATGTTCAAGAAAATAAAACCATGATGTCAAATTACCCTCTTGTGAATACATAAAATCAATTTCTTCCTGATATAAAGACACTTAAACAATTCCATGATATTATTTATATATCTGAAATCTAAATTTTGGTTCGTCTATAAATTCATGAGATGATTATGGTTGAAAAGATACTTCTATCAGTGATTATTAAGGGACAACATGAGTAGGAATGGGTTCTATAACCATTTTATTGATTTGTACTTATAATCTCAATGATTAATCTTTTGAAATCCTTTTATACATTTTTCAGACTATTGTTAAAGAATTTGTTGGGGATTGGGATGAATATTAGTTTGGACATCAGAGAATTCATTTAGTTTTATCTCCTCAACCATCTATGAGGAGGCTAGAAATTTACCCATTATGAATTCATCATACCATTGATTGTACATTTTATTGTGTGTGCGATAATCATTCATGTATTTATCATAGAAATTCCCTATTCTAGGGTCATCAAAATATTGGATTCCCTTTTGATTATATATTTTGTTTAATGTGGGTTAATTTTGATGATTCTTCATTATAGTAGGTGAAAATGTGTATTTGATATTTCTAGGACACAAGGAAACATAATCGTGAAAAGATAAGTGAAATAGGGGTGAGAAAAGATAATTTATATTGAAAAAATGATGACAGTGTCTAAGATAACTTGGGTCCCTGGTAACAGCTCTAAAATTTGGTCATTCCAAAATATTCCCAACTAGTAGAATCAGTTTTTGAAGTACATGTTGGGATTGAATCCATAGGGTCTGAAGAAGAAACCAAGTTACCCATACATTCTATGGAGGATTGAATGTGAAGTTTCCAACTATGAGGTTGATTTTAATGTGAAAAAAAGATTTGAAATGTAAATAAAAGAATGGATTGAATATAATAATGAAACACCTAAATATTTTAATGAATTCAATTAATGAAGATGAGTCGATCCAAGGTTATCTCAAGGGATATATCATATGTATATGTTTCTTAGAAAATTTTAGATCACTATTCAAGTTGTATATAAAAAATTTGATAATTCTAAAAAAACATTCACTAATTTAACCCTTAAATAATTCCAATTATAACCACTAATTTACTTATAGGATCACTTAAATGAGCACTCCAAGGAATTTTATCACACTAGTAATCAAAACGCGTCATCGTTAAAGTTAGCGAAGATAACGAATAAAATTAATCATCGAATAGAACTCTTTAACATAATGAACTGATATAATATATTAAATAAAATAAAATAATGTCCAATAAATACCATTGATACTCCATTAGATTAACTCATAATAGGGATACCACTCTATTGATGATATTATATCAATGATTATGGGAAGTAGACTCATGAGGGTGGAATTGATAAAGAAAGGCATTGAAATAACTATCAATCCACCACCATATGAAAAATTTCAGAAAATATTTTGTGAATAGATTCAATCCCTAATGAAATATTATAAAAAATATATTATTAATAATATAAAGGGTGAAGAATAATATTTCTAACTATGAAACTAATGTTATTATAAAAACTGGCATGAGTGAATTTGAACATGTGATTAAAAATTGACAGTGTAACATTACAATTGGATGAAAAATATGGATTCAGAAATATCTTCACCACTACCAGAATATATAGGACAATTTCGAGCTTAGGGTTGAGACCCCATCAAAAAATTCCTTCCCCATTAATTAGAAGAGTTAATGGTGGGTGGGAAATCAAAGGAGATTTGACTTTTCAATATTTCCCATAAAAATAGGACCAGATACATCCCCCTTATGACATGTAAATTAAACATTGAATATGGTAGAATATATATGGTTCATAGAAGAAAAATATCTTCTACCATGTGTCATCTTTTTTTTTTCAAAATTTAATACCAATTAGATATACTATTCAAATGTTATGCTCTAAATGGTGGGATTATTTTATGGGCCTTCAAATCTATCCCACAAATTAAATGTCAACTTTGAATCTAGGATCTAATAGAAAACATCATAATTAGCTTGGTACATAGTTCAATGAGATACTAATAATAATTTTATATTTATAAATATAAAATTTGAGCTTCAATGGGCATGAATTTTGGGCTACAATTTTATTTTATGGGCCTAATGTCCATTATGATTTGTCCATAAATTTCCGCATTCATTTCAAAAAATCTCCACCTTACATTGTGATTCATCCATTGATCCTAAAATATAAAATATTTCAAAAAATATGATAAATAATAAACCAAAATATAAGATTTAGATATTAAAAATTATAAATTCCATGAGAAGATTAGTAATTAGTCCGAAATTGACACTTTAAACATGAATTGCATAATAATGTGAAGTAAATACCAATTTATAAAATGAACTAAAAATTATGTTTATGGAAATTAAAACACATTGATTTTAAGATATAAAAAAAAATAATATTATCCTATTTCAGAGGTTCATCAGTTAAAAACTCTAATTATTTTAATTTGATACCAATAAATTGGTACAATAATTAGAAACAGATTACCTATGTTGTTTTTTTACCACTATTAAAACTAAAAAAATCCTATATCTAATAGTATAATTAATGCAGTCTAGTACTATATGATTAAAGTTATTTATTCTAATGATGGATGGATTCCACAAAAGCCCCATTTTTCTATGGAAGTGATTATGTGTACTTTCCATAACTAATGAAAGCATACATTAAATAGTTAGGGGTATACCATTGGAATATCTTGATAAAACCATATAACATACCTAAATCTGATCTGTAGACTCATATAGGTAATTTTATGATCATGTATATTTTGAATTATAATGTTAAGAATATTTTACACTTTACTATAAAAAAAGTGTCAATTGAAATGTTATATATTGTAAGACAACCATAGATATATGAAGAATTATTTAAGTCACTCACCATGGGAAAAAAATATTAAAAGAAAAAATCTGGGAATCTTATGAATATAAAAACTAGATTTCATGATGGGTGAAGAAGTGTCAGTGAACCTGAAGTTACACCAATTTAAAAAAATTAAAAATGGTATGAGTGGACCTGGATAATTAATAGACAAAAAAACCTTAAATGAATTAACAATGATATATATACCAGAATGTTAGACTGAAAAAAATGTGGAAATTGAGGAAAGTAATTTTTTTAAATGATATACTTTATATGAAAAAAATTGGTTATTTTGTACAGAATGATCTTTAGAGAAAAAAAATTACAGTTGAGGAAACTATAATTAGAAAAGGAATAAAATTTATGTTTCATTTTAATGATTCATATAAATATTCGTAATATCAAATGCATGAATGTGATAAAGAGATAACTCACATTAGTTAGATGTTTTTAATTTTTATAAAAAAGGGTGGAAAGAGGTAGTTCAAAAGGATGTTCTGAAAGCAGTATAAGAATTGCAATAATAGTTATAAAAAATATGTTTCATAATTAACATGTTTTTTGTGAATTATGAAAGTCCACAAATCACAAAATTACCTTAGACAAAAACATGAAATTAAAGTTAAAGAAAAAAACGTGGATAAAACACATATTTTTTTTGAGGGTGATATTGTTTGGATAGTTTGTACTCAATCAGTGATTCATTTGTGAAAATGATACATAAAACTTTTCACTGATTTGTGTACAATGTGAGGTAACTAATTCAATTTTCACTCAATTAATTACTCATCTTAATATTGATCATAATGTTATTTATGAACATGAAATAGAAAATAAGTCTTATTTTTGTTTTGATTCTATTTATTTTAATTTTAAATTCAAACTACTACTAAATGAAAATGAGGAATTTGGAATAATGGAGTTAGGATAATTGAATAATACACTGACATAAAAATTATAAATAAGATGCTGGATTATAAAAATGAGTAATTTAAAATGCAATGCGATAATTTGAATATTCGTATTTCCTAGGATCATGAATCTAAATGAAATTGTAATTCTACAATGTTAGAACTGAAAGAAGAAAATGATATAATTCATGACATTGTTGATGTAAATGATAATTACATAGATATAATATTTAATCTAGTTTGGAAATATTTAACTTATATTGGGAATATTTTTTGAAAGTTAAGAAAGAACTATGAAAGTGAGAAATGCAGTTTATTACTCTAATGTGACAACTTATACTGATTCAGAGACTATTCTTTATTACAATACGAATTTGAAAAAAACAATTTTCCAATCATAAAGAAACTTTGTATACTTTTTGTCATAGAATGGAATAATGTGATAGAAATGTGTCTATGATGAAAGCAAATATTAATAATAATGGTTTCATCTATAACAATTTATCACCAAGGATAAATAACACTAATTCTGTGAAATGTTCAAAAATATGTATTCATTTTATAACTTATTTTAAATGTTCAGTGAAAGGGAATAATTCCAAAGACTGTTCACTAATATTTACCTAGTCATTTTGGAATACAAAGACATTTATTTATAATGATCTTTAATCTAAATAGAACACAAATACATTTTTCAAATCTATTTAGATTTTGAAAGTTACTTATACTAATCTAATTAGACCTAATTTTTCATGTTTCCCCAAACACACTTCCTAATTGTTTAGTTTCATGAAATAATTATTAGATGTATCAAAGACTATTGATATTTAGATAGTGTTTATTCCAATGATAGGACTGGTGATATTTCTAAAAAAACTAATTTATAATTTATGTGATGGTGGCCTAGTCACATTTAGAGACAACTCTAAAAGAGATTTTAAATGTATTGGAGAATATGGTTTTTCTAAAACTATAATTTTTTCAATAGTATCATTTACAGATTCTTTAAAACAAAACATATTAAATATATCAAAACATTGTGACGATGAATTAACTGTAATGTTTGAAAATGATAAATTTAAAGTTTATAAAAATAAATTTATTTTATTTTTTGTAAATATAAAATAAAATGTATATAATACTAATTTTTTAACCTAACTAAATAAAATGCTAAGTGTTTAAGTGTTATAGAATTATATTTCAATCTAAGGAATAAGAAACATAGTGATGAAAACTTCATACTATATTTTTTTTCAAACCATTAAAATTTTTTACAATTTCCAATGTTACATACAAGTAAATTATCTATGATTACTATTTCAAGGTAAATAAGGACAAAGAATGAATTAAATCATAGAATGATGTTAGTACTATGAGATGAATAGAATTTTTAAATATGGGATTACTTGGTAATATAAAACCAATATTTTTTGGTTGTAAGAAGTTTGTATTTATAATTGATGATGAATATAGTAGATTAATCTTGTTCTATATCCTATTAAAATGAAAATGTAAATAATTTTTCTCCTGTAGAACAGTAAAAAATTTCAATAAACTCTTAATTACCTCTATCCAAGTTGATATAGGTATGGGATATTTTAAATTATAATATGAAAATATTTCGAATGAAATAATTATAATATCCATTTTCTACCCCTAGGAAACTACACCAAAAAGGTGTGGTTGAAAGAATGAATAGGAAAATACATAAAATTTCTAGATCAATGGTTATTGAATTTGATGTTTCTAAATATTTTTTTTCCAAATATGTAAATATATATTTCCTTGTTTTAAATATGGTATCTAATAAAAAAAATTTATACAAGGATCCATATGAATTTTTTAATTTATTTAATCAAAATATTTTATATTTATTGTAATTTTATAAAAAGTATTTATTTTAAAAATAAAAGATAATTTAAAAAAAAATTGATTCTAAAAGTGATGAAAGAATATTTTTTGTATATTATAATTCTATCAAGTATTATATTGTTTGAAAAAATAGAAATCTATTTGTTGAAGAGTCTTTGTATTTTATGTTTAATGAGATTATTAACAATAAATAAAATTATTATTCAAATAAAGATAATTATGAATTATATTATTTTAATTTTGGGGAAGATAATGAACAAGATTATGATAATGTATCAGTTAAGGTAGAAAATATATTCTTAAACAAATCCTAAAGAGTGGAAACATCATAAATATTTTCTTATTGAAACTGTAATAGGAATTATTGAATCTTGTATATGTACTAGGAAGTCTATATCATATTATTATACAAATATTTCCTTTTTTTATATTTTTTTTAACATTTAACAATTATGATTCTTTACAAGATTAAAAATATATTAAATCTATAAATAATTATTTAAATATATTTAAAATAAATAAATTTTTGAATTCAATTGAATTACAAAAAGAAAAACAAATTATTGGGATAATGTGGATTTTTTTTCAAAATAAGAAAGATGATTCATGAAATATTGTTTAAAATAAATCTAGAATAGTGGCCCAAGTTTATTCCCACTAATAGAGAATGAATTTTAAAATTATTTTAATCATATTTCTACTATGGAAGATATTTCCTTATTATTATATTTTTCTTATTTTAAAAATAAAAGATTATTTCGAATTGATGTATTATGTTCATTTAAAATGGAATAATTTATGATATGGTTTATTTTGAAAAACTCTATGGATTTGAAATCGAATAATTTTCAAATCATTTATTTAAAAATAATGAAGGATTATTTGGTATTAAATAATCCCCTCAATTTGATTTATGAAATACTAACTCAATTCTTATAGAAAATGATTTTTTAAAAATGTAATGTTGATATTACCATGTACATAAAGAAATTTCCAAAATATATTATGATTATAGATATTTTTCTTGGTGATATAATATTTGTTTCAATAAATGATTTATAGTGTAATAATCATACTAATATAATTACCACATATTTTTATAGCACTTCTCATTATACCACTATTATCTATATCCCATAATAACACTTCTCTTTCTAAACTAATCACCTAGGTGCCACTATGAGATGCATCCCATGATTATGATTATCGTTATCCTATATAACATTATAGAGTCGATACTTCTCATTTTTAAAAACACAAAGTATATGGATTGGTATACTATCCATAGTATCTCCATAAGTAGCGCTCAATCATTGGTGATGGATCAAAACTTTACCTTTTGTGAGAAACAGATTTACACACCAACACTATGGGTCGCTACTCACTAGTTTTTGATGTTACATTAAAGTGGGTTCTATACCAACCGTGTGTTGTATAGACTTAGAATGAGTAGTCATTCAACTAAATTCCATGAGGTGATACACAATCTATCATGAATAGAATCCTAGCCAACCATGTGACGTGAAAGTACATAAAGTGAATGATACTGGAATATATCATGAATCAAAATCAATACCTTCTATGGATTTGTTTTTCAATTTATCATGAGGCACTACAACCAAAAACTAGATTATTTTCCAACTTATAGTGAACCCACATACAAATTGAATATGAATCTAAGGTTTCTACACTGATTTTTTTTGTTATGATATGTACAAAAATATTTTTTTAACTACAAGAAATATTTTTTATAGCATTACATTATATTTTGTTTCTTACCACAAGTATATTTTATTTTCTACCTGACAAAAAATGTTTTCAATGTTAGTATAGTGACCATGAGTTTATTCCACCGATGGTTAGTACATCACATTAATTATTTTTTAAATGAATGTGTTTTTTATGTCACAATGTTTCAATGTCATTTTTATAAAAAAAATCAATAAATTTGATTAGTTTATTTAACTATTTTATTAATGTGTAAAATAATTATATATTATATTCTCGTTGATATAATTTGATGAATAATAAATATCATATTTATTATAATGAAATAAAAAATTATCATGTGATTCATTATATAATTTTTTTTCTATAATATTGGAATTATTCATTTAAAGTATGTTTATGAGTGTAATTTTAATTAATTTAAATACTTGAAATACTATTATTTATTTCAATGGATCTATTTGAAATTTTTCTAATATTTTTGATGTAGAATTTAATGCGAGTCAATATTAGTATCGATAAATCTTGGTGTATTAATAGGTAATGAAATGTTTTATTTTTTAAAATATTTCTAACTTTAATAGGGTATAAATGTGTTTAGAAAACTCCTGCATAAAAATATTAAAGATGATTATTAGTGATTCATTGATAAAATAATATCAAGTGATATAGTTTAAAGTCTTATTCCGCAAATCTTGATAAATTATTATTTTATAATAGTAACAAAGATTATCATATGATACAATGTTCATCCATGACTAAAGTTTTATTTTCAAGATCACGATGTGTTTCAACTATTACATTCATTTATACTGAGTTGATCATGATAAAAAATATTTATTTTAATAAATTTCTTATCCCTTTTATTCTTTAATTTTTTTATGTCTTTCATCATATTAATCTCCTTTAATATTTTTTATTTATATGTTTTAGTTTATGTTTTTCCCAATCCCATGAAAACCTCATATTGGTCATTCTACCACCCCAAAGGATGTTATTGGTTTCATAATTTCAATAAAATGTTTCCTCTAGACTAGGTTGTGACTTTAGAAAAAATTTTGGTATATCCCTCTTGGTATTGAAAATGGAAAATATTTAAAATTGATATAACACCATTAAAAGTGAGTACATCATAGTGGGTACCAATAAACCTGCATATTATAGAAGGCTGAAGAGTGTAGTAGGATATTGGTGATATGAAAAACTATAAAAAATGTGTTAATTATTTTTATTTCTATTGAAATATAAAAAATGAACATGGAACTCATTATAAATTATTAAAACCATAAACTATTATTTTATATTTATATTAAATGTTTTTTTAAAATAACTATTCACCCACTTCAAGTAATTTTTTTGGATCAATCTCAATACAAATAATTGGAATCAGAGCCTGGCCTTGATTAGTTACTAACTCTGATTATTTAAATTTGATACCAAATAATTGGTATCAAAATTAGAAATAGTTCACCTATTTTTTTTAATTTTACTTCTATGTTTTCCAGAACCTCTTAGACCTAATAGTCTAATAAAAAAGTCAAGTTTTATAATATAGAAGTTATTATTCCAATGATGGATGGATTCCACAAAATCCACCATTTTTTAATGGATGTGCCAACATCTACTGCCCATACCTAATGGTAGTCTACCTTAAATAGTTATGTTTATAAAATTGTACTATCATGGAGAAACCATATAAATTACTTGATTATGATCCATAGACTCTAAAAGGTAATGTCATGGTCAAGTATGTTTTGAATTAAAATATGAATAATACTTTGTACTGTTCTATAATTAGAAGTTTTTATAGCCATGATTCATCATGTAAGACAATCCATATTATATAGATAATTATTTGGTCATTCATTATGGGGATGACAAGAATAAAAGAATAATTTTTGGAATTCAATTACAATAAAACCAATATTTCATAATTGGTGAACAAGTGTCAGTGTACCAGATATTCCACAGATTTACAAGAATTAAAAATTGTATGAGTGGACCGGGGGAACTAATGGACAATACGACATTATATAAAAGAGTAATGATTGATATACCAAAATTATGGCATGAAAATAATTTGGAAATTTATGAAAGTAATAATTTTAAAGGGTATTTTTTAGATTAAAAAATTGGATATTTTATATAGAATGATATTGAGGGTAAAAACATTGCAGAGTTGGAAAAGATATTGAGAGAAGGTATAAAATTTAAGCCTAAAGTTAACAGTTCATCAAACTATTTAAAATTAGAGTTGTAGGAATGTAAAAACTGTATGGCTCACATTATTCAGATGTTTTCATGTTTATAAAAAACCAAGGTGGAAAGTGGTATTTCCAATGGATGTTAAATAGGGAGTATAATAATGGTAATAATATTAATAATAATAATTTTTTAGAATTAACCTATATTGAGTGCATAATGAAATGACATATTAGAGAAGACACCCCCAAACACAAACATCTAATGATAGAAAATGAAAAAAGTTGTAAGAAAAATTTTATTTGTTTGAGGTATGTAACTTTTTAGATAGTTCAGACTCATTCTGTGATTCTGGAAGTGAACATGAGATAAATAACCTTTCTTTTATTTGTGCACAATGTGAGGTAAATTATTTATTTTTTACTCAACTAATTACTTGTTTTATTATTGATAATAATGATATTTATGAAGTTGAAATTGAAACTGAGTCTGAATAGTGTATTGATTATAATTTTACTAATTATATAGTCAAATAGGTGCTTAAAAAATTTGGAATTTGAATTATGGAGTTAGGATAATTGAATAATAAACTGAAATTGAAATTTAAAATAAGATGTTGGTTAAAGAAAATGATAAATTGAAAAGGTAATGTGATAATTGGAATATCCGTGTTTCCCTGGATGAATAACCTAAATAGAATTTTAATTCTACAATGATAAAACTAATAGATGAAATTTAAAGAACTAATTAAATTCTAGATTTTAATGATAAAGACATACAAATAAGATTTTATTTTATTTTGAAATATTTAACTAATATTAAGAATGATTGTATGAAACTTGTGAAAGAAATAAGAAACTGAGAAACAACATTTCTTCTTCTAATGTTATAGTTAATAATAGTTTAAAGACTATTCCAAAAGGGAATATTAATTTAAGAAAATATGATTACCATTATAAATAAACTCTATCTAATTTTGGTCATGGAAAAGAAAATCATGATAAAATTATGTCTCATGAAACCAAACTATATTAAAAATGGTTTTGGTAGTAATATTTTATCACCAAGGATAAATAACAATACAATTATTAAAATTTGAAAAGGAAGTATTTCTTGTGTAACCTATTTTAAATGTAGAATGAAAGGGAATAATTCCAATGAATTTTCACTAACATTTATAATTTCATTTTGAAATACTATGAAATTTATTTCAAATTATCTATCTTCTAAATAATAAAAAACTACATAGTTTAAATATATTTTTATTTTAAAAGATTCTAATACTAATCTAATTGGACCCATGTTAGCTTGTCTACCAAAAAATTATACATTACTATTTAATTTTTGTAAATATTAATTATATTCATCAAATAAACATTATATTTATTTAGTTTCTATTCCATACACATGACTCTTCGTATTTTAAAATTTCTAATACATAATTCATGTGATTGTGGCCTAGTCACATTTATAGATATCTCTAAAATACATATTAAAGGTATTGAATAACATGGTTTTTCTAAAACTATTATTACATAAAAAGTATTATTTTTAGATGGTTTAAAATAAAATTTATTAAGTATGTAGAAACTTTATGATAATGGATTAAAGTTAATTATACAAGATGATAAATGTACAGCTTTGAAAAAAAAAATTATTTTATTTTATTAAAATAGAAAAGATAGTTTTTATACTATTGTTTTTTTATCCAACCAAATAGTAATTTAAGTTATTAAATGTTATAGAAGTATGTTCTATTCTATGGAATAAGATAAATGGTTATGAAATCTTGTGACTACAAACCTGCTTTTCTAAATATGAACATGTTATAAAATTTCCATTGTTACATACATATATGTAGATTATCTATGATTCCTATTTCAAGGGAAATCAAGATAAAAAACATTTAAAACTCTTAATGATTCTAGTAATGCTATATGTCTTGAATTGTAAAACATGGGATTATTTGGTACTATAAAACCAATCAATTTTTGTGGTATAAATTATGTTTTTTAATTGATGATTATTATATAAGATTCATCTGGTTCTATATCATATCAAGGAAAAATGAATTTTAAATATATTTTTACATTCTACAAACAATTTCAAATTTTCTAGAAATAATCAATTGTTTCTATCTGAGTAGATTTATATAGGCAATTTTTTAATTTAGAATTTGATAATATTGTGAAGGAAATAGTTATAATTGAATTTTTTCTGCACCTAGGACACCACAAAAGAATGAAATTGTTGAATAAAATAATTGGTCAGTACATAAAAAGGCTATTTCAGTGCTTATGTAATTTTATTTTGTTAAGTATTTTTGGGAAGAAGCTATAACTACATATTTTCATGTTTAAAATGGTGTATCTTTTAATATATTTTAATATAAAACTTATTATGAATTATTTAATGTTTGTATACCAAAAATTTGATATTTATGGTACTTGGATACAATGAATTTATTCTAAAAATAGAAGATAATTCACAAAAATTTAATTCCCAAAGTGATGAAGAAATATTTTTAAGATATTATAATTCTATTAAGAATTATATGGTATTCAAAAATAGAAAGTTAGTTATTGGTGTGTTTTTTAATGTCATGTTTAATGAAATTATTAAATACAAGAAAAATTACTTATCAAACAAAGATAATGATGATTATCTGGAATTTAATTTTTTTAGATAAAGAACAAGATTATGATAATTCATTAGTTGATGGAGAAAACATTTTCTTAAACTAGTAATAAATGGTGTAGAATTCATAAAGATTATATTATTGAAAAAGTAATTAGAAAATTTGAATATGTCATAAATACTTGGAAGTATATTTCATAATACTTTAAAGATATTTCTTTTTTGTTAATCTTATTCCTATTAACAAATACTATTATTTAATTGATTCGAACTTAATTAATGCGATGCATGATGAATAAAATCCATTTAAAAGAAATAAATTTTTTTAATTCAATTTAATTAAGAAAAAATAATAATAATATGAACAACGTGGATTATTCAGAATATGATATATAAAAAATGAAACATAGTTTAAAATAAATCCAAAATATTGGCTGAAGTTTATTACCAATAAAATGGTATTGACTTTGAATATTATTTTTATCATTTTTCAATGATGGAAGCTATTATAATCATATTAACTTTTTATTATTTAAAAAATAAAAATACATTTCAAATTGATGTATAATATGTATTTATAATTTTAATAATTTCTTATGATTTTTATGTTAAATACCCTCTGGATTTGAAAATGAAAAAGTTAAAAATCATGTATTTAATCATAATAAATCATTATATGTTCTTATAAAATATCCACAAGACTGTTATGAAATATTAATTGTATTCTCATTGGAAATGATTTTGTTAAAGGTCTAGTCGATTCAACATTGTTTATAATGATTTTTTCATTTGATCTTATTATTATAGAGTTTTATGTTGACGATATAATATTTGGATCAAGAAATGATTTACTATGTAATGATTTCTACAAACAAATGACCAGTGATTTCAACAAGAGCTTATAGGTAGTATTGATTTTTTTATTTACTTAAAAATTAACCAATGAAAAGATAATATTTTCATAAATCACTCAATGTATAATAAAGATCTTTTTTAAAATTTGTACCCTGACTTATGGAAGACTATAAAATCACTGATGTGTATTAATTTAAAATTTTATATAGATGAATCTATAAAGTTTGTTAATATTATGTTTTATAGATTTATGATTGGAAGCTGAATCTATTTGACTTCATCTAGACCAGATATTATGTTCTCTGAGTGTTTTTGTGCAATATTTCAATCGAATCCTAAATAATTTCATCTTAAAATAGTTGAGGGAGTTATAATATATATGTAAGGAACTATTGGTAATGGTTTATTTTATTTAGATCCAAATTATTATTGATTTATTATATACCTTTGAATCTAAAATTTGAGGTTTTAGGTTTGAAAAAAAAGAACAACATGTATTTGTCATTTTGTAGGAAAAATTTTAATTCATGGAGTTATGATAAATATCTATCAATTTCATAGTTTATATATGAGGTTGAGTATGTTTCTATAGTTAGTTTTTTTTCACACGGTATATGGATTAATTTTTTGGTGATTTTAGTATTATCTTCAATAAAATTTCAATAAAATGTGATAACTCTAGGGAAATTTTAATTATTAAAATCATATGTAAAAATCTATAATACAACATATAGATGTTAGATTTTAATTTTATGGGGAATCTTGTAAATATTGGATATATGTACTTATAATTTTTTCCAATGAAAAATAACTAGTTAACATATTCAATAAACTATTAGATTCTGTAAATATTGAGAAAATTAAGACTAAACTAGTTTTATAGAAGATTAATATTTTATTTATAATAATTACTACATATTTAAATTGGTCACAATTTTAGATTTCTGCTTACATGAATACTATTATTAAATGATATTTTTTCTAAAAATGTTCTGTTATGTTAATTCTAGTTTGTTGATACTATTTTTTATTTAATAGGTATAAATTTTATTTAATTTTAATGTACATTTTGATAAATTTCAGAAAGTGGGAAAAGGTTTTGGAAATTTAGATAAATGTTCAAATGTTTAATTTACTAAAATGGTGATATTATTTATGCATGAACTTGTCTGTTAATTCTTTAATATTTTATTTTTATTAAATTACAATTTATTCACATTTAATGAAATTAAAATAGTTTAAAAAAATATATAATTTCAAAATATTAATTGATAAATGAAAATTACTGAAAAATGTTTTATACCAATTATATGTGTACCGGTTCTAATAATTGAAATTATTTTTCTTATCCTATTTTAACCTAATTTAGTTTATATTAATATGTTTCTAAAATATTATGTCACATGTTATTTTCTATTTTTAATTTTATTTTTAAGAAAACATATATAATTTTTTTATTTTTTAAAAAATAATTTTAAAATATAGTTTATATATATTCTTATATTAGAATTTATTTTAAATAATACTAATATATATTATTATATCAAGTAGTATTTATCTTATAAAATTCATAGTTTTATAATATACAGTCTTCATTTTTTATTTAAATGGTTATATATATAAATAAATAAATAAATAAATATATATATCAGAATATATCATATATTTATATAAATTTTATCTCTTCACTACATTTTCTTTGTGGCTACCTACAATACTTCGTCTGACCGTCACAACATCACCTCATAAAAACACATATCCAATATAGATACCATGTTTTCATGATAATTACACCGAAATCATGAGATATCATGGTCAATATAGAAACTGTATATCTTGTCCTTCGCACGGGCAGTTCATCATCATATTTTTCTTATGAAGAAAATTGTTATAACCCCCTTTCCCCAAAGATACCCCTCCTAGAATGGAAATGAATAAGGGGATATAATAACCCTATTTTCTTGCCTCCAGTAGGCCACGGGTTGGAAACTAGCATTAAGGGTGTACAAATATCATAATATGGGATGCATTACCCCTTTTTAGAAAACAAGATCAGAATATATGATGGATCTTCCGCACAAAAACTCCATGAAAAATAGAAAGAAAGAAATCCAAAACCATCCCACATGTATGTTTAAAAAATAACTGATACAAAAATTTCTCCAAAGTAAAATACCAAAATAAAGATAAGAAACGAAACATCAACCTTTATGATTCGAGCTAGTAAGTTCCAACACTATCCATGAAATCCCCCTAGAAACTTGAAAAAAATTTCATATACATAGGCTGAGATTACATGAATACTCAGTTGGAAACCAAAGTCTCTCATGCACAATGAAGGAAGCATACCAATGCCCCTGTGAGAAAACAATAGAACCAAAAAGAACCTAACAGGTATACTAACCATCCCAACCCCACTAATGCATGACCACCAAATAATGCAAGTCAAGTATTGTAATATAATTCACATTGATGATAGTGTATCCCACACCAATTTCCCACTGATTAGCCACTCTCACACCCTAATGACAAACATCACGATACTCCCACCTCTTCCGAACATTCCCTATCACAACACACCCACACACACCTGGGCCACAAACCACATCACATTCTGCCTGTATACACCTGGGCCTTAAACCACATCACATCCCACCCACACACACCTTGTCCTCACAACGCATCACTTCTCATCATGAAGATGCCTGGGATACTGCATAACAACTCATCCTGAAAACACATGGGACATTAAAACTCATCTCATCCCAAAGACACCTGGGAAAACAAAAATCTCCCAAACACTCCTAGGCTTCACAAACCACAAACATACCAAGGTATCCTGGGTTATCACTTCCTAGAAGAAAGTTCAAGGAAGAGTGGGTGGCTAACCGTCAATCATCCCACCATGATGTTTGGGAAAGACACCCTCCCTCGTGATGATGGGGGTTTTCAGCACATAATGATCAACTAGGGTGGGATTCATATATAAATAAAAAGGAAAAAATAAATGTGTATACATATATAATACAAAGTACTCATGCCCAACCTTTGGATTCTCAACCAACAACAAACTCACAAAACCACCTTTGCTGCTACCTATAAATGAATGACCACTCAAATGCCACAAAACCAATTTCATATTTCCAATAAATTAATTTAACCAATTTCCATTCTTTATTGAAATCTCATTTATTCATTTCATTAACCAGACGAACCCAATACAGTTACAAACATTATTAACTACTTATTTAATCATTTATTCCATTACTATCTTGAAAACTGCCAAGAAAAGCACACAACAAGAAGCACATCCAACGTCAAAAATGGAGAAACTCTGATCAAATTACCCATACTAACCATCACCAACCTTCTTCAAAGTTATCCCTAGAAATCCATCCACACACCACCACAACCAGAAAAACAAACATCGCATAACCCGATCACATCCCCTCTACGCAATGATCCTCATCCATTCCATAATCAATAAATCTCTCAACATGAGGTTCGATCACATTGAACAAACTATTCCATGACACACAATCGTTCCCACACACCACAACAAGACCAAGAATGATCCCCCACACATATCTCATCACAACACAAACCAAGTCAAAACATATTTAGATTTAACAGGTTATTCATTATTTAATTCGTCTTGTTAATTCAGGGGTTATCATAGAAATAATATGATCATGGGGAATCCATTTGCTAGATGAATATAGGTGATTAATAGTTTTCATATATAATCAATCAATGAAAAACAAACATCATTCATTCCATATACCATCACATGTGAAAATAAAGGCCCCCAACGTGCATGATTTTTAGTGGGTAGTTAGCCTATTAAAATCACAATAACAGTAAGACAAATAAAACAAAAACTGGAATCACTTTCCACATCCCCGTTGTTTATTGAATTAAAACCAATTCAATTTTATTAATTAATCTAGAAACAACCATTTCACAAAGGTAACATCTATATACCCACCCCACATGATACAAAAATAAAAAAGATGATGGGAATACTACCTGGAATAAGATACAAACTAAACTTCATGATTTCACCAAGATAGGGGTGTACATGTAGTAAGAAAATCACTAGGCAAAACAAAAACCACAAGCTACAACACCCTACTCGACTCCTATAGAATGAATAACTTTGGGCGTCCCATAGCAAGGGAAAATGACAAGGAAGAACAAGGGGAAAAGTGTGTCTTGTCTTAAGAATGATCGAAAATAAGCAGTGGTTTAGATAAATTTTTGATTTTACAGTATAGGAGGACCAGGTCAAGATAATGTTTTTGACCAAGTAAAAGCCTTGGGTCCCTTAGTAAAATTTATACAAGAGTTATGGGATTTTAATTTGGGTTATATACAACAAAACAAGGATTTCATGGAATTTTACATCAATAAAAATGATAAAGGGGTGAAACTATAGGAAGGTAGGAACACTGTTCATGACCCACCATTATACGAGGCGCCGTTCAACAAGTCACTCTTCAAAAAGTCACCATTAGATGAGTTACCATTTGGAAAGTCACCATTCTTTGAGTTCGCATTCAGCATGTCACTATTTAGTAAGTCACCTTTCAACGTGTCACCATTCATCAAGTCACCTCTCGGTAAGTCACCATTTGGTGCGTCACTTCTCATGAGCTATCCTTAGGTGAGGCACTATTGGATGAGAGACCGACATCGATCCATAGACAAAAAGTCACCACCAGTGAGCCACTGCCAGTGAGTGACCTCCATAAAGTCACCACCAGTGAGTCACCACCAGTGAGCGACTTTCTAGGTGAGCCACCATTAGAAAACATGGAAAACTGGGAAATTTTGAAAAGTGGTGAAATGAAACACCTTGATTCCCTAGAGAACCTCAAACAACAAATTATCACAATGTAATGGACTAGAGAGGTTCAACCCATTACATGAGGTACCTATCATACTATTTTCTCCCTCAAGTATTTAAAACCAACCTGGTAGGAAAAAAGAGGAAGGGTCTGAACAACCACCCCTCGAGATACCTCTCAAGGATATCACTATGATTGAAGAACCACTACCGAATAAACACATGAAATTTCAATGATAAACCACCATATGTTGTTCAAAATCATTGGTTGAAACCTTGACATCCATAAAACCTCCTTCTATATCTCTTAACCTGACCGACCACAAGACAGGCTTCATGGGAATAACTACAAAACCATCTGAACACACAAATCAGGGAACCCCGTCCTCCATGTCAAGATACTATATGCTCTAGGTGGCACAAAATCACCCACATAGGTTTAATCTCATCAATTTAACGTGTCTTGATTAAGAATTGGGTCCTCCCCTTTTTTATGTCAATACATAATCATAAATATCACAACACACACCACAAGGAAAGGAGAATAAATTATCACATATAAAACAAGGTTTAAATATCTCATCAGAAAGAAAAACGGAGAAAAGAAAAAATAAAAAAACTATGGGTACTAGAAAAGAATCCATTGTTCTCACTCCCAAGTACTCTCATCATGGAAACCATGACACCACAACACACGAACCAAAGGAATGGTCTTCCCATGTAGAACCTTCTCTCCATCATCCTAGATCTCCACCAGTCATTCCACAAATGTTGTATTGTCATCGATATCTAATTATCCCAATTTGATGAAATGAGAGTCATCATGAAGATACTGATTATGCTAAGAGATGTGAACGATTTCATGGATCCCCTCCAACTGTATTTGCAACCCCAATCGGTATGCCACCTCGCTGACTTGCTCTAACACCTCGAAGGGCCCAATGAACCTGGGAGAAAGATAACTCACTCTACCAAAACTCCACTTCCCACGTTGAGGTGAGAAATTCAAGAACACATGGACCCCAACCTCGAACTCCAAGGGTATCCTCCTACGATCTCTATAAGAATTATGACGGTCCTACGCTGATTTTATCCACTCTCAAACAAGTTAAACTTTCTCTTTCGTATTCTGCACCAAATCCGAACCAAGAATAACTGTCTCCCCAACCGTCATCCCACATAATAAAGAATGACATAGTCTTCCATACAATTCACTAAATGGATCTATTCTAATGGAAAATTGATAAATATTATTATAAGATAACTCCTCCAAGGGCAAGGGTCTTACCCAGGATTGAAAAAAGCCCAAGACGCATGCCCACAACATATCCTCTAATTACTAGATAGTTCGTTCCATATTCCCATCTGTATGAGGGTGGAAAGGAGAATTGAGGCATAACTGGGTGTCAAAGACATGCTGTAATCACCTCGAGACTCACAAGGTAAACAATGTATCCAGATATGAGATGATGGCCCTATGAACTTTGTGCAACCGCACCACTTAATCCACATATCTTATAGTCAAATCAACCACTATGACTGAATCCTTAATTTCTATGAAGTGGGACTAATTCATCAACTGATCCATTATCAACCAGATAACATCACAACCTCTTTGGGATTTGGGTAAACATATGAGTAAATCCATTGAGATGTCATCCAATTTCCACTCGGGAACATCTAAGGGATGCAACAAACAACCAGGAGTATGGTACTAGTATTTCACCTTCTAAAAAACCAAGCACTTTTCCACAGACCCTGCCACTGCCTATTTCATACTAGGCCACCAAAATTTTATCCTTAATCCATGATACATATTATAAATTCAAAGATGTACCACCAATGGTGAGCTATAAAATTCATGGTTGACTTCCTCGAGGATCAAATAACTTAGCTCGAAACAATATTCGGTTATGACCATCCTACGGACATCATTCCAGAGCATCACCATGGCCAACACGATCAAATATCACCTCTACCTTTGAGTCTTTCCACTGAGGCTCCTCCACCTAATACATTGGAGAATATTACCCCATAATCTATAATAAATATCCTCTACTTATATCCACCCTTGCTTCTAAATGAAAGGCTGCTGACTCCTCTATTTCCTTCTAAGCATATGTAGACTCCCTGGAAACCTCCCTCTATGACTTCATTCTAAAATAATTTTCCATGAAGTTTCCATATCATTAGGTGTAAGAGATATCAAAATCATAGTCCCAAAGAAATTCCATCCACCATCACTGTTGCAGATTCAAATCTCATTGGGAGATGATATACCTCATGCTATTGTGGTCCGTGAAGTAAACAATGCGCTCCCCAATGAGGTAATTCCCCCAAAACATCAGAAAAAACACAACTTCTGCTAACTCCATGTCATGGGTTTCATATTTATTCTCATGCAGATATAACTTACTAGAACCATAAGAGATCACTACCCACTACTAAATTAGCACGTATCCCAAACCTATATGGGAAAAATCAAGAAAATCCTCAAACATCAGCCCTTCCTTAGGAAATCAGAGAACTAGGGAACTAACCAACTTCTCATTACGGTAACTTAAAGTTGTATGGCGCTGAATAAACCACAAAAAATCTTGGTAATTTCTAGTCAGAGTTATTAGTAAGACTAAAAATCAAGACAAATTGGGTATGAACATTCGATAATAGCCTGTGAGACCAAGGAATGACTGACTAAAAAATAACTTTTTTATTATCAAACACTTTTAAGGAAAAGTGAGAAACCAACTATTTAACCAAGGAATATATGAACTTCTTTCACATTATTGGGGGGTAACCAAGAAAAAACTTCTTCAACCATCAATGAGTCTACTAACACCCCCTATTAAGACACCATGTGCCCAATAAAATGAACCTCTAGTGTCCAAATCTTCACTTGGATAGATTTTCGTAGAGCTGGTGGTGTCGAAGAACCTATAAGATAGTCCTAAGATACTAAGTATGATCCTACTATAACTTTTATTATATCACGATTTCATCGATGAGCATGATTAATAACCTGTATAAGAACTCATAATAAATGGATTTCATAATCCCCATGAACACAAATAGTGCGTTCGTTACACCGAACAACAAGACTGTGAACTCTAAGTTCCCATACCTGCATCTGAAAGTAGTGTTCAGGATATAGCCCTCCTTTACCCTCCACTAGTGATATCTAGAAAATAGATCGATCCTAGAAAACCAACATTCCCTATCAGCTGGTCGAAAATATTGTCTATCCATAGAAGGGGGTAATGGTTCTTAGCTGTAACCTGGTTTAGCCTCTTATATTATATGAACAAACTTAGACCACAATCTGCCTTTTTGGAGAACAATAGTAGAGCTCCCTAGGGTGACACACTGGGCTGAATAGATCCCTTCTTCATCAGGTCAATTTTTCAATTCCTCAACTCCCTCAACTCATAAGGTTTCATCTAATAAGGATCCATCAAAATCAGAGAAGCACTAGGATGGAGGTATATCCCGAACTCAACATAACGTAAAGGGTAAAACATCACAAAAAACTCAAGGAAAACATCTAGAAACTCCCCAATGAACTTGGTAACCTCCACCATCTCAACATCTACTGATTCCACTGACAGATCATACAACAAGGAAATGACAGGCTCTACACACCAACTTCCCACCTAAATACCTCACTCGCCAACGAAAGACACATGATGACCATCCCAATCTAAAAAAATGACTCTACCATAGAAGAAATCAATAATAGAATGCATAGAATACAACCAGTTTATTCTAAGGATGACATTGTATGGAAACCTCTATAGAAATAAGATATCCCAACAAGACTTATGTAGTCCCATCATCAATATACACCCCTCGAACAAATCAAACAAGTTGGTTTGGACTCCGACTAGCGTACTCATCACCAGGGGAACAGTAAAACTCTTTACATCTAGTCCTAAATTATGGGCTTGACCAGGGTGAAACAAATGAGTGTGAAGCTTCTGAATCAAACAAGGCACAAGAAAGGGTACAAAACAAACTGTTCGTACCTCTAACGACCTCCATACATGCTGGAACTCCTCACTCTGTAATGTGAAACTGACAACGCCCAATTCCTCTTACTCTCTAATGATGACCACACCCATGGTCATGCTTGGTTCACAGTACCTAAATGAAATGGAAATCCTGGGGTCAGCCTCGACATGCTCTATCTTCTATTAGAGTAGCAAAATACTGCTTTCCCTTCTGCTGAAACTGCCTTGTCGGGAACTACTGCTGAGGATGATGCTAAGCCTATCCACGTCTACCAAAATGATCTTGGGAAGCCACTGGGAACTGATTCTAAGGTTGACCAAAAACCCCACAAAAGATACAAGTCAGCCCCAATTCCATCTCACTTGGCTATTCAATAGGCTTAAAGTTCATGAACTATATCACGAGGGCCCTAATATCCAATTTCCTAGCAGGTATCCCTATCCTATGTCACACACCAAGGTCAACTGGAAATATTACCATAACATTCAATGTAATAATCATTGTGCCCAACTGAAACCTCTATTTTATCTCTCAACCATAAGCTCTGATACCACTATGTCACCACCCCTTCCCTAAAGATACCCCTCATCAGATATAAATTAATAAAGGGAGATAATATCCCCTCGTGTACCTCCTTCAGTAGGCCTAGGTTTGGAAACTAGAACCATGGGTGTAAAAAATATAAAAATATGGGATGAATTACCCATTTATAGAAATAAATATTGAGATATATGATTGATCATCAATAAAAAAATCCAAGAAACATATACAAAAATAAATCCAAATCCATCCCACATGCATGATTATAATATTGCTGATACATAAAAAAAAGTATCCAAAGTAAAATACCAAAACAAATCTAATCAGTTACACAACAACAATCAAGATCCCAACTAGTAAGGTCTAGCATAGTCCACGAAATCATCATGGAAACCTAAAAATAGTTTCATATACATAGGGTTAGAATACATGTATACTCAATAGGAAAACCAAAGTCTCTCATGAACATGTGAAGGAAGCAAACTGATTCCCCTATGAGAAAAAATCATAACCAAATAGCACCTAACATGTATACTAACCATCCCAACCTTAGAACAACCCGATCCCCAAATAAATAATTTCATGTAATGTAATATAATGCACATCAATGATATTATACCCCACACCACTTTCCCACCGATTAGCCACTCTGACATCCTAATAGAAAACATCATGGTGCTCCCCCCTCTTCCGAACATGCCACATCACACCCTCCTGCACACACCTAATCCACAAACCACATAACATCATGAATTCATACACCTAGGCCTCAAACCACACTACATACCACTCACAGACACCTGGGCCTCACAACACATCACATATCATCCCGAAGATACTTGGGATACTGCATCATAACAAATCCCATAAACACATGGGACATCACAACTCATCTTATCCTGAATATGCCTAAGAAAAAAAAATTTCCCACTCACACATGGGTCTCAATAACAATAAACATCCCAAATAATCATGGGATATCACTAGCTGGATGAAGGAGAAAGGAAGATCAGGTGGACAACCATCCATCCTCCCACTAGGGTGTCTATGAAAGACACCCTCCCCCATGAAGATGGGTGTGTTTGGCATATAGTTCTCATCTATGGTGGGGTGTGTATAGAAATAAAAAGGATAAATATTGGTTTATACATATCTAATACCGAACAGTCAATCCCAATCTATGGATTTTCAACCAAAAACCAACTCACAAAAACCACATTTGATACTACCTCTAAATGCATGACCACTCATCCAACAACAAAACCAATTTCTTATTTCTAATCAATTAATTTAACCAATTTCCATTCTTTATTAACATAACATTTATTCGTTCCATTAACCAGAAAAACCCAAGTCAGTTATAAACATTATTAACCACTTATTTATTCTATTAATATCTTGGAAACTACCAGGCACATCACACATCTGGACGCACAACCAAAGTCCATCATATAGAAACTATGTGTGAATTACCCATACCAACCATCACCAACCTTATTAAATTTCATCCCTCCAAATCCATCTGAACACCACCAAAACCAACAATAAAAATATAGAACAACCCGATCACAGCCCCAATGCACATCACTACTCATCCATTCCACAATCAGTCAATCTCTCAACTTGAGATTCCATCACACCTTCCAAACCATTCTAGGGCACACAACCCTACCCACAACCACACCACAACACAACCCAGAACAGACCCCAACATAGATCTCATCACCACACAAACCAAAGAAAAACATATTCATATTTAACAGGTCAATAATTCTTTAATTCAACTCGTTAATTCAGGGGTTATCCCAAAAATAATATGATATTTGGGAATCCATTTTTTAGATGAATATACTTGATTAATAATTTTCTTATATAATCAATCAATGGAAAACAAACATCATTCATTATATAGACCATACTCTGCGAAAACAATTCCCCCAATGACCATGATTTTCAGTTGGTTTTTAGCCCATATAGATCACAATAATAATGAAACAAATAAAACAAAAAACTGGAATCACTTTCCCAAGACCCATTGTTAATATTTATTTAAAACCAATATAATTATAATCCTTAATTTGGGAGCAACCATTTCACAAAGGTAAAATCCGTGTACCCACCCCACATGATACAAAAATAAGAAAGGCAATGAGCATCCTACATGGAATAAGAGACATACATCGCTTCGTGATTATACCAAGAAGAGGGGAACACATGTAGTAGGAAAATCACCAAGGAAAACACAAACAACAAGATGCAACACCTTAAATAAATCTTATTAGAGGAAGAAATCTGGTAATCCCATACCAAGGGAAAACAAATAAGGAAGAACAAGGTGACAAGGTGTCTTGGATTTGCAAAGAAATAAAACAAGTGTTGATTTATATATATTTTTTATATTCCATTAAAGGTGGATTGGGTTAAGATAACGTTTTTGACCATGTAAAAGCCTCAGGACCCTTAGGAAAATTTAAAAATGAGTTATGTGAGTTGAATTTGTCTCATATACCTTAAAAAATGCTTTAAAGGCATCCTACATCAATGGAAATTTTAAAGGAGAGAAACTGTAGGAAGTTGGTAAAACTATTCATGACCCACTGTTAGATGAGGCACCGCTCTACGAGTCACCTTTCAGTGAGTCATCGTTCATCGATTCATGATTCACTGAGTCACTATTCATCAAGTCACCATTAGACAATTCATCATTTGGAAAGTTACTGATTGGTGAGTCACCATTCGTCTAGTCACCATTTAGTGAGTAACTGTTCAGCAAGTCACCATTCGACGAGTCAGCACTCATGAGATATAGTTAGGCAAGGAATTGTTGGACAAGCGACCACCAGCATGCCACTACAGGAGTGCCACCACCAGTGATCCATTTACTGTGAGTGACTGGCAGTAAGTCACCTCCAGTGAGTCACCGCCATCGAGCGATAGCCATGGTGATCCAGCGTTAGAAAAAATGGAAAACTAGTAAATTCCATAATATAGTGAAATAAATCACCTTAATTCCCTATAACATTTCAAATACTAGATTGTCATAAGGTAATGGAATAGAGATGTCTGATCCATTACAGATCTCATGGTAAATATAGTGACTTTATGTCTTGTCCCTCATATGGGTAGTGCATCACAATATTTATTTTATGAGTAACATTTTTATTAGACTAGGTTTTAGTTTTATTTTTTGTAAAAATGAATTTATTGAAATATTTTTTAATTTTTTTTAAACTACTCTATTGATTTAAAAAATAAATAAATATTACAAACATTCTTATAATTTTCGGAATAAAAATTATAAAAAAAATATTATGAAATTTATAATACTTGAGTTATTCATTTTATATTATGGTTTCTATAATATTTTAATCATTCATTTACTTCAATTTTATTAGATATATTTTAACAGTTTTAATTACATGAAATAATCTAATTCATTTTAACAAATATGTTAGAAATAGTTTTAATTAGTTTGATAAAAAAATGAAAATGGGATAATATTATTATTGATCACGTGTAAGGTTTTAAAAGGTTATGACTTGATTAACTATTTTAAATATTTATAAACATTTTAAGGTTGTGATATGTTTATGAATCTACCACACAAATATATTGAAGATTAACATTGGTGATTGATTGGTAAAAAGATATCAGCGAATACAGTGAAATAGATTCTTCTTAGACTGTCAATGAATTTTTGAATTCTATCAACAATTGAAAATATTCATGATATGAGACAGAGTTATTTTGAGACTAATGTTCCATTCCAAAATCAAAAATCACTTCAACTACTTCATCCATTACTATTGGAGTGATCAAGATCATTAAGATTCATAGTCTTCATCTTATTTTACCTATTATTTTTAAATTTTTTATATTTTTCTTTATTTTATTCTTATTTAATATGTTTTTATTTTTATGTGTTAGTTCAATCATTTCCCAATAAAATAATGTTTAATCATGGTTTTTATACCAACCATATGGATGTTATTTGGTTGTGACACCCAGTGAAATGTTAGGTCTGGAATGTGATAAGATTATAAAACAATATCTATGTTCTTATCTAGGGTATGGTAAAAGTGAAAGTCTTTAAATGGTTATCACACCTCTAAAAGTGAGTTTTTCTTAGTGGGTACCAATATAATCATTGAGTAATGAAGGTTGAGGATTGTACTAGGATCATGGTGATATAATCTATTATAAAAATATTGCGTTCATTCATTTAATTTATTTTCTAATATATAACTCAAAATATGGACTCACTATATATTTATTTAATAATATACCCCGATTTATTATTTTTATTAATTTTTTTAATCGAATATTGACCCCCTATAATATATCTTTACTAGAATATCTATCCACCCTACTAGTTTCGAATGCGAAAGAAATCATTTCCATATATTAAAACAATATAAATCATTATTTAGACATAAAAAAGACCTTATAACATGGAAGGAATAGATTTGACTATTTATTTTGAAAAAAACCCAAGGAATAGATAATCATACTTTATTTAAAAAGAAAAATTCCAATAATATTTTTATTGTTAAAATCTATCTGGAAAACAATATATTTGGATCGTTAAATGATAAATTGTGTAATGAATTTTATAAATTGATTACAACTAAGTTTGATATGAGTTGAATATGGGAATTAAATATTTCCATTTGACATCAAATTATTCAAAGATAATATGGATTATTTTGAAATTAGTTTATATATACTAATGATTTAGTAAAAAACATGGACATAAATCTAGTAAATGATCTATTTACCCCATGATAACATTATAAAAGTTATATATTGATGAAACTATAAAATATATCTAAAGGTTACATAAGAGGTATTGTAGAACCAAACAATTTTAAATTTTATTTTCATTAAAAATTATATTTGATAGTGTGTTTTATGTGAAATACTATGTTCAAATGAAAAGCAATATACTATAGACTTATTATGATTTTACTATTACCACTATGACATATCTGTTGGTTTAGTGTGTCTATAAAGATTTTTTATATTTTTAAATATATGTATAATTTTTTCCCATAAAAAATTTATGAACAATCATTAATTATCTATTGTTCAAAAATAAGATAAAATATTTTGAATGAATAATATATTATTTGATAAAACATTTTTATGTTCACAATGTATTATTATCATAATTGATTAAATTAATAATTATTGAAAAATTATTTTATTTTATTAAATATATTATATTTATAATTTTATAGATTAAAATTCATTTAATTATTTTTATTATGAATATAATTGCATTTAAATATATTTATGCTTCAGAAATACATTTTTTTCTAGAAAAATGGTGTTTTTTCATTTTTTGCATAGATATTATAATTAAATTTTCCCCTTCTAAAAATTTTATTTGAAAAAATAAAAATACTATTTTAGTTATTCATGTCATAATATACTTATCATGAATGTTTGGAATTTTTCTAAAAGGTATTTCTTTAGTGAATTATGAAAAATGTTAATTTTTGAAAAACTATCATTTTATTTAAATAAATAAAATAATTTAATAATCCCATTATAATTTTAAATTCCTTTTAATGTAATATAAGATAAATTTTATAACTAATAATATAAATAATTCCACATCTGACTGGCTAGGTTGCAGTCTACTTCATTAGGATGACTGGAAGTAGTACACATGCTAACTAGTAAGATAGGTAGTTACATATGCTCATCTGTATGTCCCACTGGATAACTAGTGGGGAATTTAAGAATGTTTGTTACATCTTTTCTCCAAAAAAATTTAAGTGGCATATTTTCACCACCCCACTTCATTTGACTCTCACTAGTAGGGGTTATAATCCATTTTTGTCCTCCTTCAAGATCCTTCACAGGGGTGTTTCTAGTGGCCTCTTTTGGTGAATTATGTTCTCTATCTACCTTCTCTAGTCTAGAGTGGTTCCCTCCTCAGTCCACACAGATTTTTATCTCTCTCAGTTAGTATTTTCATACATATTTTTCAATATATTTGTGGAATAATATTTTTAGAATGGTTTTTTACTTATATATTGGAAAGGGACATACTGATGTGTAACACCCCAAGCTTCCTCGGTACGTTTCCCTTTGAATAATGCAATGGCTTGCATTGCACGCAACCTTGAGATTCTAACACACCACGACCAATAAAACTAGTAGTTAAGAATAGTAATACCCACTTTTTAAAATTTTATAAATTTTATTTTTCAAAATGGACTTCATTTTTGAATTCATAATATCGAAATTATCTTAGGGTGAATTTTTGGAATTTTTCTGAAAACTTTCAATTTGTGATGAATAGTGAAAAACACTGAGTTATTGTTTAAAACTGACTTTTTATTTAAATAATTATTTATTTTATTTAAATTTATTTTAGGTAAAAATAGATAAATAACACCTATATATGTTCAATTTGATTCATTGGAGTCATTTTATAATGAGTTTAGATACACAAAAAGTTTATTGAACTTTTCACCGTCTTTTACCCACCTCCTAAGAGTTTTTGGAAATTTGAATAATACTTAATTTTATAGCTTTTGTGAACTGAATTTAAAATATACTAGATACACAGTTGATATTAGTAAGTAAAATGTGGTTCAATAAGATGAAAATAATTTTTTATGAATAGTAACTTTGGACTTTTATTTACCATGGATAAAAGTAAATAGGGGAATTAAAGGTAAAAATGATATTATTATTACCTTGAAACATATACTAATTCTATTGAATAATTTTATTTCGCCCATTAAAAAAAATTGGAATAAAATATGATCCTTTAGGTCCACCTGGGTAAGATTAGGACATTTATTATTATTTTATTTAAAGAAGAGTTAAAAGTGTTAATTTCAAAGTTTCATAACTATTTTTTTAATATAGGGTTATATATAAGATAAATTAGACTATAAATATTCATTATAATTCTAAAAATATTTCCTACATAATGGTATTTTTTTTATAATTTTTATAAAATAAATAATTAAATTTATTTATGACTAAATGATGATGTAGTAATTACCTTATTAATGAAAGATTAAAATAATTGATATTATAAATATAAAAATAAATCTAATATTATAATTTTAATGAATTACACTAATTTTATAGGTTAATATAACATGTTATGGTTTATTAACTGAATTTTTTTTGAGGTAATAATGCTTTTATGAACTTAGCAAAAAAAAAATACAAAATAGTGTCAAATTTGACATAAAAGTGTTTTTGAAACAAATATTATATAATTAATTGATATTCTATTCCTAAAAATATAAGGTTCATCAAAAGGGCTTAAAATATATTATATATGTCATTTATGAACCACTTAAGGTTCGCTTGGAAGTTTATAGTAAGTTTATTAACCATATAATATAAAAATACAAAGAGACATGGTAAATGTCAAACTATTTAAATAAGAGTTAAATCTAATAGATAAGGATAATATAGTGATCCAAATAGTTTAAAACCTATTGGTTGATTGTTTTTCAACCCATCCCCAACTTAGCCTCTAAATAATTAATTTTTGAGCCATTAGAAGCCGAAAATGATTTTATTATAAAATAATATTTCAATCTTTTCCTAAGGTTCCCCTCACACCTCTTATAAAAGGGAACCTCCCCTTATTGCAAATTCACACCTTAAAAGCAATTTGGCTCGTCCAAACCCCACCCAAATGTACTATAAACTATCTTAATTTCATCATAGAGGCCTTACTTTAGTCAGAAATCCATCCTATGGAGCCCTTTTGATCAAATCAAAAGGAAGAACCCAAAGAAGAGGTAAATATTTCATCACCTCTTTCAAGTTCTTTTCTTCTTCCACTTCCTATTTCTTTTTTGTTTCCATTATAAAATAATAACTTCAGTATATTATATATACTGTGATGTTATTATTAAAATTTCACAATAATATTCTTTATTATATCCATCCTATAAATGACAAAGTCACCATACGTGATTACGTACGACTCGCCGTCTCCACGTTGTGGTGAAGTTTTTTATTCAAACACTTCATCATTTGGATAGGTATAATAATGAGTATAACTGATTTAAATAATAAATATAACATGATAATGGTTTTTTATATATGATATATCATTCAATTATATACTATTTTAATATCAAAATAATGATATTGTCGCTCGTGCACAGGTACAGATAACCGTCTCCCCGAACGCGATGCGATTCATTTCCCCATCATAACCATTCAAGAATAATTTTTATTTGATGATTAAAAATAATGTTTAAAGACTTGATATCATTCTGGATATGAATAAAATACATCCCATCCATAATAAACATGACTCATGTAACAAATAATATAAAGGAACATGAATCAGTTAACACCCGAATCGACAATAATACTAAAATATTATTAACAAAGCATTATTAGAAGATCATATATGATATCATAATTATATATATGGTTCTTGTATAATTTAATAATAATTATTTTACTATTATACAGTATGTTAACATACCATTGACCAAGAAAAGTACAAGGTAAGGGTTAAATTTCAAAATCTATTCATTATCTGAGGTTGTTTATACGTAATTATCTACTAAGACCTCTTTATCATCCACATCCATGTTTCTTAAAAATGTATTTAAAAACCTTTTTTACTATTTACTGGAAAATGGGTTAATTTCATTTATACCCTTATTTTAACTTAAATGTTTTGAAAGTAATCTTTCTGTCATTTTCCAAACAAGGTAATTTATGACCATTTTGACAAAATTAAGGTAAGAATGTTTTTTTAACATATACGAAAGGTGTGGCTATTTTCTATCGTTATAACAACGTCAAAGATTCCCTTACAAGATTATAAGAATATTATCAAAAATAAATGTTTTCTTTTATAATTACATGACTTTTAAATGATTTCAAACTAGAAAGAGATATTTCTATAATTTTTTTTTGATTTAATCTACGTCAACATCCTTTGATGGATTTTAAGTTTGTTTAATGTTGACTTATTGTGATACAAAACATTCATATTGTATTGAATGTTTTGTGATATGTTTGATTGTGGATGTGTTATTTCATACCATTAATGGTTTATGGATAAAGTATTTACATTTAGTATGCTATTTTCTATACGAATGTTTATGTTGTGTTTAAAACTTTTCATATGAGGAATGCATTGGACTTAGTAAGTGACGGGTGGAGCCTGCTATAGCTCCTCGATGCATCGCTAGGTCTCATGATACAAACTAGTGTCTTGGAATAAGGCCTTGACAAAATCTTATTTGTAGTTTTGGTACAAGGTCTTGACTACATGGTTATGAAGTCTGGCATTATGCATTCCATCATTATGAAATTGGCTATTGATATTGCATGTCATTATTCGACTAGTATAATATCCACGTGAATAAGTAAATGACATTATTTGATATTATATTTTCCATATTATGATGAAGATCAAGTGTAAAAGTCTTTTGTAGTTTAATAAATTTTCTTAAATGTTTATGCTTATTTACGAAAGTTTTCTCTATATTGTTATCCTTACTGAGCATCTGAGCTCACGCCTTACTATGTTATATTTTTCCCAAGATGTGAAGAAGCATATTATGACTGACCTATATGGACAGTTTAAGGGATATTCATGTGGCCTATGGAGACTATGTTTTTGTAGTTTTTCATTTTATAATATAATGTAAAACTTATGAATGTATCTAGTATTTCCAAGGATACTAAACTAATCGGTCTTTCGGGACATGATTCCTTGTATCCTGACAATGTTATGTAATAATGCACTGACTTTGGGTAACTGGGTTCATGTAATTATAGTTGGTATCCGAGGAAGTTTAGTAGAAACCTTGGAAACTAGATTTAGATAAACACTGATTACAACACATTACCCTAAGATTGACTTTGAGGATTAGTATATAAGAACATCCTAGAATTTTGGTACTGTATAGATTTTGTTAGTTTTCCAAGCAATAAATCCCTATCTAGATATGAGAAAGTATAGGTGGCTCTGGCATAGATGTACCAAGGCGTAAAACCAAAAAACACCGCTTTGAGCTAGACTCGAATGAGAACTGGTGCACGACAACGGGCCTTGCTGCACTCTTGGTTACGAAACTCCCAGGGGATATGCTTAGGGTAATTATCATTTTCTTTACAAAAAATTATTAATGGTTTATGAGTATATACTTCCTCAATGAATTTTTTTTATGATTAAGGATTATATCCATAAACTATTCAATTTATGTTAAGTGTTTTACAAGTTTGGAATTATGTATTGCCATTCATAAACTAATCTAGTGTAAGAAATTGTTTAGAAATGGCGCCTAGTAGATGAAATGGAAACCATATCAACGCACGTAGTCCATGTAAGGATTTGCCTTCTACTCAAGATAATTATAGCGGAGATAGTGATGCAACTGGTTCTGATCATCTTATCACCATACTAGGACAACTCACACAGGTTATGAATAATAACCTTACCCTTATGGAGCACCCTGATCCACAACACAGAGGATAAATGTTAGACCGCTTCACGAGGCAACAACCACCAATATTAAGTGGGAGTATAAATCCATTATTAGCTGAGAAATGGATAAATTCCATTGAGAAAATATTTCAAGCTTTGGGGAGTAGCAAAAGGGAAAACATTTTCATGGAATTTTATCGCCTCGCGAGAGATGAAGATCAAGGGTGGTCATTGATTCAAAACACAAAGGAAGATTATGAATTATCAAATATGTAATGGAGGGATTTTAAAGAGATTTTATTAGAAAAATAATTTCCTCATGACCATCGAGCAGATATTGAAAGACAATTTCTGAGTCTGAGGAAAATGGAGGATGATAATGTCGCAAAGTATGAGGCTAACTTTACAAGGTTAGAAAGGCATGCTGTATATTAAATACGTAACCCACAGAGTAATATTTATCATTTATTTGATGGGTTAAAACCATTTCTCTATCTAGCATTATTCTCGCAATCCTTCTCGCCATACGAAGATATTGTCTCATGTGATATCAAGGCAGAAAAGGAATTCTCTAAGTCTTACAACTTTAAAGAAAAGAAAGAGAAGAAGAGATCTGATGAAAACTATTGAAATGGAAATAAGGGGAAGAAGGAAAAAGTTGAATATCCATCCTACATTAAATGTAAGAAGAAACACCCCAATAATTTCCTGAAGGGAATGGGAGTCTGTTACATGTGTGGTGAAAAAGGCCACCAAGCTCGTGATTGTAAGGGGAAGAAAGAGTCTATCAAAGTTGAATGCTAAAATTGTAGATAAAGTGAAAAATATGAAAATTAATGTCCTAAGCGCCAAGTGAAATTACCTTAGAAAAGGACAAGGGATCCAGGCCAAGATTATGCTATCACTACTGCTGAGGTTGAAGCTCCAAAAGTCATGGTGGCAGGTAATTTAATTGTTTCCTCAAGTTTAGAAAATGCATTATTTGATTATGGATCATAGTATTGTTTCATATCTTCCTAGTTTTCTATGAAAATTATATATTTCCAATTTGATTTAACAAAGGAGTTGTCTGTCAAAACTTGTAAGGGAAGTATCATTGCAACAAAGTTTTGTGAATTAGTTCCCATTAAGGCATATAAATGTTATTTATATGCTAATATCATCATCATACCCCTGATTGAATTTGATATAATCCTTGGTATGGATTCCCTTTAAGACCATGATGCAAAAATTTATTGTAAGAAGAAGGAGGTTACAATTTTCAATGACGATAAGGAGTACCTTATCATCAGAGAAGAAACTTCACCATCTGATTCTTATCTAGATCCACCCCCAGTAGCTCAACTAAATTCAATTATTGGTGAGGAAGAGAATAAAATAAATGTGGGTGAGGAAAGGAATGTTCAAATAGAGGACATACATATTTTTCAATAACATGTTTATGTGTTTCCAGAATATTTACCTGGACAACCTCCAGAACGAGAAATTGAGTTTTTCATTGACTTAATTCTTGGTTCAAGGCCCATATTGAAGACCCCTTATAGAATGACCACTGTGGAATTAGTGTAACTAAATAAACAACTAGATTAGTTGAGTAATAAGGGATTTATTCACCCTAGTTTTTCTCCATGGGGAGCCCCTGTTGTTTTTGTCAGGAAAAAAGATGGATCTATGAGGTTGTGCATTGACTATAGAGAGATTAATGCTATAAAAATAAATAACAAGTATCCCCTACCTCACATTGATGATTTACTCAACCAACTTCATGGATCTCAATATTTTTCAAAGATTGGACTACGATCTAGATAACATCAATTGTTTTTATAGAAGTAAGACATTCTGAAAACAACATTTCGAACCAGGTATGTGAATTACGAGTTTACAGTAATGCCTTTTGGGCCGACTAATGCACCATATGTTTTCATGGATCTAAGTAAAATAGTTTTCAAGGAATATCTTGATTAATTTTTAGTGGTATTTATTGATGATATCCTGGTATACTCCAAAATCTATGAAGATCATGAAAATAACTTACGCACCATTCGGAAAACCCTCAGACGAAATAAATTATATAGGAAGTTTAGCAAGTGTGGATTCTGACTTCTGGAGATTTCTTTTCATGGCCATATTGTCTCTAAGGATGGAATATCTATTGATCCTTCTAATAAAAGAGAAATCCAAGAATGTCCATCACCGATGAGTATAAATGAGGTACACATATTTATTGGTTTAGCAGGTTATTATCAACATTTCATCCAGAATTTTTCCTGATTGGCTAACCCATTAACCAAGCTCACACGTAAAGGGGATAATTTGTTTGGAAAAAAGAGTGTGAATAATGTTTTGAATAATTGAAGAGAATATTATTTAATGCTTTTATCTCGACTCTACCATTGGTGAATGATGGGTTTGTTATTTATAGTAAAACTTCAAAGAAAGGACATGGTTATGTCCTTATACAGAATGATAGGGTTTTTGCCTATGCATCACAACAACTAAAAATTCATGAGAAAGACTATCTTACTCATGATCTTGAGTTAGAAGCTGTAATATTTTCTTTGAAGATATGTAGACACGATCTTTATGGTGAAAAACATGAGATATATACCGATCACAAGATTTTGAAGTATATTTTCACATAGAAGGAACTCAACATGAGGAAAAGGATATGGCTTGAACTAATCAAGGATTATTATTGCACTATAAACTACCACTCGAGAAAGGAAAATAAAGTGGCAGATTCTTTGAGCATAAAGGATCAAGTAGTTTTAAACAAGATGAGAGTTAAAAGGGATCCTATTTTAATAAATCTAGTGAAAATGGATATGAGGATAATCATGGAAGGTGAAACATCAATACTTTTTCAAATTGTTGCCAAACTATATTTACTAGAAAGGATAAAAGTTCTCAAGATGATGATGAGGAGTTTCAAAAGAAAATTAAAGCTGTGAACGATGGGCGATTGATCGACTTCATATATGAAGATGGGATTTTGAAATTTGGGAAGAGACTTTGTGTTACCAATTTACCTGATCTAAAAAGGTATTTGTTGGATGATTCCAATAGCTCCAATTTCTCCACACACCCTGGTAGCGCTAAGATATAGAAAGATTTGAAAGAACATTTTTGGTGGGAAAACATGAGGAGAGAGATTGATGATTTGTGTTGAGATGTATGGTTTGTCAACAAGTAAAAGTTATAAGACAACATCATGAAGGAGTCATGCAACCTATTCCCATACCTAATTGAAAATGTGATAATATTACGATGGAATTTTTCATGGGGCTACCAAATACTCCTAGAAGGAATGATTCAATATGGGTTATTGTTCATCATCTTACCAAGTTAGCACATGTTCTTGCTATTAGATAATATTTACCACTTGAACATTTAGTAAGAATATATATTAATAAAGTTGTAAAACTTTATGGAGTACCCCTATCGATTGTTTCTGATCATGATCCCCATTTTACATTAATATTATAGAAACGTCTTCAGAAATCCTGGGATACTGAACTTCTTTTGAGCACTGCCTACCACCCTCAAACTGATGGACAATCAGAACAGACTATTCAAACCTTAGAAGACATGTTGAGATCTTGCTCACATGACTTTCAAGGTATGTGGGATCAATATGTACCTATGGTAGAATCTTCCTATAACAATAGATTCAATTCAAATATTCAGATGGCACCATATGAAGCTTTATATGAAAATAGATGTCGCACACCAATCAATTGGGATGATGTTGGTGAAAAAGAACTCTTAGGCCCAGAAATTGTTGAGGAAATGATGAAAAATGTGAAGTTAATCCAAACCCACATCAAAGCAACTCAAAGTAGGAAGAAGAGATATGCTGCTAACCAAATAAAGGATTTAGAATTTTAGGTAGGAGATCACGTTTTCTCGAAAGTATCTCCTTGGATGGGAGTTATACGATTCAGTAAGAAAGGTAAATTGAGTCCCAGGTACATCAGAACATTTGAAATTATAGAATGAATTGGGGATGTATCTTACCATTTGGAAATGCCACTAAGTTTCTCCAAATTTCATGATATGTTCCACGTACCACTGTTGAGAAAATACATGCCTGACCCAATGCACGTACTCAACTAAGAGGAAATTGAACTGGAAAGAACATCCCAAAGGATATAATATTTTAGTAGTAATTTTAAAATAAATACATAAATTAAACTCACATAAAATTTTAAAAGCAAAAAATACAAAAAGTTTATTTTTTTGAGAATTCCATTATTCCACTTACTGTATCCTGGCTTATCAATCAAAATATATCCTCATATTCAAGGGGAAAAATTCAAAAGAAAGGGGTGATTTGAAATGATCAGAAAGGGTGAGCATGTATTGGAAGTTATAAAAAAGAAATATGTGTAGTAAATATAGAAATTTAAATAACTAAATCACATTACATCTAACTAATAAATTCAAAATAATTTAGAAGGAATAATGGATAATCAAATAAATCCATATAAATTATCACATGAGCTTGAAAAATGTCTATGAATATTATATCTAATTAAAAAATAAAATGGATATCAATAAATTATTTCATAATTAGAAAATTAATAACACTAGACATATGAAACATACTATCAAGACCATTCATAAGAAAGTTTAAATATGTGGGTTGAAGTTAGTGTAATTCGGAAAAATTGTTTATCTCATGATAACTGTATAGTCATCAAGGGGATATATATAATCCCGACCCACCTGTCTCTTACAAATTATAATGAATTACTTATATGAATGTGGTTAAACATAAATGAAATAAAAAATTATATTTCAATAGAAATTTAGAAAACATTAATACTTACACCAATCAAATTAACATAATTATAAACCATCAGTGATAATATGTTGAATGGTAATAAAGTTGAAAATACTCAATCAAACTGATCATAAATTATTCAAATAAAGATTATAGATGATATAAATAAAACATATCCCTATTTTATCATATTTATAAAAAGTATTTTATGTCATTAATGAATAGAAGTACCATAAAAATATCATTAAAAATATTTTTTAGGAAAATACCATTTTCATTTGGAAAATATTATTAAAACAATGTGTACATATTTTTTTTTAAATAATTATATGTGGAAATAACATTTAAAACAATTTAAATTATGATTTTAAAAGTTGATTGATCATGAAAGATGAATACTCAGTTCACAAAGTAAATGTTTAAACAAAAAATTCTTTCACATTTTCTTTAAATGTCAACCAGAAGATTTATCTATTTTTTTTCTTAAATTAAAATATTAATAAATATGTATTTAATGAATCATTTAGATATTTTTAAATTAAATTTTGAAATCATTTTTTAAAAACATTGTTTTGGAATAAAAAATATTTTTCACCGAAGAGAGAAAGAAGGATGGATTTTTTTGAAAACACTTTCTCAATAATTTTAACTAACAAAGAGATGGAAAATTGTAATATTACATTAAAAATAAAAATAATAACCACATTGCAAGGAAATATATTATTTTTATGGTATAAATACAAAACAACTCTTCCAAGGGAGAATTAAATAAAAATAATCCAGAATAATGATGATATTATGATGTAAACCCTTACCACTTTTGTAAAATTTGAATCATAAGCCCCATGAAATAAATAACTTAAAATGGAACTAAAAATACCATGAATACAAATATATTAATGATATATAATATAATGTTTTTAATTATATACAAAAAATAGTAATAAGTGGTGAATATGACATATGTCTCATAGAAGTAGAAGTGAGATAAGCAACCCTTACTTCAGGATCGACTTCCGTCATATATTTTTGAATAAAATATATTATAAATATGGGTTAATTATAAATATATTATAGAACCATAATAATATATCTCATACCATATATTATTTAATTATAGTATTTAATCATCTATTCTATTAATAATTCTTTATTACAATAACTGATTTGGTGGATAATTGCTTTATTTTTCATGTATGTTTTGGTTTGGTAATTTCAATCTACTTACATTGACCATGGTTAAATATTATAATGTTTTTTAAATATGATATAAATATATTATATATTAATTTTATATCTATTTATATTAATATATAGATTTTTAAAATAAAAAATGGATTGCACTATTCCAAGAGACGGTAGGTCGCTCGTACACATGAACAATATTTCAATATTTTGATAGATGGAACGAAAAGAAAAGAAAAAATAATTATAATTTAATATATCTAATTTATATTCATCAAATATATTTATTACATTCCTTGTATAAAAATTAAATAAATCACATTTCACATCACTACGCTGAGGCTGTAGTCCGCATGTTTTCCAGAGAGACATTATTGTTTTACAAAAAATAGGAAGGTAGTATGTTTTATTTTATATTATAAGTATGGAAGTATTTTTAGGTCATAAATATAACATACATTAAATAAATTTATCACTAATACCTTCCAGGTAATGCATAACCGAAAAACGATTCACATTGAATTATGAGGTAGTAGTCCGCCATACGCACGATTGACATTATCATATCCTCCACATAATGGGATGTAAGAAAGTATATATGACATAATAATTAAATAATATTTTTTTTTTCATAAATATCATTTACAAAGTTTTAATCCATGATTATATCCAATATTGAATGGTGGTGATGGAAAAAGAATTACATTGGTTAACATGATAGTATTCTTCTGAACACATGATCGACAGATTCATTTCTAAATTGATGGAAGTGGAGATGGATTTGTGTTATTCCATTAGTATAATAAAATCTGATTATATATGGGATACATGTTTTATATTATAATTTTTTTGAATTATTTGATTATGTGGAAGAATAAATAATACTAATATACATGTTTAAAAATTTTATCTTGTCTTAATAGAGAATCTTAATGTTTATACCGAAATCCTTCCTATGAGGGACTCATATTAAATTTAAGGGATATAGGATTTTCACATATGATATATTAAGGGATATGGGAAGGTATTTTTAAAAAAATGGTTTTGGTAGTGGGATGTGGTGAAGAGAGCCGATGGGTTATTATAAGTGGGGGAGAGCAAAAACAAGGAATTTTTTAAAAGATATTGTGATAACCACTTTACTATCATGAAAAAGACTAAAAATGGGTAATTATAGATGATTATAGGTGATATAGCTCAAATATGTCAAGAAAATACTTTTTACAAGTTTTAGTTCATTTTAAGAATTATCTTCTTAGTTTGACTCCTTTAAAAACCCATTTTACCTTATCCATGAAAATTAATTTTTATTGTCTTTACAATTAATAATGTTAAAAAACTAATTTGACCATATTAGATAATATAATTTATTATTATTACAATTATGGAATCCATTATTCCAAATTCAATTCATAGAATTGGATGAATGAAATTTGAAATTAATCCTATAGGTGCATCAAAAAGAAGATATTTTCAAAGAAAAATGTGTAATATATTAAATTATTTTAATATAAAAATTCAATATTAAATTGATTAAAATTACCTAGAGTAGCATTATTTATTATAATTGGACTATTTTAATTTTTAATCAAATTTATAACATAATTTAACTTTGTAAATAATATAAATCAAAAGGAATATTTCATTAAAAATAAGTATTTTTTTTAATTCATCAAGAACAATAATCTTTTCAAAAAATTATAAAATACTTATCCCTAATAAAATTTTGGAATTTATATTTTAAAAATTATGTTTATTTTTTAAAATAAATTTTCTAAAAGTGGTATAAAATTAATTTTAAATTATTTGTGGATAGCGCGACTATACCACCTTTTAGAAAATAAAATTTTTCCGAAAAAAATTATTTTTTCATTAAAATGATTTTCATTTTATTTCCATTCAATAATTATCCATTCATATTGTTTAAGGAATTTGTAAAAAATATTGTTTCCATAATGTATTTATTAAAATTTCCACTGATCAACATAATGGATAGGTTATAAGTGTCATGTTTAGATAAAAATATATTAATAGAGTATCATGTTTCATTCAATCTTGATGTAGTCTACATTTTGTAATATTGAATATATAGAATTTATTTAAATAAAATTATTTTATAGATATCATGGTGTTACAATACCTTCTAATATTTGTGTTGTGTTCCATATACTCTATTGAATATAATGTTCCACTTTCAAATTATAGTGGTGTCACATTTTCTCTCCCATAAATAAATTGTGTCCTCTCAATTTAATCATGATCTCAATAATAAAGCAATTTAAATTTTAAAATAATATTATTGAAACCCAACATAATAATTGTTTTACTAAAAAATATCATTTAGAATACAATAAGGGAACTATGGAAGTAATCTAGGATAAAAAACACTATTTTACCAAATATGAGAACATTAGTGGAAATTGAAGATATAGAACTGAAAGAAAAGGGTAATTAATTATGGGGACTGATAGAGTTTATTGATTATAAGAAAAGGAATGTTATATAAAATTTAATGAAAAATAGAACTAAATATATAATTAGTTAAGGGACATTTTTATTCCCCAGAAATAAAGATTCTAGTATTAAATTTTCATTTCAAGATCCTTTTCATGGAGTTGTTGAATAAATTTAAGATCTATAATAATAGAATAAAAAAATATATATACATGATTTCTACCTATTTTTAGGAACAATTTCATCCATTATTTTTGCTTATATCAATTCTTACTTCAACTCTTTCTCTATGAAGTGAATATCCATCAAGATATTTTTTTAGTTGATGCATTAAAATTAATAGTTAACATATAATTAGCTCAATAAAAAATTAAAAATTTATTCCTCCAATTTATATATATTTACCAAGAAAATACTAGTTACAAAAATTTATCTAATAACTCTATATGTTTAACATAATCCATTTAATAAATATTTAACTATAAGACTCATCTATAATATGTTTGAACTAAATTTAATGTCCAACAATTTAGAATGATCGTCACTAAATTACCATTATATTCTATAGATAATAAAAATTGTCTATTAATTTTAAATTCCAAATATATGAATGCCTTGATCAACCAAAAATTTAATGAAAACATGCATACATCAATAAATAAAATCATAGGTTGTTGAGTATATTCTATAAATAAAATAATTCAGAAAACACAAGTAATGATAATGAAAATCAAAAAATAATTTCAATGTTACAAATATTTTTTAATAAACATATATTTATCATTATTATCTCGACATCAGCCCCATATTAAGGGTTATATTCATTCGATCATGCGTTTTTAAAAAATATCAACTTGTCGTATAATCTCATTTCTATGTTATCTGTAATATTCAATATATTATTTCAAATCTTTACAAAAATGCACTAATATACAGTACTTATATATTTCATAATTATTCTACGATGAAAATTATTTAAAAAATAATACTTAAACCAAATTCTGAAATCCAAATTCACTTGTACATTAGTAATTTATCTTTAGGTGTATTAATGGAATGAGCTTGACCTTGATCCCTTAGCTTCTGTTAGTGTATATTCCCTTGATGCTTTGGGCATTCATTTGTGTATTGAATCACATACTTAAAATAAAATCATTAAAAATTGGAAACTATAATTTTAAAACCCTAATATTTTATGAAATATATTATTTCCTATATATTTTTAATATTTTAGACATTTTACGTTACATAAAACACTGAGTGTGGAAAGTTTTATACACAAGAGTAAGTTTGGCTTGTGTTGCAAAAAATTATGAGTTTAGCATCTATTTTATATTATACCATGTATAATTGAAACATTAAATAAAATTAAAATATTATTATGTATCATTATAGTTATATTAATACCCAAAAATTTGAAAATAAGAACATCATATTCGATAGCATGTATGACATGAAACATCAAGTATAGAAGGGAATATAACATCTCTAGACTTTACAATATAATTATTTTTTAAACAATTAATTCCCATAGATTGATTAAAATATAAACAACACAGACTTCATCTTGTGTTACCCACAACAATGTATTTATCTCATATTAAATGAAATAACAAGTTTCTTTGATATATCGTGTTACATGCATGACTGAGTTTTACTAAACAAAAATATATTATTATAAATAATATATAATATTTTTTTATGATAACCATTGGAATGGAGGCAATGAATCAGATTAAATAAAATATAAAAATAAATGATTTATAAAAATATGAAATTTGTTCTATGGTTATTAATTGGTTATAAATTAAAATAAAAACAAATGTAATATAAAAGATATTTTTTTTACAAAAAAACTATATTTATGCACCCAAAGACATTTTATATTAAAATTTATATAAATCAATATTATTGAATGATATTAATTAATCATATATGTTATATATTCAATTAAAATATTTTATATTCATATGATAGGTTTGATAGGTATAAGATAATAAAAAATCCAATTATATTCTAAAAACTGTAATTTTCCTAAAAATATATTTTGTTGCGCTTTTGGGAACATATTATAAAATTATTATTTTTTAACAATTTAAGATATTTTATATGATAAAATAAAATTTATTTTTTAAATTATAATATCTTAATTTCTTGAGGGTGATTTTTTCTTGGAAATTTCTTAAAAGTTTCATTTTCTTATGAATAGTGAAAGATAATGAATTTCAATTGAAAACAACCATCTCGTTAAAAAATTTTATAATGATAATTTAGATTTTTAAGTTATTTCATAGTAAATATAGTTCAATTATATATCAATTAATCTTATTTATGTCATTTGAAATATTTTTATATTGAATTTTGATATACAATCTTTGTAAAAATTCGAATATTCTCTCTTTAAAAACCAACTTTCTTATCAACTCTGTGGGACTAATTTGAAATTATTTTTGATGCGTCTATGAATTTATTTCTGAAAAATTGATTAAAAATTTGTAATTATTGTTATATGTAACATTTAATACGGTAAACATCATTTTTATCCAAAATTAGTACTGAAAAAATTAAAAATTAGTTATAATTGTTAAGTTAAAAATGGGTTTCTAGGGGTTAAACTAAGAGGATAAGGGTGATAAATTACCAAAAAACATATACAATACCCTTTTACTTGACATATATTAAACTTATCTCTTATAGGATCGATAATTTTCCATTTATGGGACTAGTTTCATGAAAAAAACATGGGTACGATTGAATATTTTAAGAAAATTAGAATTATACCCCACAGATCACTTATAAAAGGCCACCCTCCCTCTCCACATCACACCAAAAAACCCTTTTAGTTATGACCATAACTACCCATATAACATTCCAAAATCCATACCCTCATTCTAGAATCCTTATTATTGGTAGGATTATATCTTATGAAGGATTGTTTACAAAGATAAAGAGGATACTCAGAGAAGGGGTAATGTTCTTCAATTAGAATTTTCATTTTATTTAGTCCTCCACCTCCATAAATTCTTATTAAAACATGATGTTATAATATATTCAAAATATTAAATATTTTGGTATATTTTTTATAATATGTTAATTACTTATAACCATCTCCAATTCCATCAAATGAGTTAAGAAATCATTATTTATGTGCATGATGGACAACCGCCTCATGATCCGATGTCATTCATTTTTCATTTACCACCTATCCCAATTGATTATGATGGTGTATATAAATAATTTATATGGTATTTATTAAATAATTATACATTTTTGGTAATTATATCAATTATACCATTTTGTTTTTTGATCCGTAAGTTACATGATAATGTTTCTCATTTGTACGGAGGACTAGTATCTCATAAAACAATGTGATTCTTCATTAACTAATTACATAAATCTATGGTGTTGAGGATAATATTATTGAATATATGTGATATAAATGACCTAATTTTTATATTAAATACATATTTATCATTCATAAAATATAATATATCATTTTATTTGTTACCCTTTTCACTCACATAAAGAAGATAATATCATCCATGTTTGTGTGGACGACCACCTTCACAACGTGAAGTGACACCCTTTTCATCAGCACAAATAATGGATGATTTATATAAGTAAATATAAATAAATAATATAGTAAATATTATATTATGGTCATTCTTGAAAATAAAAATATTACTTACCTTTCTTCCAAAATGATCAGTGAAAAATGATTACATTACTCATGCGTATGTACGGCCTACCATGTCCATGCTCATTAAATAATTCATTTTTCAATACCATATTCCATGATCTGTTTGTAAAATTATAATTGGCGTATAAATATGATAAATATATAGTAATTAGTATTATGGAGATGTTGAAATAATTAACATATAGACCAATAGTAACCCTCTAATGTCATTTTTGATACATAGTCTAATATCATCAAAACACCCGACATAAACATAATTGTTTATGTTATTTTATATAAAATGGTAATAAGTGAAATAAAAGTAATAATAAACATGAATTTTTTTATTAATAAATAAAATAATTTATATATGTATATTATTTTGGATTACAATGAACATGCATGGTGAACCACACACAAGGTAAGAGATTTCATCCCAATTTACATTCCATTGAGACATATTTTCTATTACGAACCAATTACCTTTTATGTGGTGTATGTACTATCACTGTTATGAAATTTTCTTGATAAACTATTTATTAAGTATTTACAACATTTTAATTCATATTTATTCATTCAGAGGGTAATAATTTGAATGTTAACCATGTTATAAGAAACTTCATCTCAATTTCACATCATTGAGACATATTTTAGTGTTATGCACCGAATTTATTATAGATGTTTAATATACTACCTTTTTGAAATTTAAAATAATGATTCATTCATAATTTATTGTATTTTATGTTTCAATTTAAATTATTTCATCCAAAGGGATTTGAAATGAAAATTTCTAGGTGGTAAAATATATTGTGTAATATCGCTTTCTTTTGGGATTATTAATAATATATTGGAAAAATTACTTTTTATGATAATTTTTCAATTGAAATAAAATTGATCATAAATATACATATTCTCGTATGATATATATGATTATTTTCAAAACCATATACCATTTTTCCATACATTGTTTACTTTGGATGTAATATGAATAACAATTGAAATATTGATAAATCTATTTCCTTTACTCAATATAGTTATTTGATGATAAGGATTTTTAATTCAAGATTTAAAAGGATTATTAGATATATGAGGAATAATTTGGACAATCAAAAAATGGGTGGGGGATGAATATAGATAATCACTTGACACATCAATAGAATGATGAGATGAATGCGTTGGCCAAATAAAATGGGATTGTACAAAGTAGTTTTAAACTATCATTAAAATAAATCATGATGGTAAATGTATCATGTTCTTAGGATACATGAAATTTAATAATTAAGATTATTTTTTTAGAAATTAGTTATTATTATTATCCATGATATTTTTTCTCTGAAATTATCTATGGATACATTTAATTATCAGTATATTGATTAAATAATATGTGTTCTCAGTTATTTTCTTTATCCTATTGATTATTTATTATCTCTCCATGATAGTCCTACTAATTAAATGGAATGAGGGTTAAAATGCATGCCATTCCTTATTGATTATGCTTTTTGATTCATGATATCTTCCACTAAACATAATCCTTACTAAGAATTTGATCTAACCCATATTTGTTTCCCATTTCCCTATGATATGAAGATGAATTCTTGGAATGAATTTAATGGATGCTCATATTTTACTTTTTTTATGTTTTATTTACTTTTCCCATTGTAAAATGTGTGTCATGTATCTATATAGTTTTCCAAAACAACTAAACTGATCGATCCTTTGAGTTTTGTCCCCATGTATCTATTACAATGTAATAAAGTAGACATCAACTCTGGGATATTGGAGTCAAGGCCTCTAAGTTGGTATCAAAGAATTTTTAATAGAAACCATTAAAATATATTTAGGAAAACATAGATTATGGAACATAAACATATGATATACATTGAGTACAAGCATATAAGAACATCCTTATGTTTTGGTAAGGAGGTTATTATATGGGTTTTCGTATAAATAAATCCATGTATAGATATTAAAAGTGGATGAGGTTCTATTATAGAGGAACCTAGGGGTACTAACATTAAAAAAAGGAACATTGGTCTTGAATCCAGAATTACATGGAACTTGAAAAATGGTCCTTACTACACACCTAGTTTGATACTCACAGTGGATATTCTTAATATTATTCACATTTTCATTACAAAAAATTCTGAAGGATTTGAAAATAAACCTATCCCCAAAGTAATAATGATTATGAATATAAGATTATCTATGACCTATTGTTTCAATTTATGCTAAGTATTTCACAATTTATTAAATTAAAAATTATTTTTTATATTTTTATATTCTAATATAATGTATTTCATCATTTTGTAATGGTGCCTAGAAGTATGAATGGGAACCACATAAATGACTATAATCTAGATTGTAATAATGACCATTTCTTTAACAAGATTATTCTAATATCTCAAAGGGAACAAGTATCCCCAACATTCTCATATTATGAGGGCATAATATCATGCACATAAAAGACTAAGAAATAATTCTTTATGTATTATGGATCTGAAGGGAATCAAGAGAAGAATAGTTTTTCATAGAAAAACAAATATAAGTGGGAGAAGGGAACAAAGGATTTTACAACATGTGATATACATGGAAGTAAAAAACATGGAGCATGATTATGAAGGAAAGGAATTTTCATTATTTATATAAAAAAGGACTCTATTCTTGTGATTGATAGGGAAATAAAAAGGTTTCCAATGTTCAGTGCTTCCACTATAAGGATAAGGGGAACATTAAAAACGAATTCCCTAAGTATTAATAGAATATACCTCAAAAGAAGCTAATATATAATTTTCAATCTTGTTAGACTACATCAGATAAAGAAGAATGCTGAATTTTATTTTATTTAGATTAAAGAATTATTTCATTTTAGTATGTTATCAATGATATACAGGTTATAAGAATTATTATATTAATAATGATTATACTAAAGTACTTTTTCATTTAATATTTGGAAGAATATTTTTAACATTACCAATGACCAGGATGAATGATTTAGTGTAAAGTTGAACTTTTTGGAAAACACATGATTTAAGAAAACATAAACCTTAATATTTTACTGATGTTGAGATAAAGAGACTATTTATATGGATAATTTAAATTGGATAATACTATCAACCTTAGAACTGATTATTAATATGTTGAAAAGTGATTTTTTCTATCATTGACATAGTTAAACGAGTTTTTATTAAGGAATACATCCAATAATATATGTTTTACTTAATGAATATAGAGGAATACACGTTTTCAATGTATTTTTATGGTAATTTGGGTCATTACCATGTTTCAACATAATACACAATAAAGGACTTCACACATTTGGAAGATGATATTAAGAGACACTTTATATATTAACTGGGTAATTTATTATTGACTTAGTGACCTTCATTATAAATTTTTTGACATAGAATTTGGTCAGATATATTTTTGGAGGATGATAAATTTAACTATTTATGGAGTGGTTGAGTTTTAACTTTAGATGAGTTTTTATAAATTAATGTTTTACATCACCATATAAATAGTTATGCATATTGGATAAAATGTGATGACTATTTTTTATATAATGATTACTGGTTACTGATGGAATGAAATATCATTTTGTTATGGTTGGTAAGAATAGGATAAATTTACCTATGAAAATATATGGTTTACAAAAATATAAAATGACATGAATGGTTATCAATTAAGTTAAAATATAAATAAAAAACATTCGAATATAATGGAAATTTTATATAAAAAATATATCATCATGCTACCAAATAAATTTTTTCTTAATAAATCAAATTAAACACTATTAGTGCATGATATTCAATACTGAAAATTTCATAGATCCCAATGGTTTGAAACTATTGGGATAGCCTATCCCAACGGTTTCAATAACTATTGTCATGTTAGGTGTTGCAAGAGCCCTATGCCAATAGTTTATTAGAAACCATTGGTATAGGCTATCTAAATGTAATATATACCAACAGTTTAAGTAAAACCATCGATATATATTTCTTCCAATGGTTCAAGAACCATTGGTACACATAATATCTAGAATCTAAACTATTCAAATGGTTTTTGAACCATTGGTATACATATAACATATGTTTTTCCCAATAGATTAAATGAAACTATTGGGATATATGTTGTAACTGTTGTTATATCCTCTACTCCATAGAAGATATAAGTTTCCCCCCACTATAAAACTGTACCTTGAAAAACAAATATAAGCCCCAAACATAATATAGATAAAATGTTAACCTCAATATTCCAAATCTAGGAAACCACCCACTATAAACCTACACCTATTAAACATGCTTTAAACCAAAACCTGCACCTCAGTCTTCCAAATTCAGTAAACCCATTGTAAATATGAACCTTTTAAACCCACAGAAAACCTTCCCTTCTTATGATGGACAACCCACTATTCTTAAACAGGTTGTAAACCAAAAATCTTTACCCCATTCTTCCAAATCCGAGCAACCCACTGTAAATATACACCTCTTAAACCCGCTAGAATCCTACACCTCTTAAGTTGGACAACCCACTGTAAACTGATCCTTTTACGGTCTTCCAAAGAACCTGTAATCCTCCCACTGTAAACATATAAACCTACACCTATTTTAGATATGGAGGTTATAATAAAATCCATCAGATATGAAATTGAGCCAATTCAAGTACTAATCAAGTCAATAATATCATTCTCTTGGTTAGTAAAATATCCCATATAGTTACTTCCTCATCCAATAAATTTTTTCCTTGCCGTTATGAATAAAAAATACATCTAGCTACTCGATTTATCATTATTATTTATGTAATCCATTTAGAAATTAAAATTTTATGTCCATATGGAATACCAGTAATCCCCTTTACATCATCATATCAAATTATACATGAATCATTTCTAGTATACCCATAGGATCAAATATATCATCTAAAAACATACCTTCTATCTAGGAGTATCCGTTTTACACAATTCATGAGGTAATTATCTATTTTTTGGGTATGAGAATAATTTGAGTCTCAAGGACTCTAGTGGATTCCCTAGTGTGAGATATATGAGTACCAAGAGGATTGATATTTTTCACTTGGATGGTGATACATTTTTGAGATGGGGGTATAGGTCAAGAGTGACTAAAACATTGTACATATCTAGTGAGCTATGATATAGACCAAATGCCCTTGTTGTAATTTAATACACATGTTGGGTGATAAATACTAACAAGTATAGTGATATATCTTAAGGAATGACAACACCTTGAGTCATAAGGTGTTGGAAGGACCCTTACTTGAGTGATAATGAAGTTATCATATTATAACATGATATCTAACCCTACCATGATTGATAAGGTAGTGGTCAATATAATGGCCAAACCTTTAGTGATAAGGTTCTAGATGAACCCAACCATGAGTGATAATGGATGGTTTGGAATGTGATATTAGACCTACCATGGTTAATAAGGTATTATTTTAGAAAATGGATTTATATTGATTATAATGTAGTAACATGGATGTTTGTTGAGTGAGAATGTTGGTTTGTGATATATATTGGTATGAGACACTACCTTTATTAGTATGATAGATGTTGGTAGTTGAGTGATGACTTATATTGAGTGATAAGTATTAGCCAAGGGCTTGGATACATGAATCTATCCAAAAAATTCAGGTTGTGATTGGGTAATCATTGATACTCCCTATTTAGATTATTTGGGTATAGGATGCGTTTCATGTATGATGGTATAATGATGGAAGTTTTTTATTCAGAAAAATTTATCTATGGCCCAGTATAATGGAAACCTATTTATCACACGATGACCTAATATACTTGGAGTATTGGTGTCCTAGTTAGAACATGACATTTGGCATGATATGTGTGTCTATTTATTTTTATAACATTTACTTCACTCAGTTATACATATATGTAAAAATATATTAGTGTCTCTTTGTGAGATTATAATATTATAAATTTCTAACACCTAGCATGATCAACCTGGTATGTATATAGATCTTATGATAGTTTTACTGATCTAGTAAATGATTATGTACTGGATTGGGATGGAGTAGATTAATAGGGATTGAAAGTGATAGTATTAGGTGGTGATCGAGGGTGGAAATAGAGCCTATTGTGTATTTTTTTATTTGGTTCATATCAGTTGGAAATTAGGTGATGTATGAATGTTTTCATCCACATGGTTTATTGTTATAAAATTATGTTTTTTCAGATGATAATACCACTAATATATATATATATATATGTGATGGCTATTTTCATGCACAAATATGAATGGTGTGGATCACACAAGGCTTATATATCAATATAGAAGAACTATATGTTGCAATATTGTGTAGGTATCTCAACTTATCATAACAGACTCATGCAATATATATATATATATATGTGTGTGTGTGTGTGTGTTCTGGACATTTTCATGCACAACTATAAATGGTGTGGATCACACAAGGCTTTTATAATCTTCTCTTTATTCTCAAAGTGTCCATGCAAAGAAATTGTTATTGAATTCAAATAAATATACTAAATAAGACTCCAAGAAAATTCAATGTAGTTTTCAATTAAATTCTCCATGTTTTCAATCATCATACATTGAAAAATATTAACTATAAATCCAAATAATATGCAAATATCTCCTTTTTAAATCCACCACTTAAAATATCTGAATATCTTGCGAGAATACCTCCATTTTAATTCTCCACATTTTCCAAAACATTGTTAATATTTTAAACCTCCAACTGAATATCTATGGCATAAAAAAACCATTCAAACTTTCCTTTTAAAATCCCGAACCTCATGACCTTGAAACTCATTTTTGAGTTGTGTTTCCTACCAAAATGCCTTCGACCTTCACACCAAGGCATGAAACAAAACTTCATTATGAAATATTCCCTTCAAAACACCAGACACCCTGACCACTTGACCTTTTTTGTTCACTACAAAATCTTGATCCACAAAAAACACCCAGCTTTCCAAAAATTATTTGGAAAATGACATAGGGATCTCTCCAGCATCTTTTTATACCTTGCTATACACATGTCCACCACAGTGAGCATAATTCCTTTAGTGAGTGTCCCTACTGTACTTATTCTCATTATAATATTGGAGAAATGTTTCAATATGAATATTCAAAAGAGGAGGCACTAAATCATATTAATTGGTGGTGGGATGATGAAGCTTATGGTGGGGAGAACCATAAGCCTGACAAGTGTTAAACAACGACACCATATGTGTTTTTAGATATATAGTCACAAGTAAACACCCAAAAAGGTGTCCAAGAGGCTATGAAAACACCACAAATGGGTTTCTCCATAAGATAAGGTCACAACGGACATGGTAGAACAAATAAAAATTTTAATATGTTATAACAAGGGAACATTGGAAGGTTGTAGTGAGCAGAACAATGACACAACATCTAAAGGAAAACAAATGATAGAAAAGAATTATTCACCCTACAAGAACCATTAAAAATTCATTCACTTTTCCTAAACAAGGTAATTTCATTTATAATATTCAATGGGTGAAAATAAAAGTGTCATGGTCAAGGCGTATGCCTACTCAAGCAACGTCATTTGAGATAAATGAGAATGATAAGCCAATTTATATTATTCAATGAAAACAAAAACCAACTAGCCACAAAAAAAACACCAATAAGAGGCATATAGAAAACACAAACCAAATCTTAACATGATCCAAGTAACTATCACTAATCTTTTGTTTAGAGGAAAACACACATCTTTTTGAGGCGTTTTATTATAAAATAATGAAATTTCATTATCACAAAATTCATTTAATTATATTTAACATTTATTATAAAACATATTCAGCACAAATCAAATGAAATAAGTTAATAAAAAAGATAATCATAAATATTACTGTGATTTATCACAGAAATCACACCTCAGTTGGAGGGGTTTTATTATAGAAACTTTAATTTATTTATCAAATGAAACTATTATATTAAAGAACACCTATTCAAGATATGAAATTCAATATAATTAAGCAGAATTAAGAAAGAATCTAAATTCAATTTAAATAAATCTTGAATTAAAGAGGCTAGGAGAGGGACCCTACCTCAAGTTGGAACCAATCCATCCACTTCAGCTCTTAGAGATTTCTAACTAAATACTGCTACTCCCCTACTGGGTATATGCACCTTCACACACATTCAAGGACACCTATCCCATATGCACACACCCGCAAGGCCCTAAGAATGTGCAAGGATATCCTAGAATATATACTTATATATGTATACTAGTCTCCACTCACCTGTGTATGAATTTAAATATATATATATATATAATGGGAAAACCTAGCCCCATATGTGAATAATCACTACCATGGTTGACTATACATGTAACGGGGGAACCCACATACATATACTTACTTACCTATGCACACGAAGACGAGTCACCCTTAACATGACGACTTGAAACCAACGAGTAGAGATCAACTCACTACACAAAGGATATTATGAACTTTAAAACACATAAAGGATGCTACATAACTAGTTAGAAACCATCCAACAACATTAAATCCTTAATTAGATTAGCAATGGATAACCAAATCAACTCGAACCAACACAAAATGAACCAATGCCCTACCGAAAACATAATATGGAGTAAAAAACACTAAAATCCCAAAATACATGAGTTTCGAGACAAGTAATAGCCGTAGAATATTACCTCAGTTCAAAGTCAGTGGACTGGAACAATATGAACCCCTACTGGGACCCTTCACATAATATAACTACCCTATATCTATAGAAAGCAGTAAAATAACTAAGTAGACAATGAGATAAAGAAAATAAAATAAAAAAAAAACAAAAACATATCTGTCCCTTGTGTTTATACACAACACCGCCCAACATATAAGAACCACAACACCCCATGTGTCAAATCATGTTCCTAAAATCAAGGGGGAAACATATCCATGTTTAAAAATGATACTAAAAATATTATATTCCTATTAATCAACAATTACTCTTCCTATTAATGGTATATAATCAGTTTGGATCAAGTTATAGCTTAGTTTGGTTTTGTTCGATACAAGTTTGTTTGGGACATTTCCATTAGATTTAGTTTGACTTGTTTTTTCTACTTCATTGAATAATTGATCCAAATCCACATATTTTACCCAACATGGTTTTATCAAAAATTATTTCAAATTAACACTATACAATTAAAAAACACACAGTATACCATGATCTATCATAACCAAACCATAAAGAAAATTGAAATAACTCAAAATAAAAAAAATGAAAAATTTCAAGTTCAAAAAAATGCACAACAATATAAGGACTAACCACACATTATAGACAATCAAATGTTAAAACCTTAGTATAGAGATATTTATTGAGTAGTCTAGTGAAAACATTTTTAGCTCTAGAACCATGCTCCATGGCTTGAAAATAGACCTAAATGTTCTATAAATATGATTCCAAAAAATGACTAACAACCTTTAACATATCCACATGAGTTTCGAATGCTTTAGTTTGCAGATGAACTATGAGATCACTAGCCAATTATCTGAACATGGTCTTTATATAGAAGTTAGTAGATACCCTACTTATAAAGAAATCAATAGACCTTCAAATTATATATCTATATTTTCCATCTTGATTTACATCCCATCTATCTAGTTCAATAGTCTTTGACTCTTATGGTTAAAATACTTTATACTCTATTAACATGGTCATTTAAAACTCATCCAAGTTTAATTTCAACTAATCTCCCACAATAAATTTGATTTAGTCTTAATTAATAACTCCTCTCATAGGAATAAGTGGTGAAATTAAGGAAGATTTAGGTGGGAAGATATGTAGGAGTATTTTCTCTTGAAATTAGTCTATGAATCCTTATATTTATAGGTCTTAAAGAAGAATTATTTTCCAAACATCTTCCACTAATTTCATCCTCTCCTAAGTCACTATCCTCCCACGATATTTCTTAAAAAAAATCACCTAATGATACATCATTATACTTGAGGTATTTATCATTAATTTTTATTATTTGGGAGGTTATATGTGTGGGAGAATTTGGAGATCTAAAACAAACCACAAAATAAGGATATCTAAATTGATCAAGGGTTCCCATAACTTCTACACTAAAGTCATCCATGTCTATGTGTTGTTTTGAAACATTTAAAAAAAAAGTCATTTTTATCTAAAGAATACTCAACTATATCATAATTTTACAGATAACGACATACTTTTTCCATTGGTATAACATGATTATTATTAGGATTAAATATCTCATAAACTGTTCATTATTACTTACCCAATCTATTTTATATGGGTTCCAATTAACTTTTATCTGCCTATAAATTTTATGATTCAATAAAAAACCAAAAAAGAAAATAAATTCAGCCCTCAAGAACATAACTTTTTATTTATAATGTTTATAAGATATATTTAAGGTAAGGTACATAATTAAATATGGGTGAGTGTTATCATAGTTTTTTGATATGCCAAATGATACAACCTAAAAATCTTATTTAAACACAAATTTTAATCATATATAGAATGAAAAAATCTTGATTCCTAAAATTTTTGAAGTACCATTTCATGGGGATAATTAAATAATAGATAAACATCACAAAAAATTCAAAATATACATATAACTATTGGGTAATTGGTCTTATGTGAGACATATTCCCAGTCAACTTCTCAAAAGAAATAAAAAAGCAGACTCTGAGTGATTAGATTGAGATAAATATTGGTAATATTTATGTTTTCAAAAATGAGACACATTAAATATTTTATCCAAGATTATTTAAAATAATAACTAATTTTTTCCACTTACTACTGTTTAATTGTTTTCCCTTGTATCACCAGATTCAAACTCTATATTGGAATAAAAATATTTGACTAATTGAGTATAAAATAGCTTACCCTTATCCATAAACCATTAAATCCTTGATTGATTTTGAATCTACTTCTAGACCATGGACTTATTGAAGGTGAAGGAAGATGAGGTGAACACGGAATATGATGTGGCGAAGCTGGAAAGTGTGAGGAAATGATTTAAAAAAGCAAGTTAAGCATATAAGCGAGGATATGAGAAGGCAATTTAAGATCTCTAGAAATGGGGAGGTAAAACGATGTGGAGAGGTAGGTTAAAACTAAAATAAGGGGATGAGGAGAGAATCAAAAATTTGGGGAAGACAGAAGGTGTGATAGTGAATGATGCGGGGATGTGTATTCATAGGAGAAGCGGGTAAGATAAGAGATGTGGAGGTGGACCATATGGGGAAGAGAGATAATAAGAGAAGTAGGGAACATAACTAGACGGTGTGAAGGTGAATCATTCTCTGTACCGAGCCAGAGAGAGAAACCAGAATTGCCCTAGCCCTCAAGATGGGATGAATGGTACCAACGGTTTATTAAAAGCATAGGTATATAATTATGTATGGAACCCTCCCACAATGGTTTACTTAAACCATTGGAAATATTCTAACTTTCCCAATGGTAAAAAGCTTATATATTCCACCTTCCCCAATGGTTTACTTGAACCATTGGTGAAAAGATTCTATATTCCTCCCTTTCCCAACGATTTACTGAAACCATTGGTAAAAAAGATCCTATACCAACAGATTTTTAAACCATTGGTATAAATTCATTGGTATACCTCCATATTCTAGTATTGATTAATGAAATATATATAACATATATCCTAAAATACGGATTCATCAGGCTTTTACAAACTTATTATTAGATTAATTTTTAACACATTTATATATTTTATTTGAAAAAATAAACTACATTTTATAGTTGATATTATCAAAATTATTATAGGGTGATTTTTTATTATATTTTGGAAGAGTTTTATTTTTTAATAAAAAAACAATCAATTTTAATTGATAATGGAATTTTAATTAAAATAATTTATAATGTTAAATTTTATATTTAATTTTTTTTAAAGTAAAAATAGTTTAATTATATATTAATTAATCCAATTAAATAATTTTAAAGAATTTTATTGTTTAATTTTTATATAAAAAGTTTTAAACTTTTGTAGATTCTCTCTTTAGAAACCCACTTTCCCATCACTTCTACTGGATTCATTTAAAATTAAAATTTTCGAATCCTATGAATTGAATTTTGAAAATTGGATTCCATATTTTAAATATTAATAATAAATAATTTATATTATTTTCAAGTTAATTTATAACTAAAATGAACCGTGAAAATAGAAGAAATTAATTACCATTGTCAAGGTAAAAATGGGTTTACTAGGGTCAAACTAAGTAGAAAAAGGGTTAAAAATGACCATAAAGCTCTTAAAACAACCATTAGATGAAAATATTTATACCTTACCTATTTTATTTTCTACAATTTCTCATTTTTTAGAATTTTATATTGATTAAAATGAAGTTATGATTGAATCTTTTCATAAAATAACAATTATACCAGTCACCACACTTATAAAAGGACAATCCATCTCCTCTCAACATAACACATTAAAACCATTTTTTATTATCCATTAACTACCTAAATTACTTAGGAAATTCCCTCCCATAGTAATATAATAATAATTTTAGGCATAACCTATTCATAGGATGGATTTAGTGTGAACCTAAAGTGGACACTTGAAAAATAGGTAACATTCTTCAACGAGCATTTTTATTTTCTTTATTTCTCATCCTGCTTAAATTATTATTTATAAATGATAATATAATAACCTCAATATATTATATATACTTGGATGTTTTAATAATATATACTTTACCTACAAAAATATCCACTTCCATCAAATGTGTTATGAAACTATCATTCCTATTTACAGAAGACCACCGCCTTACGAACCGATGTTATTCAGTTTTTACATTGCCACCTCTCAAGGTTGGGTATGATGATGGATATAAATTAAATATGTGATATTTATTATATATTTAAAAAAATAGATTCATTATATCATATATACCTTTTAATTTCCATTCAGTTGGGTATACCATAATATCACTCATGTGTACGATGTCCTTTCTCCTCGTGGAGCGATGTCGTTCATCTTTCATTAAATCCTTATATAGAAGGTGATAAGGATATTGTTAATGAATATATGTAATATAAATGGATTAATTAAAGAATTACTAACATATTTAAAATTATTTAAATATAATAAATCATTTTATTGGATTTCGTTATCATTCACTAAAAGATGATAACATCCATCGTGTGCGTGTGGACTACAGCATTCACGAAGCGATGCAACTCTATTTTTGTCACCAAAATAAAAATATTATATATATATATAAAGAAATTATATATTTTATATTATATTATTTTGATTATGTAAATATAAAATAATACATACCTTCTTTCCCTAATGATCTTTGAAAAATGAAAACTTTACCCTTACGTACGTACGAACTAGCATCTCGATGATCTTATCATAATTTATTTCTAAAAATAATAATTCATTATTGGAAATAAAATTATAATATATATACAAATATTTTAATTAATTCATGATTATTTTTCTATATGTGTTTACATAATAACCACTTAGACCAATAGTCATCTTCCAAAGGCATTTTTTATACATATTAAAATATTTTTGAAACACCCAACATAAACATATTTGATTAATCAATTGTATATAAAAATGAAATAAGTTAAACACATGGAATAATAAAAATTTAAAAGGTTCATATGAAAGTTAATAATTAACATAAGTTTCTTATTTAGGAAGATAAAGAATAAGCATGATGAACAAGACTCAAGGTATACAACTGTTTCTTAATGTATATTCCATTGAGACATATTTGTTATTATGAACCAATTATATTTTATGTGATATATATACTACCCAATTTATGTATTTATAATGAATAAATATTTCTTTAAGGAATTTAATGTTTTAATTCATAATTATTCTTTCATGGTGTTATAATTTTAATGTTAGCCAAGTGGCAAGGAACTTCGTCTCAATTTCCATTCAATGAGGCATATTGTAATGTTATGAGCCTAATATCATATATATTGTGTATATACATTCATTCAACATTTAATATCAGGATTCATTCATAATTCATGGAATTTCAAGATTAAATTATAATTATTCCATATAAGGATATTTGACATGAAAATTAATAAGGGGTAAAAGTTATTCTTGCAATCCCAATTTATTTCGTGATTGTTAACTTTACCTTGAAATAATAAATTTCTTAAGATTATTTCTAATTTAAAACTAAATTTATCATAAATATAAATATTATTGTATGATTTCTATAATTATATTCTAATCCTTTTATCATTCTTAAATATGTTGTTTATTTGTAAGGTTATTTTATTAATTATGGTAATAAAGATAAATCTATAACTTTTACTTAATACAGATATTTAATGATATGGATTATTTATTTATGAATTAAATTCGTTATTATATATTTTAGGAATGATTTTTTACATGAAATAAATGGTTGGGACCAGATTATTGATACCCCCCAATGAATCCGTAGCCTCATGAGTCAAATCAATTGTCCATAAGGATTACTGATTAAATTTAATGTGCATTCAGTTATTTATCTTTCTATAATTATTATTTCTTATTCCACCATGATATAAAAGTTATTTATATGGAATTTTTTTTCAATGAACTAAATTAATATTATTATTATACCCATTTATTCTTGATATATTATGTTGTACTAAACCCTTAGTGATCTTTTGAACTCACCCTTATTTTCTTTCATTTCCCTAGATATTAAGATAGATTCTTAGAATGTGTATCAAGGTTACTGATATTTTACATTTTCTATGTATTATTTTATTTTCCCAATGGAAAATGGGTATTTTGTACATATCTAGTTTTATAAAACTTTTAATCTAATTGATACTTTTTGATTTTACCACTTGTATCTATATCAATGTAATAAAGCATACACTGGTTCCAGGATACTAGATTTGGGGTCTCTATAGTTATCTACTAGCAGTTAGAATGGAAGGTATGAATATGATTAACTAAATAATAAATTTTTTTTACAAATGAATATATAAATAATTGTTTTATAAAAAATTAATTATAAATGAGAATAACACTTTTTTAAAAATAAATGGAAATATTTTTGTAGAAAAACTATTTGTATGAGAACAAGTGTGTTTTAAATCAATAAATTAAACAAATAACTAATTTTGATTTATGTTAATTAAATTTATATATTATATATTAAATATAATTTTTAAAATTCTTCTTATCTATTTTCTGGATGAGTGATAATAACATATCAAATATTATGCTTAAAACTTATTTTTTATAAAAAAGTGTTTTGTTTTAATTGGAACAAATATTTTAAAATTAAATTTTAAAACATTTTAAAAATTAATTTGGTAAAATAAAATTCATTTTTGAAATCATCATGTCAAAATTATCTTAGGTAATTTTTTGGATGTCTCTGAAATGATTCATTATTCAATAAAAAGTGAAAAATACTGAATTTAATTTAAAATTTCATTTTCATGCAAAATATATATAATGTTAAAATATATTTTGATTTTTTTAAAAGTTAAATTAGTTAAATTATACAATAATTAATAAAATTTTGGTCATTTTAATAAAATTAATATTGAATTTTCATATAAAAACTTTTGAAATCTATTAAATGTTTTCTTTTTAAAAACACTATTTGTCATGATGCAAGCATGGTTAATTATAAATTAATATTTTCTACATCCATGAAATGTATTTTGGAAAATTGATCCCATTTTTTGAATAATAATGATTAATATTATATAATACAATCCAATTGATTTAAAATAGTAGTCATTAGGGAAAAAAAATTAAAAACCTGATTATCGTGATGATGTTTATGTTGAGGTTTTATTCGTTACATATGTTTGTGGTAAAATTACTTTTCCAAACAAATATTATTTTTACTAAATAAATATAATTCAACATTTACAATAATAATTAACAAATTATATAATAAGGATTATTTTATTTAAGGCTTAATGTACAAATTATCTATGTTAATAAATCTACTTGTCGTGGTGAAACTTAAAATGGTAAAATTTAGAAAAACATAAAAACTAATGAATAAAATTATTAAAGCATATTTTTGAGGATTTTTGGATAAAAAATTTCATCTGCACAGACATTAGTTTTTAATTTGGGTGTGACATTAGGTTATAGTAGCATCTATTTATTGATAACTTTTGGGTATTTAAAGAAATGCCACTCCTCCTCAATTATAAAAGGTTACCCACTGACCAAACTTTTAAACACCTTCTAAGGAATTTGGATCAAAAAATAAAAGTAAAAAAACCCTTTCCAAAATATTACTCTAATCATATAATACTTATTTTGGATATAAATCCATCCTAGGTAGGATGTTTGTTAAAACCTATGGAGGATACCTGAAATAGAGGTAACGTTCATCAATGGACATTTTTGTTTTATTCCTTTTTCTGCATCCTTCAATTCTTATTCAAGCATAATAATATAATAACCTCATTATCATCCATATACTGATATTTTGGTATGTTAATGTAATTATCTACAATAATATAAACTTTTATGAAATGGATTATGAAATAATCATATGTGTATACAACCGACTACCACCCTGTGAACCAATGTCATTTTTCCATTAAAACCTCTCACGGTTGGGTATGATGATGGATATAGATTATATAAATGATATTTATAATATAATTATACCTATAGATTCATTATATCAGATTCTCGTTTTTTATTAATTTTTATTCTATAGAGGATGTGATAACGTCACTTGTTTGTATGGAGGGCAATCGCCTTGCGATGTGATGTGATTCGTTTTCACTAACACTTTACATATAGGATAAAAATGATAAATTTAAAGAATATATGGTATATAAATGACATAATTATTATATTAATGACATATTTCTCATTATTAATTGTTAATATTTCATTTTTTACTTTTCTTTTAACTCATTGAGAGATGATAATGTCATTCATGTAGTTGAGGACTACCACCTTCACGAAGCAATGTGAATCTCTTTTCATCACCACATAACATGGATGTTATTTATAAGTATATTTAATTAAATAATATGGTATTTATGATATTATAACAATTTAAAAAATATAATATTACTTACCCCATTTCCATAATGATCATACTGAAAAATGGTATGGTTACACATGTGTACATACAACTTACTCTCTCTAAGATCATTATATACATCATTTCTCAAAACCAACATTCATTAATGTGTTGAAATAATAATTTTTGTATAATTTTTTTTATTATTTCATTATTATTATTCTTTATATTATAGAACCATGATAAATTTATGAATAAAAAATATTAAATCCAAATATTTACGAAAAAACAAAGCAGTTGTTACCTGAAAAATGATTTTTACAATAAATTATTAATAAATGTGAACTAAAAGATCATAAATAAATATGATATGGTTTGATATATTTATATATGGGTGGTTATATAATATATTTTTAATAATCTTAAATTTATTAATAATTAGGTTCAAACATCTGTGAAGGATGTCGAGACTTAAGGTTAGAGATTTATGTCTCACTTTTTATTCGTTGTGAGAAACAATCCATATTCAACATAAGATTATTTTATGTGGTATATATAATTCCAATGAATAAATTTTATTATTTATATCATTAAAATTATGTATATTTAAATATTCATTTTTGGATCCCACCATCATTGAATTTACAATTTCAATGTTACCATATAGGTAAGGGATTTTTGTCTCAATATTCCTTTTTTAAGACATACATTATATTATTACACAATATAAGTTTTTAGGTGTATATAATTCCACTTTGAGATGTTATATCATGACTATAATTCTTTTTATAGTATTACATGATTAATTTAATTTTATTCATTGATTTTAATTTTGATTCAAAATTACCAAATTGGTAAGAGGTGTATGATACAATCTAATTATTTATTAGGATTGATATTGATTATAATTAAATTATTAAATATTATTATATATATATATATCATTAATATCATGAATTTTATTCTCATATGTTTTTTATTCATATTTACAAATAATAGTATCATTTTCCACTCCTTGGTAATGAATATAATTGAGAAAATATTTTTACGAAATCTTGACCTTGCGTCTCTCTTTAATATGAAACCTATTTTCTTCTAAAATCATGTTTTCTAAAAAGGTTTTACAAATTGTTTTATTACTCAATAATGTATATTAAAACTAAATTCAAGACATGTTTCACATTTTAAAAAGTTTTCTAAAAATAAATCAACATGTCACTTTCCAAAGAATGCCTATTTTTCTTTTACCATAAATTAAAAAAGGAATATTTGTACCACATGAATTAAATTTATGCCTCCATTTCCATTATTTTAATTGAAATAACCTTAGTAATTATTATTTTTTCAAATAAATGGATTTTAAAAATGTTTTATGTTTTAATTTTTTTAATGTTGAAAGAATATTATCCATAATAAATGTTTTAAATGATCTTTACAAATCAATTTTCCATTTAAGATGACATACATTGATGTTAATATTAATTTACTATGGATATTATCCAAGGAAAAAATTATAGTTATTTCTTAGAATGGATTATGTTTTTAAGGCATGTTGTTTATGAAACTTGTTTCCATTACATGAGTTATTCTAGAATGAAATGATTATAAAACACACCACTTTATACAGGTTATGATATGATGAAAAATTTACGAAAACTGTTTAATTTAATGGGTTATGATATGATGAATTTTTTATGATATTATGACACATATATTTTTGATTTCATTATGTGAAGGATGGTAGATATATCTCTCTCCAATGAATTGTATTAATAATAATATCTTGTGATATAATGGGATAAAAAATAGTCATCAAGATACACTATGGGAAATAGGTGTATCCCGATTGACTACAGGAAACAAGTGTGTCTTTATCCAGAGTGGGAAATAGGTGCATCTTAATCCACAATGGTATATAGGTTCATCCTTTTCTATAATGGGAAGAATGTGATAATTCTGGATCCACTATGTTTATGGTCTTTGTAGTTAACCTTTACATATGGAATTACTTTCTTAAATTTATAATGGAGACAAATATTTATCAAATGACCTTATATTTTATGACTTATCTATGATCATTTCTCACACTTATAGTCCATTTTTTATTAATTGATAATATTTTATTTCAATAATCATGTTTATAATCCAACACATGTTGACTGTGCACATTATATACTCTATTCATTATCACCAACACTTTTTCATATATTATTATTTCATATGATCATAGACCGATATCTATTATGTTTAAACATTCTAAGAATATGAGTTCAAAATTTCTTATGCTTACTTCTATTGGTTATGAATAAAGGTTTAGGTTGGTTTTTACTAAGATTAATACTATTTGAGATGACCTTTGTGGGAGATATTGAATATATTTCATGAAATAAGGATATATATTTTTATTATGAGAAGACATTAAACTATTACGGTTCTCGGGTGTGTATGTATAAAGGTACTAAATATTCATTTAAAATATGAAATAAATATGTATGTAAGGAATGGGTCACTGTAGTTTTGTTGACTTCTATGGTATAGTTAATATTTGGAGATTATGATTTAAAAACTTTAGTAAGATTCCATGAGATGTTCTGATGACTTTTTCTAGGGATATATATATTGGGATATATATAAGTATAATTATGTGGATAATTATTACTATATAAACATATCTAGTAATTTTGGTGAAAGATAGAGAAAGGAATTTCCAGGAAATTACATCCCCGACTGGATAATACATGTAGATGTGAATACATCACTGAGGTAACAAGAGTTAATGACTATAAAAAGGTAGAATTGAGATGGACTCGATCACCACCTGGTTCAAAATAATGTCCTTTACTACACACATGGTTCGAAAGTCTAGATTGATATGGTTTAAAAATTCAAAAACTATTTAATAACATTTATGAAGTATTTAAATAATGAACACGAATGAACTTGGTTAGGCCTAAGGTTTTATATATTAAAAAGTGTCTATAATGATTTAGACAACCTAAAAAATGATTTTTCATTATTATATGGTTTTCTACTGTGAATAGTGTTTCTCAGATTATTATTTTTGGTTTTAGTCAATGGAAGGAACATGAAAGACCCATGTTAATCCTAAATGCAATGAACAATGAAATTACTACCCTCTTAGGAAACTGAATTCTATGGAAGATGGAATAGAATCATATTTTTTTATGATCACACAACTTTCTCAATATTTTAATCATACAAAACATCCAATCAAGCAATAAAGGGATAATTGTTATGTTGAGTCCTTCATAAGGCTACACACACCTTATTTTTGTGGTTATATTAATCAACTAGTTTGTATTAAATTGATCAATACCACCTAAAAGACATATTTTGTTCTTTAGTGTGCATATAATGATAAGGTCATTTTTGTTGTTAGTCATTTGGAAGGTGAAGATGATTAGTGGTGGGCCCTAGTTAAGAACATAAGGTAAAAATAAGAAATTGAATCTATGTAATGGAAAATGATTAATGGAATATTTATCTATAAGTACTTCCCTCATATTATATGAAAGAGAGAGAGAAGGAATTCAATTAGATTAATCCAAAAGATGAACAATATAGTGGTACCTATGAAGATAATTTTATTTGACGTTTAGGATATGCTTATGGTTTAATTGTTAGCACAAAAAAAATTGATTGATTCTTTAGTGAAAAAAAACTAAGTAATGAAATGTCCTTGGATATAATAGATTTTACTTTCTATGGAGAAGTTGTTCAATGTAAATAGAAGTTATAGTTGGAAATTATTTATTCCAAACATTTCTATGGATTTGATAATAAAATAAAGTTCTAGACTCATGAGAAATCCAATTTTAGAATGAAATTCCTTCCATATGAATGCCAGAAATGTGGGAATAATTATTAAGGTATTTTGATTCAATGGAATTGGGAGGTTCTTTAAATATGGAATGATAGGTCATAAGGCCCATGAATATTGAAATGGGATTAATGGGCTAGCTCATTTAATGGGTGAGAATAGTATGATAAATAATGCACTACCCACACTCCAATGTTTCAAGTGTAAGGATTTTGGGAAATATTTCAATCAACACCCTAATATAATGGCTAATATGGTTTTTAATAAAACAACTTCTACAAAGAAATGAAAAAGGAAAATACTATGAAATTACCATAAATGAAGGGAATTATGATAATTAGGGATCACTAATCCCCCCTCCTTAGTTATGAATTTAATATTGGATTTTGTATGAATGAGCCCAATGAAAATATTATTGTTCAAACTTTAGTGAAATTTCATTTGATTATCTCCCTCTACATGAATTATGAAATGATGACATGAAATTTGACATTATTTTGGTATAAGTACAAACACAAGCTCTCAATGATAATGTTTTTGAATAATAAAATATATTATGTAAGGAATAAAGGGTGAATAAACATTTGGTAGTGTATAAACCTCTATGTAAATTTAACATAACAGTTATGGATACTATAATGGGTGTAATGTCCCCAACCTATTATCCATTAATGCAGTGCTTTGAGCTGGGTCACCACATGACCTCAGGCGTGCCTCCAAATATGCAAGTGACGACAAATTAACAATGAAGGTATAACATGACACACAACGAGAATATACTATCTTTATCATAGTAATATACATGAGATGACAATAATAAATAAAGGAAATTACAAAACTAATGAACATTCATTTCCAAAAATTTCCCAAAACTAAAAAAAATCCCACTACCAAATAGATAATTTGTTATGTATATTTATACAGTTCTAAGTATAAGGAAACCCAAAAAATGATAAACTAAATAATAAATAGAATGTGCCTTGAATCTAAGTTTGGATCCCTCAAATATGCACATCCCAACCCAAATTTACAATCTATCCAAGGGCCCTTTCCCTTTCCATGACATGTAACCATGATGTCTACTCATGTAACCAATTGTGGCCCAACCAGGGTGTGATCACAACCCAGTATGCCACCACCAACGACGTCCATAAAATATCCAATATAAAATAGTGAAATCATAGGTGTAGTTAAAATAAAAACATTATAGTAAATAGTTTAAGAAATAAACAATCATTATATTAGTTACATTCCATTTCCATTTTCCCATTACTTACACCCTTTTTATCAAACCTACATTAGCCAGAGGTAGTAGAATAGCCACATTCCAAACTGGGATTCAGAACACCATTCCAAAACATCCCAACCTCTATATGGATATCTATAACTATACACTATGGGTTCAAGACCACCATGATCATCCCCTGAGTATCTACTATGCATAGGGGTTCCTGAATTTCATGTTAGGACCACCCACTGGAGTGGAATTTTGTGTAAAACATCACAAAACAAACCACATGAATCACCTTCATCATGTTCCAATTTACATCCCATGATTATTTAACTATTTAACTCCTTTCACTCATCTATTGTTCATCTCCATATCAATTAACCATGCAGATAATCCACATACACTATTTATCATAATTATTTATTTCTCATTCCCAATGACATTCTCTTCAAGTTGAAAAAATACCATTTTTCTATGAAACTAGTTTAATCAGAAGTACCTTTGGTTTAATTCCACAACCTAACATTTAGCATTTAACATTGTGATCATTCAAAATTAAGGGAATGGTCCACCCCATGGGTGCCCATAGGCCCTGTCAAGTAATCTGACAAAAATTCAATGGGAAACCTGGGGGTTATGTATCAACAGTTAATTAACCTAACATCATTTACTTAAAATTATGTTTATGGATAGGAGGGATAATTTATCACACAATTAAAAATACACTTAAATCGGGTATCAAGACTATGTGATGATGTTGGTAGACCACAAACCTCAATTCCATAGAGAAACATACGCTCAATCCTTTCCTTTAATCTAAAAATGAATCCACCTTTAAATCCCCAACATAGAAACCACTTTAAAAAAGAGTGATTTAGTTCTTTAGAAGGAGAAGAACGACTTAGTACTAAAAATACTATATATACCAACTCCCCTATGCCAGTGGTTTAAAAAAAATTGGCATAGAGGGTCCTATCCCAAAAGTTATGAATAACCATTAGGATAGACCATTTTATATAAATATTTCCTAGAGGTTTTAAAAAACCATTGTGACAGATCCTCTATCATAGTAGTTTTTTAAAAATGTTGTGATAGAGTTTCCCAAAATAGATACCATGACCATACCTCCCACATTCCTGAATTGATTATTATTGTGTCATACTAAATCTCTCCTCTTCGTCCTTGCTGGAAAGAACTCCTCTTCATCCCTGCTCGAAAAACATCCTTTGTTTATGTCATTTGGTTTCTTCCCCTTCAAATTGTTGGGTTCTAAATGAGTTATATCTTATTCATAGATTGTTTTTCTTTTTATATATGGATTTTTTACATTCTCTATATACTGAATTCACTCATCCATTAAGGATTTCATTTGATTATTCTTTAATATGAAATTGGAATGTTTGAAATAGTTTATATCTTCTATGGTTGTGGTATATTTCTAGAGTTTGTGGAAATAGATGGAACCCTACTATTGAATCCATTAGCGTTTTTTGGGTAAGTTGGTGTAGTGAGTTTATAGGTGTCAGTATCACATATAATCGACTATTTTGGCTGGTATGAACAAATACAATAATTATTTTGAAAATATATACTATGTGTGTTGTAAAAGAGGATGAGGCATATAGGGTGTTATGAAATATTTTGGATCAAGTGTGGTGTTGGAACAGTCATATCTCGAGGGTGGTATAGATTTAGACAATGTATCAAGATTCAGTTACTAATACTATTCAAAATAGATTCATGTGAAGATTTCTCGGCATATATCAGTGTTATGGAGATGAGGTTATAAAAAAAAACAAGTTTGTTTTGGTAGAACTTAAGGAAGAAATGTTTTTATGATCTTTATATAATGATTTCCAATATATTTAATGATATATACACGATGTATGACTATTGGAATAATGATTTAATATGTATTTACCTATAATTCATGATAAATCTTGATAATATTATTTTTCATACATTATATTACATTTTTATTTTATTAAGAAATTATTGAGAAAAAAATATAGAGCTAATGTGGGATGTTTTATAGCTAGGATCTATGGACATCATTCACCAATACAGTGTTTTGTCTTGATTTTATGGACATTAATGACCCTATACACCTCAAACTCATCTAAACAAACATGATAATTATTTTATTAAATATTTACAAATTAAATATGACTTGAGGAGGTAATGGAATATTATTTTATATTCTTATAATGTTAAATAAAATTACACTTTTTGATAAAAATAATTTTATATCAATAGGGTAAATAATGTTAATATATTGAACAATCCATCCCTATTATAAAAATCAACTAGAAGGGGTATTCTAATTTTTATTATAAAATGATAAAATGTTGGATCATGTCTTAAGAGGGTATGTCATTGAATAGTATTAACTTTCAGACTATAAGAAATATGGAAATCCCACTCACATTATTGGATAAGCCTTAATTTCCAATGAATATCCATAAAAGGGTAATCCTATCACATTCCATAGGTTTCCTAGATTATCAATATACTTATCTATTTAGGAATTAAAACTCAAATAGAAGCATATATTAAACCACATGATCTCTATAAAAGTCATTATCAATCAATATAATAAAAAATGATAATTAAAAATCAATAAGAAATGACATTTTCCAAGATGGAAACCTTAAAAAAACACATCCTATAAAAAATATCATCTTCAATGGTGTATAAACTATTTGACATATACACCTTATTATGATTATATGGTTATCATAAAATATCCTACTATGAAATTATTGATCAACAATACTTCAATTTTTATTCCTTAGAGTAAAAAAACATATATACATTAGGGTCACCATTGATTAGAAATATCATTAAATATGAAATACAATGATATTTAAAAATTTACACTTAATCCCAAATATTTTATGTTAATTATCCCATAGATATCATTAATTATTCAATGATTTTCCATCACATGCACTATGTTTGACATAATCTCCCAAATTATTCCTTTATATTATGAACTAATAAATAAACAAAATTGAAATGAATTTATCAAACCCTAAGAAAACTAAATTGTACCAAATTGATCTAACTATGACTTAAAATAAATGAACTAAACCTATCAACCCGTTACACACTGAAACCTAACTTAACTAATAATTTCTATCTATATCATAACCAAACTAACATTACCAAAGAAACTAAATAGAATTGAAATGACTTGATCTTACCAAATTAGACTTGAGTAGACCTGAACTACCCTAAGAAACATCAAAATGTACTAAAATAAAAATGTATAAACTAAATTGGACCAAACTAAACGATATTTTATAGTAATGATAAAAAATTTTCTGAATTGATTTTTTTTAATAAAACCATAATAAGAACGCACTAACCCAATTCATTAAAATAACCAAACCCCAAAAAAAATTGACCAGAACTAAACTAATCATAATGAAATAGAACCAACCAAAACAGATCCAAATAAAATTAAAGATGGTTACCTATAATTAATAATCATTTATACATGAATTTACTTAGTAAGAATAAAATTTGATAAATATATAACAGAATAAGGAAGAAAATAATAAGATCAATTTTTAAATATATTTTTTTATAGTATAATGTATAGTTATTAGTCATTGATATAATTGAATTTAATATCATATTTTTATATTTATATTATAATATTATATATATAATATTTTTTTCTTTTATAATATGATTATCGTATAGACTAGTGTGTTAGTTATAGTATCAAAGAAAGTGAAAAATTCTCGTTTCCTAAAATATATTTTCGACTAAACATCAATATTATTTAAATTATTTTATCAAATGGAATATTATTTTTTTATAGAAGTAGGATGTATGAAAAAAATATGATCTCAAGTGATTTTTAACTCATTTTGGAGAGAATTTACGATTTTCTAATTGATAAGGCTTCAGATAGCGTTCATATATAGTAGACGTGTTATAATTGTGTTAGAATACCTTGGTTGATCCATGAATAAGTAGGATACCATATAAACAAATATGGTTTCCAAACAAAATACTATGTATTGTATCGCAATGTGGAGAAAATACAATCTCAAAATGATCATTATATAAATGAGAGGACCAGATGGGAGAATTTGTTAGATGACTGGTTTCCATTTATTTGTCATCATGAGAAGGAAAGGATGTTATTACAAGAAGACTTTGATACAAGAACACATGATGTGTCTATTGAAAATGATGATGTTGATAGGGTGAAAAAAATTTAATGATTCTGCCACGATTCTAGTATATCGACTATTTTGTAAAATGAAAATTTTAGAATGTTTAATATGATTGTTTCATGGAAAAAACATATATGGTATTTATAATATTACAATCGATTACATTGTTAAAATTTTTAATTAATTAATTTTAGATAATGTAAATATCTCCTCAAACCACTACATGGAATGGATGTTAGGTGAGGATATTGGGTTTTTTTTAAAATCACACTTTCTTGAACTATTACAACTTATTCTTGTAGGAAACTACTAAACAAAATGATTTTATAAAATGTTAAACATTATATTAGAAGCCAAAAGTAGATGGAAAACCATCCGAGGTGCCATAGAAATTAATGTGGAACATTGAATTGATCCCAAGACTCCCGAATCATTTCATGTCTGATGAAATATCAATAACTATGTGATGGAATTATACTGAGAGAAATACGAATAATTTTGAGTTGTTTTACCTTCCATATAAATTTTTATGATAATTATTTGATGCTTGATATCCTAATTTCATAGATAACATGAATAATTTAATGTTGGGTCTTTAATTTGATGGATTTAATTCATTTTGGGAATATTCATACTTCACACATAAAATGGATACTTTTCAAGCACATTTATATCCTTCATCAACATATGTGTATGAATAAACATTCAATTTCATGAGTATAATCATATCTAGATATTTTGAATCCAAAAATTATATATATATATGTATATATTCAACCATTAATAAAATAGTTTCAACATATTTGGAATGTGTTTGTGTTCACATACGATGCATGTTTGAACGACATGTTTTAGATACCTTTTGTGCTTTTGTGGACGATAAATGATTTTATGCATATAAAATGATGTTTGTATTTAGAAAGAAGGGTAAACTACCATGCCTTATTTTTATTAAGAAAAAACATTCTAGAAGAATGAAATATTTTCGTTGTTTTAGTTTTATAATACAATGAAGATTCTTACCAATGGACCTTCTATATAGGAATAATTATTGATGATTTGAAAATACAATAGAGATTAAAGATCCAAAATATAATATTCCTAGAACAAATGTAGTTAATGTATAGAAATATTTTAGTTTTTCAGTTGGGAGGGGTCAGATGAAATCTTGAAAGAGGAAGAATGTTTTCACTAAACCCCGTTACAATCGTAAGAAAAGAAATATCTTTTTTTGTGTTTCCTTTTTAGTTATCCAATTTGTTACATCATTTATTAGATTTAATTCACATTAAAAATAATATATTTGAAATGTTTCTTTTAATTATTCTAAATGTTAAGGGATCTATAAAAATTATTTATTATCTCTAAGTGACTTTGTGGATTGGGATATCAGACTACAATTACATCATGTTTTTATCTGTAAAAATAAATTAAAATTTCTATGCACGTCATATCTGATGAAACCTGAAGAAAAAAAAATATCCATAAGTACTATACAAAATTAATTTTCATGATATATATTCAATAAAAATATCAAAATGGGTTAATATAAATGTTTTTAATCTAAAATCATTGAATACTCATGATAATCACATCTTATTTCATAAGTTGATTACAATAAAAATCAGTAATATTATTTCCAATAATGTAAGGTTTTCAGTTATTCAATTGTTCCATTTATTTAAGGATCATTGATCTTAGAGGTTTTCATTGTTTTTCATGTAAAACATTTTGGTAGATGAATAATTAATTTTGATTCAGTTAGAGAAAAATATTTCCTTCATCATCTATAACATGCATGCTAATCTGTCTATCCATATTTCGACTGAAATATTTCATGGAGGACCTATTTATTTTAATTGTATGTATCCAACTAAAAGATACATATTCACATTTAAGTCTTATGTTTGAAGTATAAATCAATCTGATATTTCTATCGTGAAATGTTACTTGGCTAAAAAATGTTTGTATTTTTATTCAATGTATTTATTTGATCGGATTATGAGATAGAATAGACCAATGAGAAATGAAGAAGAACAATATGAGAAAATTGAACCAATATTTACATCACTTACCTAAATAGGGGGAATTCCCAGATCATATAAATTAATTAAATTATTCCATTAATAGTGGGATATTTCACATCGCACAATTTTTCTTAACAATGATTTTTTTGATGACTACATCAATTAAGTAAATTAAACATGTATATCTGATGTCATCTAATGTAATTTTACATATCTGTTAAATTATTTCTATTTTTTTGAAGGGAACATACAAAATAATAAATACAAAGCATCGTTATTTATATTTGATAAGGATAGAGAATTTTCATAGAAAATAGTTTTAATATTGGTAGAAATCAATGGTATAAATATTAATATAATAAATTAATGAAAAAAATATTTAATTAAGTTTAATATTCATTTATATTTCAGGTATTGAGTTATCCTGTTGACTCTATCTCTGAGGAAATTAGAGATTTATCTTTTGGCCCAAATTACATGGTTCATTAATGGAAGTCAATTGTGATCAATGAGTGCATATATATTATCACTGGAATAGGAAATAACATGATAACACAACATGATAGTGTTACGGTAACTTAAACAATAGACTGTTATGATAGTGCATCAAATAGTAGACCACAATTTTAAAATTTATATTATTATGGAGTTTTAGATAAATTAAAAATATTTTATTATTAATCTCATGGTCGAGTCTCTAGGTTGAAATGACAGTGGTTTGATTTAATGACGAAGCATGTAACATTTGTTGATTATTGAGTATTTCAAGTTATTGACATGACTCAAAATCTTGATACTGATGAACTGTAAGTATTGGCATCAATGTTGATACATGTTTATTGTGTTAGTGATCATATTTGACATGAATTTTGTGTCCTAGTTGAAAAAATACCAAGACATGTTTTTGATGATGGTGATGGTGGAATTTACACCATCCGTAATCTCTTTTTACATGATCCATTTTTTATTTATGATGAATCCAATAATTCCATTTTCATAGTTGATTATAAACCTAATGTTTTGTTTGTAAATATATAGAATCATACATATATATTCTCAGTTCTTTTTATTTAGCTCAACTTGGGTTTTTGAGGTTGGTTATATAAAAACTAAAAAACTACTGATAACAAATATTTTTTTTCCAACATCACCTTCATGTGAATTTTCAATATTTACTAGTTGTAGTGTTCTTTAAGTTACATTTTTTAATATTGTAATGAACTGTATTCAAACCAACGAAACAATAAATTGAAACAATTAAATTGTAAAAAAAATAGATGAATTGAGTTGTACATATTAAACTAATTTATATCAAAATAAAACCTAATGAAAATAATGACATAACAAAAAAAATGATGAAATGACCTAACCCCAAATATGACCCAAATAACCTAAGACAAATGAAAATGGAGAAATGATCTAATCAATTAACAAAAATGAGACAAATGACCAATAACAAATAAAAATGAAAAAAATGACCTAATCAATTTACCATTATTAACCAAATGACCTAACCAAAGATAAAGTGGATAAGATTGAAAATATAATAAAACTATACCATACCCATGATAAACATTATAATTTGGACATATTGTTCTTTCTATATCATGTCATATGTTTTTATATTCTTCATATTAGATATAAAATGTCATTTTTATATTTCTATGTATCCTATATTTGGTTTGAAAAGTTTATTTATTAATTAAGTCATGCGTCATCTTATTTATTTTTTGGGTTACACATTAGTTATAGTTTTTTAATTAATTCTAGAAATGTTTTCAAATGCATGAAATGAAAAAATTGATGAGATATGAATAAAAAGGATGATAGAAAACAATCACCAAACGAGTGAGATGGGTTTCCCGAAATTACTGTATGTTGGGAGTATTTTAGCTTATATATATATCAATAAAATATATTGTCATGTGATTAATTTTTTTTACCTTTTAATTAGGATCCCCCACTATTGCTCCAATTACTGACCATACTAGTGGTTCCAGTGCTCATGCTGGTGATACGACGAGGTGGTACTATAGCTTGACACTCTTGTAAGAATACCTAAACACAACCCATCTCTCCCCCTGACGTACCATTTACCACACCATTTGATCCTACAGTGTCTTTACAGACACCCAGGTTATTTAGGCCACCAATGTTTGCACCACCATTTGAATTTGAGGCTACTCGCCTATCTTTATATTATATGATGCTAATTCATGCTTCTATTTCATATTATTCATTTTCATTGCTATCTATGCCATTTTATTTTCCTCTGACTTATTCTTTTTTGAGTCACTACATTCCTTCTTCTTTGACTCATACTCTGACACATTCTGAACATATAGAGAAGACATTGGGACCCACTCCATCTATACAGGTTGATGTCATTTAGTGCTTGGGGATCTTGTGATTCCCACTAACCAGTCTCCCTCTGGTATATTTATAGAACATTAGTAAATTTTTTTAACATAATTAATTTTCATTATAAGATGTATTTATATAATATTTTTTCCCTTATTTAATAGCTAGATCTTCGAATAAGTGGTGTGGTAATACATACAAATGTGCGATGTGGAATGCTCAGATATAGTTTATGGTGGAGTGAAATTAATAAAACCAAATCATTAGAAAAGTAGGGTTGGATTATAGTAGTTTTTTCGAGATGCTTTCCAAATACTCTGAAGTCATTCTTATCATTCCACTCAACTGGTGATGCCTGACAAATAAAATAAAGGATAAATCATAGGAACAAATATGGGTAAACAATATCATTGGATTTAATGTTATATTATTATTTTATTTATTTTAATTAATATTCTACTTATGGATTCATTTTAATTTTCCTGATGGTGAGGCCATGAGGCCAACACTACTCATGGAATTAGGTGAGTTGTGGAGAGTCTATAGGACTGATTTGTATAGTGGATGATACGATAGAGTTGTCATGGATTTAGAGGCCAAACATGTCACTGATTAGTGTCCTATAATATATTATCGGGTAATTATTACCCATTGGATGATCTCTGAGTACACGATATTAATCAAATTTGAGGGTTTTAAATGAAAAAAACTATTATTTCATTATTAATTTCTATTTTATTGTTGAAAATTCTTTTTAGGAATCATAAAAATGAAATAAAAAATGATGCTATGAAATATCTCTACACTATGGGTATTCCTATGATGCTGGACCATTGGAGGAACCAGGTATAATAATCATTTACACTTTTTATTTAGGAATTGAACATTCTTTATTTTCCTCTCTGTTTAATTCCATTTATTATTGGGCTAGATAAATGATCATATATTCTTTAGTTTATTATTGAATTTATTTAGTGCATATTAAAATTTCAGGATTAATCTTGTTATGTTTGTGATTATTTCATGATCCTATACAACCACAAATCATTTTATTAAAAGACAATTAATTTAATAGGATGAGATTATGATTCCACTTCCCATTAAACTATTTATGTATGTAATAATTAATACCTTGTGGTTTGAAAAAATGTCATGAAAACATGTCTATTTGTATGTTCTCCTATCTTTGGAAATATATACTTATTATAATTCCTTTTAGTTATAGTCATGATTAGAGTATTGACATCCCATTCAGGCATATTCATTTATGTTATAGTAATACATGTTCATATAATTGTTAATTATGGTGATCACACAACCACCTTATTATTGATTAATGTGATGGTCTATTCACTTATATATAAGTTATATCTATTGAAAACCCATTTATTGATACTCAGTTATGATTCATCTACCACATGTTTTTATTTTCAACACCATTTAGAATTAATATTAATTTTATTTTAGTTATAAAATTCATTATTAGTAACCTATTTTGGATTATGGGTTTCTACATTAAATTCCATTTTAGTGCATGGTTTTGAATATTGAAGGATGTGTGTCATGAGTAAAATCGTTTTTCTTGAGCATGAAGAAAAAAGATGGAAGTGTTGTAAATGAACTGAACAAGTAGAAGATTGTATGTTTGAATTTGTTTATTTAAAATTTTAATATCTATTTTGTAACTTAATAGTCTATTTATTTATGTAATAGTGCACTTAGAGGGCCGTGATTCGTTGGAAGCTGAAAACATTTGATAAAACAATAACTTATATCATTTTTTTGGAGATGAGAACCATGAAAGAGTATTATGTCGACCATGGAAGTGTATTTTCCATATGAGTTATTTTCCCACATCAGTTTCCATTTTTGGAAGCACTGAGTTGGGAAAAGTTAATGCACATGCATAATAGGATGAGGTTAATTTAGAAAAGGCTGAAATAAGGTCCATACAGGTAGAAGAAACGAATAAATGTGTAAAATGTGAATTTATGAAATTAATGGATGTTTTATGTGCATCACTTATACTAGAGATGACAATGGATTTTGATGCATATATGTCAATGAAGAATATTTTATATAGTTCACTAGGAAGTAGTCATAGTGGTGGTTGGAATGATAACTTTTTTTGGAGATATAAATGGCAAGTATGACAATGATAAATATGGCGAGGAGGAGTCCAAAGATGAGGATGTGGGAAAGGATAAGGATTGACCCTTTGATGAGGATGATGCTGATGTAAATGATGAAGATGAGGTCAAGTATGAGGCTCAGAATGATTTTTATGATACTGACGATGATGAGGGACAAATTGATCCTTCACATTTTGACTGATATTTATAACAATTAATGGTTGATGATTTGATTGAAATGAATATATTTGATGTTTTGTATTTTTGTTATAACTGGTTAAATGCATCAATTGACTTGATGTGTTTTGGATCTTGGAGGATGATATGTTCATTTCATTGCATGTTTTTTTCTCCTTTTTTAGGTTTTTTATGGATATTATTTTAATTACATTGTATGTTCTACTTTATCAATTGTAGGTTCTTTTGGTAGAGGGTGGGGCTGATGATGGTTGTGGTATTGGAGGGGTGGGGCTATTCCAATAGTTGTATAACAATTTGTTGTAGTGATATTTGGATAAACCTATAACAATGGTTCACTAAGAACCACTGTTATAGGAATTTACTAGAAACACTATATCCAAAAGTTTAGAGAACTATTGGTATAGTACATAACAATAATTCTCCATTCTATACTAATGATCTTGAAAAATTGGTATAGCCTAGTATTGTATAAGTAACTCCACAATTCTTAATATTGAAAAAAGAATAAGTAGGAGTGTTATACTCACCTGGAGAGTTGATATGCACCCAAAAGTGTTCCAAATGGATTACAAACAAATGTGATCGATCCTTAGGATATATAGGAATATTTGGTTCTTCGTCACAACATATGGATTAATAATGGGGGGAAACCATGTTATAAAACTTATTGATTGAGATAAAAAAATGTATAAACCCAAATTTTAAGTTGGTGTGCGGTTTGGCCACACAGTTGGACAGACCATACACCAATCGCTCCCCACCCTCTATCCACAAGGAGGGAAGGCCATAAGGTTTCCTATAGATTCCACAAAGTTTAAAAAACCTTTTGATGACCATGATATTGGATCCATCCAAGATATCATGGTTTTCCCTCCCCCCATACACAGTTTCTTCCAATCATGCACACCCTCCTCCTGGAAATCACACTCAGGGAACATAGTTACGTCTGAATATACACCAACCATGAAACATGAATTGGATAGCCATTTCCTCCCCTCTTTCATGTACCTATCATAGAGAACTCCACCATGGATCCTCACACACTTGGGAAACATTTCATTTTTCAAAAACGTATTAAATAGAAACTTAAAACAAGGATGTACCTTATGGAATGCCTATGATTTTACAAGATCCCCACATTATAATGAATAATTTCTAATCCACACTCCCAAGAATTAAAAAAATACCAAATAAAATAAATTGGGCCACTATGCTCATATATTGGTCTCCTTGTCCCAAGATTCCTCCCAAAAAGTTTAATGTTTCTAAAATAGTTGAACCATTAGAAAATCCTTTCCTTACAAGAAATTTTCCCTATGATCAAAAATATAAATTGAATACTCTTAAAAGCATGCATCATACACATGCTCAACATCCTCAATGTCAATAAAATGATATGGGTCATGGTGATACTATCATAACTGAGACATATGAAGAACATTGTGCATGATGCTATACTGATGTCTAAGATCCAGTCGGTACACCACTGATCTGATCCTTTCCACAATTTGAAATGGAAACACATACCTAGATGCAAATTTACCTTGCTTTTAAATATGATGGTGACTCAACCATGGAGAATCCCAAAGTAGCAAATGATTAATCATGGAAAATCAATAGTTTAATGATTCTATTCATTATATTAATTCTTCCTACTCTAAGACAAACCCTTAACATTATAAATAAACTAAACCTATTTTAACATCTTTTGTACGAGACTTAACCCTATAAACCTTTAATATCTTACCTCCAAAAAAGAAAACAATGATCTAAATTTACATCTATAGAACACCTCATATTGTGAAATCCAAATCATAATCTTGTTACTATTTTTATAGGAAAATTATACATGAGTTATGTGATTCTACCATGAACCACCAATGACTATTAGACATGAACCAACCATTCCCTCTAGAAGTTGAATAATATATTATGACTACCCATCCATTTTTTGGTGGAAATCCATACTCAAAAGAAACTTGGTACCAATAATTTTCAGTAATCCCTATTAGAATCACAAAGTGAAACATGGATCCTGAACTAAAATGATACTTCGAGGCACTCCATGCATCCATAGTATCTCCCAAATAGAAAAAACTCATAAATGATCAATGATGAAAGTCACTTGAATTGATAATAAATGTGCCACCTTGGTCAACCAATACACAATTACCAACATCATATCAGTATTCTGAGGATTTCTTTGATGTAACACTACAAAATCTATCGTAACATCATCCCACTTCCATTTTGTAATGGTTAATAGTTGTAGAATACTACCCAAACACTATTTCTCAACGTTAACCAATAGAAATAAGTAGTATCATGACACAAAACATGAAATTCCTTTATTCATCCCAATACACCAATAGTGTTGATGAAGATCATGGTAAATTCTAGTTAATTAGGTATGTACTACACATTTAGAGTCATGGAATATAGGAATAAGCTCATCCCATTTACTGGTGGGCACAAAAACATGTCCTCAAATATTCATGATCTCATAATCATTAACTTCTTAGTTATAAGGTGTCTCCCCACCTTTATGTAATTACCTTATGGGATAAAACTTCACATCCTCATATTGACTCTCCTTAATCCAGATTATCAGGATAAACTCAACTGAAAAGGATGTGAGGGTCATCGTCCCTTGGAACTCCTTAACCCCTATACTCATATCAGTAAAAAGGTATATCATAATCAATTTAGAAGTAGATCCCTAATCTATCTATGCAAAGATTCTTTTAAGAGTATCCACAACACTATTTCCCATTCATGGGATGTATTGTAACTCAGAATCAAAGGATTTCATATACTCAACCCACCATCACTACCACATGATCAAATCACACGAGAAAATTATGTACCTAATGATTTTTTTGATTCTTATACACAACAAACATTTCACCAAATGAGTAGTGCATCCAACACATTAAAGAACACACCACCATGGAAAACAAAAGATCATGAAAAGGGTAATATCATTCATGATACCTCAACTTCCATTACCCATATGCCACAAACTGATCGTTATACATCAATCATTTCCCATGAACAACACCAGATGCATCAAAACATATTGTATACTCCTTAACATACTTAGGTAAGGTCATGAATGGTGTATTAGTCACCCAAATCTTCAATTCATGGAAGACATTCTAACAAGTTCATGGCCACTCAAACAGAACACCCTTCTTGTTCAATCTAGAAAATGGAACTTCTTGGTGAGATTTTCCCTTAATAAACCTTAAACAGTAGCCCTCCAAAAACATGAAGTTTTTTATTTCAATGAAATTATTGGGATTCTATAAAGATACATATTATTTCACTTTTTCTAGGTCCACTAAATGACTATGTCTAGGGATATTATGTCTTATGAAATACATCTTATTAATCCAACAAACTACACATGGATAGCATATCCTATAGACAATTATCTCTCAGTTTACTGAAGATAATTTTAAGATGGGTGGGATGATCATCATGAGTTTAGAAGTACACCAAGATGTCATCTAAAAAATGAACTAGTCCCAGTATGGGTGGAAAATTTAGTTCATAAAGGCCATAAACACTTATGGACCAATTTTCAACCTAAAAGCAGTAAAAAAATCATAACAACCATTTTTTTAGGAAAGTAGTCCACGGAATATAAGAAGGTATCAACCTCATCTGATGACACCCTGACCTCAATACAATATTGGAGAAAATAGATACACCTCCAAAAGGAATAAAACATTCATCAATACATGGAAGTGGATATTAGTTCATAAATGTCATCTGATTTATCATTCAGTAATAGACACACAAACACAAGGACACATTAGACCTATTGGAAAATAAGATTAGATAACCTCATGGTGACTTATTGGGGAGAATAGATTCTTTGTTATCAAATTATACCAATTGAGTCTTGATCTCCTACAACTCTATTGGTTCAATCCTATATGGAAGTATAGATATCAGCTCAGCTCCAGTCATTAGATCAATCATGAACTTGATCTCTCTCTCTCTCTAGTAAAAACATAAAGAATTATTATGGGAACACATCCTAGAACCAGTCCACCACTGAATGAAATACATGCTGCTCTACACAACCATCATCAAGCATGATATTAGCCTCATGTGATATTCTCTCACCCAACCCATACTGAAATTTCCCTACATGGTCATCCAAAACAACCCACTCCCCATAGTGAGCATAAGTGTCAACATCAAGGGACTTAAATATTACCCTTTTACAATATCTATCGATATAGGACTGATACACCAACAAATAGTCCCTTCTAATAATCATGTAAAACCCTAACAACTAGATCACTAACATATCCCAAATAAATTCTCACCCACCATCCTTGATATTTCTTTCCTGGAATTTTTAAATACTATATTTTCATACATCTAAAGGTGTGTCGTTTGACATAGTCCCATACACACATTACACCGAAAGACCCAAATTTTTTACCAAACGAAAAGATTGGAAGGAATATGAGGACCTTGTATTAAAAAAACTATAATGAGTGTAATTTACAAGAATATTATCTCTAACAGTCAATGGTATCACCTCTCTAGTTCTAATTATAGGCTGAACTAATGAAGTTGACTTTCCCTTCTTCCATGAGCCCTGATTTTCTATTATAGTGCTACACTAAATTACTTAGTGGATCACTCTTGTCCTGATGAAAAACGAATGCACCTTTTCAAGTAAGTATGGTGGAACTCCATTTACCTAAGAAATAATATGTATCTAACCCCCTTATAGTGCTCTAAACTGGCTTGAATCCCACTACCACTACCAAACTACTATGGGTTCTTATAAAATATCTATAGATGATACATCTATATGCACACTCGAAACTATAATGGATGTTGAAAACATTACCCTCACATGTGACATGGATTTACATAGTAATGGAGATGACTGATCTATACCCATGGGAGAAGGTTCCTCTTCCATGACTACTCTATCCACCACTACTCTGGTTGGAACTCTCACATCAATGTTTTTTATTCTCAAATGTCATACCACATTATCACCCAACTATCCTGGGATTCCCACCACTATAAGATTCATTTAGTATTCCCATTGAATTGAGAGCTTGATGAACCACCCTAGAAAACCTCTTGAAGTAGATAAATATTCACCAGGGATTTGATCTTATCTCTAATATCATACTAAAATTTCCTATCCATAGTTGCCTCATCTCCTACCAAAGTTGTATAATAACAAACCATATCATTGAACATTCAAACATAATCCATCACTTTAATATTACCTTATTTGAAACACAATAACTCCACATCTTTTCTTAGCATAAATTTCTTAAGGTATAAGTTCTACAAGAATTTATCCAATAATTTCTTTCATTCCATACCATCCACTTACTCATCTCTGGCCTGTATTACCCACCAATGCTTCACTGACCTTTGCAGCATGTAGGTATCTAGTTTAAACCCCTTCTCAAGTTGGGTATCTAAATTGACCATAATCATCTGGATAGAATCAATCCATATTTATGATTCCACATGCCAAACCTCTATAGAAAATTTCGGGGTGTGATGCATCTATTACCCCTATTTCAGGTATGTAACCCTTTATGTTTTCTTCATATATATATATATATATAAATAGTTTGGATTGTGTTTTAAAGAGTTTAGATGAATTTTAAAATGATTGGGGAATTTATAAGGGTGTAGGGGTTGTAAATAGTTTTTATAAACCATGCATAAATTACAAGAAACAATGAATAATAATGCATGGGCTAAGGAGAAGAAATACGAGAAGGCACACAGTTTTTACAAACTTTGCGGTTAACTAGGAGAAACTGCGCCACATGAGGTAGATGTATTTTTCATTGCTGGAGAATGGTTTGGAAACTATGCGAGGAAACTATGAAAGTTTCCTGTTTAAGACATAAGATAGTGCACAATTATGCTCATTTTGTTCTAACAGTGCAACTGACCATGCTCGGGTAAAATGTTTGATCTTAAAATTGTTGATCCTTCCCATTTTCTTCTCTAAATCACATATATTTCTTTATATGTGTATCTAAATCAGTATTTTCCCCCTAAAATGTTGGATATTCCCTCCCTATAATTTTGGAAGTTATTCTGAGGTGTTTCTTGGTGCATTAAATCTTAATTCTTACTGTAAGTAATTGTTCTTTGTGATTTCCATGGGTTTCATTAGATATTCTTCTCTATATCTCATGGTTTCATATATCTACACCATCCATGGATAGATCTAATATTTTTAATGAAAAATATGATTATAATTGAATTTTTTTCTCATATGGGAGGAGATCTAAGTAAGGATTTTGGAAATTCATTCCGATTATGTGGGCATTTTGGTGATGTTTTCCATTTTTTTCCAAATATTTGGATGCTGGTGGATTCACTCTCAAATCCAATTTTTATAATATTAATTATTTATTTTAAATTTATAGTTTTATTGAAATTTATTATTTATACACTATGAAATGTTGATATATACACTCTTGAGTGCTGGTTTGTGGAAATTGTGGGATTTAGTGTTTTGTTGGAAAAATAATTTGGTTATATAATTTACAAAGGATGATTTTTTATTATTTATTTTTTTGTTACATGGAAAATTAGTTTCAAATCAAAATTATGTTTTATTTAAATGACTTGGTAGAACTTTCTTTGGTAATGGTTGTGCGACGTGTGTTCATTTTCGTTGGTACTAATAGGGGTGTGAAGTACCCCCATCAAAAGTTTGGGAAAGATATGGGTGTAAACTGCCCCTATCAACGTGGTTCAATAAGTAATGGAATAGTGAAAGTATGAATTTCCACTCATGAGTATTGGAAGGTTCATGGGTTCATTCTTGGTTGGATGTGTGGATATATGGAATGAGATGAGTCATTCTGAAAATGAAATTGATAAAATAGTTTTAAGCTGTGTTGGGATTCATTACTTGAAGTGTGATAATTTTTGAAAAATGCATTGTTAGGGAAGTTTTTTATATTTTGATATAATATTTTTGGAAAATTTTTTATATAATTTTTTTATAAATTTTGTAACTTGTTCTATTATAGTAGCGTGAGTAGGGAATTCATATTGTAAAATCCTACATAGCATAATTACTCACCCCTTCTTTGACACTTTGGTTCTTTTGTAGATGTCTTATATCAAGTCATGGTAAAATATAAATTATACCACTTATCTAGTAGTGGTTGGTGATACTTTTGTTGTTTGGTGTAGGTAGAGAATGGTTCTGGGTGGAACTTTGGAATTATAGTTTTCATTGTGTTTTTGTTTCTCTTTGTCTTTCGCTGTGCACTTGGTTATTTTTTAGTCCATAAATGTGGTAATCTTTATGGTTGATATTGTTATAAATCAAATGTTTGGGTTGTATTTCATTATTAACATGCATCATGTTGTGGTTTAGCTGGTTATGTTATGTTATGTTGTTTGTGTTACTTCCAAAGTCAAAATCACCCCTCAATTGTAAATGAAGCCCATGGAATCTATTATAAGCCTTTGGTGTCATGTGGATGTATATTATGGAAATGTATCATCTTCCCAACTTCTTAATCCAATGAGTAGGGGTTTGATGTTACAAGTGGTATAATTTTTTTTGATCAAAAATATGTTTATGGAAAGTGGTATAAGATTTTTGTCAATGACTAACAAGTGGTCATCTGTTCTGTCGGTCTTCGAGATGAAATTTATCCCGGTATATTCCTTATATTGGGTTGGTAGAAAGGAGTAGGATTGTTGAGACATAAAATATATAGCATAAAAATATGTAGATAATAATTTTATTTTTAACTTCAATTCACCAAGGATTTGGGTACAAATGTGTTTTAGAGACACTTATAGTAATTTAATATCATTGTCATGGGTTTATACAATGATACTAGGATGAAATGTATTATAGAAATTACTTCTGAATAGGAATGCATATTTCATTTTGAGTAATTATATTATGCAATGTGTTTATTTTTTTAAAAATTTAATTTTTTGTTCAAATGTGACATTTGGAAAATAACATGATTGTGATATTTTGAAAATATTTTGATTTTCAAAATCAACTGAGATTTTTCAAAAATGGTTGGGCATAGAAAACAGATGATTTTTTAAAGAATTTATATGATAGTATGATGTGGTATAATTTGAAATTTTTAAACCATCAATTAATAGAGAGAAAGAATTATGAAATTTGGTGTGTTTCTATAAAATGAAACCCTTTATGTTTCATTGAAACGAAATGGTGGAAGTCGCTGAGAATGTGGTTTCACCAGAGCCACAGGAGAACCAACAACCAGTTCAAAGTATTGTCCAAGTTTTTTAGGCTATGGAAATTAGGAATATGAGGGATGATCTAATTAAAGTGGATCATTCCATCCAATTCCAAATGCAGAATCCACCCATCATTCAGGTGATTTTGAACTAGAAAAGGAAGAGGTTTGGATGAACATGATGAATCATATCTTCGATTTCATTAGCACATGATCAGAGAAGAATGTCATGATTGAAATGTATATACTGAAACATCTTACATTCCAATTGTGGTATTTAGCCATTTAGGTTAAATTAGACCACATTACATCATAAGAGGATTCTGACAAATTTCTTAAAAAATAATTATATCCTCCTATGTTTAGAATGATAATAGAAATAGACTTCTACTTGTTGAATAAGGAAAATATTTCTATCATTGAGTATGCGGCCAAATTCATTAATTTAGTGCGCTTTTCACCTGAGGTTTCTGCGAGTGCATCTTTGAAGGAACACATCTTTTAATCAGGGTTGAGACATGATATTTTCTTGAAGATTGTTATACTTTGTATTATATATTATACATATATGGTCAATAGAGTGATAATATCTGAAAAGGACATCTGATGAGAAAATGGAGGAATAATCATGTTAATGACCACAAGAAATGGGAAACTCTAATGCTGGGAAAAATTGGAAGAGAGACACCTACTTCCAAGGATAGAGAAGTAATCAAAATCTGGTGGTTGGATTTTAAAATCTTTATCAACAACCAATGAAAAAATTGGTTTGTTTCTAATGCGGTTCTTTTGAACACATAATGAGAGATTGTATGGAACAACCAAAAGTGTTCCATAACAACAATATGATGGGACATCATAAGTACTATTATCATAGTGATCCAAGGTTAGGTTTTTGGGACACCACTCGGGTGTCATAAGAATTTTATTCTTCGACGGTATGAGGGAAGCATAATAAATCACATTAGTAGAATAGAGCTATCCATGGTGATTCTAGGAATACCATGACTCCTTAGGCAGTGCAGTCTCAATAAATCAATAGAGTGAAAACTATAGAGAGAAAGTAATTATATGGACCTGAGTAGGTTATTATGGTTGATACGTCTGGAAATATATGGTTAAAAGTAAGAATATCTTGAATTCCACCTTTTTCACACTTTGATTCACAATGGTGCATCTCATCCCATTATTGCTTCTCATGCTATTGATTTTCTAAGCTTAAAAGTAGAGATGACTCCTTTTGTGATAAAACATAAAACTTGTCTTGGTAAAAGAGTGTGTATAGAATTTTTTTGTAGAACATGTTCTAAAACCATTAATGTAGACAATATGAAATGATATTTCTCTATGATTGATATGGATGTTTTTTTATGAAACATTTGGTATGGATTGGTTGACTATGTTTAAGAATTATATCAACTTTTATACACAAAGTGCCATTTTTACAACTAAATATGGAGTTAAGAATTTATTTAGAGGAGGATGGTGAGTAACAGAAGGTTCAATGGTCATGTAGGAACCATAAGTTGGAACGATCTCTTACTAGTTGGCTGCATTGTCTTTGGAATTGACAGTCGAGTTCGAGAATAGAAATTTTCTAGCCATTGTCGATCACTGTCCAGGTGTGTTTTCCAAAAATTCTATATGGTTTCCAGATATGAGGGATGTTGATTTTATGATTGATATTCTTCCAAGTAATATTCAAATTTCACTTATGTATTATTGAATTGAACCAACATAATTAAGGGAGTGGAAAGTGAGGTTATAAGAGATGGAAAGAAAAGGTTCATTCGACTGAGCACATCTCCATGGGCCGAACTGGTCTTATTTCTCAAAAAGTAATAAGTAAGTTTTCATATATGCGTGTAATATAGTAATCTTAAGTATATTTTAGTAAATAAAAATTACACACTTCCACAAATTGTTGTTCTATTATATGAATTGTGGGGAGCTCAGTGAATCACTAAAATTGACTTATTATTAGGATATCACCAATTACGCATTAGGAGAGAGTATATTCAATAAATTTCTTCTAGAAGAATATATGGACATTTGGAATATGAGATGATTCCTTTAATTCTTATAGAATCACTAGTGGTATTTATGGCATTGATGAATCAGATAATTCCTCTCAATCTAGATTCTATTGTGGTGGTGTTTGTGGATGACATCTTGGTGTATTCAAGGACAAGGGTTGATCAAGAGCAACACTTAGCGATAATGTTAAGGATCATAAGGGATCAATAAGTGTATTCCAATTTATCAAAGTGTGATTTTTTTATTAAATAGGTACATTTCCTTGGTTATGTAATTTTTGAAAAAGTTAATTCTATGGATCCTAAAATGATTGAAGCCATTATCTCTTAAAAACTGAAAAAGAGTTTCATTGAGATACGAAGTTTCATTGGTCAAGATATTTATTACCAAAATTTTGTTCATGAATTATCATGAATAGATCCACCTATGTAATCTCTTAAAAATAAAATTTTCCATTCCAATGGGAGAAGTAATTCCAAAAGTCTTTACAGAACCTAAAGTTAACCTTACATCCACACCAATCTTATTTTTTCTAGAATCAGGATAATGGTATGTGGTGTATTGTGATGTTTCAGGATCTAGGTTGGGATGTGTTCTCATGTAGGGAAATCATGTTGTTTCATATGGATCAAATTAGTTGCGGGTGTATGAGGATAACTATCCATCATATGATTTGGAGCAAGCCACTGCCATCCATGCTTTGAAGACATGGCAAGATTATCTCTTTGGTGGGAAATTCACCATGTCTATAGATAATATGATCTTGAAACATATTTTATCAAAATATTATATGTAAATGAGACAAATAATATGGATGGTGTATCCCTAAAAATATGACTTTTACTTGATGTATACAATGGAAAAATGAAATTCGGTGGAAGATGCATTAATAATAAAGTCATATACTCCATTGGAAAAGGAATATTCAGATGAATGGAAGTTGACATCATCCCTAGACAACATGAACATTGAATGTGAATACCAAGGTGATGTTGTTTCCTTGTTTCTAGTTTTTTTCCTGATCTTGTGAAGATGGTTAAAGAGGAACAAACATCTTTTATATATTGTGTGGCTATGAGTTCAGAACTAACTGTTGGGGAGACCATTGAAGACTAGAAACTTGATGAGAGTTTTGTGTTGTGGTTTAGAAATGGGATAGTCGTACCTATGTCCTCTCATGAACAACTTCTTTATGCTTACCACCATTCAAGATGGGTTGTTAATCCTTAAATAAAAAATATTCACAAGGCATTGAAAGGATATTTTTGGTGGGTCAGTAAGAAAAATAAGGTAGGTGATTTTTTTACAAGATTCTAAACTTTTCATAAATTTAAGGAAGATCATTAGTGATCATAAGGTTTGTTAATCCATCTTTTTGAGTTTCAAAATGGGTGTTAATAATTATGGATTTTATAACATGTCAACCAATAATGGTTCAGAAACATGATTCCTTGTGGGTAATTGTATATCGTCACATGAAGATAGATCATTTCATTCATATTCTTTAATCTCATATAAAGGAGTAATTGTCCAAAACCTATATATAAGAAGTGGAAAAGAGGCAGGAAATACCAGTTTCAATCATATTAGATAGTGATCTGAGGATTACATCTCATTTATATAAATCCATACAAAAACCCTTAGAACATAGTTGACTATGAGTACAACGTATCATCCATAGAAAAATGTGAAATCTTAAAAGACAATACAAATGTTGGAAGACATGGTACGATATTATATAATTGATTTTGGGGGATCATGGGAAAATCATGTGATATTAGTAGAGTTATCATATAAAAGAACATATCAGGATTGAATACATATGGATCCCTTTGAATAATTTTATGGGAATACTTTCCATTATCCAATTTTTTTGGTGGATTCATGTGAAAATTGACTAGTTAGGCCAATACATGTACAATAAACAACAGAGAAGATTTAGTTGATTAAAAAATAGATAGAGATAGTTTAGAGTTGTCAGGAATCATATGAGGATCATCGTCGGAGGTTATTTTCATTTATGGTGAGTTATCATGTGTTCTTGAGGATCTCACTAGGACTGGGACATCATTTTTTTAAATCATGTAAAGTTATATATTGTATACATTGTCCTTTTTTAGAATCATGAATGGGTTGGAGATGTGGCATCTCGGTTGTGGTTTCCACCACGGTTCAGTTCTGTGTATAATGTGTTTCATTTATCTTAGTTGAAAAATTATCATCCTAATCATGACCATGTGATCCATTGGGATCATTTTGAACAAGATATATATGCTTCATTGGTGCACATGACAATGCATATTGTCAATAATAAAGAAAAAGTTTTATTTGGAAAAAGAATCATTCTAGTGTTGGTTTTGTGGAAACATGGTTAGATTCAAAAAAAGTCCTAGGAATGCTAGAATGAAATTAATGATCAATAGACAAAACTATTTTAGATCAGTGGATGTTTTCTATTTTCAATGGAAGGAAAGTCTAATGGTGGGGAGAAATTAGTACACATGATTTCAAGTTAGTTACACTTTATTTATTCTTTTTATGTATATATTATGTTAGTGTGATGTTTTGGAAGAGTTTGAATGAAGTTTAAAATGTTTTAGGGTTTTCTAAGGGTGCACTATTTGTGAAATCCATGCAGAAACTATAGGAAACCATGCAATAGGAGGCAGGGAATAAGGTGAAGGAACAATAGAAGGCACATAGATTTTCCAAACCATGTGGTATCCTATGTGTGATTGTGCCAATTGAGGTAGAGGGATTTTTTATGGTTGGAGACTTGTTTGGAAAATTTTAGTGGAAACAATGTGAGGATCCTTTTTAATATAGAAGCTGGTGCATGGTTAGTGCATGAATTTCATAACCATTTAACTAACTGTGTATGGGTTAAATTTTAGATCCTAAAATTCTGGATCTCACATATTTTCTTCTCTTAATCCCTCATTTTTTACTCTTATATGGTCCTAACTTAGTATTTCTCCCTATAAAATTATAGAAAAACTCTACCAATCGTTTTTGAATCCATATGGAGGTGTTTGTTTGTTCATTGAAGCCATATTCTAGCAGTAAGTCATCATTCTTGGTGGTTTTATATGGATTTACTTAGATATAATTGTCTACCTCTCTCAGGTTATTATAAATATGATTGATGTGGATATATATAAGATATTCAAGGGAATATCTGATTATATTTTTCTTTTTTGATATAGGGTAAGTTATCTAATGTTGGGTTTAGAGATTCGAATAGATTTTGTGGGCATATTAATGCCATATTTATTTCTTGAAAAATCATTCTAGGTAGGTGGATTCACTCTTCAATCCTCTATTTAGAATATGAAGGAAGGATTTTAAATTAACTGTTTTGATTGCAATTGATTTTGTATCTATAGTTTAATGTTTATAATAATCCTCTTGAGTATGGTTTGTGGAAATTGGTAAATTTGGATTTTTTTGGAAAGATAATTTGTAATATTATTTTGTAATGACGATTTTAAAACAATTGATGGTTTTGATACATATAAAATTGAATTTAAATAAAAATCATATTCTATTTAAATGGTTTGGGAATACTTGGTTTTATCATGGTTGTGTAGTGTGTGTTTATATGCATTGGGATGGATAAGGGCATGAAGTACCCCATTAAAAGGTTGGGACAAATATAGGCGTAAAGTACCCTATCAAAGTGGTTCACTAAGTGATGAATTAGTGAAATGATGAATCAACACTCACAAGTATAGTGAGGTACATGGATGCACACATGGTTTCATGTGTGGGTATGTGGAACAAAATGGGTTATTCTAAAATGAAATTGATAAAAAGGTTTTTGGCACTATTTCGTTGCTTACTTTTGAAATTGTAATAGTTTTATAGAAACTTCTTTATTATGGAACTTGTTTATATATTTTTATAAAATGTTTTATAAATTTTTTTATATAAAATATTTTATATAATATTTCTAACATGTTCATCATAGTGGAATGAGTATGGAAGCCATTTTTAAAAATCCTAACGAGTTTCATTACTCACCCCTTCTTTTCCACTTTCGTTCTTTAATAGATGTTGTTTATCAGGACATGGGAAAAGGTAAATTATCACAATTTTCTAATAGTTATTTATGTTACTTAGGCTATTTGGTGGAGTTGTATGGCATAGTTTTTTGTATATATGGAGTTATAGTTATATTTGAGTTTTTGTTTGTCTTTTTCTTCCACTATTAACTTGGTTATTTTGTAGTCATCCGAGGTGGTAATATTTGTGGTTCATTTCAAAATAAAATAAATGTTTGAGTTTTATTTCATTGTTTAAATGAATTATGTAGTTGTTAAATTGGTTATTTAATGTTTGGTTGGTTGTGATATGTTCAAAGGGAAAATCATCCACCAATTTTTAATTAACCCCTTTCCATTTATTTCCCACTTTTGATGTCTTGGGGATGTAACTTATGACCAAGTAACGTCATAAAAAATTCTCAATCCAATGAGGAGGGTTGGGACGTTTCAATTCTATTGTAACTCCCTATTAAATTCCAAATTATTTGTTATATCCCACATTCGATCCTGCTATAGAAACTACATAAAATTATTAATGATATACTAGAACCGGTCCTCGCATCTATTACCTTAGACCAATGAGGTTTTCTGCTCTATCTATGGAGGAACATTCTCAGTGATATAATTATATCGGCCAACTTGTAAATGGTGGCATGGTGACATCCCTCTATAATTATAAACACACATCCCAAAACAAATAACTAAATTTTTTGAAAAATTTAAACAAAATAATTCCCACCACTGCCACAACCACCACCACCACACAACAATTACACAGGTACAACCACCATCCCAACACCATAACAAATACATTTCAACATTATCCATTTCATCAAGGGGTAGAAAATCTCGAAATAATTCACTTAACATTAATCATATTTTATCAATTTATTTCACAACCATTATTCCATTATTTCACCATTTTTACATCTAATTACCCATGTTTTTCATTAAAATTCCTTTAACATTGTGATGAACCCCCCTATGTGTGTACCTAGTATGATGAACACCACATGTACCCAAAGTTACTAAAATAATGAAGGAATAAATGACATAATTACATTCTATGTCACAAAATGAAATATAAAAATCAGTAACATCACACTGCAAGTGCATCAATCAGGGTTAAATAACATCCAATTTTAACAAAAAACATTACAAACATAAAACCCACCCTACAAAATGGGTTTCCCCCTTACATGGGTCAACTACTCCCACACACGAGCTCATTTACAAATCCCTTACACATAATCATCTCCTATATACCTTCCCAAATAATAAGATTAATGAGATGTAAATAAAAACTACTATGATACCCCTTTTCAGTGTCCCTAACCCAATAGCCACTATACATGATGCAATGAGTCGGGTTGCCACATGACCTCAGGCGCACCTCCTGGTATGTCAGAGGCTGTTGAATAGCCGTGGGGGTCTATTTTCATATGTTTTGATACTATAACCACTTTAACAAAGTCTTCCACAACAAATAAACATATGAAATAAAGGAAACAATGAAATCAATAAACATGAAACATCCCAGGTAATTATAAAATAAGAAATTTTCATATCAATTAATATTTTTGAATTAGATATTAAGTTTAATTAAAATTGGATTCTATGTAAGATAGCGTAATCAACACACAATAACTGGTTTCTCCGAAATTATATGTTGCACACAAGACTGTGTTATACCGAAAAATAATACATTATTAGTGTTATTATTTTAAATGGTAGTTATCGCCTAGTCATTGTATTAGAGGAAATAAAAAGAAATAAAAATAGTATGTGTAGACATATATATTAAATATTTTTTACTTTTATCTAAATAATTTTAGAGGCTTAAAATGAGAATATATCCAATTTTAAGCATAAAATCTCTAATATTTTTAAGAGGTAATTTTACCACCTTTTGAGGGAGAACCCATTTTAGGTATAATATTTGTCACTTTTTTGTTATATTTTTCAAAATAAAATTATTCTTTATAAGTGGTATAGAAAAATTTACTTTTGTTGAATTTTGGTATTTTTATGATAAAATTAATTTTTAATGCATAGTGAAAAAATATTGCATTTTAATTCAAAACTGCCTTTTCATCTAATTTATTTATATAGTTAGGTTATCATATTATTTGGTTTTAAAGTGTAATTAGGATATATTTTAAACATTTAATTTAATGTATTTTATTTTATGTAATTTCACATTGAAATTCGATATAAACACATGTCAATCTTCTGATGCTTTTTTAATTTTAAAAACACGTTTTCCCATTTTGACAACGAGGATTAATTTTAAATTAATTAATAAAAATTATATATTTTAAATTTTGTAAAATTTATTCCATATTTGGAATCCAAGGGTCTAAATTATTTATATAGGCCCCTTTTATTTTTGGAAATTATGAATATTAACTATAGAAATTATTTTTATTTACCATGGTTAAAGGGTAAATCAAGAAAATAAGGGTAAACATAAAATAATATTAGTATAAAACTACCATGAAACAAGTCCTAATATTATTTTATGAGCTATGGATGATCAATAAAACTCTCTAGAAGAAGATTTGTCCTTTGGAAGCCACTTGGGTGTGATTATGACACTTTTCACTTTGAATTCAATGTAATGGAAAATATGTTATAAACATGAATCTTCTTACTAAATATTATTAGATGGGTTTATATAAATTATATATTAGAATATAAATAGTAATTAGAAAGCTAAAAATGTTTCATAAATCATGATATTTAATGTATAATTTTTATACATTAAATAATTTAATTTAATTATAACACAATGATGCTGCATTAATTACTTTCTTAACAAAGGAATCAAATCAATAATATAATAAATATTAAAATAAATATTATTTGATATAATTTTTATCATAAACGTTTTTTATATGTGAATATTACAATTTATAATATTATTAAATGATTTTTCTAAAAGTTATTTCATTATTTAGATTTTATTGAAATTCAATAAAGTGAATAGTGTAAAAATTGACATAATTGATGTTTTATAAAAATTATAGTTGATTAAATTATTTAAAAATCCTATAAATATTTTAAACTAAAAAAGTGACTTTGATAAGGTATAAAATTTCATTAAGTGTCAAATTCTATGAAATTGATCCTATATAAGTTAATTGATAGCCTCTTAATAATTAAAATGTTGTTACCATAATTAATATTAAAAGAGAAGAATTACGGGTAAACCAAAAAGACAAGATTTAAAATAAAATAAATGATTTATAAAAATTATTGGTTGAGTTGATTTCACAATATAATTATATTATATTTGACACAGCTCATGTTGGATTCTTTTGGATTAATAATTTAATATATATTAATCTTATATTTTAAGAGTTTTCAAGGGTGCCCCTCCCCTCTCCAATAAACATGGAACCCTCTATTATCTAATAATCAAACTTACAAAGACTTTTGGATCAGCCAATATCAGTCTAAACCCCTTCCTATAATCCCTACCCACATTATTGAGGTCTTATTTTAGGCAGAACACCCTTCTTATAGGTGTTATGGAGTTCTTCAATGGTGATCAACCGAAGAAGAGTTATCCATTTTTTAATAGTTTATATTTCATTTCTTCTTCCACTTCCATTAAATATTATTTTATAAGAAGAAGTAATAAAAACATTATAATTAATATAATTAGATGTTATTAAGTTAATATCATCCCATAAATCCATCTCTACTTCCATAAAATGGGAATGGGTTTAATCGTTCCTGCGTAGGTGTGAATTATCGCCACCACGAACCAATTTAGTTCTTTTTTCCATTACCATCTATCAGGATTGGTTATAATGATGTAATTAATATTCATATATGATATTCCTGGAATATTAATCATTTTAAATGAATAATATTTCAATTATCTTCTTACCTTCCCTTCCCATTAAAACAATAATATCGTTCGTTCATACATGTGAACTATCACCTCCATGAAGCGATGTGAATCATTTTTATTCACCATATCACTTTTATGGTATATATAAGTATATTTAAATTATTATTATGATGTTAATAATATTATGATCATTCTGAAAATATAAAATAATAATTACTTTATTTCTCTAATGATCAATGAAAAATGAAAATGTTACTCATGCATACGCACGAACTACCATCTCCCTGAATATAACATTGATCATTTTTTATAACCATAATTAACTGTTTTATTTTTAAAGCATGATTAATGTATAAATTTGACGATTATGTAATTAATACTATTCTATAGATGATTTAATTATGACCACATGGACTAGTTCCATCAAAACAATGTTCATTTTCGACTTAAGTACTGAATATTGACAAAACGTCCGATATGAACTTAAATAATTGTGTAGTTTTTATAACATAGTAATAAGTGATATAAAAGGAATAATAAATATGAAAAAGGTCCTCATGAATGTATAAAATATACTATATTTATTATTCAGGAATACATTGATTGTACGAGAAAAGTTGGACTCAAGGTAAGGGACTTCGTCTCAATCTCATTTCATTGAGGCATATTTTGATTTATACATGACCTTCTTTTATATAGAGTATAATTAAATCCCTTGAAATTTAATTTCATTAAATTATTTCCAAAATTAATTTTTTTATACTAATAATTTTATTGGATGGAAAAATTAATATTTTTTAACATATGCAACAACAATGACCTTTCTACTGTCGCAATAATTATTTGATATTTAGCTTCCTCTATAAGCCATAATGGTTTTAAATGAAAAATAAATACCATATTCACTTTTAATGTATTTTGGTATTGAAAATTGTTTTGGGAATGGATTTATTATGTTAATATCTTGAAATGATATATCGTGAATGTAAATGTGGATATTTTATTTTTCTTTTAAGCTTGTTTTATGTGTTATGATTGTGTTATGGATCTTGGGAATTTATAATGTATGTGGGTGGTTTCATGATAAACCTAGGGTGGGTGATCATTTGAAAGATCTCAATTTTTTTGGGTAACATGATAGAGGTAGACAATAAGGTTTCTTCTAATATATTTAGGGAATATACTGTGATGGGTATTCTAAACAGAACCATGAAGGTTAATCCATATATAACTGTGAACCCTATAATGTATGTATGATATGGATGAAACCAGTTAGATTTCTGGTTTATTATATCTATGAGTTTTTAGTAATATTATGATTTCATGGGGTATGATAAAGAAATAATGTTTCATGGCTGAAAAGTATGATTTCATGGGTTTAGAAGTATTTGTGGAATAATATTTTTCTTTCCATATTTTATATCCCTTACATAAATTTTTGTGGTCATCCCATGTTTTTGAAATGTTTTCCCTGAGGTATAAGGATGGGTAAGGGAAAGGAAAAAGTTAAGATGAATTTTTATAAAGAATATAAATCATGTTTATTTTTTAAAAGTTTTATATTGTGGATGAAATGGATACTATTTTAGTTATATCCACTTTGTATAAATTTTATTTGTTATGTAATAGTTATGGAATAATTATCTAAAACTCTAAACCTAAAAAGATCCTTAGTGTGAATTATTTACTTAAATAAATATTATGTAATGTTTATGGCTGTGGCCTTATATTTGGTATCAAATTTCAGTTTTGATAACTTAAGGGGTTAAGATATTGTTAATAGAGTATCCATAAATGATATTTACTTTATGGTCAAATTGAAATGATGTAGAATATGGAAATTACCATGTTTCATCATCTAAGACATGTTTGTTTAGAATGGTTTCTGTAGATGAAATAGGGAAGCTATGCTGGTATGGCATCAAGAGGAAAAAAACCTTCCAAATTAGAATCCTGAGATGGTCAAAATTGGAATTTAACAGTTTGTTGTAGTGATAGCGCGGTTGAATAAGGATATAAATGGTGGTGGTATCCATTCATTATGTCATCTAAATAAACCTAAGAGTAACATTTTGGTAGTGGATAATTTTAATAGGCAACATCCTCCATAATTCAGAGGATTATATGACCCTGTGCAAGATGAAGGGTGTAGTAAAGCAGTAAAAAATATTTTCAATGTAAATGGGTGTTCATACAATCAAAAGGTTAGTCTTTCATTTTACCATTTTGAAGTTGAATCTGATCAGTAGTGGTTGATGTATAAGAATATCAGATACAGTGAGGAGCTTGATACTTTATATTGAGATAAATTCAAAGGTATGTTTCTTGTGAAATATTTTCTTAAGGAAGTTTGACTTAGGATGAAATCGAAATTATTGGAATTGAGGTGAGATAAGGACTCGGTGGCTACTTACAAATAAAAATTCACTAAATAAGAAAAATACCGGCCAAATTTCATTAGAGATATTTATAGGAAAATCAATGATTTTTTACATAGGATTAAAGACAAAGTATCGATGTTCATTGATTTCTCATGAGTTCAAAATATATTAAAACTAGTTTTATGTGTGGAGAAGGTGGAAATGGAGTTTGCTGATGACCAGTTTTTTTTTTGACAAAAAGCAGAATAAGTGGTTGAGGTGGTAGGTGAACAAGTATATTTATTCAAAAAAGTTTTATGGTAAGAAAATTAATATTACAATTTGTAAAAATTATGACAAAAAGCACACTAGGGTATGCCCTTTGAATTATGGTAAGTGATTACGATATCGTAAGATGGGATATATGGCTCATAATTACACTAAAAAGGATAATGATAGTGGTAAGATAAAATATAATTTATATTTAGTAATATGTTTTAATTGAAATGAAATGTTTCACTATGAAAATAAGTGTCTGATGATAAACTCGAATGAAGAGAATTTGCTAGAATATAAGCAAAAATGTGTGGTGAAATCCATTGAAACTAAACCATTAGATGTTGGGATATCAAATGAAGTGACATCAGATACCTTGTTTTTTATTTAGATTATAAAAATGTATTTTTTGATTCAGGGTCTACACATTCTTTCATTCCTGATAAATGTTTTGGTAAATTTGAAATTCTACATGAAGAAATAAATGTAGAACTTATGGTAAAAACACCAAGTGGAAATTTTGAGGAAAAAATAAATTATAATAATCTTCATATCATCATATGTGGAAAGAATTTACCTTTAAACATTGTTGTTTTACCTATAGTAGAGTTTGATTTTGTTCCTGGTATGGATTGGCTTTCTATTTACCATGCTACGATTAGATGTAGAGCTAAAGAAGTTTATTTTCAGAAAGAGTTTTAATTTGTGTACAGTAATGAACCATCACCTATGATAACATATCAGGAATATGAGAAACTAATAAAATATAGAAATGAATTATACCTTTCACATAATGTTAAAAACAAAGGATTTTTTCATATTAATGATGTTCGAGTGGTTAATAAGTATCTTTATTTTGTTACCGATGAGTTACCTAGTACTGTACTTGATTGAGAAGTTTAAGTTATAGTGGACTCAGTTACTGTTGCAAATCCAATTTCAAAACCCCCTTATCAGAAGGCTGAGATTTAACTTTTAGAGTTAATGAAGCAATTACAGGAGTTATTAGATAAAGGTTTCATTCATCATTTCACATTACTATGGGGTGGTCCTATCTTGTTTGTTAAAAAGAAATATAGGTTAGTGAGACTTTTCATTTATTATAGAGCCTTGAATAACATCATTATTAATAACAATTATCCTTTGACTCATATCGCTGATTTGTTTGATCAGATCTAGGGAGAACAATATTTTTTGAAAGTTAGCTTGAGGTCGGGGTACCATCAGTTGAATATAAAGGAATCAGACATTCCGAAGTCCTTGTTTTCTACTATATATGGCCATTATGAATTTTTAGTTATTCCATTTGGGTTAACTAATGCACCTAATATATTCATGGATCTTATGAATAGAATTTTACATGTGTTATTAGATAAATTTGTGGTTGTATTTATTGATGATATTCTTTTATATTCTAAAAGTAAAGAGGAGAATGAAAGTCATTTAAGGGTTGTCATTAAATAATTAAAATAAAAGAAACTATATGAAAAATTCATTAAGTGTGAGTTTTTGTTACAACAAATTTCATTCATTGGTCTCATTATTTATAAATATGGTGTAACTGTTGATCCTTCTAAAAAAAAGGTGTTGAAGAATGAAAAAGACACAAAAATATAACATATATTCATATTTTTATTGGTTTAGTAGGATATTATTGGAGGTTTTTTAAAAACTTTTTATGGTTATCTAGCCCACTAACCATATTAACTAAAAAAGGTGTCAAGTTCATCTAGACAAAAAAATGCGATGATTGTTTTCAAGAATTTAAAAGAATGTTAGTGAATTCTCCTATTTTGGAAGTACCTTCCAGAAATGGTAGGTTTATTATCTACATTAATGCTTCATGGAAATGACATGGTTGTGTCCCAATGAAGATAAATCAGGTAATTTTTTATACTTCACATTAACTGAAAAATCACGAGTTAAATTACCCTACACATGATTTGGATTTAGCTATTGTTGTATTTTCTTTATAAATTTGGAGGAATCAACTTTATAGTTTAAAATGTGAAATATATACTGAAAAAAAGTTTGAAGTATATATTAACTCAGAAATAATTGAAAATGAGATAAAGAAGATGGTTGGAAGTAATCAAGTATTATGATTGCACGATTCATTACCATCCTGGAAAAGAAAAAAAATGGTCAATGCATTGAGTCAGAAAATTAATACTACATTAACCATGATACATTTGTAATGCTATCCTCTTGTTAATGATATGATGAATTTTGGATCGAAAGTTATTGGTGAAGAAAATTACTTTTTTTTTGTTTCAGGTGTTAGTGAAATCATCTCTATCAGACAGAATTATGCAAGAACATAATGAAGACAGTGAGTTGTAGAAAAATCTATAATTGGCCGAGAAGGGTATGTTTACTAAATTTAAAATTGATAAATATTTTGTTTTGAGATTTGGGAAGAAGTTATGTGTGACTTGTGATTCACAGTTGAAGAAAGAGTAGTTTTGTTAAGCTCATTTTTCTCCGTTTTCAGTTCATTCTGGTTGTACTAAGATGTAAAGAGACCTTTGAGAGTATTACTGGTTGTATGTAATGAAAAAGAAATATTATTGAATTTACTGTGAAGTGTTTGACTTGTCTGCAAGTGAAATCAGAATGAAAATTTCCAAAAAGGATGCTTCAGCCTTTTCCAATACCATAGTAAAAATGGGGAAATATATCCATGGAATTACTATTGGGATTACCAATTACTTCCTGAGGTAACAATGCGATTTGGGTTATTATTCATAGATTGACTAAAACTTATCATTTTCTTCTTATTCAAGATATACTATCTCTAGATCAACTTTCTCAGTTGTATCTTAGAGAGATAGTCATGTTACATGGAGTTAATAGCTCTATTGTATCTGATCATGATCCAAGGTTCACTTATAAATTTTGGAAAGGGCTTTTGAAGTCATTGGGTACTATATTAAATTTTAGTACATCATTTCAACCTCAATTAGATAGGCAGTCAGAATGAAAAATTCAGACCATGTAGGATATTCTATGAGATTTTTCAATGGATTACCAAGGAAGTTGGGATCAAAATATTTCTTGGGATGAATTTTCTTATAATATCAATTTTCATTCTCGCAAATAGATTTCACTATTTGAGGAATTATATGGAAAATAGTGTCTAACTCCAGCTTTTTGGGATGAAGTAGGTGAAATAAGTTGATGGGACTAGAAATGGTAGAAGATATGGTATAGAAATTTTAGTTGATTTAGAAGCACATGAGGATGAATCAGAGAAGGAAAAAAAGTAATGTGGATAACAGGAGGAAGGATCCTTCTTTAGAGGTAGGTTATCATGTCTTTCTCATAGTTTCACCATGGAAAAGTGTGATGCGTTTTGTTAAGAAGGGAATGCTGACTCTACATTTCATTAGAACTGATGAAATCTAGAAGAAACATGGATCGATTTCCTACAGAGTGTCTTTACCACTGATTTTATTCTAGGTACACAATATTTTTCAGGTTTAAATTTTGAGAAATTATTTTTCAGATCCATCTGATGGTTTGAGTCCAGAAGTACATTAGTTGGAAGATAATCTTACTTATGGGGAACAACCAGTCCATATTCTTGACCACAAAGTGAATGTGCTGCGGAGTAAGGTGATTCATCAGGTTAAAGTTTTCTGAAAAAACATATGGTTTAAGAGACAACATGGGAATCTAAAAATTCTATGAGGTAGAAATACCCCACTTATTTTATAAGTGAATAAAATTGCGAGGACACATTTTCCAAAAGGGTGGAAGGATGTAATATCTCAGGTAATTATAAAATAATACATTTTCATATCTATTAATATTTATGAATTATATTATAAGTTTACTTAAATTGGGACACTATGTATGATAGCGTACATGACACAAAACAATGAGTTTCTTCAAAATCTTATGTTACACACATGACTGAGTTATACTGAAAAATAATACAATATTAGTATTATTATTTTTAATGGTAGTTATTGCCTAGCTGTTTTATTTATGGGAATGAATAAAACTAACTATATTATGTTTACAAATGTTTATACAATATTATTTCTTTCATATAATACATTTTAGATGCTTAAAATGGGAATAAATAATGTTTCAATCATAAAATACTCTAATATTTTTAAAAGGTAATTTTATAGCCTTTGATGGAGAACCCTTTTTAAACCTAATTTTTGTCACTTTTATATGTTTAATTTGTTAAAATAATATTCTTCTTTAAAATAATTACATCAACATTTAATTTGGTTTAATTTTGGTATTTTTATGATAAAATTCCTTTTTAATGAATAGTGAGAAATATTGCATTTTAATTAAAAACTACCTTTTAGACCAATTTATATATATAGTTAGGTTATCATTTTAATTGGTTTTAAAGTGTAATCAGACTATGTTTTTTTAATTTAATAAAAATTTTTCATTTGAAATAATTCCCACTGAAATTAGATATACAATCTTATCAATATTTTGATGGGTTTTACTTTTAAAAACACATTTTCTCGTTTTGATAATGAGTATTAACATTAAATTATTTACAAAAACTTTTCTATTTTAAATTTTTAAAAATGGATTCCATATTTGGAATCAGTGGGTACAAATTATGTATATAGGTCCCTTTTATTTTGGGATATTATGAATAATAAATTTAGTAATTATTTTTATTTACCATAATTAAAGAGTAAATCAGGTAAATAAGGGTAAAAATAATGTTATAATAAAATAAAACTACCCTAACACATGTAATAATATTTTTTTATATGCTATGTACGTCCAAGGAAACCGTTGGTATTAAAATTTGGCCTTTGGAAGATACCTGATTGTTACTAGGACACTTATCACTTTTAATTTAAAGTAATGAGAAATATGTTATAAACATGTATATTCTTACTAATTTTTTTTAATACGGGATCATATAAATGATATATTTTAATATAAATAGTAATTAGAAATATAAAATTATTTCCTAAATCATTATATTTTATTTTGAATTTTTAGACATTAAATAATAAAATTTAATTATGACAAAATGATTATTTAGTGATTGCTTTATTAATTAAGAAATCATATAAATGATATTATAAATATTAAAATAAGCATTATTTGACATAATTGTTGTCATCCAAGATTTTTATAGGTGAATATGCGATGTTATTTGACTATTAAATAGTTTTTTAGATGTTATTTCTCTTTTTATATTTTATTGAAATCCAGTAAAGTGAACAATGTAAAAATTGACATAATGTATATTATATAAAATTAATAAATGATTAAATTATTTTAAAATCCTAAATATGTTTTAAAATAAAAAAGTGAATATGATAAGGTCTAAGAAATCATTAAGTTTCCAACTATGGGAAATTTAACATATGTAATTAGATTAATAGAGTCATAATAATTAAAATGTTGTTACCACAATTAAAATTAAGTGAGAATAATTAAGGGTAAAATGAAAAGATAAGGATTAAAATAAAATCAAAATATGGCTAAAAATTAATGGAAGAGAGTATTTAGAATTATACTCATATTAAATTTAACATATCTAATGTTAGAGTATTTTCGATTAAAAAATTAATCTATATTAATTTATTATTTTAAGTGTTTCCAAGGGTGCCCCTCCCCTCTCCTATAAAATGGTACCATATATTCTCTAATAATAACACTTACAATGACTTTTGGTTCAGCCAATACCTGAACAATACCCTTCCTGAAATCCCTCCCCACATTTTTGAGGCCTTATTTTTTTTCTGAACACCTTTCTTAGAGGTGTTAAGGTGTTCTTCAAAGGTTATCAATAGAAGAAGACGTATCGTTTTTTGAAGAGTATCTATTTTATTTATTTTTCCACTTCCTTTAAATATTATTCTTCCAAGATGAAGTAATCAATACAGTATAATCATTATAATTAGATTTTATTATGTTAATATCATCCACTAAATAAATATCTAACTCTATTAAATGAGAAAGGAATTAATCATTCGTGCGTTTGGGTGAATTATCACCTCCATGAGCTGATTTAGTCAATTTTCCATTACTGTCTATAAATATTGGTTATAATGATGGAATTAATATTCATATGTAATATTCATGACATATTTACCATCTTAAAATAATAATATTTCAATTATTTTCTTACCTTCCATGCACATAAAAAAAATAACGTCGTTTGTGCGTACGTGTGAACTATCACCTCCACGAAGCGATGTGAATCGCTTTTATTCACCACATCACTTGTATGGTATATATATGTATATTTAAATGATTATTATGATGTTAATAATATTATAATCATTATATAAAGATAATTAATAATTAATTTATTTCTATAATGATCAATGAAAAATGAAGATGTTACTCATGCGTACGTATGACCTACCATCTCCATGAGTATAAATTTTTTCATTTTTCATAACCATATTTAATGGTTTGATTATAAAAGTAAAAGTAATGTATAAAATTTATTATTATGTCATGAATACTATTTTTGAGATGATTTACTTATGAACACATGGACTTGTGACATAAAAACCAGGTTTATTTTTTAATTAAGTACCAAATATCGACAAAACGTCCGATATGAAATTATATAATTATATAATTCTTATAACATTGTAATAAGTGATATAAAAGGAATAATAAAATTAAAAAATGATATCAAGAAATTATAATTCAATATATTTTTATTTTTCATGAATATAATGATTTAATGAGACAATTCAGACTCAATGTAAGGGGCTTTTTCTCAATATCATATCATTGAGGCATATTATGATTTATACACGACCATCTTTTATACACTGTATAATGAAACCATTTAAATTTTAATTTCATTAAATGGTTTTCAAAAGTAATATTTTTTATATAAATAATTTTACTGCACGACAAAAGGAATTTTTTTAACATATGCGGTGATAATAACCTTTCTTCCACCACAACCATTATTTGATATTTGGATTTCTCTATAATCCGTAATCATTTTAAAAGAAAAATAAATACCATATTACATTTTTATTTATTTTGGTATTTAAAATGGTTTTGGGAAAGGATTTATTATATCAATATCTTGAAATTATATCTTGTGAATGCAATTTTGGAAATTCTATTTTTCCTTTAATCCTGTTTTATGTGTTATGATTATATTGTGGTTCTTTGGAATTTCTTATGTATATTGGTGGTTTTCTGATAAACTGAGGGTGGGTGAGCCCATGATATCTCTCCAATGAATTGGGTAAAATTATGGAGGTAAAAATTAAGGGTTATATTAAATGATTTAGGTAACATACTGTGATTCATATTCCAAATGTAACCACGAAGGTTACTCCCTATGCAGCTATGAAAGCTACAATGTAATTATGATATGGATTCCACAATTTAACTTTCTGTTTTATGATTTCTATGGGATTTTTAGAATATTATTTTTTAATGGGGTATATTAAAGAGCTTATGTTTTATGGGTGAAAAGTATCATATCATGGGTTTATAATTATTCACGGACTAACATTCTTCTTTCCTTATTTTATATCCGTTATTGAGCATTTTGTGCTCATCCCAAAATTTTTGAAATATTTTCTATAGGTTATAAGGATGGGTAAGGGAAAGAATAAAGTCAAGGGGAATTTTTATCAAGAAAATAAATCATGTTTATTTTTTAAAAGATTTATATTGTGGAAGAAATGTATACTATTTTTTTGTATCCACTTTGTATAAATTTTAGTTGTTAAGTAATAGTTATGGAATAATTCTCTAAAAATATAAATATGAAAATACAATCAATGTGAATTCTTATCATAAAAAAGGTTATGCAATGTTTAAGGATGGGGACTTATAGAACATGAATTTACATACATTCCCCAAAAATGGTTACAATCCCACAACCAAATTGTAAATATTATATTTCCTGTCACATTGTGCCATGTGTGTGGAAACCAAAAATAATGATAAACTAAATAGTCCTTAAAATGGGTCCTTACTCCATGTAAAAATAACTAAAACATGCAAATTGCATCCAAAATAAACCATATTTCATTGGGCCTTTTCTATTTTCCTAACATAGATCCCTGAATTCTACTAAAGTACCTAATGGCAGTATGAGCAGGATGTGAGTAAAACTCAGTAGATGACTAATAACAGTGCCTAAAAGTTATACATTCTAATATAGTTCCTATAGAGGTCGAGGAGAAATAAAAAACTAAGTTAAATAGGTTGAAACAATCATAAATCAGTAGATTAGATACATTAAATTTCCTTTTTCTCAAAATTTACCCCTATTCTTATCAAACATTCTTTAGCCAGTGCTGGTAGATGAGACAGATGCTAAACGTAGATATAGAACGTCATGTCCGACATTTCAAAACATGGGTGACCAAAAACCATGTCCAGACCGACCATCGGTGTGGAATTCCTGGTCCAACATCCCAAATCAAACCACATGTATCACCATCACCATGTTCTAATTTATAACACATGCTCATTTAACAATTTAACTCATTGTATTCATCTATCCCTCTTCCCCAAGTCAATTAACCATGAGCCCAAGCCCCATCATCTATTTTTCACATGTATTCAATTATAATTCTTAATAAAATTATGTTCATGTTCAACCAAACATTCCATTTTTTCATTTAATATTTTAATCACAATTACCATTGGTTTAATTAAGTAACCAACCATTTTCCCGTTAATAATTAAATACTTCACAATTAAGAGAGTAGTCCACACCATGAGAGACCATATGCCCGGTCAACTCTTCCCCATAAAATTCAATTGGAACCATGAGGTTTAATCATTTAATTCAACAAACATAATTTAAAAAAAGTAAGTAAATAGATAGTAGAGATAATTTATTACAAAACCACATGAACACTAAAATAGGGCATCATGACTATGGGATTAAGCTCTTAGAACACCTACTTTGATTCCTTAGACACTCACACACTTAACCCTTTCCTTTATTCAAAAAAAACACCATTAAATATTTAATCAAGAAACTCATGGAAAAAATAGATTTTGGGATTTAGGAGGAGAAGAAAAACTCTACAAGAACTAATAAATAAAATAGAACAAGGAGTGTTGGACTCACCTGGAGCTTCGAAACTCACCCAATGGCACTCCAAACATCTTATAAACAAAAGATACTGATACTTGTAAAGTCTTGGAATATTTGGTTCATCACTAATGATATTGGAATAATAAATTTGAAAATATATGAGTTAGAACACTTGAGTTGTGATAAGGAAAAAGGTAACACTTTTAAAGAGGTGCATGGTTTGGCGGAATGGTTTTTCAAACTTTGTGCCAACCATGCAATACCTTCTATTCAAGAGGGGTCTAGGACACATGGTTTACTATGGATCCCACATGGTTTAAAAAACATTGTGATGATAGTGTAGAATGTATCTATCCAATATATCATGTTTTTCCGTTCCCCCTCACATGGATTATTGAAACTATGCAGACCCTCCTCAAGGAAAGCACAACCAGGCAGAACAATTACTACTAACTATGCACTAACCATGAAATATGAACTCAATGGCCATTTTGTCCCCTATTTTGTATCCCAAACCCCTAGAACACCCTCACGGATCCTCACACACCTAGAAAAAATTTCATTACTCAAAAAAGGCTTAAATTAAGACATATATAAGGTTGTACCTTGAGAAATGATTGTTATATTACAATGGTTTTAAAAATTTAATGTTGATCATAAGATCAATGTCATTTAACCCCATTTAAGGTTTTACATGATTATGGATATTTTAATAGGCAAAACTACATGTTGGTTTTGTATTTATTTTAGTGAAAATTTTCTTTGAGAAGGAATTAATTTACACATAGTGAACATATGATTAATGTTACTGCTAACATTATATGTCTGTCTTATATATGATGTTGAATTAGTTATGGGTTGTAGTCAATCACCGAATGAATTTAGCACCCATATCTATGGATACTCTTGCTAGAATATATATTAAAAATAATTTATTATATTTCTTGGAGAATTATATTCAATTTTATATAATTGGGATATGAATATTACCTCAATGTTTTTGGAAAACTCTCCAATATTCTCTCTATATAGAGTTGAGTTTAATAATTGTGTATCATAATTAGATAGATGATTCGTATAAGAGAATAATTCAAGCCCTAGGGGATATTACACGATCATGAACATTATATTTCAAATATTTTTGGGATCAAATACTTCATCATGGTGAGTTTTATCACAGTATTATCTTTCACTAGAGAATTCATAAGGATCCTTATGAAGCCATTTATGAATGGAAGTGTAAAAATCAAACACAATGGAATGATGTTTTAGAAAGAAAGATATTGGGACCTGATAATTCTTATGAGCTAGAATATAATGATAGATCCATTAATGAAAATTTAAGGCAATAAAAAGGATGATAGTAATTTTAAACTGATAATCATCAATCTGATCGAGAATTTAAAGTTGGTGGGAGGGAATTTTTATGAATTTCATCATTGAAGAAATATGGGAAAACTAATACCTATGTATATCAGTACCTTTGAAATTTATGATTAACTTTGAACAACAGAATATTATTTTTTGCTTACACTAAACCTTTATCATATTTAAAATGTATTATATGTATCTCTCATATGTAAGTACATACACGATTCATCACATGTACTAAAATTAGAGGTCATACTTCTAGATCATGATCCTTCCTATAACGAACAATCAATTTAGATACTGGATCATACAATGAAATTTCAATTAAAAAATAAAACACACCTAATCAATTTTTTGTGTTGAAATGAAAATATTAAAAAATATATGTAGGAACTAGACGACATAATGTGGTAGAAGTATCCTTAGTTGTTGGTACCAAGTGATGATTTTTCAGTCAAAAATTCATTTTAAGAGGTAGAATGTAACACCCAATGATTATGTGAAATATGTTGTCAAATATATTTAATCTATTTGATATTTTAAATTATGAAAATCACTAAGTCTATTTTTAATTACACAAAACACTATGTTTTTCTTGTGTTACACACAATTTTGTGTTTAGATCATGTTACAGTCAACACCATGTTTAAACAAAAACAAATATACTATTAAAATATTATTATTTTATATGATAGGTATTAACTAGCTATTAGAATGATGGGTATGAATAATATTATCAAAAACTATAATTCTTTTTACACATGTATACACAACAAATTATTTGGTTAAAAATTTGTTAGAAATTAAAATAAAAACCATTTGTAAATAAAAGGAAACATTTTTCTTAAAATTTTTCCAACATATCTGTCATTTATTTCAATAAATCAAAAGAATAAATTTTGGTGATTTATATTAATGATATTTATTTATTAAACATTTAATATTATTCTTAACATTTTTATCTCTTTTTAGATAAGATATTGGTATTAATCCAATTTAACACTTTAAAATATATTTGTCTAAAATGTTGTTTTATCACCATTGGAAACTTATTTTAAAATTATAGATAATTAATTTCATAAAATAAATTTAATATTTTTTATAATCTTATCAAAATTATCATAGGATAAATTTTTTATATTTGTCTAAAATGTTTCATTTTTCAATAAATAGTGAAAAAGAATTAATTTTAATTAAAAAAAAATTTCCCTTTATATATATTATAATGATAAATTATATTTTTATTTAATTATAAAGTAAAATTAGTTCAATTATACATCCATTAATCCAATTTAGTTCATTGTAATCAATATCATACTTATTTTTTATATCAAATATTTTTAAACAATTTAATATTTTTTCTTTAAAACCCCACTTTCTCATCCGTTCTACTTGATTAAATTTAAATTAAAAATTTACACTTATTTGAATGGAATTTGATAAATTTGATTCCATACATTTAATATTAATTATTAATATCACATATTAATGAAAAATTAATTTTCTAATAGAAGGATTTGTAAAAATAATAAATTTGTTTTTTTGTTATTAATGTTAAAACATGGTTTTATGAGTTACATGTTCTTGGGTTAAAATTAATTTTACAAAAAAATATAATATTAATTTAATAAATTATATTTAATATTTATAATATATATGAATAACTTATATAATGTTTCTCATTTTATTTTAGGCTCAATGGACAATTACCAATGTTAAAAAACTAGTCACCGTGGTGAAGATTAAAATTGTAAAAGTGAGAACAAAATAATGGACAAGTAATAACTTGTTTAAAACATTTGTTTTTTTAGATGTGTTTCTCAAATATATCATATATACCCTCTATTATCTATCAACTTTGGAGGCACATGTGTTGAGAGTGTCCTCTCATTATTGAATAGTTTTGGGTATTTAATTAAATTCCACTCCTCCTGAATTTTAATAAGGCACTCACTCCCTATTCTTATTCACACCACCCATGCCTTTCATCTTGACCATAACATTCCAAAAATACCTTAAAATAATCCTCATATCCTCTTTATAATCCTTATTTTTTACATAAATCTAACTTAGAATTACTTTTGATGCAATCCTAAGGAGGATACCCAAATAAGAGGTAATATTCATCAATGAGTTTTTTTGTTTTATTTATTCCTCCACCTACATCAATTAATATTATAGAATTATTATATATTAGCCTAAATATATTCCATATAATGAGATATTATTATGTTAAGGACATGATATATAACCATTTTCTTCAATTAAATGGGTAACAAAATCATCCTTTGTGTGTAAAGTGGACTATCACCTCATGAACTGATGTCATTAATTTTTACATCACCACTACTCATGGTTAGATATGATGATTGATATAAATTATATAAATTATATTAAAATAATATTAATAATTTTTATCATTATATCACACACACACATATATATATACATATTTACTTTCCATTTCATAGTTGATGTGATAACGTCGCTCGTGTGTATGGTGGATTACTACCTCATTATGCGATGTGATTCGTTTTAATAACTATTTACATGGAATATAATAAAAATATAATTAAGGAATAGATTGGATATACATGACATAATTTTTATAATAATTCATATTTATTGTTCCTAAAGGATTATATATCATTCTCATTCTTACATTTTCTCTCACATATTGATGATAATGTCATTCTTATATACGTGGACTACCACCTTCACAAAGCGATGCGAAACTCTTTTCATCAGCACAAAAAATGTATGATGTATATAAAAATATTTATTTAAAGAATAAGTTATTTATTATATTATCATCATTCTGGAAAAATAAAATATTAATGACCACATTTTTATAATGATCATAGAAAAATGGAAACATTACACATGGGTATGTACGACATACCATCTCACTGATCATAACATAATTCATTTCTCAAAATAATATTTAATGATTTATTTTAATAATATAATTTATTTATATATATTATATTTATATAATGATAATAATTATATATATTATGGAACCATGATCAGTGTGAGAGTACCCAAAAAACAAATTGATGAGAAATAATGTGGTTATTAACAGAAACATGATTTTAAGAAAGAATTGTCAATAAGGTGGAAATAAGGGTCTTAAGTAAATAATATATGGTTTGATATAAATATATGTATGGTTCTATAATATATATAACATATATTTTCTATAAATTATTTTTTAATATGTATGATGGATGTCGAAACCTAAGGAAATGGAATTATGTCTTGATTTTTATTTTATGTGATACAGAATCCATATTGAACACATGTTTCTTTTATGTGTTTTATTTAAATCCCATGAATTTATTTTATTATTAATATAATTAAAATCATGGTGATTTATTAATACATTTTAGGATCCATCTTTTATGTGGTTTATGGTTTCAATGTTACCAAAGTGGTAAGAGAATTCTTTTCTTAATTTACCTTGTTTGAGATATATGTTATGTTATGGTATGATCTTCATTAATGAGGTGTATATACAACCCTTTGACATGTCATATCTGGAATATATTTTTTTATTCATATTATAAATTTCATTTAATGTTATTCATTCATGGTAATTAGGAATAAAATTTACCGAAGTAGTAAGAGTTATATGTTATAATCTCATTATTTATCAGTTTTGATTATGATTAAATTTCCAATTATGAAATCACATGATCTATCTATCAAGAAACTCATTAATATTCATATCCACTAGTTATTCATGATTTTGACAAGTAATATTACAATTTTACACTATTTTGTTTTTAAAATAATTGTTAAATTTTTTCTAATAAAATAAAAATTTATTTTTCTATCCTGTCAGAAATATATTTTCTTCCAAAATATTATTATCTAAAAATATTTTCATTTTTTATTATATTATTATTTAACAAATAAGTAAAATTTAAAATAGTATTAGAATTTAAAATATCTTTTAAAAATGAATCTTCATGTCTCTTTCTAAACAATTATCATTTTGGTTTTTTCAAAAATGTGAATGGAATCTTTTCCTGACATGAATAGAAACTCTACTGTTAGGACAATTATTTTCTTTAAAGAATCATCTATAATTTAAAAAATTTATTTTAAATGAAAATTATTTTAAAAATGAATTATTTTTTATTTTTTATATTTGGAAAAGATATTTTACTCAGGAAATGTTTTAAATTATCTTTTAAAATAATTTTCCCCTCTAAGATGACATCATTGATGTTAGTTATACTTTACTGGGGACATTACACAAGGTTACCATTATTTTTATTTCTAATTTTTTTTGATTTTTTTTCATGATGTTAATGCAATATTTTCTATTACATGACATATAATAATTGGAAATACTTATATAACCCACTTAATTTCATGAGTTATGATATGAAAAAAAAATATGAAGCACATTTAATTTAATGGGTTATAATATGAAAAAAATCTATGATAATTCTCTACAAATATATATTATTTTCATTATATAATGGTTATAAACTATATCTACCTTCAATAATTTTTGCAAACTTTTAGATCTCATAAGATAATGGGAAAAAATTCAATGGTCTTGCTCCACTATTAGAAATAGGTGTGTCCTAATCTACTCTGGGTAACATATTGATCCATAATAGGAAACATGTGCTACCTTATCCATAGCAGGATGTTGGTGAAATTTCCTAATCTACTAAGTTTATGGTCATGGTAGTTAACCATGACATATAAGATGTGTTTTACAAATTTATTATATGTACAATATTTTATGACATGAGATTATATCTTATGATTGATTTATGATGATATATCACTCTTATGGACCATGTTTTCTAAATTAATAAATTTATTTTCTATTAATCTAGTTTATGATCCATGAGGGTTTGGGTATGAACATTTTAATTTATTTTCATGATCACATTTCATTATACTTATCTTATGCTTCCATATGATCATAGATTGATATATCTTATACTTAACATTATTGATCATATGATGTCATTATTTCTTATGTTTCCTTCCCCAAGTTATAAATACTGGTTTTGGTATGGTATTACTAAGAGGAGTACTATTTTAGAATGTATTTTTGGTAAAATACGTGTATATTACAGTAAATTAAAATATTGTGTTTATAGTATCTAAGGTTACTAAACTATTATGGTCGTCACACATGTATTTGTGAAAAGGAATGAATATTAACCAAAAAAGATGTAATATCTATTTATATAAATTGTGCATATCAATATAATTCTTTCTCATGCAATCAATAGTATAGTAGTCCTTTTGTCTACACTTTTGGAAAACCCCCATACCTGTCAATCATTTTCCATGGTGTTCATCTAAAAAGTATCATATTTAGGAAAAGCATTCTTTCCCTTATTCTCTTTATCAAATTTTTAATCTATCATAATAATAATCTATTTATTCCCTTAAAATCCATCAAATATAGATAATTCATTCTTTTTATATATAACACATTTTACTATGTCATTATATGAAGAGAAATTTGGGGGGACTAGTGGCCTTATGAAAATTGGAGTATTCCCATCAATGAAATGGCCAATATTTCTCTTTGGTTTACATATGCTGTCACTATGATGCAATAAAACCCTTATAAAATTGTATTTATAAATAGACACATTTTAATCTTAATTTTGACTTAGACTCAAGAATTTTATCTCTATATCTTCTCTTTTTTTATGAGGAAAATATTTTTCCATGAAGATTTCATTAAAATCCTACCATTATATGCTTTCTAATTCTCGATTACCCCTAAAATTTTCAATCAATGAACACCATTTATTTCCATCTCCTAAGAGATGATAAACTACCATGAAAACATTCATTCCAATCTATGATAACTTTAGTTTATTCTAGGCCATTCATGGTATTTATATATTGAAATACATCATGATTGTTTGTAAAAAAATGTGAATTTACCAAAGAATATTACCTAAGAGTGTCAAACTAGGTGCACCATATCACCCATTGTTGTGTATCAAATAATTCTCAATTTATGTACGATGATAATTTTTTGGAGTTATTATCACTAGGTAAATTTATTCTAGAAGAAAGTACACTTGTAGTATTCAGAAAGGGATATATTTATAAGAAAGCAAAATAATATATTCCTTAAAAATACATTATGTTATCATATACATAGACTTATATTTTTGTATTTCATCTGGTTATATTCTATAATATATGTTTTCCTAAATCATGTTCCCTAGGTTTTTTCTAAAATTTGTCTAATAACAACTATAATGAACTAGAATTAATTATCCAAAAAACAATGTCTGCATTATTAAATTTGAAACAACAAAAACAAAATCACATCCCAAAAGACCAAATTGTTTATTATCCCAGTATAATAGATACATAAAATAAATTTAAATTAAATTTGAAGACATAAAATAAATAAATTATTTTATTTTAGAATTCCATTATTCCATTTAGTGCATCTTTGTCTATCAATCACAAAACACTTCCTTGAATCATGTGGAAAATAAAACATAAGAAATTGGAGAGCATATTTCACCATTAAGGGTCTGAATACAACATATTTTATCATGAATTAATAGGGATAATAAATATCACAAGTTATATAAATGAAAAAAATTCCTATTAAAATATAACTTTTGCATAATATGACATGAATAAATTATGATAAAATAAATCAATAAAAATATTCACATGACCCTAAAACATATCCATTTATATTATAACTAACAAATTAATCACATGGATATTAATATATAATCTCATAATGAATGAATTCATAATTATGGACATATAAAACATACTTTAAATACCATTTGTATGATAATATAAATATGTGGGTAAAAAATCATCTAATTTTTCCAACTCATTTGTCACAAGAGACTGGTTGATGCATCATGGTGCTATTTATAACATTGTTCCACTTGTCACATACTAATTCAAATAAATTCTTCATATGAAAGGGGTTAAACGTAATCAATATAAACATTTTTATTGATAAAATAACAATTTAAATGTTAATACATACCCAATGAAATAAACATATTCACAAATTCTATATATTAATGTGTTGATTAGTAATGAAATTTTACAAACTCATTGAAACTAATCATAAATAATCCCATGAAAGAATAAGTATGATATAAATAAAATATATCTATAGTGGATCATATTTATAATTTTTTTTATGTCATTGATTAAGAAAAATATAATTAAATTGTCCTTAATTTTTATGGAAAATTACCTTTTCATTTTAAAAATAATTTTTTTAAAAATGGTCTAAACATAATTTTATAATACTTTTAATTGAAAAAAAACCTTTTAAAAAATATAAAACAATTTTAAAAATATTCAGTGATCATGATAGTGGAAAACTCTATTCATGTCGCACACGTTAAAATTATGATTCCATTATCATTTTTTGTAAAAGAAAAAAAATGGAATTGTTTGGAAAATGACATGAATATTCCATTATTATTTTAAAGAAAGTAATTTATTTGTTAAAATTTATATAATATATAATTTTTTTCATGTAATTGTTTTTTGATATATTTTTTAGAAAATATGATTTTGGATGAAAAAATATTTTCAACCAAAGAGTGAAATAGAGTCAAATTTTATTTAAAAAAAGTCTCAATCAATTTATGTAACAAATAAGAGAAAAATTGTACTATTACATAAAAAAGATCCCAAATAACTAAAGGATAATAAAATATATTATTTTACAATATAAATACTAAACAATTCTCCAATGATAGACTTAAATGAAACCAGTACCTAATAATGATGAGATTGTGACATAAACCCTTACCACTTTGGTAACTTTTAAATTATAATCCCCATGAAATAAATAACATCAAATGAAACATTAAATACAAATAATTAAAATGGATTCATGATATATCATAAAAAATAGGTAGAATAGTCCCCTCAGAATGGAATAAATTTTGAATATGGCCTTGGTCTCAAATAATTAAATGTGAGACAAGATATCCTTACATTAAAATTGAATTCCATTGTATGGGTCTGAACATATTATAACAAATATAGGTTTATTAAAAATAAATTTATAAAACATAATCATGTATATAAATCCATATATGACTTACACATATACTTTTGTCATTTATTTTTTAATAATTTGTTTCTACCATCAATGATTCAGGTGATAATTGCTTTGTATCTCATGTATGTTTTTATTTGATAATTTAGGTTATCGTATTCTGATCATTGTTCCATCAGATCCAAAATTTAAAACATTATATTAATATCATATATATTCATTTTATATGTATTTATTCTAAAATATAAATTTTATATATCAAAAATTGATTACACCATTCATCAACATGGTAATCCAAACATACTCATGAATGGTGATTCCATTTTATCTCAAACGATGGAATGAAAGGAAAGTAAATTTAATTATCCCTTTTAGATTCATTATAATTTAAAATATATCATTTATATTTATCATATACATCTTTATTAACATCCATTTGGAAAAATAAAATGAAATACTATTCACATCGTTGTATGGAGGCAGTAGTCCACACCTAGGAACCGATGAAAGTATTATTGTCCAATGTATTGTAATGTTAGAGGATAGAAGTGATATTAGATTTTAAAATTTATTTTTAGTTCCTAAATTTCACATATATGAATATATTTTATTCTCTCTACAATCCTTGTAAACCTTATTTGAATAATGAATCAGATCCCTTCATGAGGGGTTAGTCCGCCATACACAAGAGAGATATTATCATATCCCCAAAGAATGGAAATTAGGAACATAAATGTGATATAAATATTCTATAAGCATAATAATTTTGTAAATATCCTATAGAAACGACAAATCCAACATTATATTAATACTTTAATGAGAGTGATGCAAAATGTATTACATCGGGTTGGGTGATAGTAGGTCGTTGTGAACACGGTTGAGGGTTTCGATTCCCATTTGATAAAAGTTGTGGTGGATCTGTGTTATAAGATTAAAATAATGTCATATAATTATACATCATATACTTGTGTTATTATACTTTAATATTTGTAAATTATTCGTTGTACATGACATAAGATATAAAAAATACATCCGTGTAATCTTTTTTCTTTTTTTTGAAGAGCCTCTTTCGGTTTACGCCAAAATCATATATAAAAAGTCTTAATAATATCTCTAAGCACTATATAATATTTTTATTGGAGTAATAAATGGAATTGAGAATATATTTCATAATAAAAATGTATTTTAAATAGTGAAGTGAAGTGGATATGGGTGACCTTTTATTGGTTGGGGAAACAACAAAGATTGATGTTTTGAAAAGATAAAGTGACACCAATGGTTTTAACATTTAAAAAGACACTAAAATGGGTCATTATCAATCCTTAGGTGTGATAATTTCTAAATAACTCCATATAATTGGTGTTGGGAAATATTTTATGGATTTTAAAATCTAACCACCTTTATTTAACCATCGGCAAACCCAAATTTTACCTTAGCTGATGTTATTAATTTTTTCTTCTTTTAATATTAATAATGGTAAAATAATTTGTTTAAATTATTAGATAACATAAATTATTTTGAATAATAATTTTTAACCATTTATTTATATTCAATTAATTAATATGTGATAATTCCATTTAATATTAAAACCACATTCATCTTGAAAAAATGGGCTTTCTGATGAAAAAAATTCAAAAGTATAAATTTTTTTAATATTAAAAATCACTATTAAATTGATTTTAATAATCTATATTAGTAATTTTATATATAACTAGACTAATTAAATTTTTAAAAAAACTAAAATATTATTTATCGTTAAAATACATTAATCATAAATGTAATTTTTATTAAAAAATTTTATTTTATAGTATTCATAATGAATTATTTTTTACATAAAATTACCTAAAAATAACCTAAAGAAACTTTATTACATTTAGATTTCAAAAATCAAGTGTGTTTTTTAAAATAAATATTTAAATGTGGTGAAAATTTAATTTAGAATTATGTTCACAAAATGTGTCTAAACTAAATTTTAGAAAAATAAATGATTTTATAAAACATTTAATTTTTTTTTTCAAATTTTTGATATTTTATTTCTAAAAAAAAGATATCAATTGAATTTAATTTAAAAATGTATAAAACATATAATTTTCATAATTTATTTATTACTATTCATACTAAATAAATTTAGAGATTTCATATCACGATTATGTTTAAATAATAATATTTTAATAAAGGATCATGTTTTTTTTTTCAAACCAAAGGTTTCATGCATTGGAAACTATCAAAGAGGTTGAGGTTATTTGAAAAGAAATGCATCATAAATACTTAGGGTGTAATATTCTCATCTAATAGTGGTTTTTGTGTAATATATGATATTGAATAAAAATTTATTCTTTTAAAATATAATTTATTACAAAATAAATCAACTAGGATCATAGAATGAATCAAAAAAATTATCAGAAACATAATCATAAACAAAAGAGAAATTAGAAAGATGTCAAACAAGGATTTTTGTTTTCAATATATAACCAATAGTAGCTATCAAATTTTCTATAATTTTTTTTATGAATCATCCATGATGTAGTATCATACCGAGAAGTGTTTTCATACCCTTTAATAGACAAATTATTTAGTTTTTTTACTTGATTGAAATCCATTAAATCATCATCAAAAAATTTTAAAACATATTTTTTAATATCAAATGATCCATCAAACAATATATTGATATATTTTTCAACAGTCATTGTATTCGTTCTAAAAAATCAATAATATTTATTGCTATAAGAATTATGATGAAATATACCTTAAGAACTTATAGTATCAATCATATCTAAATTAACCTCCATATTCATGATATAAACCTTACAACCAAAAACATTAAAATAACCAATATTTTTTACCATTAAAAAAATAATAAGGGGTTTTCTATAAAAATGTTCTAACACAAAATCAATTCATGATATATAAATAGGAATTAATATATTCTCCACAAAACTATATAAGTACACTGTATTTATTAATCATAGTTCGATTAATTTCATGAATAGTTCTATGTTTCTTATATACAACTTCATTTTTGCAGTGGTTTTAGGAGTCTAAAAATTATTATAATGAACCTTTTATTAACAAAATATATCAAACAAAAAATTAACAAACTCACTATAATTATTAATTTTAATGGGAAAAATGAAAGTAAATTTTAAATATTTTTCTAGAATAAAAAATTATTATATCTGAAAAAGGTTTCATTCTTATGAAATATAAAATAATCTGTCATAAATATCCTAAAATAATCAATAATAATATAAAAATAAATCTTTCTTCTAAAACAAGTAGTTCTCACAGGACTAAATAAATAATTATGCAATAATTGAATTGGAATTAAAGTATAATCACTATTAAAAATATTTTAATGATTCCTTACGCTTCATACCATTCATCTAGGATTGAAAAACAAAATATTTTCATTCCATTAACTTGGGTGAACCAAGAACATGAAAATCCTTGGATTATTTGTTTATAATTAATAAATTATCATTTCCTAGGAATACATTACCGAGAACATAATATATTTCTATTTCATTCAGAAACTATATACATATTTTAGATATATGAGGTTAATTAATAGAATAAATATTATTCTTTCAATATGACTATAAATTTAAATTATATGTAAACACTAATAATTTATTATAATAAAACATATGATGTATCAAATCAATAAAATGTTTTTATTTTAAAATAATATTTTTTTAATCAATTTATCATATTGAACATTATAAATTAATAAAATATTAATATTACATAAGTCATAGAAACCCTTATCTACTCCATTAGAGTTATATATGAAAGTGACAGAGCCACCATCACATACATTACAAGTGGGGTCATTTGATAGGCCACTAATCATGTTCTGAGAGACAACACTAGCCATGTACAATGTTTTCATGATATTTTTAAGGTATTTAACATGGAAAAGAATAATTATATAGAGAAATTTTTTGGTTTTCTTCTATTTTGGGACTAAACGGGGTTTCAATAAATTTGTTTGTTACCGAAATAGAGGCAATTCATTATTTGTAATGTACTATAAAAAATAAATTATTCAAAAAAAATATCTAGGATTATCGATATATTGGGGAAATATAAGTGAGGAATAATTATAATTGCATCCATTCAACCTACACTAAAATAATATATAAATAAAAATTTTTGAAATAAAATTTAATAAAAGTGTTCATATATAACTTATGAATTTGAATATTATATCCAAAACTAGTTTATATCTATTTGTTTCTATCATAGCCACAATATTTTTATAATTTTATTTTACATTACAAAACATATAAAAGTTATATTTTAAGATAAAATTTTCTTTTCATTTGTTATCATTTTCATTTTTAGATGAATCAAAATCATAATTGATATTACCTTTAGAACATGGTGAATAATTTTATTATTTAATCCTGAATAGAATCATTCCATTTATTTTCATTCTTACATTACTTGTAAGCCTCATATTTTTGTATTTTAATTTTTTATACAATTCAGTAACTCTTTAATCATTATTTTTAATCTTCTCTTTTCATCTTACAACTCATCAAGTCTATAAACATCACTCTTAGAATAATTACTATATTGAGAATAATTACATAACTCATTTTTATTAGCTTCAATCAAATAAAGGTTAAATGACTCTTTATCACATCTAGAATCATCTCATGATTATAATTATTTAGTGAAACTCCATCCAACATAATAAACATCTTTCAATTCATTCTTGTAATTATAATCTTTAAATTTTTTCTTTAATTTTTTACAGTTAGGTTTGATTTGAGCCTTCATTCTCCATTCATAAATGCTTACATCTAGTACTTATATAGTTCCCATTTTCTCTATTCTATCATTATTTTATTCTACACATGGGCCTTTTTAAAAAATTTCCATTTCCTTTATAATTTTATAAATTCAATTGATTATTTTGAAATTTCTCTTTTGGAACATTCATATTCATTAGATTTAGATGAGCTAGGAGACATATTTTTATGATATTTTAATGAAATACCATTCTTCTTCGGAGTCTCTTCTCTAGTGGCATACATTAAATCAAGTCCGTATTAATAAAATCCTCTAATGAGTTCATCTAGTATATTCTCTATGATATTATTACAATAATCAATATCTACCTTTTCTGCATTCCAATCCTTTGGTGTTGCTTGAGGAAATATTTCATCAAGTTCAAGCTTATCCAATATTCCCATAAGAGAATTCATTTCATTCACTATACTAGTGAACTAGTGGAACCTCTAGTTTACTTTCTCATCTTAAATAATCTTTATATAACTTTTATTGGCCTGTAGTATTACATGTTTGGTTCTAATTAGTTTCTAAAATCCAAGGTGTTTTATATGGAAATTATTTTAGATATCATGATTTATCTTACAAGAAGATACGAGAATAAATAAAATTCTATTAATAATATAGTATAAAATATTTGTAATCATAAAATTAAAATCAAACATAGCTATATTATTTATTGTAAGGGTATCAAGATTAGAGTTAGAAAATTTTTAAGGTTTTTTTATTATCATCTAGTGATCAATACTCAATCATATTTTATAAGCCTTTATTCTAGTTTTCTTGTATCTATTACAATTAAAATCAATATGAGGAGGTTTTTGATGAATCCACCCATCATTATATCATGTTACTTTTATAACAACAGATCATTATTATTACATTGTGAGGTCTTGGAATAGGAAATCAAAAATAATAATAAATATTAAGAATGAGGTTATGTAATAACTCTAGAGGAATTGAATAAATTCTAAATATGAATTATTTTGAAACCAATATTTATATATTAGGAAATAAATTACTATTATGAATTTTCAACCCCTAATAACAATTATTAGTTTTTTGAAAATAATATAGAGCTACAAATTTATAAAAGGGTCCACCTTTGATTCTAATTATTAGTACTAGTAAAAAGGAAATGGTTCTAAAATATACCAAAAAAGATAAAAATTGATACAAGTTGTTATGTCATAGTAAATGATAGGAGATCTAGAGGTGGGGGTGAATAGACATAATAAAATATTAAACAAAAAGATATATTATCAAGAGTAACTATAAATGAAAAAATAACATACATTTGTTTCAATTTAAAATAAATTAAATATAATAAGTATATTTATAGTGGTATAGTAAAAATTGGACCTAGACCACTATTATACCTCTCTTTTTCAAAGAGACCTATATTGTGAAATAAAATAATTTATGGGTGGGAATCATATGTGTATCATGACCAACCTATTATTATGGAGTCATAACAAAGAAAGTTGACTTTTTAGTGGGGAGTTAGAGCCCAAATAAAATTAAGAATTTTTTATAGTGGGATTCAAAAACCAAACAATCAGAACATTAAAAGCCAAAATTCAAAATCAAAGTAATTTTTTTTTATGTAAACGCATAAATCAAAATTGAGAGAACATGTGAGAGAAGAGAAGTAATATTATAGACAACAGAAACTGGGATGAAATAGATAGATAAACATGAGAAGAAAAAACTGGTTTTCCATTATTGTATCAATTTATCTCATAAATGTTGTAGATGTTGAAGAACATTTGGAAACATCATTGAGGGATAATACACAATTGGAATCCTAGTGTTCTATAATAATTGAAGATTCACAGAGTATAAAAACTTTTTATCACTTTTATTCATATGTTATCAAATATTCTCAATTCATCATACATCTGTATCTTCAAAGAATAAATTAAGACTCATATATTTATTCTGAAAAGATAAAAAATCATAATATAACTTGATAATATGGTCAGATATATTTAAAATTATTATAAAACATTAAACATATTTTATCGAAAACAAAACATGAAACAAATTATATAATTATATATAAATTAAGTATATATTTTATTTAGAGTGTTTCAAACAAATTTAAATAGGACTTAGAAACAATATCATTCAGATAATTTCACAAATATCAATACCATATTGACTGTATAAAAAGAATTATAAATATTATTTGTCAAATATAGAAATAGTATACAATATGGTTTTGAAGATGTTAAAAAAATTTAAATTATTTGTTAGATAATTAAATAAAATAAAGTATTAAATCAAAATTATAATTATGTATTCTAATTTCATCTTGTTTATTTAAATTTTTGTTAATATGAATATATAAAAAACAAATAAAATGTTTTCAATATTCAAAAATATTTTATAGATAAATTAATAACTAATTTGGGAATAAAAAAATAAAAAAAATAGAATATAAAATATATATATATTAATAATGGAATTATAAATTTAAAACTAATATTCATAGAGAAACTATAACTAATTGTAGTATATATTTTTTAATACAAGTAGTATACAAATATAACTAACTGTAATAGGAAAATTTAACTAGTGGCATTAGAAAAAATAGTTAGTGGTATTAGAAAAATGAAAAAATGGTTTGATAATTTTTATAACACTCATGCAACCATTGGATGAAAAATAGAGGTACCATTTCACCGAGGACCTAATTCCATTCAAAGTAGGTTCTACATTTGAGAAGCTATAAAACATACATTCTATGGGAGATGCAACTAGTCACTAAAAATGTTCCTCCTGTCAAGATATGAAGATACTACCAGCAAGAAAAACCATGTTACCATGTATGATTAAAGGTTTATATATTTAATTATTGATACGAGTGCCTACTTTTTAGATATTCACTACTATATCAACTACCTATTTGATATTATGATCCCCAATCATTCAAAGTTTGATGTGTGATACTAGTGATGTCATGTGAAGTCCGAGCTATCAAGGAATCAACCATGCACACAAAAAGGTAATATCAACATTCACCATCATGTGTAAGAGATATCTAAATAGTATGTATGGCTGAATAACATGTTACATATGGTACAATTTTTTAGAAAAAAGACATATAATTATAAAGAACAAAAACCATAAACTACTTGAAGGTAAAATTTATTCAATAATTTTTTTAAAGGTAATATGGCTCGCTATATAGGGGTAAATAGAAAAATTTATATATTGTGCAAGGGTATGAAAACAATTTCAAAACCGCCGTAGGGGTAAGTAATATCACTAGAAATTATATAAAAACATTAAATATTATTTATACCCAGAATAAAATAATTAAGGAAAAATTAAAACAAATAATAAAAGAATAGATAAAATATAATCAAAATAATACGGGGTTTAAAATATACAAAACAATATTCCCTAAATAATAATAAAACAATTCATAGGAAATTGTAATATGTAAAAAAATTCTCCATATAACAGAAAAATAAATACTTCACATATAAATTTTCATTCTATATAGAAATTAGTACAAAATTTGAATGATCCTCATGTTCCTCATTTCATTTAGAATATATATGAATATTATCTATAAAGGATACAACATAATTTTCATGTTAATCTCTAAAGGCTTTATTAGTTATGTCTATAATGGTTATTGGAGCACTAATGTGTCCAAATAAAATATATATGAACTCATAGAAACTGTACCTTTTATAAAATTTAGGTATTCAAAAATCTTTCATCTTTTAATATAATTTATATTATTCAAACCAAATGTCAACAATAGAGAAATATAAGGATCAAAATATTTATTGTAACAAGTCATCAGTCCTTATAAAAGGATATATATTCATTATAAATGTCTTGTTGAGATCATGATAATAAATAGAAATGTGAATTGACCAATCCATCTTCTTGATGAAATAGATCGGCACACCTATAGTGAATCACTTGTGCATATAAACCCTCTATCCAGATTCACATTCAGTTCCTTCTTTATCTCTTCATGTTTAATAGTTTTTTTCCATTTGGATTATTTGATATCACCAATTATCTGATTATTTTTTAAATTGATAACACAACCTCATGATTAAGAAGAAGTCCATGAAAACTAGTAAAGAAAATATAATTAGTTTCCATTATAGTGGGCATGTCATAAAGGTTGATCATTTCTATGGTCTCAATCATATGACAAAGATAAAATTTCTAATATGAAAAAACATCCATGCTTGGAATGATGATTAAAGAGGATATCCATCCTCCTCCATACACCTATATAGAATCTGAGTATTATTGTTGATATACATGGTTATTTAATTCTATTGTAGATTCACGATGTCTCTACACAAGTAAATCCATTCCATATCTAGAATATAATTGTATTCCAATAAATGTATTATAACAAGTATTACTACAAAATTCAGCCCAAAAATATTGATGGGGAAAATATATATTGTTGGGATATATTAATTACCCAATTTAGCATTTTTACTAACAATTAAACATCCATGTTTTGAGATGATGTTGACTTGTTCGACTAAACATGATAAAAATTACGGAATTAATATTACTATAGGAATATTGTACATACGATGTTCGTAAATGGATAATAAGTTTGAATTTTATTATTTTATTCCGATTTTAATATATTATTATGTCCCATGAAAATATAGGGATATAAAATTTAAAACTATTAAATACATAAAATCTATACTTTAATCATATAATGGATAACCCAAATAAAGTATTTTTTCAATATCCTATGAATTTATATTTTTAAAATCTATTTTATCCATTTTCTATTTAATAAAAATAAATTTAATATTATCTCTTCTTCCATTAATAATGGATAATTAATTTCAAATTAAATTAATAATTCATATTTATTTAGATTGTCAGATAATGATTATAGTAGGTATCGTTGTCTTATGTCATGTGATAATCATGTTCATACCCAATTCTCTATTTTTGGGTTTTTTACCCAAGGTAAATCTATGGTATTCCCAAATCCACTTTAGTATCATGAAGTTGAATTTATATCTTGTAAAAACTAAAATTTTACTTTAAAAAATGGGGGAGGGGGTTCAAATGTTTAATCATATCCCTATACTTTCTAATGTGGTTTTATAATTGTAATACACAATGATAATTGTATGATTCTATGATACCATCTATGATGTATGAATTATTTTATACAAATTATTTTATGCTCTATTACATAAAGACACACATAAGACAATACCAAAATTTTGAGAGCCTATGTTCCCTTTGGTGATTATGTACATATGAAAATAACATGAAATAGTGATAAAAATATATTTAAAAACACCATAACATTTTAATAAATTCAATTTATATTCTAAAATTACAATGGATATACTGAGTAAGTATATAAGAAAGATAATATCTATAAAACATAGTTTTATAAGAATCAAATAATTATAAGAAGTAGAGTGTTATAAGTCAGTCAAGGGGAAAAATGCTGACATAAATAGGTGAGAATCATAATAAAAAATATCATATGAAGATTAATATTCTAGTATGAAGGTATCATATGAATTTGGAAGTGACATAAGACACGACATTATTCTCATTAACCAATGATAACTATTGATAAATCATAAAACAATGTCCTTAGGCTTACCATATATTTTCCATACATGAAATATCATGAGATAAAAACATTACACGATTCATTTTAGATCACCATAATTTTAGTCACACTAGTAACATTAATTTTATGTACATTAATTTGTGTACCATAAATATCATACAATATAATAGTTTTTTATAACATTAAATCCCATAATTAATGAGTGTGGTTCACATAAATGGAAATACATAATCAATAAATGATTGCTTCAACTATGTTAATACGGTTGTGTAAGAATAAAGACATATACTCATAAAAAATTATTGGCTTGAAAAATCGTGGAATAAATTACACCAAATAACAAGTGATTTAAAAGATTCATTGAAAGTATAATTGAAATTTGAAGGTGAACTCCCATTACATGTTAATCCTAAGGAAGATAAGGTTATTTTTCAAACAAATGTAAACACGAATAATTAAAATTTAAAAGGTATAAGATAAATAATTAATTTGAATAAATAATAGGGGGATGTTAATACCTTACTTTGGATTATTAACTGGTTATATAAAAGTTATAATTATAAGGGATAAATAATAAATAATTCATAGAATATAAATCGGATAATAATGTGATATTTATAAATACATGACAACATAATCTATTTATATTAAAAAGACTAAATACAAAGGAAGGACTATATTAAAGAGGAAAAGAAACAAAATCCCTTAATTCTGTATATTAATGGGTTTGATGAAGGTTATAATAAGAGGTGAGAAGTAATATTTAATTTTAATAATATCATTTAGGAACTAACTATATAATCATAAACACATTTTAGAATAGTAAATTCAGATTGAAAATGATAAATACATATGAAATAATTGAATGAAGAAAACAATGAAGAGAATCCATTACATTAGTAGAGTAATCGATTAGGTAATTGTTATAATGAGAGAGGAGAAATAATAAATAATTATTAAAACCACAATTAGAATGTAATTAGATATTTATAAATACATTAACAAATCAATTTATATTAAATAAGGTAAATGAAATGGAATCACTTGAATAATGCTTAAAAGGAATAGAATAACCTATATTCAAATGGTGCATCTAAAATATTTGTAGTTTCTTCATAAGATCTACTGAACACCTTAATATTTTTTTATATTGGTAAAGGGTGAGGAAAATCATGCTAATTGGGTTTTTAGTGAAGATAAAAGTGAGTTTGGTTGGATATGTAAAGTAGATGAGAGGGTAATTTTCATGCTTGGGAGGTGCTTCTTATTTACGTTTGAATACCATAAAATGTATTTATATTTTTATAAAGATCTTAAAATCAATCTAAATGGGGTTTTAGTTAAGATGAATGTGAGATTGGGTTGATATTTATAATAGATAATAGGGTAATTTTCATGAATTTGTAAACACTGATTTGGACTCTAAATAGTAAAATAATCAAAATCACCAACCGTCACGTGTTTTTGCAAATATTTTTTTTACCAAAAAGGAGTTTATTCCATAATTATTTTAGGTAATGAACTAGAAATATTAAAATAATACAATTTACGTTGTCGATGTGTGTCATATTTGTGATTAATTGTTCTTAAAAACAAAAAAATATAATATATTTTTTTGAGGATTCATTATAAATTTGTAAAATTTCTCAAAAATATTTAAAAAATATTATTTTTATTGATAATTTTGTTGTTTAATTTTATATTATTTATTATATTAATTTTTAGATATTATGATGTCAGAATACCAATGTTGTTTTAATACCATATTCAATGATTACAACAAAATGACTACCTTAGAAAAATATAAAAAATTCACCATTGTAATATTTTAACTTGTTAAATTCATAAATACTATTTATATTAGAAAAATAATTTTATATATAAATGAATTCAAAAATTTTAATAAAAAATTATTTTCTAGAAAATTGTTGTTTTTACAACCCAAATGACTTTCTGAACATTATAAAAATATATATTGGAAATCAATAAAATATGTCACAATTTAAATTTAATGTATATATATTTTAGAAATATTATTTCACGAAAATAAAATCTATTTTTTAAATTCTTGAATGTATCAAAATGAGTTTTTTTAATTTTTGGTTTATATTTTCCAATTTTTTTTACATATAAAAATATTGTTTTTATTAAATTCATTATAGGATCATGTGTATAAATTAATAATGAAAATGGAAAAATATTATGATTATTTTTAGAAAAAAACAATAAGTCATTATACTATGGTTTAGATACATAACCCCTTAATACATCATTGTATTCCCTAAGGTTGAGGTGTGAAATGGAGGAAATTTGTTTGGATGGTTCAAGAAATATGGTTTTAGTAGTGATCACTAAGAGCATAAACTTGTCCTGTAAATGGTATCACACATTTTTCAGTTACTGAATATCATGTTGGGACTAGTTAAGGGAAAACCCTTGGGATTCCGTATCTCCAGAAACTATGATAAATTTGAATTCAATTCTATGATCCTACTCATTAAACCGATAAATTATTCATTTTATTTAAATTAGATCTCATCCTAACCTATAATATATATTAATGTGAATTGAAACTATATACTGGTTATATTATCAATGGTTATGATTATTAACTATATTTTTTAGACTAACAAAAAATTTTGGCTATATTTTATATTATTGAAAAATAAAAAATAATATATATTGAAAGGATTTTTTATAAAAACATTACAAATTAATTAATTTTTTCATTCAAAATGGAATTGAATCTCTAAAAATTTGGGTCATTATAGTTATGGTATTATGATCGATCCATGTTATATATTTATGGAACTGTTAATGGATTACGTTTAAATAGAGTGTGTACTGAGAGAGAGGCATGTGACAGGTGATAGAGGACTTGATGAATTGCTCGAAGACTAGGCATAAGAATCCCATAAAGTGGGTGATACACCATTGGTGGTTTAAGGGAGTGATACTCATAAATTAGGGACATTTGGTAGGTTACAAATAATTTAATTCCCATAAGCTGAGGTGGTAGTTTTTTTCATTATTGTTAGTACTCAAGTATATTTTTTCCCACACCCACTCATAAAAATCCATTATGTATGAGAAATGGATCCTATAGTTCATTTATATTATAGTGAAGTCATGATAATGACAATAAGAATACGACTTAGGTGGGGAGTGGTATGTTGGTTATCCTGATATGACCCACATGTGGGAATGGTTCCTGGATGCATGGGATTAAATGTTTCATGATAATTAGGGAACATTGATTATTGTAGATACATAAATTTTAATATAAAATGATTCATCAAGAAAAATTGTTTATTGATTTATAATTATTAATAGATGGGTTCTGAGAATTCGAATATAGATCATGTTGAATTGATATGATTCATGGTTGTTTCAGATTGAGATTCTATTGCTTCTCATCTCATAATATGATGATGTGTTTGAGTGGTTGGAAGTCCAATTTTTTGTATTAAAATGAGAATAAGTTATGGAAATCGATAACTATGTTGGAATTATCTTAAGACATCCATCAATATAAATTCATCAGTATTTGGTAATTGAATAGGTTTTTAGAGGCCTTAGACATAAATTTTTGAGAACGACTGAAAAGGGGTGGTCCAAAAAATGATTTTTTGTATATGGAGAATTTGTAGAAAATAATCATGTGATCTAATTGTTTGGTATTAAGGGGGAATTCCAATTATATCATAGAAATGAGAATATGTAGTTAGTACAGAAATTGAACCACTATTCTCATATGCGATTGGATACAGTAAGTTGGGAATCACAATGATTGTGTCATTAGGAGACTTGAATTATGATTGAATATCCAATTCTAATGGTTGAGATATCACACATTGAAATTACCTAATTTCTGTAATGATCTATACTGGGGGGAACTATATGTGTAATTATAAACTATATAATGGTATATAGGAATATTAGTTTAGACTAGTACAAGGGAGTGTTGTCTCAATTTTTCGGAAAAAATTTGAGTGATGACTCGTTTTTTAGAAGGTTGATCACCATATGATAAGTTTTGTTCTTTAGAATCATATGGGGTGTTCATGAATGGAAAATGGTCATTGGTTTGGTGGTGGAAAATATTTTGGGATTAATGATAGAATACTCAATAGGGCTTCTCAAGGATGATAATATATATTGTATTATTATTGCAAAACCAATTTTTTTGATTGGGGTTTAGAAGAAATCTAATTTTTAATGATTAATATTTCGGTATGATATATTTTTGTTTAGTTTTTAGAAATAAATTTTGAAGTTAGTAAACACACAAAGGCAGTGTTTTGGACATGTAATTATGGTGAGATAGTGGATAGAGTGTTCAAGAAACCACTCGAGGTATTTTTTACTAATTGTACTACATTCTATAGCCATTGGCTAGCTCGTACCATCCCACCTATATGCTGATGGGGTTGGTAGTAGTCAAGGTGCTACTGAAGGTGCCAATGGATAGCTGGTGAACCGATACCATCTAGATTGCAATGAATTTAAGGAGGAATATTAAAAAATATCCACTAAAAAAAATTAAATATGCGGGAATCCCTCCTAACCCCTACATTTCACTCACATGAGTAGGGGCGCCCTCCACATTATATCCTCCTTCAGGACACTAAAATTGTTTTTGTTGGTGGAATTTATTAGTGATTTAATGTGAATCTACACATCCCTTAGTCTCCAATACTTCTATCCTCTCTACACCCTAATTTTCTACTCTTCTGGTTTGGTTTTCAAATCTTGTTCCTTATGATTTTATTATAATTGACATTTTTGTATGATGATTATGTTCTAACTAGAAAGGGGACATCCTGAGATAGTGTATAGGTTTCACCATTCATCTTTTAGGAAATGGTATGTTGTGTCAAAAATTTACCTAAGGTTATCCTGTAAATATAAATATAAATTATTTTCAAATTGATGATTTTTTTTCTACAAATTTACAATTATTTATTTATGGGGTTCAATATGGACCTCACATATTTTGGTTATGGTTCTAGCACGATGAGGGTCTCTGGTGATATTTTAGTGATTATAAAACATTATAATAAAATTTATATTCTACTTTAATTTCATTTAATGAGATCTTAATTACCCCATGAAATGAGTTAGGTTCTTGAGAATATGGATTGTGGTCGGTGGCACTGAGACAACCATAGAAAATATTTGGGAAGCAATGGTGAGATTTTTTAGGCTCTGAAATAAAAAGGGGAAAATATTCGATTGGGATAGGTGGTACATAGGTTTTCCCATTATCTTATACTACTTGAAAATAAAATAATCTTTTAATTTCTCCCTGGCTTCCTAATGGTGTCCTTATAATCTAATTAAATGATTTAATTAGGAAGTTGTCTTTGTGGAGACACTAAATAGACCCTATGTCTTATATAAATTTGGTTCCTAGTGGACATAACTATAATATATTGTCATAATATTTTATATAATAAATGGAGCTATAAATGGAAGAGGTGACTTTGAGGAAATTAGATTTTTAAAAGGAATTTTAAAAATTACATGGAATTTTATTTGGAAAATAATTATTTCTCTATTTTTTAGAATAAATATTATAATTTTTAAATATTTTTTATTTTATTAATTTGATATATAAATGGTGGGAAATGACATGGGTTTGTTATATTTTGAAATTGGTAATTTAAAATTGAAATTTGTAATATAATAGAAAATGGTATTTTCGAAATTGATTTGGAAATTATTTTGAAATCATTTGGAAAATAGAAGTTTAAATATTAAAAAAATAGAAATATCAGATGATCCATAAAACCTATTTTTTCAACTACTTGTGATTGTTGAAATCAGGGTTAATAGAATACTTGTTTTTAATTATGGTTAATCTAGGGTGAAAACACCCCATGGGGGTTACATGAATTTATTATTAACTGAAGGAGAAAAAATCCCATGGGGGATGCAAAGAATTATGCTTCTACCAAAGGTAAACATGACCCTCATGTGGAGTTGGGGATTTAGGGATTGTTATATTACCCATGTGTTCATGTTTTGAGTAGTGATGGGTTTATTACCATTATTTAGTAGAGGTATGGTTGGAATGATCATCATTTTCTCAGAGAAACCATGGAACCAACCAAAACAGGCTAATAATGTTCCCAAGGTGATCCCATTCCCCATGTTCATCTTTTTTTTTTGTTTATTTAGTTTTTCAAATTTCTAGTTGTACATGAATATTTTAATATAGGAACATATGAATGAACTTATATTTAGACAGATTAATTTATGGATACCGTTTTTGGTGTCCTAAACAGCTATACTCACACATAGAATTGGATTCAATTGCATTTGGGTACCCATGAAATATGAACATGATGTAGGATCTAGTTGTGTTGTTGTTCGAGAATGTATGATCATACTAGATTATCTCAATTAAAATTTGATTCTGTGATGATGTGGGGCTCAGAAATTGTTGTGGGACCTCTCTTATATGTTTCGTTTAATTTTAGGTTTGTATTTTCTTATATATCTATATACTAGATAAACACAATACACATCCTATCCTATATTCCTATATTATAATATCTTTCTTTATTTATAATTATCATTATATTTAGTTATCATGTGTGTTTTGATTTTATTTATACCGGTGGATGAATTTTTGAAATTTATTTAATGATTTTTCACTATGATATTTGTGGAAGAGTCTCCATGTAGTACCATATTTCAATACCAATACCTATAAGTAACCTTTGTTTTATTATGGGGCACACCTAAGGTAATTCTTAACCTCTAGTATGGGAACCTATATGTGGAATGGGGTGGTAGGATTATACATTTATAATTTTTTAAATTTTGGTAAGGTAAAAGTTGGGCTTATATACCTAGAAATGATGTTGAATCTAAGATTGGATTTTTTCCATTTTCATTGAATGCTAAAGGATATTGAAAAATTAATTATAAGGGACTCTTATTTTATCTTTTGTGTTTGTGTTGATCTAATTAACATCCAATACATATAGAATCAATTATCCCTTTAATTATCCTTAGTTATTTTATCTAATGACGTGTTGTTGTATGTAAATTAAGGAAAAAATAAGTATAAATGAGGTTTTACATAGTTAACCACAATAGGATAGTCTATGGAGTATGATACCATCATTTTGTCGGTGCACCAAAATCACTAATCCCATTAATTATTTTCTTAGTATTGGATACTCCTTCCAAGGATCACTTCCATACATTTTTATGTGGTGGATGCACAACCTCTATGGGAACATATATCTCACACTTCCCTCTTAATATCATTGTATTAGATAGGAAAATAATTGGAAAAGATGCCAAAAAAATATCCCCTTTTATTTAAGAGTTACAAAAAATGTGGAATAATGCCTTTTGAATCTTAAGGATACTATTTCAAATATAATTGGATTTCAATGATAGAATTGAATAATTATTATTCCTCTATGTGATGTCATTGAAATGCTTCCCTCTTTGTTTATTCTTGAAAAACCAAGATACATACGTTACGAAATAATTATGGAATTCCCTATTATTTCCAATATAAAAAATAATTTATTCAAATTTTTTTATTACATCAAATATTCATCTTTTAAAAGTCAAAAATATAATGATGGATATTATTATTTAACCCTACTACCATTTTAACAAATCTTATTTTATATTTTTTCATGGAGATTATGTCGTGATGAAGTACATACACTCTTTCTGCAGATATATTTCATATTGTTCATACCCTGTCATCTTCTCTATTTTGTATATCTAAATATCATCTACTTTTATTATTTTATTAAATTTATCCCCGATTGTTAAAATTTTCTACTCTTAAATAATAATTATCACATGTTTTGTAACTATAATTTTTGGAGTCATAAATGTCTCTTAAAAAATATGCATGTCTCTTTTTTATTTTCTATGAATATAATAGCATGGTATATTTTTATAATTGAAATATATAAATTACAATGAAATTTTCCATCCACATCAATTAATTTTTGTGTATGTAAATACAGAAAAATGGATATACACTACCCTATGATCCCACATTGATAGTTATTATTCTTTATATCTAATGATCATAAACCCTACATCAGATGTGGTCGACCCCCCATATATTAATAACCAATTACATTCACGAAATTATGTTCTATTTTAAGTCCCCAAAATATATTTCTCCTAATCACACAGGATGATCAAGTCCTATCCATTAGTTATAGAGATCAAGAACATTTATAGAAGACATATGAACTGTTCAATTTACATGTTCTAATAGTAAGATAAAATTCCTTCAATGTGTATACCTATAATCTATAACACCACTCCAATATGCATATGGAATTTTATATCCTCTATGGTGTAGTGTCCTCTTATGTTATAGAGCCGCAAAACTAAAAAAAATTGTATTTAGTATAGCATATTCCATTGTGTGGAGAATAAGTTATCTTATAATGTGGATACATCTTATCGTGTGGGAACATAAAATATGAAAAATGTTCTGTCACGAACCATCCCTCGGGGACTATGCCGTGACTGCCCCAAGCCCACCTCCCAAAAGTCAAGGGCTGGAGACTAGCACTGAATAGGCATATCCCAAACAAATGTGAGGCATTTTCCCAAGTACCAGTACACACACCCAACTCCAATCCACATATGCCGAAAGGGGAATACAGTAAGTAAATAAATATATGGTACGATAGTAGAAAACAAAAGGTAAACGACGAAAAAATACAAGACCAAATGAAACATAAAAGTAAAAGTACATGTCTTTGGAACTAATTCGTAGAAAACCCTACCTAATGGGTAGGTAGAGAAACAACTTTCCAAAGTTGCAGAAGGACGTCTCGTTTGTTGGGTCACCCTAAGCACCACCTGTCCTCGGTCCACCAAGGATTCCATCAAAGTGTCGATTGTCTGCACAAGAAATGATATGTGTAGTCGAATCTTGTGCAGAGGTGAGTAAAATAGTACTCAGTTGGGACCCCAAACCAAAAAGTTATACCACCAAGAAATACACCAAGAGGACTACCAAAGAGGTACACAAATTTTAACCTCTAAGGAGTACAATAAAGAGAGTCAGTAGAGTCAACTCACGCAGTTATAATCTAAAGTAAGGAAATCAAGATGAATATTCGTAGTGCTTAGCACCTTGTACTACTCAAGAACTCATCCCTAATGAGTTATTAGGGATGCTGGATCACCAAGAACGACTCTTGACATGGGCTAGATGGATCACATAGACTTACTCATCTCTTGGGATAGCTGAATCACATAGACCTGCTCATCTCTTAGGCCAGCATGATCACTTAGACCCACTCATATTATAGGCCAAACGTATCACTTAGACCCTCTTATCTCTTAGGTTATCTAGATCACATAGATCCACTCATCTATTGGGCCAACTGGATCACTTAGACCCACTCATATAGTCCTCTCGATACGACTAGTCCTAAGATTTCCACTTTTAGCGTGCTTAATTCTAGAAGAGTCTAATCTTCAGGACATTGGTATCATCTAAAATTTCCCAAAATTCTAGTTAGTGTATAAAAAAATTACCTCCTCGTCGCAATGGTCCAAACTTCGAAAACAAATTCTCAATCTGTTGTACGGTTTGTAAGTTATGACCATTTTAGTAAAAAGGGATTGTTGGGTCTTAGCCTGGTCCAACCCGGTCGGACCAACTCGGCCTGACCCGGATTGGCTGCCCAGAACCCACTTGGTCTGGTCCAATCCAGTTTATCCAGGCCCATTGGGTCTAGGGTCATTTCCTCTAAGCCTCCATGTGGCACATTCCCTTTCCACTGGCCCAACCTGCACTGGCGGGCCGACTTTTGCCTAGCCGGGCCACCCGGTGGCCCGGTTCCCACTCTGTCCTAGCCCGCGATGGGGTACTGGTTCGGTCCACCTCAGATGTGGCTGGGGCCAAATCCACTCTGTGTCACATGTCCGACTCTCACATCCACCTCCCCACATGTGGTATACTGACCGCGTGATGTCACCTCTCCACGTGACGCCCTAGAAGCGGCCTGATTCCCCCACCTACGACTCTTCCACGGGCCTCCTCTACTACCATGGCATACCACCACCATGTTCTGCCACCACTGGACACCTACCAGTGCCCTTGGTCCACCCTACACAGAGGATGCTACGGGGTCCACCACTATCTTCCCTTACTGCCTACGTGGCCCTCCTGGTTGTGGCTCTTCCTCTGCTACTACCGACTCTAATACCATTGGTTGTTCACCCATAACCACTGTCTTCCTCAGCCTCATGCATGGGTTGATCCACTATTTCAGTATTTCTTGGACCATGGTTTCCATCACGTCATGAAGATAGGAAGAAAATGATGGAGTAGAAGAATGCACAGGGAACACATGAATAATGGACCACGAACTTTGTTCATGTCGGTGCGATTCATCTTTGTTAGGAGTTTTGATGAAGAAAAGAAAACATCACGTGAATCCAACTTCCTTAAATTCCCAGAAGTAAAATCCAATCCCGCTAAAAACAAAATCAACCCATGGGTCAACATGTTCTTGGGTTGATCTGTGTTCGACACTCAAACCAAAGAATGGGGATGAAAGGAATTCACTTATAATGAAACCCCTACTTGGAATAAAATCACCTATAGATAAAGAACAAAGTCTCTCACCAATCATTAATCAATTCTCGATCCACAACTCTCATCAATGACGAGATCCTTTTAAGTGGAAGGAAGGAACCTGTGGTGATTCAACATTCGTCACTGTTCACCACTTACCATTTCCACTCCTCCAAATACTTATAGAAAATCTAGAATCATTCCAATGATCCTGTATCTCTATTAAACAATTAAGTAGAGGAAATGTGTTTCAGTGTTTCTATTATCCCGATTCACCCTATTGTTACTCTATTTCATTTAGGAAATTAATCTTTGTTTCTGTTACACTTCAGTTGCAGTGTCATTACGCTGTTTTGTTTATTAAATGAAATATCATGCTTGATATTTCATTGTAGCGAAATGTTTTTGGATAAAATAAGCTTTCTTAAGTTTATTTTATTTTTCATTAAAATGAAAAAATTAACTTTTAACCTCGATCCGCACTGGTCAAGGTTAAGCCCTTCCTAAGGAAAGAACACCCTCACAAGCTCAACGGTACTCTCAGATTTCCAATCCGTGTTACCTTTTATGTGTTATAAGGATTTGAAGATAAAAATATCTTTATATAATTATTTTATTTATGGTCACATCCTAAAATCTATATTCCATAATTGGCCCCCACCGGCCAATGTAACGCTCTGTCTAAAGAAAACATGCATTTAATTGGTCAATGATGGTATCATATTTTTAATCTGAGCCACCATTCATGAGTTATAAGGATTTTAGAAATAAAACAATTTTATTTAATTATTTTGTTTTTGGTTATTTCGTTTTCAGGTTTTCTCTCCGGAGGCCCACGTCCACTAAAATTAAGCTTCACCTAGGGTACACCTGCCATCCTGAACACAATGGTTCCCTAGTATTTTGGATCCAGAGACTAATTTAGTAGTTATTCCACTTTTTAGGCAAACTACTCACACATTATATTTAAAAAATAAACATTTTTCAACAAAACATTATAGGAACACTAGGCCTTAGAATTGCAGATCGTCTTAGTTCCTGGTCTAGGAATATTCTAGGAAATTTTCTAAAAATAAAACTGGGAAAATACGAATCATTACATCTTCCCCACGTTAAGGATTTATGTCCTCGAAAGCCAAATCAAGGGATTCCCATATAGATGAGGGTACAAGTACGAACCCAAGCCTCCCACTCCCATGTTCTCTCCTAGAGATTCCAGTGCTGCCACCGAACATGTACTATAGGAATCGATTTCCCATTGATTATCCTCCACTTTCAATCCTTAATATCCATTTGAAACATTTCAAAAGTCACCCCATTGTCAATATCCAGCTCACCCAAGTCAATTCCATGTGATGGGTCGTGTATGTATCTCCTTAGTAGGGATATGCGGAAGACAACTTCCACCCATTTAACTATAGATATAGATCCAAGTGGTATTCTATGTTGTCTAATCTACACAGTAACAGAAAATGTTCACTGAACCTTAGAGATAACTTGCCACCCCGACCAAATTTGTGTATCCCACATCAAGGGGAGACCCAAGGAAACACATGGTATCCCTCCTCAAACTCCAAGGGTCTCAAAATTCTATTAGTATAGGACTAATGATGGCTATATGAAGTCTTCATCTACTCCTAGATGACCTGCACATTCTCTGTAGTATCCTACACAAACACTAGACCCATGAGAGCTGACTCTATGGGTTCAGTTCAGCAAAGTTGTGACCTATAGTGATGCCCGTGCAAGGCCCCAAACGGTGCCATACCAATGGGGATTGGTATACGTTATTGTACCCAAACTCCACCAAAGCTATGTGATCCTCCAATCTGTGTGAAAAATCTAGGATTCAAGAATGTAACATGTCCTCTAGGACCTGAATGGTCCTCTGCATTTTCTTGTATGTTTGTGGATGTAAAGTTTTTCTCAAGCACATCTGAGTCCCAAACTCCTCTTGTAATCCTTCCTACAACAGGGATGTAAAGCCTGCATCTCGATCTGATACAATCGTCATTGGTAATATATGGAATTGAACTATATTTTACACATAGACTCATCCCAAGCTCTCTACAAGACTTTGTTCTCAAAAATATAAGAAGTGACTGACCTGGTGAGTTGTTCAATGATCACCCAGATTGTACAATGTCCCCTGGGAATACGTGATAAACCTGTCATAAAGTCCATCAATATCATTTCTAACTCCCATATTGGCACCCAAAGGAAGAAAAGAGTAACCAATTTCATGAATAGGGGCTCAACACAGTGTGTTGAAAAACCAAAAAACTGATTAAAAAAGTTCTCAGCTCTTATATCAATATATAAGAACAGCTTCAGCATGTTCTGTCATCCTTTATATCTTCCTCGACACCCACATGCATATCCCGATCAATCTTTCAACTCCAGGTGTCCACTGCCACTATTGTGCATCCTTTGAAAGGAATGACATGTTCCATACCTTTCAAATATCCTTTAGGGGAATTCCCCATGGACAATTGAGCATGTAAAGTCTCACTGTCAGTATCATCGAGCTGTGTATCCCTGACTGACATATGAATGGAGAGGTAACAACCACCGATTGGGGGTATGCTGCATCATCTATATCCATGAAGGATAACTATAACAGGAATAATTTTTCTATTTCATTATTTAGAATCTATGAACTGGATCTCATAATGAGAGCATCTAATACAATGTTTTACTTATTAGGAGTATTGAATACTTCAATGTCATAGTCTTGGAGGAACTCCAACCATCTTATTTGTCTCTAGTTCAAATCCTTTTGAGAGAATATATACTTGAGAAACTTGTGGTTATATTAGATTGTAAACCGTTTGACTATGAGGTAGTGTCTCAACATCTTCCATGCAAAGAATACCACTTCCAAATCAAGATTGCGGCTCACATATTTTTACTCATGTGGTCTCAACTGACATGAACAATAGGCAATTACTGCTTTCCTCTACATCAGGACACAACCATGTATGGTCCCTCATGCATTGAAAAACATTACGTACTCGACACCCTCCTATAGAAAACTCAAGATCAGGGTGCTATTCAAACTCTGCCTTAACTGCTAAAAAGCCTGTGAGAAACATTCCATCTATGCAAAAGGCTTCCGCTTTTAACTGATCAATGTGTTCATCAACCCTTGTTATCAGATACACTTTTTCCATGACCACTTGATTAAAGTGGTGGTAATCCACACATAACCTCGAACATTGGGTCTTACTAAGACCTTCCTCTGCAATTCCACCACCTACACCCTCAACTCGCGGAGCTCAACGAAAGATAAATGATATACTGATGCTAATACTGGTACCATATCGGGGTGTAGAACGATGAAAAATTCCACCCCCTATAATGAGGTAAACTTGGATCTTCTTTTGGAGAGTTGTCCTTGTACTCTACCACTACTGCTGGGAACTGAAAATTAAAAAAATATAATACCACAAGGGTATTGATGTCCAAAAAAAGAGTGATCCACCGCACCCTCCTATGCATGAGTCTATCACATTCTTCATGGGGTTCCTTTTTCATCGATCAAGGAAAAACGAATTCCATCATAGAAAACATGCCATATCCTTTTTATCTAAAAAAATCAACCTGAGCATGAATGGTGGATGACGAGTCCATACCCAAACTAACATCGGAAGGCCTCGAAGCTTCCACCAAGAGGTTCCAAATGAATTTCTAGACTCAAGGGTCAGATCACACCGTCAACATAAGTGTGATTATCAAGTATACACCTATAGGTATCTCCTGATGTATGGGTGAAGTCAATGGTTTAACCAGAAACACTAGGTATTGATCAAGATTCTTGACAAGAAATAATATTATCACATATATCTGTTAATATTTCATATAAGAGTAGACACTGACCATACCTACAATCATTCATGGATCCCTTTGGTCATATCTCTTGACCTCTTGTAGCTACCCCTTCCCATATCCTCCAGTTCCCTATGCTTCATGTGGATCATATTGGGTTGGTGGTTGTAACATGTTGAAATGTATAGCACCTCCTACTGATCCCCCAACCCACCTTCCACGTCTACCACTTGATAGATCCAATTGTTCCATTCAATAAATCTACCCCGGTGTCCCATCAACCATTTAACTTCCCGCACGATGAGCTGGAAAATCTCAAGCGAGATGTCTCCTACTATCTTTTGAAAAGAATTACCTATTTCTTTTCTGACTGGAATCATCCTACAAGCCATGATCTGTAGATCCTCTACCTTGGGATCTCTTTCAGAACATCTCACACATCCAACTCTCTGAGACTGATATCGAATTCTTTCTTTACCACTTCTGACATTCACTGGTTACATCTAATCAGCTGAAGGACATTCAAACAAAAAGGTTCTTTCCAGCAGCCTAGCATAAGTAGGAATGCACAGAGGAATGGTACTGGCTCAGAAGTCCCTAAACACACCTCTCTATAAGGTCTAAGCCTCGAAGCACTCGTTGTATCGTATTTATTGAGTACCTAGAATGGTCGGTACGCCTCGATAAATACCCAACCACCGACAAGTCATCTGACCAAAGCGGTAGAAGATCTTGGGCATACATAGACCATATATTTTATGGTGATAGACCCTTCTCTATGAAAGGTTATCAATGTATATCCATAGAAGAGTCACCTCATCATAAAATCGAGTAATCTAAAACCCACCATCTCCCAGATAATCCATATAGAAGGCTCACTTCTAGGATATCCATCTGATCTAATGGTGTCCCGACTAGATAGAAAACTTGGTCACCACCTCAAGCCAGCCCTTATTAGCCTGTGAGTTAGGTTCTCCAAGGAACCTAATTGGTCATTGTTTCTGAAACTCGTGAGGGGCGCTCAGCCTGTACATATCATCCTCTAGTACTATGAGTGCCATGTGCTACTCCCCATGTGGTTCTATATCTCGTACACCACCCAGTGGTGCTATCTCTGGTACAAACTTCTGTACCCATCTCGTCACCCCACAGATCATCCTCATGATCACGTGGTGGATTCCTGGCTAGAAATCTATGTGGAAGCAATTGAAAAAAAACAAGATGTACCATGATCAAAAGAGTGTACTTGGTGAGGTAACTCAATAAGGTCCTTGAAAACTCAACCCATTTCTATACGATTCATTTAACATTGTTTTTTCCTCCAACTAGTGTTGTCATGTACTGAGTTGAAATGCATAATTCAGGGTCCTGGTGCATGGATATGTTGGCCGCTGCACCAACACAGGATACCCTATAATGAAATATGAACTTGAAACACTTATCATTATTTCCCCAAACAAAACTAACAGACTCTGGGTTCTAAGGTAAAAATAATCTCCTTTGATACCACTCTATCACAACCCATCCCCAAGGGGCCTGTGCCGTGACTACCCCAAGCCCACCTCCCATAGGCTAGGGGATAAAAACTAGTTCCGAGTAGGCATATCACAGACAAATGGGAGGCATTTTACTAAGTACATGTACGCATGCACACAACTACAAGACACAAATACTGGAAGGTGAATACACTAAGTAAAAAAACTAAAGGTATGACAGTAGAAAACTGAAGGTAAATGAGACCAGAATACAAGCCCAACTGAAATAGAAAAGTAAAAGTACAATCTTATAGAACTCATCCATAGAAAACCCTACGTAACGGATAGGTACTTAATTAGTTTTCTGGAGTTACAGAATCACATCTTGTTTTTTAGGTCATTCTAAGCACCACCTGGCCCTGTTCAACCAAGGACACTGTCAAAGCGTCGATCGTCTACATGAGACATGATACTTGCAGGTGAAGCCGGTGCAGGGGTGAGTAAAACCATAGTCAGTAGGGACTCCAAACCACAAAGTTACACCATAAATAAATACAAAAATCAGACTACCAAAATGGTACACTAAGTGAAACATCTAAGGAGTAAAGTTAAGAGAGTCACTAGAGTCAGCTCACGCAGGTATAATCTAAATTAAGGAAATCAAGACTAAAAGTCATAATGATTAACACCTTGTACTGCTGAAGCACTCTTTGCTAATGAGTGCTTAGGGCTACTGGAACACCTCAAGCCACTCTTCACATGGGCCCGCTGGATAACTTAGACCCACTCATCTCTTATTACTACTAGATCAATTAGAACTGCTCATCTCTTGGGCTAGATGGATCTATTAGACCTGCTCATATCATGAGACAACTAGATCACTTAGAACCAATTGTCTCTTGGGATAAGTGGATCACTTAGACCCACTTGTTTCCAGGGATAGATAGATCAAATAGACCCCCTTGTCTCTTGGGCCAACTGGATCACTTAGATCCAATCATCATAGTATTCTCGATACAACCAGTCATAGGATTCCCACTTGCAACGTTATTGATTATGGGAGTGTCTAATCCTCAAGCCAAAAGTCAGATCTCAAATTACACTAAAATCCCCTTATTGTGTACTAAAAGAACCTCCTTGTCACGAGGGTCCCGAAGCTTCAAAGGGATCCGCAATCGAATGAACCGTTTGGATGTTATGGAAATTTTAGTAAAAAAGGGATGGTTGGGTCCAGGATCGGTCCGACCCGGCTGAATCGACCCGACCCAGCCCGACCCAGTTTGGTCGAACTGACCTAGTCATACCTCGCGTAAGGGACAAGCCCATTATGCCGAGGGCCTAGCCTTTTGGGCTGCCCAGCGACCCGATCCCTTTTTACTAGTCCGACCCACGATGGAAGGACTGTTTCATCCAAGACGGTCCGCCCAGCGGTCTAGTTCCCCTCTGCCCTGACCCACGCAAGTGGCCAGGTTCGATCCACCCCAGATGTGGTAGGCATGGCGTAGGCTCCAAGTCATGAAAATTCATCCCCGCACGTGTTATATTGACCACATGACGTCGCCTCACCAAGCCCCACCCTGGTCGTGGCCTACTACAGCCACCCGCGACTCTGCCATGAGACTCCTCCACCATCCCAACACACCACCTCTATCGCCAGGTGCTGCCGATGCCAGCCGCATGCTGGTGGCTCTAGTCCACCACCCACAGCGACTACCATGGGTTCCACTATCGCCGACCTTTGAGGTGCCGTCACTTGCCACCACCGTAACCCTCCGGGCTGTGACCTTTCATCGCTGTTGCGGCCCACTTGGCCGATACTCTCCCTCCACCATCTCCGACTCCCATTCCATTGGTTGTTCACCAAACACCTCCATCTCCCTCAGCCTCATGCCCAGGTTTATCCATTATTGTTGTCCTTCTAGGACCGCAGTTGTAGCCATGTCATGAAGAATAAAAGAAAAGGGTGGAGTAGAAGAACACACAAGGAACACATGAATGATATACCATGACCTTTTTTCTTGTTGGAATGATTCATCCTTGTTAGGAGTTTCGATGAAGAAAAGAAAACTACACCTGGATCCAACTCCCTTAAATTCTAGCAAGTCAAATCCCATCCCGCAAAACATGCGATCAATCCGTGGGTGAACCTGTTCAAGGATTGATCCACATTTTAAACTCAAACCAAAGAACAAGGAATAAAGGAATTCAACTATAATTAAACCCCTAATTGGAATCAGATCACTCATCAATGAAGAACAGAGTCGATCCACCATCGTTCGTCAATTCTCGATCCGTAACTCTTGTCGATGACAAGATTCTTCGAAGGGGAAGGAATGAACTTATGGTGATTCATCATTCATCACCATTCATCACTTTCCAAGATGACATATCTAGAGCCTCAGAGAAAATCTAGGATCATGAAAAATATCCAGTATCTTTGTTAAAAAATTAAATTGAGGAATCGTGTTTCAATGTTTCTGTTACACTGAGTTATCGCGGCATTATCATGTTTCATTTATGAAATGAAACTGGGATTCTGTTACGCCTGAGTTGTAGTATCGTTACAATATTTCCTTTATTATGTGAAACATATGGCTCGATGTTTCCTTGCAGTGAAACATTTTTGGGTAAAATAAGATTTCATAAGTTTATTTTATTTTTCTTTAAAATTCCTAAAAATTAACTTTTACCCTCGACCCATACAGGTCAGGGTTAGGCCCCGCCTAAGGAAAACACCCCCTCACGAGCTCAACCATACTCTCAGATTTCCAATACGAGTTACCATTTATAATTTATAAGGATCTAAAAACAAAATAATATTTATTTAATTATTTTATTTACATCCATGTCCCGAAATCTACCTTGCACAGTTGGCCCGTGTATTCAAATGTTAGGATCTTCCTAATCAGAGAAATCTCTTATGAGATCAATGTTGGTCTCATATTTTTAATCTGAGTCACTATTCGTGAGCTATAATTATATGAAAAATAAAATATTTTATTTAATTATTTTATTTATTATCATTCCATTTTTGGATTTCCTCACTGGAGTCCCATGCCAACTAAAATAAAGCCTCACATAGGGTAAACCCTCCATCCTGAATGAAATAGTTCCTTCAGATTTATAATCAATGTTCTCATTTAATATTTATTCCATTTTTTCAGGAAAACATTTCATGAGTGCTATTTAAAAACATAACATTTTATGACGAACCAGTCGAGGCACACCAGGCCTCAGAATCGCATGTCGTCTCAGCGCCTAATCTCAGAATCTTCCCAAAATTTTTATAAAAATTTAACCGAGAAAATTAGAGTCATTACATGTTCACACATATTTCTATAGCATGTTCATCTCCAAAACATCATATCTTTACTTCTTATCATTTTAGTTCTATGTAGTCTTACTCGCTATGGTATATCCCACTATAAGAATATATGTTCATGAAAACATTACTTTTATTAAATTTGGAAACTCCACTATTAATGTAAAATCTACGACCTGATAATATTATCATTCATGGGACTATGGTGATATTTTCACTTCCCACATCATAGTGAGATTACTTGTTTTGAGTTCAAACATGTGTAAACTATTTGACAAGAGGATGAAGATGACGCATGAGAATGATTGGGTGGTGGATCATGATTGAAAAAACGACTCTCATTATAACTATATTTTTTAATGTGATTGAATAGTACCTACATCCCAATTCCCTCATCAAACTTATGATTTTCATCATCATGTTTATAATCTTTTTTTGTTCCTTGACTAAAAAGATGAAAATGAAAGTGCATTTTCTATAACATCTTCAAACTACTACCCTATATAATGGACCATTACTCCCATTCACATGAATATACCGACATGTGTGATCATCCATAACTACGATTGATACACTGGTGTGTTTTTTTCAATTGGTCCATGGTATATCATTCCCATTCAATGTATGGTTAAGTGATTCCTTGGATAGGATGACCAAGGATAACCTAATTGTTATTAATTCTATTTTTCAAAATATTTTCCAAAAAAAGTTATATTCTTACAAGGACAAAAAATATATAATTCTTTACATTTTCTAAAACATGAAATTATTAAACCAAACATTAAAAACACCTAAAGATTAATAAATTAAGTACCGAGTTCAATAATATTCAACACAAACTTTATGAAAATCCTTTCTTATATTTTATATTTTATCCTTGACCTAAATATATATTTTAAATCTTAAATACCATCAACTATAATTCCACAATATTCAATACTAACTAATCCCAACAATGAATTTCCATATTTCCCGGGATAACATATTTTCATCAAATCAACATTAAACTCATACTTTTAAAAAAAAATCCCGCACTTATTTTGTTTACAATATACCCAAAAACCTAAATATCTCACCCTTATTGACAATTATCGACAAGGTATTAATCTATGCTATTATAGTCCCCCTAGAATTATAATTTTAATACAAAAATTTCAATAGATTCTTGAATGTTCTTCTCTAATGTCAATAGAATCTTTTCATCATTCCTAACACTAACTACCAAAATTTTATGGTTTAACTTCTAAATCAGAAATCCTAAACATATCATGACATTCAAAATATTTTTTCAACAATAGCTAAATCACTCTCAAAAGTTAGTTTGAAAGATTACCAGTTATGGCATGAGATGTTATCAAATTCTCCAAGACAACTAATACGTGGATCAATGTAGGAAATAATTTCTTAGATAACACATAATGCTATACATGTAATATCATTGGGTCCAAGAAATATCATAGTAAACTATACATTAATTTTTCAAAACACAACATTTTATCAACTCTCATGAAAATAATTTAACACCTATAAATTAAATCTCAATTAATGAATTGTATTCCATTTTTTATTTTAGTTATGAAACTTTTTTACATGAAAAATATAATTCCATATCTATTCCATGTCATATAAGATGATCCTTCAATGTCTTATTTTTATGTAATTATTAATATATATCTTTGATGGTTTTCAAATCATGAGAGGTCTTGAAATAATAATAAAACACAAAAGTAAGATGAGGGATTGTATATGCAGCAATAAAATTCATTGATAGATATTTCATCACAATTTTGTTAATATTACACTAATTTTTATAAATAATTTAGAATAAAAAATATTATTCCTATTATTTCCTTCCCCATTAGTGGGATAATTTCACTAAAGAGGAAACATATGGAATTTCAACATAAATTCCTCCTTGTTTTTGTTAATATTACACTAATTTGAGGTGGTTCTTTCTATACTGCTGCGACCTTGTATCAGCTCGTCTTGCGCGCAACGAGGTCTTCGTGACTCGGTGTTGGTTCTACGCCTGAGTCCCTAGACCGATGGTTCGAGATCAGCACTTTGGCCACCTATATGGGTGTTTGGAGGTCGAGCGTTGCATCTCTGGTTTTCTCAGATGGCGGCGTTGGGAGCTTGTTTGGTTTCGAGCTGATGAGGATGAAGTCGGGAGGGTTTGTCGGAAAAACTCTCGTTCTTGGAATTCAATGTGTGATTGTTTGAGGCTGGTTTTTGCTTGAAATTAGTGATGAACTATGCTGTTTTTTCATTTTGATTTTCTCTTTTTGGTGATTTATGGGTTTCTGGTGATGTTCTTCCTCTCACAATGTTCTATGTGAGTTCTTATTGGATATCACAGATGGAAATGGATGGGTTTATGGGTCATGAATGTGGATGTTTTCTATCCATGTTTATTTTTTCTTCAACGGAGGTGGTGACGGTGGTTTGTGAAGATGGTGGCGGGGTCAGAACTCTCTCTGGTGTCCTTGACGAAAACGTTTGATTTTCTTCTCGAGGGGTCAACGGTTGTTACGGCGACGGCTCCGCCGTCTTTCCCTGTGAATGGTGGCGCGTGGTGCTCCAGATTTCTTGTCGGAAATCTTATGGGAGGGGACGATGGATTTTGTGCTAACACACTCATCTAGGTGGTAGTGTGGCTCGAGGTGGACACATGGTTCGAGCTGTTTTTGAATTTTTAAATTTTGAGGAGGTTTTTCTTTTGGATGAAGGGGTTTTGCGGATCCCGTGGTTTGTTGTTTGGGTGTGAGGATTCCGGTTATCCTAAACCGACTTTATGAAAATAAAAAAAAGGATTTCCAGTAATATAACATGTTATGATATGGATACGTACACCCAATATTCATTATATCCACAACTTCTTTGAATTATCCTTTATTAGTGGATTGATTCCACTAACCACATAACCAGTAGTCCCCCATTTGAAGATATATTTATCCTAGTGATGTATATTATATTATACCTATTTTCAACTAATATATTTCATGTAAATTGTTTTTTTAATTATAAAAATCATTAAGGCGACTTTAACCATTCACCAGCTTCAATCTTGAAAGTAAATAAAACATAGAAAAAATTAACCACAAATTTCTTCATAGAATTTCATGTTAACTTTAATATCAAATTATAGGATGATTTCATGGGATTTTAAGCACACATATAAAAATTATTATGTCTCCCCCTGATAACCACACCACATTAATAAATTTTTATCATTTAATGTGTGATGGTATAAGGGTTCCTTTGATATTCCTCAAGTTAAAGATTCTCTTAAATCAACATGGACCACCTCTTTTTAGTTAACCTTTATTTGGATTCCACATTATGGTATGAAATAATTTTAATTAAATACAATTAATTTTTCACTACATTGGGATTAATCTATTCCACAAAACCCATTCCATAGTCTTCTCCTCCTTAGGTAGTTTTTCAAACAAGGATTTCTTCTTCCAAATCATGTCCACTTTTATTTTTTATAACTAAAAAAATATATTTATTTCACTATATGGAATAATTATTATCAAAATACATACCTTACATAAAGAAATAACCTTCACATAAACTTCTCCAGTCTTAGGATTATGTGGGATTTTCCTTTTTTGAAAGAATATCTATCTCTTATTTCTGTATGTATCTTTTGATTTTGAAATGGATTTATAATAATTTTGAAGACTATATTCCTCACGAGATTACTATTTATGTGGATTCTATAATTTTTTTAAATGGAAATAATTTATAATTTTATGAGTGATGATTTTACCTTTCAATTACTAGTTAGAATCTATAATTATTTAAACTTGAGGCATCATTAGTAAGGTAAGAATAATTAGATTAATAAAAATAAATTAAATTTTGCAATTGGATTCATTGAAGTATATATTTTCTATATTCATAGTATAAAATATATTCATGATCTTGAAAAAAATAGTGAGATACATCCATGAATCCCACAGTAATAGAACATGTTTTCAAACCTTTGTGTTAGGATATTATAGTTTTCATTACCTCTTATAGTGATTTTTATAATATGTTTTGATTACATTTAATATTTTCTTTTTTTCCTTCGAATGTTCTTCAATATATTTCTCTTATTCATGGGATAGGTTTCATCATTCCCGACACCATTTTCACCATATTACCTTTCCATTTGGTAAATAAAAATATTATCATGATTTTCTATAGATATGTAATAATTCCATTTCATTAATTCATCATTTTTGATGAATGGTCAAATAATAAATATTTGTAATCCATTAATTTGGATAACCATATCATTATATTTCTCTATATTATTCATGATTGAGTTTACCATTTCTCCTAATTGTCGATTCTTCTTGTCCCATGATTCAAGATATACATTAAGTAATTTCTTGAGTGTCTTTCCATAAGACATCACATTGTTTATATCCTTAAAAGTTTTTATCCACCATTTCATTTTTCTATATTATTTTATAATTCCATTTTGAAATAGATTATTTATGGAATAAATACACTTTTTATCCTTTTCTTCTCCACAACCTTTTTTTATTGGTGTGAAACTGGATAATTGTTCATGGATTTAGGGTTTTGAACTCATTTAGGGGAAAATAATCCCCTTGATATCATCATTTGGTTTATCCATATTCTATAACTCTTTAACATTGGAGTTATTATTTCCCATTAGGTAAATAAAAAATATTAAAATTCATTATGTTTAGAGTATTTCATTTATTATCCTCAATTATAATCACTTTAATCAATATATATTTATAAATTTTCTCTTCCTACAGCTTTATATTCATTTCTATTAACTGCAGGTACATGTCCTTTGATTGACAGACAATAAAAACTTATAGCCTCCTAAATATTTACAAATGATCCAAAGTTCCAACATCAATTAGCATATCAAGTTCATCAGTAATTTATAGTGTATCATAATAAATAGCTACAAAATCAAAATAATCTATAACTTCCTTTTTAAGTTGTTGTTCGCTTCCTACCAGATCCCACTTTTTTAGAGGATAGTTCCTAATATAGGGATTCCACCATATGTGTTCCCCACCATTAAAGAAATTCTTAATTTACCATGTAACACCAAAATTTATGTCCAAAATGGAAGTTCATTGTGGACAATCAGATCAACAATGTTAGGGAAAATATATATCAAATGAGACATTCCAGCCGATGCCAATTTATATGTCATAGAGGTGTTTATATATCCTGGGGGTGGGGGGTGAATCATGGTATATATACAATTAAAAATTCATTCTCCCCAAGTATATATTCACTTATAATTATAAGGTTCACTTCTATTACTATTTAGATTGGGTGTTGATCAAGTTACATGACTAGAATTTTAATTAACAAATTTGATTTTGATTATCATTACCAACTTTATCTATTAATGATTCATAGTATGTAATTAAAATAAATTATCAGGAAATATTTGGATTTACTTTTCTAACCAGAGTGGGATAATATAATGGTCATGAAGCAAACATTTTGTTAGTGTAAATTAACAATTAATCCCACTTCTTGTTACTTTAGTATAGGTCACTCATTTTTGGGATAGCATATCTATAATGGTTTTGGATATATATAATATATCCTTAGGATCATATAACTCAAAATACCCCCTATGATCCATTCTTTGGAAGGAATGTAAATGAGATCAAAATACAAAGAACATTAACAACTATTGTTGTAGAGTATCACTAATTGTAGATTTATTACCTCTGAATCATGATGATTCTGTTTCAAAAATATATTGTGAAACTCCCATTGAATGTAAAAATAATCATTCCTCCATGATATATCATTTAAATTCTTCAAACATTGGATAATTCATCATGAAAAACTACACATTCTTTCTTGAAACATTTATGAATTCAACTCTCTCCCAAGTTTGGAAACATTATGCCTTTACTTTATTACAGTGCACCAAATATTCTTCTTTTAAATGTTTTAAATATAATATTGGACACTATTATTTTTCATTATTTCCTTATTAGTGAATATGCCCTTATTTTTTCCATCTATATTGCGTCTCGATGATATAATTCCTCACTTTTAGTATATAAATTTTATAGAGTATAAATATTCTCCTCTTATATTTACATATTAATAAATAGAGGCTCATTCCCTTATTCTATAAAATATATCTAATGTGGTGCATAACTCCTATAATTATACATTCATTATAATATTTGTTTAAGATTAATTTCAGGTGTCACAAATGTGTCTTAGAAAATATCCACATTTATCATGTCATTTTTCTTAAACAATGACAAATGGGATATTCTCATTACTGAAATTAAAAACTTCCCTATAAATTCTCCAACTTCTTCCATGAATCTCTATATTTATAAATAAGGATGGTCCAAATTATTATACAAGAATATCCCACTTTGAATGTATTTATTTATTTATAACCCATGATTATAAACCATCTATCATATGGGATTAACTCCCATTTATGAGTAACCATATATGTTTTTTCATTTGCGCGATGTTTTATGTCTCATGCAATCTTCTAATTTAATATTTTATGGGAATTGACCCATTAATTTTAGTTACATTCAGTGAGATCCTATATACAATAAATCTAAACTCTTCCATTTACATGATTCTATATCCCGATCAAAATCATATGTCATAGATACCAACAATAAAAAATTCTCTTCAATAAACTATGATTCACTATATTATCTAAATTGCAGTTCCCTCTTTGTTTCTAGACTCTAAAAACTCAATAGGATATACTATTTAATCATATCACATGACTTTATTATTGTGGAGGTTATCTCATGAATCATGGATAGTGAATAATTAAGGGGGATGACATATACACAAAAACATTGAGACCAATTTTAATGGTATGGTCATATGTACAACATTGTATCCTAATCATACTCTTCTTTTATTGCTGTGCTGTCTTACTCACTACGGAATATCAAATTTTACCATTATAGATCCCAAGAATATATAATTATATTAAAACCAAATGCTCTATAATGTAATTACTATATATAACATGGGTATCTAATCTTCCATGGGACTTTAGTGAGGTGTTCTCTTCACACATCATGGAGAGATGGGTGGATTTGAGTTCTTTCATGAAAGAACTATAGTGCAAGAAGATGAATATGATCCATGATCTAGATCAAATTGTGGAGTGATCTTGATCATAAGCATCTAGTAATTAGTATATGTTCTTAAATTAGGTGAATAGTCACGACATCCCAGAGTTCCGCATCAAAGTTCCTCTTGTCGATGAAAAACTAAATACACTTTATTATATACTTGAATCATCAGTTGCAAGTGACAAGATCCGCTCATACCCTTCTTGATACTACTACCCAATAATGAATAATAGTTCCCCAATGCACATTCTTAGGCAAGAATTCATGGTATTCATTATATAATATTAATACTAGGCTGCCTCCATGTATGATGGGACTTTGTTGATCCTTCTCATTCAATACATAGATGAGTGAAAATTTGTAATGGATTGATAAGGATACCATAATTTGTATCCAATCTATATTTATATATATTTTCTATATTAAATGTTATTTCTTGAAATAAAAAAATATATAATTCATTTCTTTTTTATCATCCCAAAAAAGAACATAAAAACTCCAAAATTCTAAGCCATGACATAAAAAATTAAAAAATATTCTCAATAATCCTCATTCACTTCCATTCACACATTTAATGTTCTATCATTCACATAAATATATATTTTAAATCTTAAATAAAATCAACCACAACACTACCAACATAAATATCAAAAAATAAAATCTTTTCATTTCTATAAATTCAATGCATCAATTATTATCATCAAATCCTATTCAAAATCACAAGAGTTAAAAACACTTAAAAATTTACATGTGTTCAACTCCCCATAGTTATAAAAGGGGACCCACTCCCCTCGTATCCACAATATATGATACATATATCTGGATCAATCCCAGTAACACCCACATATTTTAACAATAATTTTTTGAAATAAATTAAATTTCTTCCATAGTGTTCTAGACACACATCACCATGTAAAGATTTTATTATAGTCAATGCTGAGATTAACTTGTATCATAAGAAACACTGAGTTTTAATGAAACTGCGATATATTATTAATATAATTATTTAAACATGAATTTTATAATATAGAAATTAAACATTTCAATATGAATAATAATAAATATTTATTAAATATTAATTACGATGGTTTAATATATATAAAATATATTAAAAAGGTGTTTGATTGAGAAAAGTTTTTATTGGATTTTAAAAGTTTAGTTTATGAAAAAGGATTTTTATTTAATTTATGCATAAAAATGAAATTGATTTTTGACACTTTTAAAAAAATAAATTTGAAAAATAAATTTATTTTTGAAATAATCCTATAATAAACTTATGTGGATTTTTTGAGATTTTTCTAAACGGTTTCATTTTTATGAATTTTGGAAAATACTAAATTTAAATTTAAAACTACATTAAATTTAAAATATTTATCAAGTTAAATTCTATTATAAATTAGTTTTAATGTAAAATTTGACTGATTATATATCAATTTGTTCAATTTTGTTAATTATAATCATTTTAAAAATTAGTTTTTATATATAAAAAAATTTAAAACATTGTATATCTTTAAAAAGACATATTCTCTTCATATCTAAGTGTACAATTTTTTTTAATTTTTTTAATTCATTGAATTTTTCATGAACCAATATAAGAAACTATCCAAACTGAGATATGAATTGGTCTGAGACATTTCTCCAAGGGCATTCCTAATCCCCAGTGATTGGAAACTAATTTTGGGAATAAATACAATCCCAATGAAACAATTTTTACCCAAGAAAACAAGGATCAAATGGAACCAAAATAGAAACACAACAGGACTAGCCACGAGATATAAATAAATATAAAAAACTGACCCAGATAATATGATTGAAGATAAAAAACTGGATTCAAAACAAAGACCAAACCAAGCTAACAAAATCTTCACATCACTTTTTTATCACCACCAGCCACGAGACCAACCTTCTTCAAAGGCCACTCGAACCAAAAACCAGAACTAGAAACCAAAACCTGAAAAACAACTCATATTTAATGACACTGATTGGTACAAGTATGGTTTGATATTAATTTTTTTATGTGATCATAATAAAATCCATAAATTTCACTTTTGTAAACAATCCACAGTCATTTTATTGAAATTAATTTAGAAAATATGATTTTAAATCATTTATATCCTAAAAAAATATCTTTCCAAAAATTAACTTAATGAAACAACACACACACCTTTACATATAAAAAACAATTTCACTTTCCACAACCCATTTCAAAACCATAACACAAATACAAACCAAAACCAGATAACCAAAAAGGGTATGTATAGAATGTTATGGAAACAAAAAAAACAGCCATAACTAAAAAAATCCAATATCCATCATGCAGTATAAATAAATAGAATATAGGTATAGTAACTCATGAGTATGTCCAAAATATATCTAGAGGAAATCCCTATATGTACAAAGTTAGGACTCACCATCCAGTATATGGTGTTTCTCCATAGTCTATAACCAATTTGAGGCTCTAAACTAGCCAGACAAGTGGAACATCCCACCTGGCCTCTCAGAAAATCATAGGAGATACATCCTGCCTAATCGGGGTGAATATAAATTTTTCACTCGATCATCTAGATGACACCCAAGAATCCAATGATTATAATAATACATGAAAAACATAGTATGAAACCATAACCCATAACGTTCCCATGAATAACCCACTAGAGTGGAATGAATCTAATGTTATAGTGTTTTATAAACCGTTCTTATGCACAAACCAATAAAAAGGAACCCATTAAAAATATCTAGTGGACTCTATATCATAAGAGAAATCATCACAAACAAACAAGAACAACCATTTCTTTCACCAATTCCAATCGATATATCTCAACATTTTAGTCACAAAAAATCAATTTCCCAATCATATTAAAATACCAATCGGGCCTCATGCAACAAATTTTTTCAACCCATTCTCCAAAACAAGCAAACATACCCACCATTCCTATACATCACATGGGTTAAAAATAAAATTTTGAAAACATAAGAAGGTTCCAAATGGGACCTTAACATTTTTATTAAAAATAAATTTACAAATCAATTAACACACCATTCCCAATTCCATTATAAAATACCACTTTCATATAAACAATTATAAACATTACTTTACATCTCAAATTAAAAATATTCCCAAGCAAAGTGATAACATACCAAAACATGAGAAGTAATAAACACACCTTTATATCTATTTAGGAACCAACCCATATCAAAAAATTCCAAACAAGCCTTTATTGAAATTGTTCACCAAAAGATTCCTCAAAATGGAAAATTGACCAAGTATTGGGGAAAAAATTTTAAACTCGTTTATTTTAACATAAATCACCAACAAACCATTTATAAATCATGTAATCATCTTCGGAAGAGAATTAGAAGAGGAAATATTATCCTTTAGAAAACCATGGTTCAATGAACAACCCATTTTCATCAAGGCTCCAAAATACCCTCAAGAAACCATTTAGAGAACACAAATAAAAACCAAACATTACCATGGGAAAATCCCATTTCCAAATCCATAAACACACCAAATCAATTTTAATACATGCTTCACATCACCTTAGGAATTTGAAAACAGGTTTGGGGTGCATGAAAAATATGTTCATGTGACACAAAACCCAATTATTTTTCATAATCAAATTTCAAAACATTATCACTTCATGTTACTTTGAAAACACATTTTTATGGAAACAATACATGATTTTAAACCAATACAACAAGCCAAATAGAAGTTTCACAACATAAAAATAAAACATTCACACATATAATATCTGGTTAAAAAGAACCATATTACTAAAACATAACCAAGGGAAAACACCACCAAAATCACCCAATTTCACTTTAAAATAACAACTGACATTTTATCAAATAACACACACACATTTAAAAATAGGAATAATTAAGAAAACCATTTGAAAACCTTTTCACATGGAGTTTACATCATAAAATCAACAAATTAATTCATACTATCACATCATAAGCATAATTATAATATTTTGAAATCATTAAAGGAATTCTCAAGCATCACAAAAATGTGAGGGAAATTAAATCGACAAAAACCCCTTCCTAAATGATGTGTGAATAAAATGATAATTGGAGATAAGTATGAACCAAGAATAAGAGAAAATCTACAAAAGATATCATCAAAGAAAAAATCCCACCGGTCAATCCTAATCCTTAGGGTTCATCTAAGGTTAGACACTAATAAGGGAAATTAGGAAATGGGGATAAATTGAAGAGGAGAATAGGAAATAGAAAAAAATTCAAATAAACTCACTATAAATCTTTTGAGAAACTTCAATGGAGAAGGAGAGAAAGGGAAGTGAATATTTCAGGCCCCCATGGTGTTATTAGGTCAAATAGGGAATAAGAATCCAGAATTAGGGTTAAAACAATAGATGGAATGATTAGAATTTAAAACCATTAATGATATGGGAAACTCACATAGTTTTTCCGCAAGGTTTGGTAAAACATTCACCAATTATTCAAACCCTACTAGAGATGAGTGTCACTCCACATGTGTTGGACACATAGTTTTCAAAACGGTGCACCAACCATGCAAACCACTACTTCCAAAAAACTAGACCCTCACCACATGCTTGTCCGACAGTTTGACTAACCATGTCCAGGCCATGCGCCTTAAACCAGGAATTGAATCTCAAGATGCATAGTCTCTATGGAAAAGGTTCATTGTTAACCTTAACCAAAACTAACCGTATTACACATGTTTTCAATCCCATAGACTCTAAAATCCACCCAAGATTGAGTAAAAATATCCAAAACTAAAAACTAAAAACTTAGAACTCAACACTAAACTCAACCAAATGATCCGAGTCCATGAAGAAAATAAAATAAATTATATTACATGGTCGGGGTGTGAAAATTCTCAACACCAAAAACAATTTATTCCCCCATAATGTCACCCGGATGAATGATAAATGAAACATAGTCCAAAAACTAAATAACGCTAAAAAACCACAATCCACAGGCTGAACTTTCACTTCACAAGTAACACCCGACCTTTTCTAGAGGAAACCAGAACACTAATAAAAATATGAGAACATGAGAGGGTTCTCCCCACCATAATAACTTGAATAACAACATGGAAGTACTTAGGATTGTCCCAATGCTGAAAAACCCAAAAAAACAACCTCATGGAGGCTATTGTGAGAATTCCCAAATGAGCTAACCCAAAGTTCTTTACACAAGCTAAACAATAGAACAATCAGAACTAGAAATCCTCATATAAACCAAACCAAAAAAATTGGATACCCAAGAAAGGAACCCAAACCAATAAAAGAATAAAAACACATGCTACAATCATTGATTTACACAATCACAAATATCTCCCAACAAGAGAAATGGAAAACTGAAATAATTTTATGAAAGTATATCCTTTTAAAAATCCATTTCAAAGGAAAAAAAATAGGATTAAAAGAAAAAGTGACCACCAATTATCTTATAGAAATTAATAACAACTGAGAAACCAAAAAACGTAACATTAACCAGTACCACTCAAACACTAGAGATAATAATGGGACAAGGTTCTTACACCCCCAGGGATTTCCAAACAATGTGCAAGCTTCACTCTATATCCTATGGATGTAGTTCTAATGTTTTAATCATACATTGCATCACAGTCTAGAGATTAAATCCTCTGATAAAGAATCTTTATTTAGACAATTCTTCTAAAAAATGTTTCTAGATGACCCAAATAACCAAAAATTTAATAAGTATTTGGATGATTGTGACGAGATGGATTCTAATTCCCAAACCGTCCGCACTGAAAACATAAGAGAGAATGGTACAATGAAATAGAAGAAAAAACCAATGAAAGAGTATTTTCAGAATTAGGTTCCTCTGGTACACAACCTTTGATAGATGGGTAGCCTTCATGATCACCACATACCACTGACTACACCCTAAAATCCAGCTTAGCTAATAATTCTTCATCCGAAATCTTATAAAAAAGAATATCCTTAGAGGAGAGGGCTCATTCCATGTCCTATAAAAAAAGTACCCAAATAAATAGAGGTGAATTCAACTGATCTTGAGAAACTACCTCTAGATAAAAAGAAACCAACTCTATGAAGTGGTCAACATAGACCTTCACTATCTTCTGGCATTTCCGAATACTCATGATCTCTTCCAATTTCTTTGTATTTACCTTTTCAAGCACAAAATATCAGATGAAAGTGGCCTTGAACACCTCACATGCATCCCAAAATGAATTGAAGATGAAGTAATCACTTTACACAGATCCATAGGTGGACCCTAAAAAAACTCAAAATAAAACACACTCTAGCAGCTTCATGAGTTTCCAATGATATGAATATACACTCAACTTTTGTAATCCATCACACCGACTCTTATGGAACTCGATAAAAATTAAAGTCAAGAAAAAATAAGAAGAACTAGAGCAAATCCAACATTAACCTAAAACATAGTTGAAAATAACATCTCAGGTGAAAACTACTACATCCCAAGCCAAACTATACATTCACAACCAAAAATACTATTTTCAAATATATGTTATTTTATCTTAATTAAAAAATTTAAATATTATAAGGCCACTAAATAAAATACCAAAATCCATTTTTCACAAAATAAGAACCTAAATTTTAAAGAGAAACCAACTCAGAAATCATTTCCGTTGTTTAAAATTGATTGAAAACAAAACCAAGACAAAACTTTTGTTTCAAATAATCACTCGTAGCCTAAAATAAAAAGTCTCATATCAATTCATCCAATATACACTAATATAGTCCATGTAGAGATACCGAAATTCAATTTCCACACATACCTATAGATATGGAATGATTTATAAGGAATACCAGTGGTCACACATGCCATTTCTTTATCAAATACAAGCATTCAACCAATTTTCATTCACGATCACTTTCTCTTTTAAAACCCATTATTTTTAATCTAAAACCACTTGAAATAAATAATTTCCATTTAAAAACACCTTTTCATCATAAATATATACTCAAACAAAACTAAACCAAAACAAAGAAAACTCACACCAAACAATTGGAATGATGAACTACTTTCCATGCCTATCCTCAAGACATGGTTAGTTGTCCATTTCTAAATTATGAATTGACAACTAATTGGAACTTTTAACATGTACTCGAACTCTACATGGGTAACTAATCCATGAAATATTATAACATAACACTTTCTCACCTCTATTTTTATTCATCATCCACACAAACCAAAATAAAACAATGACCCAAATCCTGGACTACCCCTATAAACATCACGATTCAAACGATAAAAGATTCGTGATTTCCATCACATAACTAACTACTAAGTCTTGATAGTCTTAATATCCAACTACATAACACCTCAAATAATAAGGACCAACACTGATATAATTTTGTTAGGAAAAAATTTAGGATTCCATCCAACCCGACATCTGACCCTGTTTGAGACATGGCCTAAAAGGTGTTCCTGATCCCCACAGGCTAGAAACTTGTGCTTGAGATCAATGTAATCACAATGGGAAAGATTTATTTCCTAAAAAAAAACCAGGATCCAATATAACCATACTAGAAACACTTCAAAAACCACCACTATATATAAATAAATATACAAAATAGATCTAGATAAAACCATTGAAGGTAAAAAATGGATACAAAATGATGACCATACCAATATAACTAAATCTCCACATGACCTCATGGTCACCAAAATCCATGAGACCATCCTCATCCAAAGGAAACTCTATCAAGACCCCATAACCCAAAACATTAATATGAAAAACATCTTGGGTCTATCGACATCGAGTGACACAATTAGTGTGTGTGCTAAAACAACTCAACATGTAATCAACATAAAATACATGTCTTCCATTTCTAGAAATAGTCCACAAACATGGGTTTGAAATGAATTTAGAAAATTGTATTTTAAATCATTTCCATCAAGTAAATATTAATTTCCATAAATTTCCTTTATGAAACATCACACACAACATTCCTTTTCAAAAAGAGTTTCATTTTCCACAATACATTTCAAAACCAAAAACAAAATACAAAGCCAAAAAATATAACCAAAAAATGGGTTATGTAGAAATTAAAAGAAACCAAACAACCAGGTATAACATGAAATTCCAATATCAAACTTGTAATAGAAATAAAGAGAACATATGGAATATAACTCATGAGAATTTCTTAAATATCTCTAGAGTCAATCCATAGAGATACTCAGTTTTTACTCACCTAACATATAATGTTTCATCAATATATTCTATAACAAACTAGATACATTAAACTAGACTCATGAGTGGACCATCCTAGATGACCTATTAGTAAACCTTGTTTGATAAAACTTGACTAATTAGGGTTGACAAGAAACTATCACTCTACCCTATAGATGATGTCCGTTAATTCCCTGATAATAATAATACTAAAAAAACATGGTATAGAAACGATAACCCACAATGTTCCCATGCATTAGAGACTAGAGGGGAACACATCTAATGTTTTAATGGATTCCAAACTGTTCTCATGAATAGGGCTCCAGAGAGGATACCAACCCAATGATCTAGTGGTATCCATATCATAATCTAAATCATCATGAACACACATAAAAAATAATTTCTTTAAAAAGTGACAATCATGTCGTCTAATCATTTAAGCTTATAATACTACTTTCCTTATCACACTAAAATACTAACCGGGCCTCATAATACCCATTTTTTGACCCATTTTAAAAAACATTCCAACATTCCCACCAAGACCATAAATCATAGAATATCCAAGAACAATTTCTAAAGAATCACATGGTACAAATATATCCTTTATCATTTCCAATCCCTATACAAATACACAATCATTTTAACACCATTACTGAAGTAAATATAAAAAATACTTTCACAAAAACAATTCCAAACAATCCTATACATATTAAATAAAAAATCTTCCCAAGCCATGTGAAAACTTACCCCAAAATTAAAAGAACAAATCATGCCTTTTTAAATTTTGAGAAACTAAACCCCATTATAAAATTCCAAATGGTCCTTTATGCCACTTGATCATTAAAACAATTCTCAAAATACAAAATGGGTTGAGCATTAAAGAACATAATTGAAACCATATTTAAAGTCACATGTAGCACTAACCCAACATTTTTAAATCAAGTAACCATTTTGTAATGAAATAGATGGGATGAAGGAGATGCCATTGGAAAACAATGGTTCAGGGAACAACCCATTTTCATAAAGGTTCTAAAATGAGCCTCATGAAACATTGTAAAAACACATATGAAAACCAACCATTAAAATGGGAAATAATCCTTTTCAAATAAAAAAAACACCAAATCCATTTTAATACATTATTTTCATCACCCCTAAAATTTTCAAACTCATTTTAGGTTCACAAAAAAGAATTTCATGTGCCACGAAGCCCACTTATTTTAGAAAACTAAAATTCAACACATTCTCACATGATGTCACATTGAAAAAACATTTTTAATGAAACATCACTTGCTTTTAATCGAATACAACAAGCCAAACATAAGTGCAACAACATGAAAACCAGAAATTACGACATAAAGCATCAAATTCACAATCCAACCATATTACCAAAACATAACCGAGGTCATAGAAAACCTAAATAATACAACTTCACTTTCAAAGATAAATTGACAATTTTTAAAGTACGTTGCATGCATTTAAATATTAGAATAATTAAATAAACTCTATTAAAATAATTTCCCACCACGTTTCCATCATAAAACTAAATAATCAATTCATACTATTCCATTACAAGTATAATTATAAAATTTCGAATTCATTAAAGGAAAGATCAAGCATAAACAAAATGTGTTGGAAAGGAAAATGATGAAACCACCTAACTAAAAAATGTGTGAATGCAATGAAACATAGGTAGAAGGAAGAAATGAGACCAAGAGACAAATTTCAAAAACCTAAACTCCAAGAAAAAAATACACACATCAACCCCAATCCTTAGGGTTTGTCCAATGTGATACCCTACCAAGGGAAACCAAGAATTCAATAGATAAGGGAGAGCAAAAGAATAAATTGACAAAAAATACAAATAAAATCATGTTTTAACCTTCAAGAAGAATCAATAGAGGAGGGATAGAAAAGGAGGAGATGGTTTGAGGCTCTGATGGTGTGCTTAGGTTTAATGGGGGAGTATAATCCTAAAATAGGGTTAAAATACTCTAGAGGAAAGACTGCAATTTCACACTTTTAATGATTTGGGAAAATCTCATGGTTTGGCCACCCAGTTTTCCAAACCGTGCCCTAAGCATACATATCCAAATGGATAATAGGGGATCCCTGCATGTTCTAGCTGTATAGTTTTCCAAAATGTGTTCCAACCATGGAAAAATTTATTTCATAAAATAAAAACCTAACCACATGCTAGCCACACAGTTTCACTAACCATTTGAATGTCGTGCATTATGCCCCAAACACCAACTCTCAAGCCATACAGTTTCCCGGGAAAAGGTTCATGGTTTTCAATAACCTTAAACCAACCATGAAACACATTTTTTCAAGACCAAAAAACTCCACATTCCAATAATTTACCACCTGAAAACTTCATAAACTCAAAATTTTAAACTGATATCTTAGCCTGATCCTCAACCAAATGAACCAAGGCCATGGGGAGAATAATATAAAAGATATTACAAGGTCAATTTTTAGTGGAATTTTATTCAAAAAAATGGATTCCATATTTGGAATTAAAATAATTTATAAATCAAAATAACGAAAACATAGTTTTTAACCAAAATGAGTAGTTAAAATAGTTAAAAAAATATTTACCATGGTTAACATAAAAATGGGTTTTAAAAAGGTTAAACAAAAAATATTGTGGTAAAAAATGACACAAAATTTTCATAAACCCATTTTATGGACATATTTCAACCTCATCCAATATTTTCTCGATTTTGGTTCACTATAGCATCCTGTATGTAGGTAAACACATGTGTCAAACTAAGTCATTTAAAACAATTAATGCTTTTACACTCACCTCACTTATAAAAGTCTACTAATTACCTTCCATTATTGAAACCATAAAACACTTTTGGTTCTTCCAATTCCATATAAAATCACTTACAATCTCACATCACCTACTCTTATAATCCTTAGTTTGTACATAATACTACCCTAGGAAGGGCTTTGGTGAAAACCTAAGATGGATCCAAAAAAGAGGTAACATTCATAAATAAAAATTCTTATTTTATTTCATCCACCACCTCATATAACTTTTATTATATCTTATTAATATTTAAAAATTAGTAACCTCCATATAATGGGATGTTTTTATGTAAATATAATGGCCAATAATCATATCCACTTCCATCAAATGGGTTACAAATTCATCATTTGTGAGTACGGTAGATTACCTCCGTGTGAACAAATGTCATTCATTTTTACATTAGTAGCTCCTATGTTTGGAAATAATGATGGATTTATTTTTTTATATATATGATATTTATGATATTATTTTATATTATAATTATTATTTCACACATAGCTTCAAACTTTCCATTTTTCAGGGAATACTCGAATGTTTTTCATGTGTATGATGAACTACCAACTCACAAAGGGATGCCATTCATTAAAACATTAAATGGAAAGTAAATTTTTTTTTTGGAAAAAATGTGATATATATGATTTAAAAATTATTATATAATGATAATTTATTATTTAATTTTCGTTATTTCAATCTACTTAGATAATGAAAAAAACATTCCTGTGTACGTACTGCCTAACACCTGCATGAATCATGTATTTCATTTTTTATCACTAATTTTTATGGATTATCCTAAATAAATATATTATATATATGTATAATTTTTTTATTTTTTGTTTAAATAATATAGATTATTATACCATGATCTAATTCAGAGGAAAAAAAATGATAAATAAAATCATACAGGAAGAACAAAGCAGTTATTTCATGAAATGCGAATTTTACATGGAATAGTTAATAAATTGATAATAATGTCTTATAAGGATATAATATATGGTATAATATTTATTTATATATTAATATATAATATATGTATAATAAAATTATATTTATTATATAGGATGTTTGAATACGTTTGAAGAAAGTCAAATATTAATGCAAGATATTTTTATGTCAATTTTCCTCCATAGTGACATATGTCATTTTATACACCTATATTAATTTATGAGGTGTATATAAATCTCATTTTACATGAAATATAATTATTTTTTTATCCTCATGATATTTTATTTTTCATTTTATTTTATTATTTCATGGAACCAATGATTCAATGTCACCAAAGTGGTATTGACATTAGTTTCAATCCTATCGTGTATTGAGGTTGTCTATGATTCTGTTTTTGATTATACAATAATTTTTTCCTTCTCAAAAGAATCTCATGAATTTTCACTTGGTTATGTCATGATAATACATATTTTCCCTTCATTTTCATGATTTTTTTTAAAATTTTCCTTTTATGAAAAATCAACCTTTAGGTTGAATTTTTTTTCTTCGAAAACCTTGGTGTCTAGAAATGAATTCAAAGTGTATTAAAAATTTCTTTTCCAAGAGGAATGGATAAATCCCTCAAGAAATGTTTTAAATAATTTTTAAAATATTACATTATAATTTTTCTATGATATATTCAATTAAAATTATTTTTAAAAATATTTATTTTGTAAATATTATTTTTTAATGTGAAAAGGATAATTTCCTCAAGAAATGATTTTAATGATCAATCAAAATCATTATCCATATAAGATTATATCCATTGATTTTACCAATTCAATACTAAGTATATGATAAAAGGATATGATTCTTATCCATTTTCTAAAAGGATTTTTCTGTAATGAAATGATGTGTTTGAATCATGTTTCTCTTCCATAGTTTACACCATGAAGAAATGCTTAAGAGACCAACTTCTTTTGATGGGTTATTATATGATAAAATTATTAAGACACATTAATATTTTCCATCAGTTATGATATGATTAAATTTTTATGATTCCCATTTCATTTCATGGGTTATGATATGATTAATTTGTAGAATTATGTGGAATAAATAAATAAGGGTTTCATTATGAGATGGGTGGGACTGATATTTCCCACAAATGCATTGGGTAACAAATTATATATCATGATATGAAAAGGACTAGAATGGGGAGTGAGACTGGTTTTGTATGGGAATGTTTCCAAAATGATGGCCTTGGGAGTTAATCTTGACTACTATGATAGTTCTGTGATTAAAACCATTCCAATATGATAGTATTTTCAGTGATACATTACTATAATGGAAATGATTTTCTATGATTACGTGTATGCCAAAAATTCCATTTCTTATTCCAATGCTATCCTCTCGTAGATACTGTTATATTATTAATTTATGATTCATATCTTATGAATTTATATCATTATACCTTAACTCAATATTATGATTTCTAATATGCAAGGTGTGGTTTACAAATTTATTGTTCATGTTTTTATACTATTATTCTCATGATATGCTTATTAATATCCACTGTTTACCCTTAATGAGGATATGAGATCACCCTTTCCTATCTTTCCTTTCCATTGGTTTTGAGGATATTCATTATATATGATACTCCCAATATGTGTGTTAGTTACGATGAACACAGCGATAAATGATGTAGCTCAGATATGGATCATTTTTTTGGGTTTCCATGTATCCAAAGGCATTGAACCAAAATGAATCTAGTGTGGAACCTCATTTTATGTAATGAATTTATTTCCATTAAGATGTATTAAATATGTATTACATGTTGAGTCTTTACACATGGTATTAAAGAAATTTTTAGTTATCAGTAGGACATTAAGATGAGAAGAAATTAGTGGGATCCCTAAGGAAATGTCTAATTATAAGTCTAAATATTAGTCAAATTAAAAGAAGATATCTTGAATTTTTAATAAATGTTATAGTGAGTGGTTTCTAGGAAATTAAATCACTATATCGATACTATATGTTGATGTTTCTCTGGAAGATATGTATCTAGGGGCACAACCTTGAAAACACCCTATTATGCAAGACACAAATCAGAACTGGTTCACGATAATGAGCCTCACTTCACCTATGGTTTGACACTCATGGGGGAGATGCATAGGGAATTAAAAAACTAATTACGAACCATCATAATGGTTGATGATTATAAATTGTATTGAAGAAACCTAACATGTCACATTTGGAAAACATTTTGCTGTAATTTAGACAACTTGTTTGTATTTTTCATGATTATGTGTAATGCCCGACCCGGGTGCTGTGCACCAGTTCCCTGAACCAGACCACCACATGAACATAGGTGTGCCTACATGTATGCTAGATGATGCTAACTAAAAGCGAGGGTATGCTATCAATAATGAGGATACTATAAAATCTTTTTTTCTTTATTTTATTAGAGTAATGCCCCAGAGGAAATAAATAAACAGTCGAATAATCTTATACATAACCATAGATAAAAACCAATAACACAAGTTGAAAAAAACTGGAAGTATACAATCAAAACTAAACAATAGATATTCCATGATAAGTACATTCCATGTGTCAATATGAAAAACCCAAAATAAAAAAACAGCGACAAGTCCTCTAACCGGGTCCCAAACCTCATCTGTTTCCCTCACCCATGCTCCATCCCAACATAGATATCTAGAAGAGGGACTTTGCCTTATCTTGTCCTACAACCATGAAATATATTAGATCACTATTTAGTCAACCGAAGATGGGTGTGATTACAAATCAGTAATCCACCACCAATTATATCTATAACAAATCCAGTAAATTACACTGTATGCAATTGTATAAAGAATAAAATACAAGTAATAGAGTAAATAGTTTACATTTTATCAGTTATACTTTATTTAACCATATAATACCTCAGGTTCCCATGGAAGCCCTTATCTCAATACCTACATCGGCCCATGATGGTTTATGGACACTTTCTCATATTTAATTCACAATCATTATATCACATGGTATTTTATTATCCATTTAATTCAATTCATGTATTTGTAATTGGATCAATAGTCTAACGTTAATAAATGTGTATAGAACGTCATGTCAATAACACTTATGAGTATTTGGAGCATCAGTACCTGTCTCACACCCCATAAGTATTTGGAGCCTTAGTGCTTGTCCCATTAAATAATATATTCATGCATTTTTGAGGTAGAATTACATTTCTAACACCTCATGAGTATATGGAACTTCAATCCCTATCTCACACCCCATTTTTCAGTCATATATATATATATATCATGTGTGTAGAATGTCATGTCTATCACCCCATTTCACAATCATTCACAATATATCACAAATATCACAATTTAGCATATTTCTCAATAACCAAGGTTAATAAACATTGACCCCTTATTCCATTTCACATCACAATGACACATTAATGATCTTAATAATTAATGAATAAAAATATTATAATTTAATAATCACATTGTGAAATTAATTAATTCAAAAATTAGTTAATGACATCAAAATCATTAAATAATTCAATAATTATTTAATCACAACAATTTCACTAGTTAATCCAATAATTAACTAGTCACATTAGTTTTATTAATTAACTAAATGATTAATTAGTCACATCAATAACAAAAAATAATTCTACAATTAAATAATTCAAAAATTAATTAATCACAAACTTTTTCCATTAATTAACCCAATGATTAATTGATCACATAAATTTCATTAATTAATTTCAATAATTAATTAATCACAACAATCCCTTCAATTAATGCATAAATTAATTGGTCACTTCAACTCTGTTAATTAATTAAATTATTAATTAACCATATAAAGTCCATTAATTAATTTAACAATTAATTAATCATTTCACAACTGAAACATATAATAATTAATTCACCAATTAATTATTTTCAAATTATAATTAAATAATTTGATAATTAACTCAACAATAAATTATCATCAAATCCCTTACTAATTCAATAATTAGTTTATCATATAAATCCACCTAATTAATTTCCTCAATTAATTAACCATGTAAATCCAATTAATTAATTTATAAACTAATTAATCAATTCCAACAAACTCAAAATCCCATAATCAATCCCATAATTAATTATCTCACTATCAATCTCAATATTTCATAATTAATTATTCAACTAATTTTCTCAATTCTCAAATATCAATATCTCATAATTAATTTATTAATTAATTATATATCAATTGTAATAACTCAACAATCCTAATTAATTAATTTTCTAATTAATTAATGTAACTCATTAAATTTAATTAACCTAAAAAACCTCATTAATTAATTCTCCAATTAATTCATTACCTTTACTATGTTCATTAAATACATTATTTAATTTAATAACTAAATAATCCCACCCACAATTTTATTATCTCATGATTAATATATAATTAATTATATTGATCCATGATCTTAATATCTTATAATTAATCTACAATTAATTATCTCAATTTAAGACATGAATATCCCATAATTAATTCTATAATTAATGATCTCAAATAAAAACTCAATATCACATAATTAATTCTACAATTAATTATCTCAAATCATAACTCAGTATCACATAATTAATTCTACAATTAATTATCTTAAATAAAAACCCAGTATCACATAATTAATTATGAAAATAATTTACCAAATTCAAAAACATCAATATATTAATAATTAATTCATCAATTAATTATTCAATTTAAACTATCTCTATCTCACCATAATTAATTTAATAGTTATTTATCCTAATTAAAAATTTCATAACCCCAACCATTCTCATTAATTAATTCTAAAATTAATAAATCATGTTCAAAAAAATAAATAACACTATAATTAAATTCCCAAAATTAATATCAAATTCCAAAATCCGCAAAACTCATAATTAATTATCCAATTAATTTTCTCATTCAACAATACCTTAATCTAAATATATAAAAAATTCATAATTTGCTAATTCAGAAAATTAATTAATTATATTTGGAAATCTAACTGCTAAACAGATATGGAAATTCTAAAACGTTCATATACGTAATTATCAATAATGACTATGGGATTTGAATTTTATACCACCTTCCTCAAGATCAGTGATGAATGATTTCCAATAGATAATCCCAATTTGAAGATGATCAACGGAGAACGTGGTGAAGAATAAAGTCGATATCCAAATACTTTTTTCACAGTTAAATGAAGTAAGGTATCTTAAATCTAGATCTAGATCCTACAATCCTATATCTATATTCAACTAATCCAAATCTAGAACCAATAAACCTAGATCTAGATTCAATAAATCTATATCTTGAACCAACAAGAATAGATCCAGATTCCATAAATCTAGATCTAGATCCAACAAAAGATAGTCTTTCTTATTTTCAATGAAGTTGAGAAGAAGAGAATGATATATATATATATATATATATATATATATATATATATAAATTAGAAGAACACCCATACTCAGGATGCACATGGAGGGTCTTCAGTCAAAGATAGTGGTGCACTGAGGAGTTTTAGTTCAAGGCGGAGGTGAATTGAGATGTTTTTCTTGAATGTAGAGGTGAAAGAGGCATATGTGGAAAAGAAAAGAGGGTATGGAGGGTTTTTCAACACTGTAGAGGAGTTTTAAAAAGGCTTCATGTGATAACTACATTATGTGAATTCACACATCATGTCATGTAAAGATTCATAACCGAATTTTGTTTTTCCCAAGGAAATCCCATGAAAAAATTAATAAAAGTTAATTAATGATTATAAGTGTTGTAATATACTTTTGTGGAATGTCAACACATGGTGAAAGAAAGTTACTTGGGTGTAATCTTCTTTTGTGACATGTCGACACATGGAGAAAACTACTTTCATGACATGTCAAAATGTTGTGAAAAATAGTTATAGAGGGTTTAAATTTTAATTTTTTTGAATTAATTCAATCCAGGAATTAAATTCACTAGGTCTACCCAAAAAAATTTACATAGTGTATTGGTTCAATAACGTGTATTTTTTCTACATCCAGAACATACCACTTAATCTCTCCACACCACTTGAAATGGGGGGATATTACAATCTCCCCCATTATAATATCTCATCCTCGAGCTATAATACCATGAACCTCAAAGATTCCGAGTCAATGAAATTCAGGCCACTATTCCCTTTTATATACTTCTATCAACATGTTTTATCTTTAACTTATTCCCATGTTCCCACATTATATGAACTATCAGTATGGTGTTTCCCCACAACACCTTCCAACAGTAACCCAAAACGTTTGTCAGATGCTCCTCAAAGGACACATTAGTCTCAAGATCAACTCCTACAACATACTCTACGAGTTTTCCCAACTCACTATTCCCAAAAACTGCAAGAAATCCATCCACATTGGCACGTATCCTTTCCATAAAAACATGTATTGAAAGTACGTACATACACCACCTCCAAGGACCACCTATCCTTTCCCTTATGAATTTAAACATGAACCTTACATGTTACTCATTTGAATTATTATTCCACCACATCCAATCCATGGGTTTTTTCCACATACCTTTTATAGACATATTGATCCCCACTATAGTAGTGTCATCAACATATCTTTTTCAAGAAACTCAACCACCAATGTTTATATCAACCTATTTTCCATACTATGAACCTCATTGATAAAATTTTTATGGAATAACTACCACTATCCATATCCACATATACCACTTCACAATAACACCCTCTAAGGGTCCCCACATCCAACCACAACACATTTATTTATCTAGGCGTAAATCCATTGATTTCTCAATGTACTTGGGGATATGTCAAGGTATGGGACATGATCATCACTAATTAAAAGTTCACTATGAAGTCATCAATAAAGACCACAAAAAAACCTCAACCCCCAATGTTACCTCTGTTATAGAAAACACCTTAACCCATCTAATGTCCCAGGCTTCCCTACCGACCGAAATCTTAGCCCACTAATCGAAAACCAGACAATCGTTCACACAAACAATAATTGAGTTCACACTACACAGACCAACAACATCAAGGGATAAATAATCATCACAAACGATTCTAATTTTACAACATTAACTCAATTTACAAGAGGGTTTTACAAAAAAACCATATCAATTATTTACCTCGTTTTCCCACCACATGGTCAAAACCGAGGCGTTATCACTACCCTTAACCATCCTACACTGAGGTTCTGGTTAACAATGGTAACAAAATTTCATTACTAATGTTTCTCATTTAGACAACCATTTATTCTCCTCTTAAATCATTTTACAATATTCCTCAATATAATTTTTTGAAAAATTTTCATTTCAATTTTAGAAGAAAGGAAAAATAGTTCAAGTTCAACAACTTAACCATAACCCATTTTACCATGCATGCATAAAATCATGCATGTTAAAAAATGTTCCTTAATTCCTAGAATGATGTATTAAGTCTCAACTTAGTTCTATTATGGGATAGAAGTCAATATAAACAAATCTTAGAACCAAAAATCACATCAGAAAAGAAGTTCTCAATCAAGGTGAAATAATATTAAATTATAACAGCAAACAACAATAACAATAATCCCACCCCATGTACTTGGGTTCTACCCCTTACATGGAGTAGATACTCCAATGAACATGCTCATAACCAAGACTCGACTCTTCCTAGACTCATGTTAACCATTCCTATGTAGTAAGACTAAAGATGAAGAAAATAACATTGGGATCTAATTCAACTTTATAGTGTCCCAACCCAGGTTCCATGAACCAAATCCTTGATCCAATCCTCTATATGACCCTAGGCACACCTCCCCAGACTCTAGAAGCTTACAACTAGTAGAAAAGGTCTAATATCGATCATGGGGATACTATACCATCTTTTTTCTTTTTTATCAGATTAATTAACTAGTGGGAATAAATAAACCATGACAGAATTGTATATATAACCATTGACAAAAACAAGTAACACAAGATGTCAAAAACTATAAATACATAATAAAAAATAAACAGTAGATATTCCATGCTATGTACATTCCATGAGACAATATAAAAAACCCAAAATAAATAAAAACATAGAAAAACCCTCCAAGAGGGTCCTGGACTACGTTTGGTTACCTTATACATGCGCTATCCTATCTCAGCCATCTGGAATAAGGCCTTTTCCCTTATATTGTCATGCAACCATTAAATCTATTTAGGTACTGATCTAGAAGCATGATTAGGATGTGATTACAACTCAGTAAGCCACCACCAAAAACATCTAAAACAAATCCATTCAATGAAAGTGAATGCAATTATATAAAAATAAAATACAAGTAATAAAGTAAACAATTTACAATTTACAATTATCCTTTATTTAACCGCATAATCCCTTGGGTTCCCTTGGACACCTTTATCTCAATACTTTCTTTAACCCATGTCAAAGTCTGAACCATTTTTCCTATTCAATTTACATTCATTATATCACATGTGATTTCATTATCCATTTAATTCAATTCATATATTTCCAATTAGATCCTTAGTCCAATGTTAATAAATAGCTGCATAACGTCATGTCTAGAACCCACATGAGGATTTGGAGCATCATTTCTTACCTCACACCCCATGGGTATTTTGATACTTATTCCTTGTCCTATGAAATAATATTTGAATGCATGTTGGTTGTAGGACACCATGTCTAGAACCCCGTTAGTACTTGGAGCATCATTCCTGGTCTCACATCCGGTTTATCAATCATATATATATATATATATCATGAGTGTAGAAATTTATTTCTATCACCCCATTTTCAATCATTCTCAATATGTAAAATATATAAAAATTTCTCATATTTTTCAATAATAATGGTTATTCAACATTACCCCATTATTAAATTTTACATCAAAATGTCACATTAATTATCTTAATGCAACACCCCGACCCATCTAGACCAGAGTCGGTGCATTACTTGATATATTGTCATCGTTAGAAGGAATGAAAATCTATAAGGAATGATCATTTTAGTAGTCTTGAATAAACTAGATACATAGATGTAACTCAAATTACGTTTGATAAGGTTACAAAATACAATACATCACAAAAATTAAAAACTGAATCCACAAGAACTCAATAAAAGATCTTCTCTTCATCAACTATTGAAGGTATAAAATGAAATGAGGGAGCTCAAATTCTTAGTAAGGGTTACAAATAGCGGAATCATGATTCAATAATAACTGAATAATAAACAATTATTGAATAGTGAATAAATGACAATCACACACCATTAATAAACTGAGAAAGGGCCTGCATCCATAGATTTTTTCATAGTGAAATACCCATGGATAATAATGAATGAAAATGAATTAAGATAATTATTTATAATTGGACATCATATGTCTGGCACATGATACCATAATACCATTAAAATGGTTTAGTTATATGGGTAGAATCTCATCTGATTTTTGGAAACAAACTCGAAGGGTTTTTCGCCAACTAATTTGTCTCATGATACCTACTGATGCATCGAAGGGCTATTGTGGGCCCCAACTTACACTGAAAGTCCAAATAATTATTTATAAATTTCTTCAATACAAGATAAACATGCCTTTTCAATATCCGTATAGATTATAGAATACAGATTCATCAATATTTCTATATTTAAAATAACGTTCCAAATATACACCTTATGTAAAATGGTATACGTTCTAGAAATTAAATATATCCATGATATGATATTATGGATATTTAATAGAAATATAAATTCAAATGAAAAGTGATCTCAAATGGTCAGTAGTTACACCACATAAAGATTATTAGGTGCCCAATACAAAGTTAGTCACAACAAAATGATAATTGAGACAAAGTCCCTTACCACAATGTAATCAGTCGAATCATAAGACCAGAACATAATAACCATCAAATGAATCATTAAAGTCCATTAATATAAAGAGAATAATGTTATTATATATCAAATGGAAGTACACATATATCACATACAGGAAATAAGTGGCGAACAATGGAAATCTCATGGAAATGAAAGTGAGATAAGAAACCCCTTACCTTATGGTCGAGTGTGTTCATAGTTTTTTTAATGACCTGAATAATAAAATTTAGATTCATTAGTTATTAATTATAGAACCTTATATACAATTAATTGATTTATTATAACCTTTTTAGGTTCATTCATGGCCCTTTTTATGGGTTTAATAGGTTCAATTTTATTGTTTTTGGTAGCATTTTCTTCCTTGGGTTCTATAACATGATGATGATTTTGGGTTCTATACCATGACATGATGAGGTCATGCTCCAGATTGCTTTGGGTTCTAGATGAAATTTTTTAGAAATTCAAAACATATAAGTGGAAAATTTATGTTTAATGGCTAGTTTTTTGCTGTCTCCTAAATAACCAAGTTTTGTTTCAAAGGAACACATTGCTTTATGAAATATATGCTATGAATAGAATGTATTTAAGAGAAGCATACCATAAAATGTTTGGGGTGTTATATTATTCTCTCCTTCGAAAATTTCGTCCTCAAAATTTTATGTATAAAGCCCACCAAAAAGATGTGGGTGGTTCTTCATCATAAAATAATATAGTTCCCATGTTGCTTCCTCCATATTCTGGTTTCTCCAAAAAACCATTACTAGAATAGTTGTCCGATTTCTCAATACTTGCTCCATTGTGTCACGAATTCTGATAGGCTTTTCACAGTATGACAAATCAGGTTTCAGTTCTATTTCTTCATTGGTGATTACGCGTGTTGGGTCAGGCATGTATTTCTTCAACAATGACACATGTAACACATCATGGACTTTGGAGAGACTTGTCAGCATAGCCAAATAGTAAGCTACAACTCTGATTCTTTCCAGAAATTCAAATGGTCCGATGTGCCTGGGGCTTAGTTTTCGTTTCTTACCTATCCTTAAGACACCCTTCCATGGAGATACTTTCAGAAAGACATGATCTCCCACTTGGAATTCCAAATCCTTTCCTTGGTTTTCCGAATAACTATTTTTCCTACATTGGGATGCTATAATATGGTCTTGGATTGTCTTTACATATTTTTTGGTATATTCAATAAGTTCTGGACCTATAAGTTTCCTCTCACCAACTTCATCCCAACAAGTTAGAGTTCTAAATTTCTTTCAATATAATGCTTCATATGGAGCCATTTGAAGACTATAATGGAAACTATTTTAGTAGGAAAATTCCACAAAAGGCAAGTATTGATCCCACATACCTTGGAAGTCATGATATCATGACCTCATCATGTCTTCTAGAGTTTGAATAGTCCTTTCAGGCTGTCCGTCAGTTTGGGGGTGATCTGTAGTACTCATATAAAGCTCAGTATTCAAAGCATTCTGGAGACTTTTCCAGAACATTGATGTAAATTAGGGATCCCGATCAGACCCAATCGATAGAGGTGCACCATGAAGTCTTACAACTTCATTAATATAAAGTATTTCTAGGCGATCAAGTGGTAAATCCTCTCTTATAGGTATAAATGTGCTGATTTTCTGAGGGGATCAACAATTACCCATATTGCATCATTCATTCTAGGTGTACTCGGTAGTTTGGTGATAAAATCAATCGTAATGTAATCCCACTTCCACATAGTAATAGGTAGATGTTGCATCACTGCTCTAGGATGTTTTCTCTCTACCTTTACTTATTGACAAACTAGACACCTTGACACATAGTAAAAAATTTCTCGCTTTATATTATCCCACAAAAAATATTCCTTCAGATATCTATAAATCTTTGTACTACCCTTGTGTTTAGAGAAATTTGAGCTACGAGCATCATATAACAGTTCCCTTTATATCTCAAGTACTGATGGAGCACATAACCTCTTCCCAAACTTTAGAACTCCTTCCTCATAAATTAAGTCTTCCAATCTCCCATCCTTAACAACAATAATTTCCTTATGTCGATTTTCATTATTACATTGAGATATTTTTATCTTCTCTAGTAAAGATTGTTTAACAATCATTTGAAAGAGGAAATATGTTTCCCCTTACTTAACAATTCCCATATGAATCTTTAGTAGATCCATGAATATAGGATCTCTCTCAATCCTCAATTGAGTCAGAAGTCCGTGATCCTTCCTTCTTAAAGCATCTTACACCTTATTTTCCTTTCCTGGGTGGTAGTGTATTGAACAATCATAATATTTTAGTAACTCGATCCATCTTCTTTGCCTCATGTTGAGTTCATTTTGTGTAAAAGTGTATTTCAAACTCTTGTGATATGTGTATATCTCACATTTTTCACCGTAAAGATAATTTCTCAATATTTTCATAGCAAACATTACAGCTTCTAACTAAAGATTATGTGTTGGATAATTTTTATCATGATTCTTGAACTGCCTTGATGTATAAGAAATGACTTTACCATTTTTCATAAGGAAAAAACCCATCCCATTCTTCGATGCATCACTATATATTACCAAACAATTAATTATAGATGGAAGAGTCAAAATTGGATCATTATCCAATCTTATTTTAGATTCTTCAAAGCATTCTATACATTATTTTTTCCACACAAACATAACTCCATTACGTGTGAGCTTGGTTAGCTGGTTAGCCAGTCCTGAAAAATTCTGAATGAAATGCCGGTAGTAACCTGAAAATCCAATACAACTGCGTACCTCAGTTATGTTTATTAGTGTGGGCCACTCTTGTATTGACTTTTTTTTCACATGGTGAACTAAAAATTCATCCTTAGAGACAATATTTCCATGAAAATAAATTAATTGAAGCCATAATTCACACTTTCTAAACTTCCCATGTAATACATTTATTCTAAGAGTTTTTAGAATAGTCCACAAATGATCATCAAGGTCTTCATAGATTTTTGAGAATACCAGGATATCATCGATGAATACCACAAAAAAGTTATCAAGGTATTCCTTGAAAACTCAATTCATTAAATCCATGAAAATAGAGGGTGCATTGGTCAGTACAAAAGGCATCACTGTAAACTCATAATTCCCATACCTGGATCAAAATGCTGTCTTAGGAATGAGTTCCTTCCACACACATATCTGATGATATCTAGATCGAAGGTAAGTATTTGAAAAGTATTGTGCTCCATTAAGTTGATCAAATAAATCATCAATCCAAGGCAGATGATACTTATTTTTTATTTTAATAGTATTTATTTCCCTATAATCAATGCATAGTCTCATGGATCCATCTTTCTTCTTAACAAATAGGACATGGTCTCCCCATGGAGAAACACTAGGTCGAATAAATATTTTTTCACTCAACTCCTCTAGTTGTTTCTTTAGCTCCACTAACTCCACAATGGCCATTCAATAGGGAGTCTTTGAAATAGGTCTTTCACCAGGAATTTAATCTATAGAGAACTCAACTTCCCGCTCTGGATGATTTCCAGGTAAATCCTATAGAAAAACATGAATGTATTCTTGCACTATATGCACATATTGAATTTGAAGATTTCATTCCTCACCCATAGATATTAGGTTCTCTTCCTATCCAAGAATTACATTAAATATAGCTACTGAGGGTGGGTCTAGATAAGAATCATATGGAGAGGTCTGTTCTCTAAAGATAAGATATTCTACACCATTTTCAAAAATTATAACTTCCTTATTCTTTAAATAAATCATCACATCATAATTTGACATCCAATTCATACCTAGAATTATATCAAATTCAGTCATTGGTATTATGGAAAGGTTAGAAAATTAAACATGTTTATGTGTCATGAGGGGGACTAGTTGACATGCCTTTGTTGCAATGATGCATCCCCTAAGAGTTTTGACTGATAGCTCCTTTATTAAATAAAATTGGGAATATATAATTTTCTTAGAAAACATGGAAGATATAAATGAATTTGATGATCTATAATCAAATAAATTGTTGGTTAAGTTTGAGGAAACAATTAATGTACATTCCACCACATCATTAGTAACTTCAACTTCTACAGTTGTAATCACATAAGCTCTCCCTTGCTCTCTTGGATATTTCTGAGGCATGTTTCCTTGGTGCTTAGGACACTCATTTTCATAGTGTCCCATCTCTCTACAATTTTAGCATTGAACATCATCAATTTGTTTCTTCCCCTTGCATTCACTAGATCGATGACCCTTTTCTACACATTTATAGAAGACTCCCATGACTTTCAAGCATTTCTCGAGATGATTCATTCCACAATTCTCACATAATGGGAAATTCTTCATTCCCTTATTCTTATTTAGTGATTCACCATTCCCTTGGTTATCTGAGTAACACTTTTTATCTTGGTTTCCCTTGAAAAAATTCGATCTAGAAAATTCCTTCTCTATTTTGATGGAACATGATACAATTTGATCATATGATGAAAATGTTTGAGAATCCAGTATACTTTAAAGAATTGTCTTATGACCTTGAAATAAATGGTCAAATCTTGTCTGCTGAGTCACGTACACAATCTATGGCATACCTGGATAACCTTGTGAAGGTAGCCTCATACTCTTCAACACTGTCTTCTTCCCTTTTCTTTAAGATTAGGAATTTCCTATTAATTTTGGTTCATTTCTCATGAGAGAAATATGTTTCAAAGAATATTACTCGAATTTCATCCATTCCATATCTTCTATTTCTTCCTCCGTGGTATTCTGAATCAAGGACCACCATTGATCAACATCTCCCTTGAGATAATATACTGCCAGTACTACCTTTTAATTTTCATTTCATCTTAATGACATAAATATCTTATAAATGGACTTGATCCATTTCTCAAAAACCACTAGATTAGTTGTCCCGCTAAAATAGGGTGGCTTCTGCCGCATGAAACGATCCAACACAGGTGTGGAATGGTTATTTGTTATAACTTTAGTATGTTGTCCCAATATGTTCATGATCTGATCTGATCCAACATTGACTGTGTTGACATGCTCAGTGGGGAGATCCCTACCATTCCCACGAGTATCGATTCCCCTCCTTCCATTAGACACCATTTCAAAATAATGGCACACACTAGATTAGGATATGAATCATAATATATAATATTAACTTAACAAAATACTTAGCATAAATTGAGATCCTACACATGGATAATCCCATAATCAGAAAAATGGTTCCATTGAGGAATGATTTACATTTAAATAATTCCTATTGGCTTGTAAATAAAATATGAATTATCCAAAGCATATCCCCCGGGAGTGTCGTAACAAAGAGTGAATCAAGGCCCTTTGTCATGTACCAGGATACCTCGGGTCAAGCCTGAAACTCCTTGTCAGATATTTCACTCCTAGGTACATCTGTACCAGAGCCACCTCTACCTGATCGTATCCAGACATGGATGTATTTTCTATAATTATTCACATAATATATTCCTTACCAAAATACAAGTACATTCTTGTATGTTTATCCTCAAATAGTCCTTAGGGATTTGTTCCCTATTATACATTTCATACTCTAGTTTCCATGTTTTTTAGTAAACTTCATCTGATACCAACTGTAACAACCTGACCCCTCTAGAACAGAGTCAGTCCATTACTTGTTATATTATAACAGTTAGAAGGAATGAAAATCCTGAAGGAACGATCATTTTAGTAGTCTTTAAGAAACTATATACATAGATATAACTCAGATTACATTAGATAAGTTTACAAAATACAATACATCACAAAAATTAAAAACATCATCCAAAAAAACTCAATAAAAGATGTTCTCTTCATCACATGTTGAAGGTAGACAATGAAAGGGGTGAGATCAAATGATCAGTAAGGGTTACAAATATTATAATAATGAATCAATAACAACTGAATCCTAAACAATTAGGGCATGGTGAATAAATGACAAGCACACGCCATTAATAAACTGAGAAAGGGAATGTATCCATAGATTTTGTCATAGTGAAAACCTCATGGATAGGAATGACTGAAAATGAATAAAGACAATGATTGATAATTAGATGTCATGTATCTAGGACATGATACCATAATACCGTTAAAATGGTTTAGTTCTGTGGGTAGGAACCCGTCTGATTTTTAGAAACAAACTCGAAAGGTTTGTCGCCAACTAATTTGTCTCATGAGACCTACTGATGCATCTAGGGGCTATAGCAGGCCCCAACCACCACTAAAAGTCCAAATAATTCTTTATAAATTTATTCAATAAAAGAGAAATATGCCTTTTCAATATCCGTATAGAGTATAGAATACAGATTCATCAATATTTCCATAGTTAAAATAACTTTCCAAATATACACCATATGTAAAATGGTATACGGTTTAGACAATAAGCATATCCATGATATGAGATTATGGATAGTTAATAAAAATATAATTTTAAATGATAAGTGATCTCAAATGGGCAGTAGGTACACCACAGAAGGATTATTAGGTGGACAATACAAAGTTAGTCACGACAAAATGATAGTTGAGCCAAAGTCCCTTACCATAATGTAATCAGTCGAATCATATGAACAAAAATTAATAACCATTAAATTAATAATTTAATTCCACGAATATAAATATAATAATGTTATTATATATCAAATGTAAGTAAACATATACCATATACAAGAAATAAGTGGTGAACAATGGAAATCTCATGGAAATGAATGTAAGATGAGAAACCCCTTACCTTATGGTCGAGTTTGTTCTTCATTTGTTTTAATGACTTGAATAATCAAATATATATTCATTAATTAATAATTACAGAACCTTATATACATTTAATTGATTTATTATAACCTTTTTAGGTTCATTCATGGCCCTTTTCATGGGTTTAAGTGGTTCAATTTTATTGCTTTTGGAAGCATTTTCTTCGTTTCTTTTCATGATTCATTTACTTATATTCATGAATGGAAGTTCATTTTAAATGTGGTTAAAAATACAGAATTTTTAATATATATTATAAATGAAATTAAGGATATATAAATAATCTTATAATGATTTTGGGTTCTATACCATGATGATGATTCATTAGTTAAAAGTTTGTTACAAATATTTGGATTAACTTGGCTGTTTTGTTCATAATGAACTTGTTTTGAATTATTATTTTATTTTATGAGTGTGTAAGGATTCCAGAACATTAATGAGATGAAATATATATATTCTTATCTGGTTATACCATTAAAATGGTTTCATGACCAGTAATTAAGGAGAAAGTGAAGAATGAAACTCTGTCGTCCTCAAAGGTTATAAATTGGAACCTCAAGGACATTGATTTCGTTTATAAAAAAGGAGGGAGTAAGAATATTGATGATGTTTTTTACATTCACATGATATAATTAAAGTATATTGATTATACTGGAGTTATCATTGTCATTTTGATAGAGGAGTTGAGGAGATAAAAATAAAAGAGATAAACTTGAAAATAAAAGAAAAGTTGAGAGATCACTTATGAAAATTCGGTAGCCTAACAGCGTCGCTTAAAATTTCATAAAAAGAAATGATGAGAGAAAAAGGGTATTTAATCATATTGAAATAAAAATTACAGTAATAAGAATACATAAAATCAAACCCCATAACATGAGAATAGAAATTCAAATAGATAACATAAAAGAAGTGTCGACTAAAAGAAGGGAATGAAGGATTCCCTTACCTTGTAGAGTAACTCCTAGATCTTGAAGGATGGGACCTTGGGGGATTTGGGACACATTGTGAGGACTCCTAGAGAGGTAAACCCACTATATATTCTATGATGAAGGATTTGGAATGAAAGAAAACGAATGGATGAGTGGATATTTATAGGAAAAGAGAGGTAGTTTTTTAATAATTTCATAGGGACACCTCATTAGTGGTTTTTGCCAAAACATGGGCTTGCACAAGGTATTTGCCCATGTTTTTAGACACTTGGGACACCTCATGTCATACATTACTATAAAAAAGTCTACCATATCTTTATATTTAATTATTACATCATTATGATGTCATTATACTATAGAAAACTCAAAACTGTATTTTTACTATTCACGATAATTTCATGTATTTTAGAAAAATCCCAAAAATTCACCCCAACCATTTTTAAATGTGTAGAATTCATAAATGAACTCCATTTTATGAAAATAATTTTCTAAGTGTATTTAATTTAAATTTTAATGAAGATAATATTTTATTCTAAAAATAACAATTTTAAAGGTCTAATTAGTTCTATATCATATTGAAAAATTAATTAAGATCTCATTATCTTATTACCTTAAGAAAATAAAATATTACCATTATTAACTATTTATAAGAGTCATATTACTATTCATATTACAATTCGTAATGGAATGTTACTATTAATCAAAAATCATGTAGGCTCTATGAGACTCCAAAATTAATTACTGGTCAAAACTTTAGATGGCCATATTTCGAAATTCAAAACATAGTAGTTGAAAATTTATGTTTAATGGATAGGTTTTGACTATCTACTAAATAACTAAGTGTTGTTTCAAAGGAACACAATGATTTATGAAATATAGTCTATGAATAGAATGTATTTAAAAGAAGCATACCATAAAATGTTTGGGGTGTTATAGTTAACAATTAATTAATCAAAATATAACAATTTCATAATGACATTGTTCCATTAATTAGGTAAAAAATTAATCAGTTACGTCAAAATAATTAATTAATTAAAAAATAATCAATCATAATAAATACATTAGTTAATCCAAAAATTTTGTAGTCAGATAACTTCCATAAAATAACTCAATAATTAACTAATCACATTAATATAATTAATTAATTCGATAATTAACTAAATAAAAAATTAATTGAATACATGAATTTATATTAATAAATTCACTAATTAATTAATATGATCCTATTTACATTAATTAATACAATTATTAATTAATCAAATAAATTTCATTAACAAATTTCCACAATTAATTAATAAAAACAATCCATTCAATTAATTTTCCAATTAATTAGTCACTTTAACTCTGTTAATTAATTCAATAATTAACTAACCCAATAAATTCCATTAATTAATTTAAAAATTAATTGATCATTTCACAACTTGACATCTAATAATCAATTAACCAATTAATTATTCACAAATTATAATTCAACAATTCTTTACACAACTCAACGATTTATTATTTTCTAATTCCATTACTAATTAAACAATTAGTTTATCACATAAATCCCACTAATTAATTTCATCATATTAATTATTCATGTGAATACAATTAATTAATCTATCAACTAATTTATCAATATCCAGAAACTCAAAATCCAATAATTAATCCCAAAATTAATTATCTCACTTAAAATCTCAATATTTCGTAATTAATTCTTCAATTAATTGTTTAAATTCTCAAATATAAACACCTCATAATTATTTCAACCATTAATTAAATTGTAATTGTAATAACTCCACAAAAACAATTAATTAATTATTCGATTAATTAATCTAACTCCTTCAATTTCATTAATACAAAAAACATCATTAATCAAATATCCAATTAATTAGTTACCTTCAATCCCTCTATTAAACCCATTATTTAATTTAATAGTTAAATAATTACACCCAAAATTTCCATATCTCATAATTGATATACCATTAATTATCTCAATCCATGCTGTTATTATCTCATAATTAATCCACCACTAATTATCTCAATTTAAGAAATCATTATCCCATGATTAATACTACAATTAATTATCTCAAATCACAACTCAATATCAAATTATTAATTATATAATTAATTATCTCAAATCATAACTCAATATAACATAATTAATTATAAAATTAATTATTTCAAATAATAACTCAATATCAAATAATTGATTATAAAAATATTTTCCCTATTAAACTACTTCAATATGTGAATAATTTATTCTTCAATTAACTATTCAATTTCAATAATCTCTATCTCATCATAATAAAGGATATAAATAATTATCTAAATTAAAAATATCATAATACTAACCATTTTCATTAATTAATTCTAGAATTAATTAAACATGTACAAAAATAACCATAACTACATCATTAATTCCCACAATTAATTATGAAATTCACAAATCCCAAAAACTCTTAATTAGTCATAAATTTAATTATTTCGTTCAAAAATCCAAGTATCTCACAATTTCAAAATTCTATAATTAATTAATTCAAAAAATTTAATTATTTCTCTTTGGAAATCCAATTTCTAAACAGATCTATCAATTCTATAACTTTCAGATACCTAATTAAAAATAACAACTATGAGATTTGTACTTTTGACCACCTACCTCAGTAATTGTGATTAAATATTGGCAACCTATAATCACAATTTGGGGAAGATCAACCAAGAATGAGACGATGAACATTTTATAGATCAGAATCATAAATCCATAGTTAAGTGAAACAAGATATCTTAAATCTAGATCTAAATCTAATAACCCTTAGATATAGATTTATCAAATCTAGGTCTAGATCCAATAATCCTATATCTAGATCCAGAAAATATAGATCAAGATCTAATAAGACTAGATATTGATTCCAAAAATATATATTAGATACAATAGAAGATAAACATATTTTTTTTTCAGGAAGAGGAGAGGAAGAGAAAGATAAATCTAAACTAGAAGAATACCCATACCAAGGAGGTTCATGGAGGGTCTTCAGTCAAATACTGTTGTGTTTCAAGGAGTTTTGGTCCAAGGCTGAAGTGCGCTGAGGAGTTTCGGTCCAAGTTGGATGTGCATGTGGAGCCTGTAGAAAATAAAATATGGTGTGAATAATTATGCAATGCTGGAGAGGAGTTTTAAAAAAAATATATGTGATAATTACATGGTGTGAATTATCATTTCATGTCGTGTAAAAATTTCTAATATATTTCCATTTTTTCCAAGTAAATCCCATCAATTTTTTTAAAAAATAAATTATTGATTACACGTGTTGTAATATACTTTTGTTACATGTCAACACAAGGTGGAAGATAGTTATAAGAGGTGTAATTTTCTTTCATGAAATTGTAAAAATGTGGAGAAATCTACTTTATTACATGTCGACATGTTGTGAAAAATAGTTACAGGGGGTGTACATTTTTTTTTGTGAATTATGTCAAGCCAGGAATTAAATTCAACGAGTCTACCCAAAACAATTCAAATCATGAATTGGGTCCACAATGTGTATTTTGTTTCTATCCAAAACTCACCACCTCATCCTGATTCACCCCATAAAATGTTAGGATATTACATTATGTGGTTTGAAAAAAATATTATTGTTCCATATACTATGATTTTGGTTTTATTCAACGGTTATAACATGAAGAGACTATTTTAATACTAAGTGTGAAGGAAAATTAAATAATTATCCTTATAAATAGATAAATGATATAGAATATCGAATGAAAAAACTCATTTATCTTCTTATAAAACATTATAATTATAATAATCAAACATGAATTACAAACAAACATATCAGAGAAAAATGTTTTCTCAGTCCTTCATGAGTTAACATCCACTTTATTTTAGTGGATTTGATAATCCTCTAGTCACTGAGTAATGGATCAGTACCACTGAATAGTTATTTTGCATTCTCTATTTCTAAGAAAAAGAAAATTTAATTTTCACTATCTACTATTTGGAAGGTCAAGTATATAAATTTTTAACTATTATCAATAATCTAAGGCAAAAGGATGAAATAAACTCTATGGATTTGGATGATTATAAAAACTTATTTTTAAGGACTATATTCATGTAATTCTTCATTAAAATTTAGAGAAAGAGTTCCCTGAGGAAATGAAAATGGACTATGAATATTCTGTTACCTATGAATAAAATTTTACAATGCCTTCAAGGTATGATTTAGATATTATCATCCAACATGAAAATAAGGTTCAAAAATTATTTAGTGGTATAAAACAATGTTACTGAAGTGAATTACCAATAATATACCTTAGTATCTATGTAGATATTGTTATATGTGTTATCATGGTAGAAATAAAGTTTAGAGTTATGTATTAATGTCATTTTTTATAAGAAAAGGAATGTGGAGTTAAAAGGAAAATCTAAAAACCATGGAGAGAAGAACACGTTCTTTCAATTATGTTCTAATTTTGTGACGAATCATAGATAAAAAAATATAAGGGGACTAGTAAATTTTTCATTTTTGGAGGGAAAGGTCATCAAGAAATTGATTTCTGAAGTGATGGGAAGAGATTAGCTAACTTTGGGAATATATAAAATGAATCCCAAAACACACAACCAAAACATAAATGTTTCAAATATAAGAAGTATTAGAATGATGCTAACTAGAGCTCCAATATGAAGGTTAATGATGATGCTTAACTTTAGAAACCTCTTAAGACGAGGGACAAGGAGAAATATCATGTGATTACTATTGATGATGAGTTTTGCACCAATAACTTGGTGAAAGGCACACTTACCGTACAATATAGAATTGTTAATGTCATATTTGACTTAGGATCTTCACATTAATTCATATTTAATAAATTTTACAAGGGTATCAAGAATCCACTGAAATGATTAGATGTAGAATATGAATTAAAAACCCATAATAGTATGTGTCACGACCCAACTTATTAAAGATGAGAGAAGGGATAACAAGTGTCTGAGACCTTACTTCCTCGATATGAAGGAGAGATAATGACCCTTGAGTCCCTCCTCCAATAGTCCCTGGGGTGGAGACTAGTACCGAGGGTATATAAGTCTCACAAAAAAGGGAGGCATTAGCATTTTCATAGTAACCAGGATCAGGAGATAAGGTTTATCAACCTCAAAAAACTCCAAGAATCATTTATAATGAAACCAAAATCCATCCCACAATAATTTTTAAAGTAAAAATACTAGAATTATAATGAAAACTCTTAAGGAAGTACCAAAATAAAATTAATAAGTGACACAAAAACTGTCCCCATGGTCCGAGCTAGTGAGGTCCAGTAGAGTCCGAGTAATCTCCCTAGAAACCTGGAAATACATTTATATATTTAGGGTGACCTTGAAAGTATACTGAATAGTAAAAAACCAAAGTCACCCATGAGAAGTGGGAGAATCATACTAATACCCCTATGAGAAAAATATAAGAAACTCAAAAGAACCTAACGAGGTATATTATCCACCCCAACCTCAAAAATGAATGCTCAGAAAATAACACAACTCATGTAAAGTAAAGTAGTAAGCACATCAATATTTGGGTACCCCACACCACTTCACACCAGTTAACTTCTCAACTCTAAGAGAAAACGTCATAACACTACTGTGATCTTCCACAAGACCCACTGTCACAACCTACCTACAGTCACCAAGGCCACATACCACATCCCACACAAAAACACATGGTCCAAAAACACATCATATCCTGCATGAAAACACCTAATCCATAACCTAAACCTCATCCCAAAAACAACTAGGAAGCACACCTCTCCCGTAGACACCTCAGCCTCAAAACCACACCACAATCTGCTCGAATAGTCTAGGGATACCAATTCCTAGAATAGGGAGAAGAGAAGAGTCAATAACCAACCATCCATCTTCCCACAAGTATGTTGGGAAAATACACCCACCCCCATAGCAATGGGGTGTTCAACCCATTGTTCTCAACACAGGTGGGGTGTGTATAGAAATCATGAGGGACTAAATGTGTGTGTATATATATATATTTATATAAGTACCAAACACTCATCCAAACCTATGAGTTTTCAAAAAAAAGACCAAACCAAAACTTCCCTTGCTGCCAACCCTACATGCATGTACCACCATGAACGATGATCACTTACGTAAACCGATAAATGAACATACTGCTTCACTACATGTCACAACTCGAAACACACCCCCAACCCAATCATTTAACCAATCTCCACTCTTAATAATCAATTTTTTTATTTATTCCATCCCTACCCGGGCAACTACCAAACACTACAAACATTATAAGGACTAGAAACCATAACAAACACTTCCAAGGACAAACAATGAAGGAAGGCCCAAGGTATATGAATCCATTCTAACAAAAATTAATATATATAATAGCCTCTAGAGACTCCAGGAGAAAGGCCCACTTAAGGTAACAACATCCTTCTTCAAGATCATTCTGCCTTATCTTTCCTCTGAACAAGTAAACCCCGCAACACACCTCATAATGACCCCACTCATCAGCCCCACTGCACATCAACACCACACCCAATGCACCCATAAAAATGAACATGACAAAACCCAATCCTACACCCCTACTACCCAACCACTTCCTAGATGCAGTTCCACTACATAACAAGTTCATCCATTCCACAATCAACCAATATCACTTCTTGACAAAACTTCACACATCCCCTACCACCCCATACACCCAACCACATTCCCAGCCACAACACCACCCAACTAGAAAAAACATAATTCCAAATAGAACCACACACAACACACATCCACCCCAACAAGGCATGGTTTATTCAGATTTAGAAAACACTCATTCTTTAATTCCACTTGATAAAACAAGGATTATAATAGAAAATGTTCAATATTGGGGTATAAATTTATTTAAATGAATATACATGGTCAACCATTTTTTTATTATCTTGGTCATTCACAGAGTATCAACAAAAAGTATTCACAATCCACACAAGTTAAAAAATGGAGACCACCAATGACCATAACTTTCATAAGGATTACATACACTTGAAAAATACGACCCGGATCAAGGATAACATATAAAATAGAGTGATCATCACTGTCTTCCTAGCCCCTTATTTATTACTTTTTATTATATTCTTTAAATTATTTTCACCTGTATTCACAAGGGGACATGAGTACACAAACTCTACATAATCTACAAAATAAATAGAGATTACGGAATCCCTACTTGGAATGAAAGACGATCAACAACTGTTCATCACATCAGAAATAGGTGGTCAAGTGAGTAGTAAGAAATAATATAGGGTAAAATAGAAAAATCTTCTACGGCACTGGCGCACGACTCCTCGAGTAAGAAAGGGTCTAGGTGAACCAAGAGAAAGCAGAAGGGTTTAAAGGAAGATAAGATTTCAGCTTTAGAAAGGATGGATCCTAAATCTACGGGGGGAACTCATTCAAAGGCCATTAAAGCTAGATCACGTTAAAGACTATGCAATTTAGGAGTCAAAGGAAGATTCATGTTTTTAGGAGATAAATACCATTTGAAAAGGACCAAAAATTCATTAGATAAGGCACTTAACTCATTTAAGGTCAAGGGAAATGTCAATGGGGAGAAATGGAAAAACTGGGAAAAATAGGAAATGACTCACCGATGGGTGAGTCACCGATGTGACTCATCGACACAACTGAGTAACTGATGTATGAGACACCGACACTGAGCCCCCAATGCGAGTCGCTAAAAATGATTCCTCGATGCCACTCACTGACACATGAACCATCGACGCTACTCATTGACGCTACTCATCAATGCTACTAACCGACGTCACTCACCAACACCTCGACCTACCGACGCCTCAACCTACCAATGACTCAACCTACCGATTCCTCGTACTACATGCACCTCAACCTAACAAAAACTTGAACTAAATACACCTAAACCTACCAAATCCCTAACCTAGAGATTCCCCAAGTCACTGATGTTGAGTTACCAATGCCAACCTACCAACGATGGGCCACCGACATGACTCACCGATACAAAAACAAGAAAAACAAGAAAACTCTTGAAATGAGCTATCATTGTCTCCAAGAACACCCCAAACATAGGATTTTGAAAAATTAATGTACCATGGAGTTCTAGGAAATCACATAAGATACGTCTGAAACTATTATTTACCTCGAGAATTCAAAACCAAACCCATAAGAAAGAGGGGCCTGAACTACTACCTATTTAGATACCTGTCAATGATAAAACACCTTGTGTTGTTCGAAGGATGGAGTGAAACCTAAACATCCAAAAACACCTCTTATAACACTTCATAACCTAAACTTCCACAAAATACCCCACACAAGCACCAACTATCCAGACATATGAATTAGGTAAATCCTTCTTCCATGTTAAGATACTCTTTGCTCTGGCCGGCCCTGACTCACGCACACAATTTTAATCACATCACAATTAATGCATATCGATTAGGAATCATGTCTCCCCATTTTCAAATGTTATAATTAATCAAACACTATGGAACATGGAAGAAAAACATATTATAATAAACAAGTTTCAATAACTACATCACAGATCAAAACACCCAAGAAAAACTCAATACAAATCTAGGTACTGGGAATGCATTTGTGTCTCTCTCTCCCAATTACTCTCATCCAGGAGACCATTCCCCCACAACACATGAACCAAAGGAGTTATACTTCCATGAAGAACCTTCTACCTACAATCATATATCTCTACATTTCCATCCATGAATATTTCATCATCCTTGATATCCATCTCTCCCCAATCAATGATATGGGAGTCATCGTGAAGATACAGAAAAAGACGAGAGACATGAAAGACATCGTGGATCCTCCTCAACTATGGTGGAAATACAAACTTGTATTCCACCTCACTAACTCATCCCAAAACCTCAAAGGGTCTGATGAACCGAGGAGAAATCTTACTCCCTCTACCAAACCTTCATTACCCACATCATGGGTAAACCATTAAGAACACATGGTACCCAATCTCAAACTCATAGGGCCTTATACTACGATCAATATAATAATTTTTATGATCTTGTGATATGTTTATACTATCATTTATAACCTAAAAATTCTTCATCATACCCTGGACCATGTCTGGACCAAGAACAATTACCTCTTCAAGTTCCACCAAGCACAATGGCGAATGACACAACCTCCCATATAGGGATTCGAACGATGACATTCCAATGCTATATCGATAGATATTATTGTATGAAAACTATACTAGGGTAAACTATCATGCCCATGATTATTTTATGTCCAGTACATATTCCCACAATATATCCTCCAATGTCAGGATGGTCCTCTCTATCTGCCTATCCGTTTGAGAGTGGAAAGTAGTGTTGAGACGTAACTGAGTGCCAAAAGTGTGCTGCAATCCCCTCCATACTCACATGGTAAAACAATTATCCCGATCTAAGATGATAGATATTGGAAGTCCATAAATAATCCCCAACACACCCATATACCTATATGCTAAGACATCCACTACGCTCGACTCCTTTATCTCTATGAAGTGAGATGATTTTGTCAAATGATCCACTACTACCTATATTGGATCACACCCTCCCTAAGACCTGGATAATCCTATGAATAAATACATTGATATGGCATCCCACTTCCACTCAGGGATATCTCAAACCAATAAAAATACGCTGGGAACATGGTGCTTAGTATTCAATTACTGGAACACTAGGCACTTTTCCACAAACTCCACAAATTCCCACTTCATCTACATCCAACATAACTAATCCCCAATCCATATTACATCATGAAAACAATCGTGTGTACCGCTAGGGGTGATATATGAAGCCAATATAGAACTCCCTCATGAATCTCCACTAGAAGAATTATCTTCTCATGGAATAATATCTGATTTTGACTATCCTCTGACCACCCCTCTAGCGCATCACCCTAGTCAAAGTTATCACACATTACCTCTAACTCCAAGTCTACCCACTGATAATCCTCCACTTACTACCTCAGAGATGAATTATCCATCATATGAAATTTTTATCCTCTACCACCATCCATTCCTACATCTATGTCCATGGTAGAAAACTCCTCCATCGCCCTCCAAGAGTCCACAAATTCTGGAACTACCTCCTTTTGCAACATCCTGCTCAATGAATCGACCAGAACATTTCCCTTTCATGAGGTGTAGGGGATTTAAAAATCACAAAACAAGAGAAACTTCATCCACCTCTACCACCGCATGTTTAGGTCTTGATGGGAAAATATGTACCTCAGGCTCTTGTGATCGGTGAAGACCACAAAGCACTCCCCAATGAGGTAATATCACCAAAACTTTAGCTAAAACATGATTGATTATTTCTCCAGATCATGGGGGGCACAAATAAAGTTATGGAGATGTAACTACATAGACCCATTAGAGATTAATCCCCATTTCTACATCAACACACATCCCAATCCTAGTCCAGAAATGTCGCAAAACCCCTCAAACATCACCCCTTCCACAGGAAACCTTTCTAATGGATCACTGACCAACTCTCACTTCAGATAGACAAATGTTGTTTGGTAATACTCATTCATCATATAATCTTTCCCTTTTCTAGTCAGATCCATCCATAGAGATTCTATCTGGGATAAATCAGGTACGAATCTCTGGTAGTATATTTATTGACCGAGAAAACTACTAACCTTTCCCATATTATTTGGTTCTTCTATAGAAACATCTACCTAGACCTTTGATATATCCAATGATACACCCCGATGGGATAACACATTCCCAACTAAGTGGACCTCCTGTGTCTAAAACATGCACTTGGAATGATTTCCGTAGAGATGGTGGTTCTAATGTGCCTTGAGGACAACCCTGAGATGCTTGGTATTCTCCACCTATTACTTTGAGTAAATTAGGATTTAATCAATGAATATGATGATGAAATGGTCCATAAACTCATGAAATATGGATTCCATAACGCCAATGAACACGAATGGTGTATTCGTAACAACAAATTGAATAACAATGAACTCAATGTTCCCATACATGCACCTAAAAGAAATCTTTGGTATCCCACCCTCCTTCACCCAAAATTAATGATACAAATATTTCATATCGGTATTAAAAACCAACCTTCGCCCCTCAGCTAGTCAAAATTGTTATCTATACCCTGGAGAGGGTAAAATTTCTTGACTATTACCTGATTCAGCCCTCATAAGTCAATACACAGCCTCAGACCACCATCTTCCTTCTTCAAAAAGAAGAAAAGAGAACCCCAAATTGACACACTAGGCTGGATAAATCCCTTCTTGATTAAATAATCAATCTATATCCACAACCCCCACAGCTCAGAAGGCACCATCCGATAAATAGCCTTCGAAATCAGACTACCACAATGATGTATGTCTATACCAAACACAAAGTCACATTGAGGGGGTAGAGTCACAAACTCCTTTAGGAAACAAATCCAAGAACACCCTTATAACTACCGAGACCTCCACCGTCTTAGAATCCAACAATTACACTAAAGGCTTGGCCAAAGAGGAATGGAATGGCTCCACATAACGACTACCCATCAGAAAACTCCTCTCACCAAAAAAATCTACATGCTATCCACCCACATCTGAAAACATGAATTTTTTATGAACTCATTAGATAATGGCATACACCAAGTACAACCAATAAATTCCAAGGATAACACCGTCTGATTTAATCTGTAGAAGAATGAGATCCTCACTAGGCGATGTGCCCCCAACATTAGTCTACATCCATAGAAATCATTAAACAAGATTTTCTGTAATTTGACTTGTGTACTCAATACCAGGGTCTTGAAAAGTATCTCTATGTCCAATCTTAGAGCATGGTATATACTGGGTGCAACAAAGGAGTGTGAGGCTCCTGAATCGAACGAGGAAAAAACCAGAGTACTGTAAAAACTAATCTTACCTTGAATGATCTTCATCCATGAAAGAATGGCTACCTCTGTAGCATGCAAATGACCTTTCCCATATCCTATTCATCTCTTCTATCAGCTGCCTCCCCAACCATGCTTGGGTAGAGAACCCTGTGGAATGCCCTAAGGTTGGCCTTTTCCTGCTCTGTCTCCCCTCAGTGGAGTAGGAGCCTATAGTCCCTACTGGTGAAACAGTCTGGCCGACAACTACTGCTAAGGTGGGAGATGAGCTGGCCAACCTTCACCATACTGAGTTTAAACTGGGAACATACTCTGAAGGTTCCCAAGGCCTCCACAATCAAAACACCATGCTCCCAATTCCACAAGGAAAGGATGATGACTAGAAGTTCAGAATTGGAACTGTTGAGGTCGGCTCCCCACTGGACCTAACCTAGAAGGACCTAACGCTGGAGACCTACTGCTGACAGCCTTACCCTTTGATGAAATCGCCTGGCTCCCCTATCATGGTAAATATTCTCACGATTGTATCCTTTCCAATAACTCATCCTTCTTCTAAACCTCTATGTATGTCGAAAAGGTGAAGGGAGTGACTGCGTACTAGAGAGAAGGAAATAGTACATCCTCTAAACATCTCATCCGAGACTGCTCATCTAGAAAGAGGTCCATAGAAAAGTGAAGTAGATCCTTAAGATTTATCCCCAACTCCCATAATGACATACTCCCTTGTTGAAGGGAGGGTATTTCTTGTAACTTATCATCCTATATCATAAAAGAAAGTAATTCTACCCAGAACTCCTTCTTAAAGTGGACCCACGGAACATTGGTCTCCTTACTCTCCCCAAGGTAAATATTCCACCACTATTGCACTGTTCCCGTCATATGGATCACTGCCTTGGGGAACCCGTACTGTATTATAGGCTAGATCAATTTTAAAGTGATCACCAGATCCTCATTCCAAATATCCATATCTGTATCTGAAATGACTTTTTCATAAAATCCCAAAGTATTCCTTTGGAAAGAATGAAGGGTCTTCTGCCACTGATCATTCTACCCCACAGGTTCAACCCTCTATTGGTCAACTGGGTCATCCTACAGAGCCTCCACTTCTTTAGCCACTCATGGATGACGACAAAGTTCCATAACTAAAAGGAAAATAATGAATTCCTAGGCTTGGGTAGTACAATTTTTTTTAGGATTCATTTTAACTTATTTTTTATTTTAATTTCCCAAAAATTCCCAAATAAAACAAGAACATAAGTCATCATGATGCATGTACCTTTCCTAGGGTATCTACCCCACAATCAGTTTAGCCTCACATGGTCGTTCGATATGCTCAGAGTCCTTTCATCAGATAATGGGGCCCCTTAATATCTTTTGTCCTATCTAGTCTTACCTTGCCTATGTCACACACCATGATCACCTAACACTGTTTCCCTACCAAGCCATGGAATCCTCATTGTGATGAACTCCAAAAACCATCCTTTCTCTCAACCATCACCTCTGGTACCATTATTTCATGGACCACCTTCTTCAAGATGAGGGAAAGGATATAAATATTCTGAGACCATCCTTCCTAAATATGAAAGAGTGATATTAAACCCCCCGAGTCCCGCATCCAATTGGACCTAGGGTGGAGAACAACACTGAGGGTATAGAAATCTGAAAAAAATAGATGCATTACCCTTTTCATAGTAACAAATATTTGGAGATAACATACATCAACATCAAAAAACACCAAGACACATATATAATGGAACCAAAATCCTTGTCACATTTTTATTTAAAGTAAAACTACCAGAAATTCAATCAACACTTCTAAGTAAGTGCCAAAATAAAACTAAGATGTGACACAAAATCCATCCCCAACATCCAAGATATTAAGTTCCAGCATAGTCTGCATAATCTCCCTAGAAACATGAAAAATGTTTTATATATGAAAGGTGAGCATACATGTATACTCATAAGGGAAAAACCAACGTCACCCCAGCACAAGTGGGGGACGTATACTAATTCCCGTTTGAGAAAAATAGTATAAAATCAAAAGCACCTAACAAGGTATACTATCCACCCCAACCTATCCAAAGAATGCTCCCAAATTAATGCAATTAAAGTATAGTAAATTAGTAAGTACATCAATATTTGGGTACCCAACACCACTTCCCCCTTGTTAAATGCTCATCCCAAATGACGAACTTCCTAACACAACCACACTCTTCCACAAGACCCACTGCCACAAACTACCTGCGCACACGTAGGCCACATACCACACCCCTATGCAAATAACTAGGGATACAACCACATCACATCATACTAATAAAAACCTAGGACATCACCAAAAACTCATCTTGAAAAAACCTGGGAAGAAGACCTCACCTGAGGAATCTTGGGCCTCATAACCACACCACAACCTACCCGAAGAGTCTAGAGAAACCAATGACAAGAAGAGGGAGCATAGAAGATACAATAACAATCCATCTGTCCTCCCAGTGGTATGTTATAAAAATACACCCTCCCCTATAACAATGGGGTGTTCATCACATAGTGCTCAACATGGGTGGGATCCGTATAGAAATCAAAAGGAACTGCGTGTATATATATAGGTACCAAACAGTCATTACAGACTATGGGTTTTCAAAACAATAACAAGACCACACCAAAACTTCCCTTGCTTCCAAACCTATATGAAAATACCACCACAAAGTATAGTCACTTATATATGTCAATAAATTAATGCCACTTCACTACTAGTCAAAACTCAAAACACACCCTAAGCCAATTAATTTAACCAGTTTTCACTCTTCATTTTCAATTTGTATATTTATTCCATACATAGACGAGAAAAAACCAAAAATAAAATTTTATAAAGAGAAGAAACCATACCAACCAATACCAAGGAAAAACAAAGAAGGAAGGGATAAGGTAAAAAAACCATTCTAACACCAATTCATAAAATAAGGGACTCTGGAAACACCAAGAAAAAGGACCACATAATGTAACACCATCCTTCTTCAAGATCTTACTACCCCTCCTTCCTATCAACAAATAAGCCCCCAACACAACTCATCACGACCCCACTCGTCAGCCCCACTGCACAATAAAACCACACCCAACAAACCCATAAACATTAAAATGACACAACCCAGTATTGCAACCCCACTACCCAACCACTGCCAAGATGCAGTCTCACTACATAACTAGTTCATCCATTACATAATCATCCAATATCTCATCCTGATATACCATCACACCACCCGTACTTCCCCATACACATAACCACAGTCCCAACCACAACACCACATGACCAGCAAAAAAACAAGGCCGAATAGAACCACACACAACACAAAACCACACCAACAAGGCAAGGTTTATTCAGATATTGAAAAAACTTCTTTAATTACACTAGATAAAATTGGGGTTATAAAAAAAAAGTTCAATACTCAGGAATACATTTGTTGAAACAAATATACGTGGTTAAATAATTTCATAATCACATTTCTGTTCACGGAGTATCAAAAAAAATTATTCACAATCCATACAAGTGCGCAAATAGAGAACACTAACAACCATCATTTTCAGAAGTCATAAAACCCATTAAGAAACAAGACATAGATCAAGGATAACATATAAAACAAAGAAATCATCATCATTTTGACATCCCCTTATTTATTAATTCTTATTATCTTCCAAAAATTTGGTTCAATAATATTCACAAGGGGACAAGAGTACAACCACCCCGCATGATGTAGAAAAGAAAGGGAGATGAAGGAATCCATACTTGGAATGATAGATGATCAACAATTATTCCTCCTATCAGAAAAATGGGGTCATTCTAATAATAAGGAAGAATAAAATGGAAAAACTAATAGACTGCTACAACATAGGAGCATAACTCCTTAGGGAAGAAAGGGTCTAGGTGCACTAAGAGAAAGCATAAGGGTTCAATGGAAGAGGGGATTTCACCTTTAGAAAGGCCAGATCCTAAATTTACTTGGGAAATTGTTTTAAAGTCCATTAAAGATGGATCACAATCAAGACCATGCAGATTAGGATCCAAAGTAATCATCCTGATTTTAGGAGATAAAAACCATTTTAAACGGCCCAAAAACTCATTAGATATGACATTTATCTCATTTAACTTCAAGGGAAACATAAAAAGGGAGAAACTAGAAAAATTGGGAAAAATAGGAAATGAATTACCAATGGGTGATTCATCGATGCGAATCACCGACATGATTGAGTCACTAAAAAATGAGCCTCCTACATGACTCAATGATAGTGAGTCATTGACACCATTCAATGATGCATGACTCACAGATTCCACTCACTGATGCCACACACTGACATCACTCACCAATGCCAGACCTACTGATGCCCTGACCTACCAATGCATTGAATTATTGAATCCATGGCCTTATGAAGCCCAGAGTCATTGATGTTATGTTAATGACGGTAACCTATTGAGGATGATCCTCCCATGTGACTCACCAATGAAAAAGCTATAAAAACTAGAAAGCATTTGAAATGAACTATTTTGGCCTCCAAGAACACCCCAAACACTTGATTTTGAAAATGTAATGTACCAAAGAGGTATGGCCCATTATAATATGATTATTTCATATCATGTATATGATTAATATTTGGTTGAAGTTGTTGGGAAAGTACATCCTAAAAATATTTTCATTCTTCCTAAAGTTGAATTTAATGTCATCATAATCATGTATTGGCATTGTCCACATTAATCCCCCCTAATTTTTTTATGAATTTAATTCAGTTTTGATATTCTAAAATGACCTAAGATCATATATCAATGTGAAAATATATAAAATATTCTAAATAGGATTTTATTTAATGTAGGGGTATTAATTCTCATTCACAAGGGGTTTTTATCTTAGATGGTTGGGGAGAAACTAGATATTGATGATATTCCCATTCTGACTGAATTAGTTTATGTCTCTCTAGAAGAGTTTCCTAGAATTCCACCAAAACATGATTTTGAGTTCTAAATATATCTCAAATAGTTCCACAACAATTTCAATGACACCCAACATAATTTTCCAAATCGAGCTGCATGAGTTGAAGAAGAAACTCCCAGAGAACATTGAAAAAGGATTCATTCAGACTAGTGTTATACCTGTGGATGAACATTTTTGTTTTTTCAAATAGAATGGATGATAAATTCAACTCGTCATTGTTTTTCTAGAGAATAAAATGATTATAAATAAGGAAAATTATCCCCTTCCCCATATAGATAACATGTTCGATCAATTACAAAGATATTAATACTTCTATATGATCGACCTTCATTAGGAATATCATAAATTAGGGGTCATGATAGAGGATACACCCAATAAAATATACCGTCTGAGGTATAGACACTATGAATATATAGTGATTCCTTTCAGTCTTTCTAATTCCCATACTATATTCATGGAATTAATGAATAGAGTCTTCAGTGGTTACCTTAATTAGTTTCTGTTATACTTTTTATATGATATTTTTATCAATTTAATTAGAAATTAAGAGAATGATGATCATATGAGAATTGAGTTAAAGACCATATATAAAGATATACCATATTTTTTTTAAAATATTGTTTTTTTCCAAAGTTTTCATTTATGGGTCATATAATCTCAAAAGATGGTATATCAGTAGAAACATCAAAGATGAAGGATATTGAATGTTGGAACAGACCATCTATGGTGGTTGAGAAGATCAGTGTAACTTGATATTTTTTATATTTTATTGATAATTTCTCATGACTATCTAATTGAATCACCAATTCAACTCTTAAGGGTTACATGTTCCTCTAGATAGATTAATCTGAGTAAAATTTCATGAAACTGAAGAGAATATTAGTCACCTCACCTCTTCATACATTACCCTATAATGGAAAAGGGTTTGTAATCTATAGTGTTGCATCCAATAAGCTATTGGTATGTGTTAATATACATAATGTTATGGTTATATCTTATTCCTTTCACCGATTGATGATTCATGAGAAAAATTTCCCAACTCTTGATTTGGAGTTAGCTACTATAATTCTTGCATTAATGATATTGAGTAATTATAATTATGGAGAAAGGTGTGATATATATATATATATACCGATCATGTATTTTTAAAGTATATAATCACACAAAATGAGTTAGACATTAACTAAAAAATATTGATAGAGATGATAAAAAATTTAATTATCAATACATTACCACCCTTGAAGAGAAAAGAAGATAACCAATGCATTGATTTTAAATGATTATGTAATCTTATCCACGATGAGGATAAAAAAAGATCCAAAATTTGTGGATTTATAAAGGATGGATATAGAATTCTATAAGGAATCATAAAATTATTATGTAGTTTAATGGAATGTTCATCCATCCATCTTAGTGATGATTAAATAGGTGTATAAGGAAGATGTTGAGCTTCAAAAGGATAAAAAATATTTCTATGTTTAACCTTGATCATTATGGGATGATAAATCTCAAGAACTGTGTATGTGTTTTTTAGATACTAGATGTGAAGAATGGGATATATATGAATATCATAGTTATATATTCTCTATTCATCTTGGAAGAATGAATATGTATAGAGATTTTAAAGAGTAATTCTGGTGGGATGGCATGTTGAGAGATATTGTAGAGTCAATATCTTAGTTATTGTTATTTTAGAATGTTAAGAATGAGGGAAAAAGTATAAGGGTATTTTAAATCCATTAAACATACCATATTGAAAATGGGAAAACAAAACATTGGATTTTTTTATTGTACTACCCAAAACATTTTAAGTGAATAATGCTTTATGGGTTATAGTTTATCGCCTTAAAAATTCAGAACACTTCATCACTATCATTGAATAATTATCTATTTATTAGATTTATATGATATAAATTAAGGTGTTGGTAATGTTTCTTAATATACCTCATTCCATTACATTTGATCAAGATCTGAAGATTATCACAATGTTTTAGAAATGTCTTCATAAAGATCATGATATAATGTTTTTTTATCGAACTGTATCATCCCCAAAAATATGGTCATTTTGAAAGAAAAAAATTAAACCTTGGATTATATTTGATTGATCATTTTTACTAGATTTAAAAGGTCCTTGGGATCATCACATTCATGTAGTTGAGTTTTCTTTCAATAGTAGCATTCACTTATGAATCCATATGAATTATTATGAAGACCTATACAGAAAGTACTATAGAACTCCAACATATTGTAAGGATGTTTTATAAAGAAATATAATGGGATATATGTTGGATAAATAAATTGATGAAAAGACTAGAGCCATTAAAAATATCATAAATGAAGCAAAAAGGTGGTGGGAAAGTTAACCTTACAATATTCATTGTGATCTAGAATTTGAAGTTAGTGACTAGGTGTTTCTAAGAATTTCTTTACTGAAGAAGGTTGTGAGATATGGGGAGAATGATAAACTAAACCCTAGGAATATCAGTCCATTTAAAATTAATTATTTTTTTAAAAGAGTTGTATTTAAGTTTTCCATTACACAAAACCTATATCATAATCCTGATGTGTTTAATGTATCACTTCTGAGGATATATATACCTGGACCTTCACCTCTACTAAACTCAGAGGTCACAGAGTTGGAGCATGATACTTCAATTAGGAAACAATAGTATATATTTAATTCCATAAAAATAATGTTCTATTAATCTTAACCACTCAATTGTTCAAGCTTTTTGTGGTGAAACCACAAGTTTGAGGATGATACGATAGAAATTTAGGATATAAAGAGGAAAAAATATCCTCATTTTCTTGTATCAGAATGAAAACTTTTATGGGAGAAACTCATTTTAATGGTAGAGGAATATAACCCCCAAAAATCTATGATGTATTATTTTTTAATAACATAATTTTCTTCAATATAAATCCTCACACACATCTCCATGTTTAGTTTGTGTTATACACAACACCATGTTCAACTTGTGTTACATGCAACACATAGTTTTAATAAAACCAAGATATATTATTAATGTAATTGTTTAATCATGATTATTGTAACCTTTATATTAAACATAGAGATATTAATAATAAAAAATATGTTTTAAATATTATGTATTACAGTTTTATATAAATAAAATATATAGATAAAAAAGAACTTAATTCAGAAATGTCTTTATATGTTTCTAAAATACTATTATCTCAAAAAAAAAATTTTAATTTTTTTTATAATAATAAAATTAATTATTCATAATTTTATGAAATTAATTTTTTAAAATAAAAATATTTTTTAAAATTAACCTGTCAATATTAGAATAGGGAAATGTTTTTATATTTTTCTGAAAATTTTCATTTTTTGATTAATAGTGAAAAATATGAAATTTTAATTTAAAATTATAATTATATTTTAAATTGGTATTAATATAAAATTTTATTGATTATATATTTATTAATCCAATATCTTTTCTTGGTACCATTTTAATATTGATTTTGGATATAAAAACATCTGGAAATTTTAAAATTTCTCTTTAAATATAAGATTCATCATCGCTTCTATGGTATTAATTTTAACATAAATATTACCTCATAAGTGAATTGAATTTGGATAAATTGAATAAATATTTGGAATCAGAATAATTTACAATTTCAAATATGTTCAACTTAATTATTCACCTAAATAAATAGTGAAAATAGTAAAAAATTATTTAGAATGGTTAAGGTAAAAATTTATTTAACTAGAGTTAAAATAAAACTATAATGGAAGAAAAGTAACCAAAACATGTACAAAACTGATTTTATAAACATATTTATAACTTATCACTTCTCTGATCATGTTTGGTTTATTCTGGGAGCCTGGTGGTTGGAAGAAACATAGGTACACCTAACTCCTGTCAAACAATTACATGGGTGGCACTCAGATCACTTATAAATAGACTCTGATTCTCCTAACATATTCACAAAATTAAATAATTTATATTAGTAAAATTAATTCCCAAATAATATCCCCACTTACCTATCCTAATCAAAGATTCATTAGTTCAGACATAAAGGTATCCTAAGAAGGCATTTGGTGTGAACCTATGGAGGATACAAGAAGAAGAGATAATGGTCATCAATGAGCATTTTAATTTTATTTCTTTATCAAAATAATTTAATTAATTTCATAACATGGTTAAATAATATCATCATTCTCCAATATATAATGATATTTTTTACAATAATTTCATTACCTACTATAGTCTCAACTTCCATCAAATTTGTTTTGAAATCGTTGTTCGTGTGTACGGCGGACTACAACCATAAGAATCGATGCAGTTCATTTTACCATTACCACCTACCCATGATGGAAATAATGAAATATTTATTGTTTTAATACGATATATATGTGTTGTTATTATGATTATATAATTATTAAATCACACATAACTTTATATTTTTCTCATTTTGGGAATACAATAACATCATTTGTGTGTACAACAGACTAATGCATTGAAAAGTGATGTGATTCGATAATGATTAAAATGGAATGTAATAATAATTAGTTTAATGAAAATATAAAATATATATGACATAAAATTTATTCATCATTGACAATATATCATTAAAATTTACTTCTTTCAATCCTCTAAGATAATGAAAACAACGTTCATGCTTATGTACGATCTACCCTATCTAAGAATGGTGAATTTTATTTTCTATCACTAAATTCTATAATTTAATATAGATACATATATACTAAATGTATATGATATGAAGAGAATTTATTATATTATTGGTGTGATTAAACAATGATATAAGGAGTATAAAAAATAATCAATCAAATAATACATAATGAACAAAGTAGTTATTCCCCGAAACATGAATTCAACATTGAATTTTTAATAAAAGTGTAATAAAATTTCATAATAAAATAATATATTCAATGATATAAATATTTACTATTATGTACTAGATTTATAAAAAATATATATTTATTATACATGAGGTTTGAACATGTACGATGGATGTCATGACTTATGGTAATGGGTTTTTGTCTCAATTTTCCTTCATTGAGACATATGTCATGTTATACACCTATATTATTCTACATGATATATATAGATCCCCTTTGAGATATAATAACATCCATTTATGTTCTTTGTGATATTTTATGTTTCAATTTATTTTATTCCTTCACGGGGCCTATGATTCAATGTTATCAATTTTGTACTAATATTATCTTATTGTCCCATCATTTATCAGGGTTGATTATGATTATGTTTCCAATGATAAAATATATTGATCCATCTATGAGGAATCTTATGGTATTTAATCCTTAATGATCATGAAACGAGAATACAAGTTTTCCCTTCATTGTCATCTCTTTATGTGACACCCCGAAATTAATTATAAATATAATAATAATAATATGTTGTTTTTAATTTGTATTATTATTATTATTTTTTTTTGTTAAATTTTGGTGCAATCCAAAATAAATGATTGCAAAATAAAATAAGAAACATTTTATTCAACAGAATCACTGATACATTACATTGATGCAAGAGATTTCAATTACTCAGGGAAACTCATTTCAAGACCTACTAGAAGAAACAGAAGGGTACCCAACATCACAACAAATACCTATTAAGTATCCCTCATACCTTGAATACATCAAAAAATATAAGGAAATAGTTCAAAGAATAGAAATAATACATAGATTCATTGGAATGTAGGGCACCATCCACTTAAAGCAATAAAATGAACTTTGATATTTTGAATACCTTAGATGGGTATATATATACGACTTATTTGACCATTGTAAAAAATTGTAGAAGTTGGATTTTTTTAGTGGATATTATGTTTCAATTGTTGGATGTTTTAAAAAATCTAAAAAATGAATTTCAAATAATGTTCACAAATAATGAAACTAATGATATATGATGTCAAAATTATTATTTATATTTTTAAGGGAATATAATAAATATAATAAATATTTTTTATCTATTAGTAGGATTATATATACATATATATATGTAGATAAATAAATTTTCCTTATGGAATTTCAATTCTCAGAAATAGGGTAATGGTTAAATTATTTATAATAATTAAAATTAGGTTTTAAAATAGTGTATATAAATACATAAATATGAAATTATAATTTATAGTTTTAAAATTATAAAATTATATTAGAATAAAATTTATAAAAATATTAATTTTTTTAAAATTACTATTTTATTGATAATAAAATGTTTAACTATGTAAATATGGTGTTTTTAATTAGTGTAAATGAACAATATTCTTATAAGATTAGATTATAAAATTATTTTCATTTTGAATTTAAATTTATATAATGTTAATGTATATATATTTAACGATTTATTTCTATAATGATAATGATATAATAATAATAATAATAATAATAATAAAATGAAATGGAAATGAAAAATAGAGAGTACACGACCTTTGATTCCCTGGTTGTGACAGGCTCGGTAGGGAGGAGTCAACATAGGGTGTGTAAAATCACGTCGAGGGTCTGCATCACAAGATAGTGTGGGCTATCTTGGGTTTATGGGCGATTGGGGGGATTTGAGTCGAGCACACAATGGGCGATGAGGGTGATGGGTGTCTCAATGATTAAGGAAGACCAATGATGAGTTTTCAATCAATGGTGTGTCGATGTCTTCTGTGGCGTATGGAGGTTTCAAGTGGGAGCATATATCCGTGGGATTTCAAAAGTCCTTGCTACATCAATGGGTTGCCGATCTATCTAGATCTAAGGTTATTTGTAGTTAGGATTTGAATCTTTGATAAGGTATGTGCTCTGTTCGTGGTCTTTAAATCCTTGATAGGCAGGTTCCCTATTTTTCTTTTTAGGTGATTTTTTCAGTTTTCATTGTCGACACTACCTGTTGTTTTCAATTTGGTTTCTCATTTTTTTTATCTCCATTCAAGTCGTTTTCATTTAACTATTTAATTATTATATGTGATTAAATTGTTGTTTTCTATTCATATTTTTGATTACAAATAAATCTTGGAATGATTTTGGTCCGTTGATAGAATTATGCCCAAATCATACATGTTGTTTTGGTTTTTTTAAATATGTAAATGTCTCCAGCACTGGTCCTAATTTGTTTCTATCTAGATGAATATGAATACACAAATAAGGTATTTAATTGGTTTTCCTATGTCGCGGTATGCAAAATATTGATAAATGCTATAAACATATGCAAATGAAATGGGAACAACCAATTTTGTCAGTCTGGGAGATTGTGTGCCCAACACACTGTCCTTCATTATCTATCTGCCACCACACTTTTACCTCAGTTACAGATTGTATTGGTACAATGGTAAGTGTAAGTTATAATTATTTTTTATACACATATAAACCTCAATATTAACATTTCAAAAACTCATATAGAGTTGTGAAACCTGTTTGGGTAAGGGAAATTATATACCTATGTTTATTCTTTCAATTGTTTGCATCAAAAGGTTTCATTGGATTTATTCTACCAATGTTATCCATAATTACCATCATAAGGGATTAAATTATTTTCCATTGATTTTTTAAACATTTATATATATATGTATATATATGTAATATATATATGTATATATATATGCATAAACATGTAAAATCATATCTTTCTAATCTAATTTTTATACACAAAGTGTTTTTCTTGATTGAAGGTTATGTTTTCTGAATCTATTCATTGTAAGGGTTTGTTTTTCTTCATTATCATTATGAAATACCCTCATATACATTTTTTTTATATATATAGTTATATATATATATTAATCCAAATCTTATTTAGGTTTTCATATGATTTATATTAATGATTAAATGATGTTTTGGAGGTATAAAATACTTGTAAGGACTTATTAAACCTCATTTTATTATGGAAAAACCATATATACACTTTTTTTATATATAGTTATATATATATTTCTATCCTAAACTACTTTAGGTTTTCTAAATATTGATTACCGGTATTTAATTGATGTTCATGATGTGTATAACACATTAAAGGGTTTTAGAAGTGATGATCTTGGAGTTTTCTAAATTCATATATTTATATTTGTATACACGGTTTTGGATAAATTGAATACTCAACCTATTTTAAGATTCTTTTAAAAGGATAAACAATTATTTTAAAAACGATGTTTCCCTACCCACATATTTTACTTAAGGATTCTTTTTATTCTCTATTTATTTATGAAAAACCAATATATATATATATATATATATAAATGTATGTACTATTTAATAATTATATGTTAATCTTGTTTTCATTTAAAGATGTTTTTAATAGCATTATATTTTCTATTATTAAATGTTTTGAATGTTTTATAAATGATTAGATAAAAAATAAAATTTATGTTTGGAAATAAATATATTTTTATATACATATTTATGTTCACCTTTTTAAAGGTTTTAAATATTTAAGTCAATCCATGAATTTAATGTTTTCGATTACATGGCCTAATTATATGTGTGATGATGAATACTAATTTATAATTACAAACAATTAAAAAACCTCATTTTGTTATTGTGTGCCCATAATTTTGAAAGGGATCATAACCTTGTTATCATTACTTGCATATATCCCAATCTATAATTTTAGGATAAATGGTTGGAATTATCTTTTTTTAATACAAATATATATATACATGAAAAAACATATATAGTGAAGTGTGTTTAATTATTTTCTTATGCATCAATATATGACATGGAATTAATGTTTTACATTTATAAATATTAAATTTTAATTCATAATTAATCTTCCACAATGAATACTATTTATTATTAATGTTTATAATTTAATTTGATTGACACTTCCATTTATCAGTGTATGGTTTAGACATGAATTATAAGTATCTTAAATTCAAAAACATGTATTTTTGTATATAAAATGTTTACTTTCATGAAATCAAGGTTTTGGATTTAAGAGTTATTATTTTATGTTACCAACCTAAACAATCTATTATTTTATTTTCACCAGTTATCATCAAATTCAAAAAAGCATGTCTTTTTGTCCATACATTTCATTGATAAGTTTGATATTGGAATTTTCCAAAGTATAAGTGAAAAACCATGAAATATCTAGATTAATGTTTACATTTATTATATGATTCATTTCAATTATGAATATAGATAGTTATTGCTGGTTCGGGATATATCATTTATGATAATATATGGATTAAGAAAAAAAAATTCCAAGGTGTTATGTGACACTTTGGATCATTTAATGAATTTATTTCATCTATGAATAAGATTTAAATAAATCAAAGTGGAATGGGACACTTTGGTTTGTTCAATGAATTCACTTCACATGGGATAAAGATTGCAATACATTAATGTGGTATGTGACACTTTGATTTAAAGAAATAGTTTTATTAGAGATATTAGGAATACAGAGGACTTGTTATGTGATGGATGATGCCCTTTATAGCCTCTAGAATCATTGTCAGGTCTCATGAGACAAACTAGGTTTTGGAATGAGGCGCTAAAGAAATTATTATGTATTGTCCTCACACAAGGCCTTGAAGAATGTTTATGATGTCCCAAATTATTCATTCCCTCATTATGTTAATAGTGTGTAACCAACCATGTGATTATTCGAATAGTAGAGTATACTTGGTTATGAATATTTTACTTATAATTATTGTAGTAGATGCACATGGCATAATGATGTAAGTACTTATAAAATCATTTATAATGAATGTTTATCATATATTTTCAGCAATCTAATAAAAAAGTTAGAAATTAATCTAAATTTCATGAATTTAATTTTATGTGATAAGTGATTTATGATATTCTAAGAAATTATAATTTAATGTGCTAATTTGTACATGCACCATTGCATGTCACCCTTAATTTAGTCTGACCAACTTCTGACTTATATGCACCATTCCATTCAATTTTGTACAAGCAAGTATATTTTGAAATGTATTTCACTTGTAGCCTTTAAATAAATATATAATTATTGTGTATGATATATACCTAAAAATTATATCTAGTAACATTTGAAAAATAATGATGATGTACTACAAGAAAAGTTATTTTATTTTTAGAGAATTTTTTTATAATTATGTTTTTAAAAAGGATTTTTTAAATTATTTTTTAATCCCCATACTGAGAAATTTAAATGCTCTCCCTATGTTTTAAATTTATTTTATAGGATTATTAGATTTTTAAGCTTTGAGTTATTCTATGTAGTATTATTATTATGCAGTTCATATCATACATTTTTGAAGAAAGTAATAGTTGAATCTGGCTTTATAGAACCTAGACCAGGAAGATCCTCTATTATGAGATGTGATGTGTAATTTTATCAGCATATTTTTATAAAATAAATTACACACCATGTTTTAGGAACATGATCCGGGTTTCTCGGGGTAGGGGAATTAATGTTGGCATCTAAGGCACAGTCTAGAAAATTATGGAAAATTAGAACAAAACTAAAATTTTAGCTATGCTTTGTTGAGGAGAAATTTTTCATAAAATTTTCTGATGGAAGGAAAGTAAACAAAAACAATTATTTTGCCTCTCCATACTGAGTCACTAGAAACTATAATTGTAAAATCATGTTTTGATGACCTTGATCCCTTTTTAAACCTTCATTTGACCTGAAAAAATCATTAGCACGTATCGAACACTCATATTATAATTCACATACCTCACGGATTGGGCTTTGTTTATTTCAACATGGTGCATGATCAACTCCCATTCTATGCACATTTAGAAATGTACATAGAGGTCCTCTTTAAATGTTTTAGCCTAGCTGATAGTTTTCAGTCCTTGGGGGATTTCCAAGAATCTTCTACAGAGGGTGACTTCCGCACAACATATCTATGTCAAATATTTCCCTATAGTCTATATGGTTGAGTTAGAGACCTTTAAATTCTCCAGTCTATATGGGTAAATCACCAACACCGGTGGAACTCATGAAGGGACATTAAGGTGGATGTCAAAAATTCAATGCTAGTAAGATTGTGAGAGTACGATCGAATTGTGAGGAAAAAATTATTTTGAGGGGGAAAAAACGTGACCCCCAAACCTATTTAAAAATGTGTTAATTATATTTTTTTAGTTATTAATATTAATATTATTTTTTTTTGTTTAATATTGGTTCTATTCAAAGTAAATTCTTGCAGAATAAAATAAGAAACATTTTATTCAATATAAACAATGATATATAACATTGAGGAAAGAGATTATAATTACTCAAGGAAACTCTTTATAGGAAGTAATAGAACAAACATAAGGCCACCCAACATCACAATGAGACTGATTATGTGGCCATCATCCCTTGAATCCACCAAAAAAATGAAACAGTGAGAAGAATATAAATAATAAAGAGAGTCAATAGAATGTAGAGCACCATCATCTTAAAGTAAGAAAATTATCTTCGATATTTTGTATACCTTAGACGAGTATATATATACATGAATTATTTCACCACTGTAAGAAAATGTGACTATTGTGTTTTTTAGTAACCGTTATGTTTCAACTGTTGGATGTTTAAAAAAAACTAAAAACTGAATTTAAAATAATGTTTAAAAATAATGAAACTAATGACAGGTGATATTGAAATTATTATATGGAAAAAGTTTAAAGGGAATATAAAAAATAAAAGAAATATATTTTTAACTATTATTAGGAATATATATATATGTAGATAAATAATTTTTTGTATTGAATTTCAATTCTCAGAAATTGGATAATGGCTAAGTTATTTCATAATAATTGAAATCAGTTTTTGATATATCATATATAAATAAATAAATATGAAATAATATTTTTTAATTTTAAAACTATAAAATTTGATTAGAATAAAAATTACTTAAATTATTATTTTGTTTAATAATAATATTATTTTATTCATAATACGATGTGTCATTACACAAATAGGGAGTTTTTAATAAGTGTAAATGATTTTTTTACAAATTAGATTATATAATTATTTTGGTATTGAAATTAAACTTATATAATTTTTACCTATATATATTAAAAAATCTATTTATATGATGATAATGATATAATAATAATAATAAAATGAAATGGAATTGAAATAAAAAGATAAATGTGGTCTGTGATTGCATGATCATGACAGGTAGGGTAGGGAGGAGTCGACCTAGGGTGTTCAGAATCTCATCGAGGGTTTGCATCATGTGATTGGGTAGGCCATCTAGGGGTCATTGGTGATGGGGGGCATCGAGTCGAGAATGCTAGAAGAGATGAGGTCGATGGGTGTCCTGACGATGAAGGAAGACCACCGACGATGGTTCAATCAAAGTCGAGTCAGGGTCCTCTGTGGCACATGAAGGTTTCATGATGGATCTTAGATCCTCTGGCTTTCTAAAATCCTTATATCATCAACGGGATCTCGATCAGTCTAGATTCTAGGTTCTTCACGGTTAGGGTTTGGATGTTCAGAAAGTAGGTCCCCTATTCGTGGTCTTCGAATCCTTTATAAGTAGGTTCCCTTATTTCTCCTTTTAGATGTTTTTGTCTTATTTTCACTATGGAAACTACCTATTGTTGTCAATTATGTTGCCAACATTTTTTATCACCACTGAAATCATTGTTATTTGACTATTTAATTATTCTATGTGATGAAATTGTTGTTTTCTATTATTCTATTTGACTATGAACATAGATTGGAATTATTTTGGTCCATTGATAGAATTATGTCCAAATGAAACATGATGTTTTGTTTTTATAATCTGTCAATATTTCCAGACCTAGTCATGTGCCGTTTCTGTATGGAATATTATGAATACAAAAATAATGGATTTATTTGGTTTTCTTATGTCTCTGTAGGCACAATAGTTTTAAGTTCTATAAAAATGTGCAAATAAAATGGGAAAAACCCAATTTTGTTAGTCTAAGAGAGTGTGTACCCAATACAATGTCCATCCTCATCTGTCTGCCCATCACACATTTACCATAGGTGCATATTGTTTTGGTACTAAGTTAATGGATATTTTATAATTATCTGCTTTCTATTATACTATTATGAACCTCAATATTATCATTTTAAAACTCATATAGAGTTGTGAACATGTTTTAGTAAGGGAAATTATATACCTGTTTTTATTTGTTCAATATTTTCGGTCAAAAATTTTTATTGGTCTTATTCTACCAATGTTTTCCCTAATTACCATCATAAGGGATTAACTTATTTGAAATTTATTTGGTAAACTTAAATATATTTGTATATATTTTTAATATATATGTATATATATACATAAACATGTAAAATCATATCTTTCTAATCTAATTTTTATACATGAAATGTTTTTCTTGATTCAAGGATCTGTTTTCTAATTCAATTAGTTATAAGGGGTTGTTTTTCATTTTTTTCATTATGAAAAATCCCTATATACATTTTTGTTTGTATACGGTTATATATATATATATATAGATTTTAATCTAAATATGATATGGGTTTTCATAAGATTGATATTAATGATTATCTAATGTTTTTGAAGTATATAATACTTGTAAGGATTTATTAAACTTGGTTTTAATTATTGAAATCCCATATATACACTTTGTGTATATATTGTTTAATACAACCTTCAATCTTAAACTACTTTAGTTTTTCCAAATGATGATTACTAGTATTTAATTAATGTTTATGATGTGTATAACACTTTCCAAGGTTTTCTAAGTGATGATTTTGGAGTTTTTTAAACTCATATATTCATATTAACTTATAGGGTTTTGTATAAATGGCATACTCAACCTATTTTAAGATTCTTTTTATGGGATGATCAATAATTTTAAAAAGGATGTATCTCTACCTGAATATTTTACATAAGGATTCTATTTATTCTCTATTTATTTATTCAAAAAAAAATATATAGAAGTATGTACAATTTCATAAATATATAACAATCTTGTTTTCATTTAAGGAATATTTTAATGGTATTAGAATTGAAATGATTTTATGATTTTAATGTTCTATAATTTATTAGATAAAAAATAACATTTATGTTTAGGAATAAATATATACGTATATACATATTTATTCTCACCTTTTTACACGTTTTACATTTATAATTAAATCCATGATCTTAATGTTTTCGATTACATGGCCTAATTGTATGTGTGATAATGAATACTAATTTATAATGGAAAACAATAACAAAACTATGTTCTTTTGTTGTGTGCCCAAAATTTTAAACGGAATCAGAACCTTGTTATCATTACATACATACATGCTAATTTATAATTTTATGATAAAAGGTTAGAATTATATTTTATTTAATACATATATTTATATACATTCATAAACAAAAATAGTGAAATGTATTTAATTATTTTCTTATTATAAATATCTCACATGGAATGAATGTTTTACAATTTTAAATATTATATTTTAATTCAAGATGAATCTGCCACAACGAATAATATTTATTAATAATGTTTATGATTTAATTTGATTGAAACTCCCATTTATCATGGTATGGTTTAAACATGAATGATAAGTATCATAAATTCAAAAACATGTATTTTTGTATATAAAATGATTATTTTCATGAAACAAGTGTTTTTTATTTAAGAGTTATTATTTTATCTGACCAACCTAAAGAATCTATTATTTTATGTGCCCCAGATATCATCACATGTGAAAAATCATGTCTTTTTGTCAATGCATGTCATTGATAAATTTGATATATCCATAGCCCAAAGTATAACTGATAATCCATGAAATATTTAAATTGTATTTTACATTTATTATATGATTTAATTTATTTAGGAATATAGAGAGTTATTGAATGTTTGGGATGTATCTTTTATGATAATATATGGATTAATAACTAGACATTCCCAGGTGGTATGTGACACTTTGGATTGTTTAAGGAATTTATTTCATATATGAATAAAATTTAAATAAATCACAATTGTATGGGACACAATGGGTTATTTAGTGAATTCATTTCCCCTATGATAAATACTAAAATAAATCAAAGTGGTATTGGAAACTTTGATTTAACAATATATTTTTATTTTATATATGAGGAATGCATAGGTTGTATTATGTGATGGGTGATTTCCATTATAGCCTTTAGATGCACCGTTAGTTCTCATGAGACAAACTATTTATTGGCATGAGGCCTTGAAAAAATAACGATGTATGGTCTTAGCACGAGGCCTTAACCTAATTTTTATGATGTCCATAATTATGCATTCCCTCATTATTTGATTATTATTTAACCAACCACATGATTCTTCGACTAGTAGAATATCATTGGTTAGGAATATTTTACCTATGATTATAGTAATAAATTCACATTCCATAATGATGTAAGTACTTAACGAATCATTTATAAATAAATTTTATCATCTATTTTCAGAACTTTAATAAAGATTTTATAAATCCATCTATCATTTTATGAATTGAATTTTCTGTGATAATTGATTTATGAAATTATAATAATGTATTATTTCATGTGCTAATATGTACCTACACCCTTTCATGTCACCCTTAATTTAGTTTGATCAACTCCTGACTAATATGTAGGATTCCATGCATTTTTGTACAAGTATGCATATTTTGAAATATATTTTATTTTTATCCATTAAATAAATATATAAATTATTGTTTATGAGATTTCCCAAAAAATTATTTTTGTAAAATTTTAAAAACAATGATGATGTACTGTAAGAAATGTTGTTTTATTTTAAGAAATTTTTTATAGTTATGTTTTTAAAAAGGATTTAATTAGATATTTTTAAATCCCCTTACAGGGGATTTTAAATTCTTACCCTACATTTTTAATTTATTTTTAAAGGATTAGTATATTTTACAGCTTTGAGTTATTCTCTATGGTGATTTCACTATGATGTTCATCTCGTATAGTTTTGAAGAAATAATGAGTTTTATCTGGTTTTCCATAAACCAGAGTGGTAAGATCCTCTTTGATGAGTTCTGATGTGTAATTTTATCAGTATCTTTTTATAAAACAATTACACACAATGTTTTAGGCATTGACTCCGGGCTTCTCGTGGTCGGGGCATTACACTTTATGTTTAAAATTTATTGTTTTACCAAAAATCATATATTCGGTTGATAAATTTTCTTCTTCTGAATCCATTTTTTATTAAAATGTTTTTAAATTGTTTTAAAAAGTTTTTTTCAAAGTGGAAGGTATATTTTTCTCATGAAATGTTTTAAATTACACTAATAACACATAATTATATGTTTTATTTTCTATTTTTATAGAAAAGGATTCCAAAAAATTTTATATTTTAAAATGTATTTTTCTAATCAAAAAGTTTATTTTCCATAAGAAGTGTTTTAAATGATATCTTAAAATCATTTCCTATATTTGGTGATATCCATTCATGTAACCTACTCATAATTGGAGATATCATCCAAGGATATCATTCTTATTATTTCTATGATTGGTATACATTTTTATGATATGAAATTTATGAGAATATTTTCTCTTTAGCAGATTATATAATGAGGATTAAATTATTAGAACCGCTTCATTTCATGAGTTCTGATATGATAAAATAATTATGAAGTATATATCATTCCAATAGGTTATGATAATATGAAACTTTTATGATGACCATTTCATTTCATGGTTTTTTATATGATGAATGGTTATAATCTTATTGCATACATAAATATGGTCTTACTTATGAGTTGGGTGGGACTTATATCTACCTCCAATTCATTGGTTAAATATTTAATCCTCATGAGATAGATAGGAATAAAATGGAGAGAGAACCTAGTTTAGTAATTTAATCTTTCCTCTACAATGGTCTTGATAGTTACCCATTACTTATATGAGGGTTTTGGAAGTGAACCGATTGAAATATGAAAGCTTTAGGAGCGAGCCTTGAATATTGGGAAATGATTTTCCATTATTAAATCTATTCCACAAATTCCATGTCTTATGAAAATTTTATCCTAAAATGGATAATTTTTGTTGATTTTTTTATTATTAATTTCTTTTGAACTACCAATATTTATTCTTTAATTTAATATTATTGTCTTTTTTACATAGGGAATGGTTTTAAAATATTATGAAAATATTCTACCACACATATTCTCATGATATGCTAAGGGATATCACTTGTTTAACCTTATTGAGAATATTAGCTAACCCTTGATAATGATTTATTTTCCAATGTTATGAATATAAATATTATCAATGATATGATTAATATGGGTTTTACTTATTATGAACAATGTAAGGGATGATATATCTTACTAATGGATTAATTGTTTTTCTGTATATGTTTCCAAATGCACTAAACCTAAACAAATCTAGTGGGGATCATAATGTTATGTAATGATTTTTTATCTAAATGTAATAAATATGTATGATAAAATTGGTCCATAATAATCCCTACCTAAATACCTTCAAATCATACCTCACAACATCATATAGGTCCTAGTATGACTAGAATCCAACATCTAGAAGGCTTGAGTTATATGAAAAAAGCGGCCAACAGAAGAAATGGTGTATGTTCTTACCAAGTATTCTCATTTTATATTCTCCAAAAAAATATTACAAATATTATATAAAAATAGTTTTATAATTTTATATATATATATATTTAAAATACATTAATATTTTTATATTAATGTTATATAAATTTTCTATTTCCATCTAAACTAAAGAATGTTGAGAACATCACTTATGTCCATGTATGTTCTATCATTGCCACATCACTATGTAGTTTATATTTAATCAATGGTTTAAAATGGATGGTTATATAGATGTAATTAATGAATATATATGTTATCTGTTGAATAATTATGATTATAGAAATATAATATAACAACTACCTTCTTAAAATTTCATCTTCTGTAAAATTATTTTGTCACTCATGCTTACTTGTGGAATTCCAACTCCATGAAGGGATATTCCTTTTTTCTATTTACACTTAGAATGGAAGATTATCAAATAGTATATAATCAATAAACATTATATTAATGAAATTATATTCGTTTTAGAGATTTTGGAACCATTTCATAGTTGATTTAATGGATGATAACATATCAACATAATTTTGGATAAATTGATTGAATAACCTTAAGTTATCGACTGAATAATGAACTATTAAATATTTGGACTCAAAATTATTATAAAAATTCCATTCTAAATGCAATATAGATTATAAATATTCTTATTTATTCATTTAATATATTTAACTTTATTATATAAGAGGATCATACATATTCGACTAAGAATAGATCCAAGGTAAGTGATTTCTCATATCAATTACCCTTCTATGAGATTTATTCCATTTTAGCCACATATTTTTTATCTTGGGTATAAAATAACAAATGGATATCCATTAATATAAATTTATATAATCAACTGTGTTTTATAAATCAATTTCAAGTTTTTTTCAATTTCAAAATGATTTAATATATGTATATGTCATAATGTATTTTTCATCAAAATGCTATTTTAAAAGTATTAATTTTTTTCACCCATTTTTCTTATTTATCTATGATTATTAATTTTTTTAATATATTTGATATAAAAAATTTTCATTCAATTATCTAGTAAATATTTTTTTATTTACATTATGAAGGTTTTAAATGTGGGATGGATTTTTTCAAATGGTTTTCTTTTAATATTTTTACAAAATTGTTAATGGAAAATAATTTTCATATAAAATTCACGGAAACAATTTCTAGAAAAAATCCTAATCATTATTTAAGTATAATAATATATAATATTTCATTTCATGTTAATAAAATTTCCTTTTCTCTATTATTTGGGGAATCTTTTTTGGATTATATAATGAATCATTGTATCCATAATTTAACATGAATCTGAAATTTCCCTCTACATATGTGTCAAAAAAACAATTAATGAGTTTTTCTAATGTAAATGAAATATTTTATTTCTTCTATTTATGTTATGGTTCAGGGATTTTATTCACGATGAGGAGTGAGACCTATATATCTCACAAATGCACTGGGTAATGATTTTGTTCTTTTGTTAATACCTGTTTGTCTAACAATATTGGTTATTATATTTATAAGGTTTCATGTAACAATGATTTTAAGTGTGATATGAAGATGATGTACAATGGAATGATATTTATACTCATGGAAATGAGTTTTCATGGAAGCATTTTTATTTTAAATTTTAAAAAATTGATCTTATTTTTTTGAAAAGTTTATGACCCTTTTAGAGGTGAAAGGTATATTTTTTATGAGATAGATATTCATGGATTATAAAACTTCCTAATAAAACCTTAGGATTCTGATTTTTCCTCAATGTTTCATTGTGATATGTTTTTTTTGAAATATTTAGGAAAATAATTTTATTTCATGGGTGATTAAATTATTAATGAAAATAAATTAGTACCTATAAAAATGAAAAAGTTATAATGGGTTTCCAAAAATTTTCAAATATATTATTGATTTTAAATTATTTATCTCTCCCATTTTGAGATTTTTTTATGATCCTATTTTAAATAAATATGGAGTAATAATTAGTAGAAACTATGTGTATAACTTAATGATAGAAATTTTCCTATAAAAAAGATAGTGTATATTGAGGAAACTAGAGTGTGTACTAAAGAATATTGTTTTTCAGAATAAAGATGACATTGAGTGTTTTTGTTCCATATGTTATGTTATTTTTTATAAATATCTAAATTTAAACTGAAAGTATCCCTAAAATTTAATAAAGTGACATGATTTTTATATATCAAAAAATAATATGTTGATAATGTTATAGAGTGTTATAGTTAATATTAAAGAAATGGTTTAGAAACTTTTGAGGTTATGAAGAATAAAACGTGGGTACATTAAGTGATTAAATAATATCATGGGTTAATAGGATTATTTTTATCACATGATTTAAGGTAGAGATAAAAATTTTTAGGATTAATGTGATTTGAGTACTTTGGGATCCATCTACTTATTATTAAATGGCTTTATATATATATCACCCTTGATATTACTTTTTTTGTAGTTAAAAATTTATTTGAGGTAAAATATAATTATATTTCATCGCCATATTTTGAAAGGTATTGATAACCATTAAGGATAATATAATATTTTATCTTTAGGTAAATATGGTTAATTATGATAAATGGGTTATTACATTTTGGTAAAAAGAATTTATTGTAAAAAAACAGTTGAAATTAAATGCGACCTGGGGAATTAGTTATTAAAGTTATTATTAAAAATTTCACTATACTAGGAACAATATATGATGAATGTAAATATAAATATTATTAGCTAATGTGGGATTTTTATTGATGAATATATGATTAAATTTTACTTTTATGAAAATTAAATGTATTTATAGAAATTATTTTCATATACAAATATTATATGATCATGGAATAAAATATTTGTGTATTTAAAATTATGCTTGATTAATATTGATAATAGCTAAATGATAAATTGATCTCGGAAGAATAAATGAAAAAATATTTCTATTTTTCATATTTTTACATGATCATACATGATTTGAGTTGATCTTTAGGTGCTATTGTTTGGTGTTTTTTATCAATAAAATATTTCATCATATAATGTTTTATGAAAATTTGATATTTTTTATTTTTACTTTCATTTTTTAATTAATCATTAGAAATAATATGAATAACTTCTCTTAATTTTTGGTAACTTATTAATCATTAAAATTAAATTTCAGTTCTTAGTAGAAGAAAAATTTATCTTCAATATTCACTAATTGGAGTAAGAGATGATATTGAAATAAAAACCAGTCATATCATAATGGCAGGATGATATTAGACTTATGTAGTTAAAAAAAATCTATATATTTTCTTAAAATCACTATCTTGTGGGTAAAATATATTCTCAAATCTATCTAATTTTATGTGTAATTTAATAATAAAATATAAATTTATTCTTCATGAAACCCATAAATAAGAATGAGTCCTATTTAGAGTCAAATAATTTATAAAATAATATGATTCTAGAAATTAATCATGAAAAATGTATTCCTGATAACATCTATATCTTATTCTATTTCAATGTTATGATCAGTTCAATTTGAGAGAATAAAATTGCCCTTTTATGTTTGAAATTTCAATAGGGTATATTGTGCAACAACCTAGGATTTTAGAATTTATTTTCATTAAATAATATATTCAATAGAATGTGTCATGTATAACATAGTGCATAAAATTTCATTGATATACTGTAGAGATATCATTTCATAAATATGATCATTATGAACTAGTTTTTTGTTTGGTGAGTATGTACATGAAATAAAATATAATGATATATAAGTATATATTTTTTCACTAAAAAATTAAATAATCAATCATAAATTTATTATAAATGGGATAAAAAATTAAGACAAAATATTTTTATGTAAAAAAGAGATAATTTTTATTAAACTATTTTCATGTGCGCAATGTACTATTTTCTAAATATTATAAATTAATCACTATTAATAAATGATTATAATGAATTGGGTAGATTGAATATTAGATGGAATGAATTAATGTTAATTTAATTATGGTTATTAGGATGTATAGAGAATAGAGTAATTTTATGATTCAAAATTACATTTTCATGGAAAATAGTTAATAACATTTTCTACTCGAATATTATAAATAATTCCAAAATATTATAATTTTTTTAATTTATTCTGAAATCTTTAAAACCCAATTGGATTATACTGATTTTGTTTTGTTTTTTCTGAAAATATTGATTTTAAAATGAATTGCAAAAATTTTATATTAATTTAAAATTATTATTTATTTTGCTTAAACAAATTATATTAAAAGTATCATTATGAGTTTTATTTCTTTTTAGTAACATGAGATAAATTTAATTATACATTATAGTCTATTTTTAGATTCAAATTTATTAATGAAATCAAAAAATAGTAAATAAATAGAGGAGGGGACCAAACAATGCATTACTAAACTCAACAAGAATTGTAAGGGTAACAAGTGAGAATGAATAAAAATATAAACAAAAAATAATCATTATCTAGATAAGTATCACATTTATAACCCCAGTCATATTATTCAATCAAAGAGCTAATCCTATTATATTTATCCAAAAACCCCCAACCAGTGGAGTCTATAATGTACTTGTCATGCATTAAAGATTTGAATAATCCATTGTAAGCCTGATTTTTATCAAAATGACATCTTTCCCCTTGTCCTTTGTCTACATTGTGTATATAAAAATCTAGAACATAGTACCATGTAATCCTTATATTGGCATGAATCATCTCCCCATATAAAAATTATTCTTAATGTTTTTTTCATCATTAATGGAATTATAAAAAATATTTATATTTCCCACGTACATTAGAAAATTTCACCTCTATGGAATGTAAATTGGTCCCACATATTTTATTAGTAGGTTGATCAACATCATTTTTGAATCATTAAAGAACATTCAATCCTAAAGGTATCACCATCTATCATGTGTATCCAATGGTGGAGAGTTTCTTCTATGTATTAAACTTGACATTTCATATAATTCTCCTACACATTCAAATAACCTAAACTCAAATTTATGATTCGTTCTGGATTTTGAAAAATAGTCCTAGATAAGATACACTACTCTGGAACAAGGTCCCACAAAAAAATATATTCTATTTTTCTAGATAATCTGGTAACATAATAAAAATCTACAAGTTCTTGAGATATAGTGTCTTAAATAGGGGAAACAACTCTTAGTTACCCACTTGATATTTAGGAAACAATTATCCACAAACTAGGATCAATCGTAGGTTATTATTGATTCTAAGATAAAATATATTTAATATTCCTCAAAGGAATTGTATGATCCAATTTAATGATAGGGATTGAAATAGGATTAGTCATGTTTCTTTCTACATTATCCCAATTTTAATTGAGGTTTTATAGGCGTAAAACATTAGCAGCTTGATTCTACCTATTCAATCCTACTCTTCTAAAAGAGGCCTTGTGTCCACTAGTGGATCAAATTGAACAAGTTATGGACTTCCTATAGGTACTAATTTCATTTTTTATTATCTCAAGAATAAATAAAAAAATGGAAAACTTTCATATGAAACAAAAATTCTAAGATGGTCAGAAAGTGTGGATAAAACCACCCCTTTTGTTAAAACTGTACACAAATAAATTTAACCATGAACCCTATAAATTTATGTAAATCATTCGTATTTATTTCTATACAATTTGATTGGAACTCCTATTATTAAAGAAATATCTAAAAATATTTTTGTTATTCCTAAATGTCCATAAGATGAAAATAAACCTAAAAAAACCAAACAAAAAAGTGTTTCTTAACTCATTGGGGTTGAAACAAGGATTTTATTCCTAGATTTCAGGAGCCCCTTATTTTAGAGAGATTAAACAAAATCTCCATGGGAAAATATTTAAACCTAAAACCAAGAATAAAATTTTATAAAATATACTTACTGTTGAAATATTTTTCAATTAGGATACCCAATATTGAGGATTACTTATTTATAAGATCTTACATATTCCATGGGTTTTAACCATTTAGGGAAAAAAAATTCCTAGTGATGGAGTGACATAATAACTCCAGTCTCTCTGATTTTTTTTCCTACCTTGGAATCTCTCATAAAATATTCTATATTTTATACATCTAAACTATATTGGCATAATTAATAGTTAGGAAAGGAATTAAATTCATTAAAAAATATTTATTACATTCTTATTCGTTGAGTCCATCCATCTAGAGGAAACTTGTTAGGATATACGAGATAAAAAACATTCTTTAATGAAATCCAATATCATTTTTTGAGAACCACATCTAATTATATTAGAACACCATTTATCTTGATAGATACTCTTTCTTATATCATATAAAATTGAATATTAGGAAATGGTCAGTGGAATCATTTAGAGATAAATTGAAAACACAAATAATTTCATAGATCCATAGATGAAAAGAAACAGACCAAATTTCATCATCGCTATCATTGTGGAAGGACTCCTGAAAATGTATCCTCTTAGTTTATCTAAAAATATTGATTAAAAATATTATAAATAATTCAATAAAAATTGAAAAGACTTTTTCAAATTTGGTAATTAAGAATACTAATCATGTAAAAAATGTTTCACATCAGTGAATTGTAAATCTATTTAATTAGGGTAAATATATTATGATAATACAATAAAATTTCATCTAAAATTTTATTAGATGAGGATAATTAAACATTATCATGTTATATTATATATATTATATTTTTTTTAAAACATCTCTATGAGTACTATATTTATAATATTAAAATTCCTTTAAAATGAATTTTGACATTCCCCTGACATATAAAAGGGAACCACTTGGTCTCTCAAAATCCAAACTACATGATGCACTTATCTCATCCAGTCCAATCAAAAATAACTTCCCATAATTCCTCACCAATTCCATGAGTTCCTAGTCATAAAAAATGGTAAATTCACGATGTTTAAATATGTATGATACTAATAGTTACATAGAGAATATTCATATGTTCTTACTAATATTTTACACTTTATTTTTTCTTGAACATCCACCAAATATAAAATAACCATATAAAAATATGTATTTAAGTATATTCACAATACTAATATATTTTTATGTTAATGTTATAAAAATATTATATCCTATTGAAAATTAAAAATCACCTAAGAATACATATGTCCTACTGCCTCCATAGAGTCCTTTTTATATCCTATTGAAAATTAAAAATCACCTAAGAATACATATGTCCTACTGCCTCTACAGAGTGGTGAAATTATTTTCATCACTGATTTACTTGAATGGTTATAAAGAAAGAAACAACAAAGGTATATCATATTAATGAAAAAAAATTTACTCTATGATTATATGTTATCATATACTTTAATAACCTTAAATCCATATAAATATGATTACTCTACCTTTAATATAAGTGAACAACCACCTCCACAAAATGATGTTGTTCATTTTTCTATTACCACCAAGAATGGATAATTATAAAATTTTACATAATGAATAAAAATAATATTTTTTAAATTTTATACATTCTAAAAACAATTTAACTATTTTATAACATTTTTTCCATGTAAAAAAACCCATTCAACTTTAATGAAATTTATTGAAAAACCAAAAGTGGCCAATGTACGAAATATTTATTCAATGAATGGATTTTAAATAACTATAAATTACCCCTTAAAAATTGAAGTTAAATGAAATTGAATTATATGAAAATATTTAATAAATTTAAATTTATTATACATGATAATCATAAATGTATAACTAAGTGGAAACCCCACATAATATATTTCTTATATCAACTACATCATTTTAAGGATTATACCATTTTCACCAAATCATTTAATTATATGTCCTATAATATGAATTAAGCATTTCCATTATAATAAATTTATATAAAATAATTTGTTTAATAGAGAAATTTAAAATTTTAAACTTTAACATAATTATGATATAAAATTTATCAAAGGCATAAGATATTGTTCATTAAAACCGATTTTTTAATGTTTTAATGCTTTTTATTCTATTTTTCATTCCGAAAACATGTTCATTAAAATATTTCATGTATTTTATTAATAAATTGAAATTTATATTCATATTAATTTTATACTATGATTAATATTATTTAGTATTTATTAAAATTATGACTTTAACATGTTTTTCATACATGTTATTTTTTACATTTGAACAAAATAGTAAAATTAAATATAACATTAGCATATATATAATTAGAGGATTTCCTATCCATCATGAATTTATACATTAATAAGAATAAAATAAAATATTTCATGTTTTATAAAATAAAATCCTTACTTTATTTCTAATGTTTTCTTATTAAAATATTCTCCAATGTAAAATGATTTTATCTTTATCTTTATGTATGGTACAAATATGCTACTTCATATATTTTAAACAAAATATTTTATGATACATTATTTTTTAAATTCGTGTTTTTATGTATTATATAGGTTATGATATTTGAAATTGTTCATGATGAAAAATTAGGATCATATAACTTTCTAATGCATTAGGTAATGATATCATTATTCAGAGAATACTTGTTTTATTAACCATTAGGGTTATTCCAATTATAAGAGATCTTATTATAATGAATTTTAGTGTGATAAAAATATTACATTAAATGGTACCTATAATATATTTTTATTCCTAAAAATTAGTCTTAACGGACTTCATTTCATTTAAGAAGGTAATAAAATCAAAAATTGTTTTTACCCTTTTATTGATTAAATGTTTGTTTTCTATAAAACAATTTAATTTTGTTCTCATGTTTTCTTTTTAAAGTTATTATTAAGATTTATCCTTTCTTATATCATGTGATATTTTTTATAAAAATATGTTTCAATTATAATGATTTCATGGGTATATATATGATTGTTTTTACTTAGGTTTTATTATGAAAATAAAAAACAATTTTTAGGAATTTTCATGAATTTTTAAAAGAAAAAATAATTTTTATATATCATTATATCCATTACTCACCATTATTTTTATCTAAAAAAATTAAGACATCCTTCTTAGGTTATATTGATGAGGGGGGACTATTATAAATTCTACAACTTAATATTGGGAAATGTCCTTCAATGAAGAATATGTGTCATAAATCAAATAGGAGTTTGATATTATGAGTCATTTTTTTTTGTGAAAAAGTAGAAACTATTTGTTAATATTCCCTATACTATACAATGTTTTTTATAATTAAATTAATTAATCAACTATTTAATCCAAAAAAAATAAGAAACTGCAACCCTTATTATGAATCATGATATTATGGGATGATAATTATATTGGTTATTATAGGTAGTGTAGTTATTTTATAATGATTTTCTCCATATTGGAATAATTTAATTTTTAAATAGGTATTTTTGAAAGATTATAATGTTACATTCAATAAAAAATTATATTATATTAAAACAAATAATCCAATAAGTTAAGTATTTCTTAAAATTTGTAATATTGTATTGTTGAAAAAATAATTTTATATTAAACATTCTAACTAATTATGATGTTGGATGTGAAAAATATATATAAAAATTTGTAGTAACATGTCTCATTAATTATAAAAAATCATTGTAAATTGTATTTATATAAAATATAATTCAACATCCCTATCAACTAAAAAATCTAGATACATTACTGCTAGATGTTTTGGTCCTAAATAAAGTATAACTACGAAAAACGTATCTGATATTTATGATTTTATTAAATATTTACCAATATAACCGTTTAAATATTCAGTTATTGAAAGTTACATGAATACATTATGTTTTTCTAATACTAAACATATTTTTTATAGATATTATTTTATTATATATGATGTTAGAATAGTGACATTAATTGGGAATATATTTAAACTAATGATCAACATAGTGAAATATTAATAAACCACTAGATTAAAAAATGATTGAGAAAATAAAATTAGATCATTTTATGTTACAAGTTTTATATAAATATTATAAGTAAATTTATTGATAGAAAAATTTGTTTATTTTGTAATATTTTCTAAGGATAAATTCACTAGAAAGTTTATTAACAATTGGTTTTCATTTAATTCATTGAATATCATTATACATGATTCCTTTAATATCATGATATGTTTTTTTATTATTTATTTTGGATTATTATTATTTTTATATAGATTATTCATTGATATACTTATATATGACTATAATAGTAGAAAATTCTATTTTTATAAGCTAAAAAAAGATAAAATTAATTGGTAGTTTTTTTTACATCTATACTATTTACATTTTATTTTTTATAAATAATAATATATTTAAAAAAATTAGGGGGAGTATAAATTGGTCATTGATTATAATCATAGAAGTGTTAGTTTCTTTCCCAAATTTTTTTATTTCATTTGGGGGGAGGGTTTCAGTACATTTATCTTATATCTCCTTACTTTAAATGTTATTCAGTTAACTCATAGACAATAGTACCAAAGATTATTAGATATTTTTCATAAAAAAATTCCTCTTATATGGTTTTGGAAATTTATTTATACTATTATAACCATTGGGAAATATTATTATTACATAAAATTGAATTATATTATTTTTCTTAAGTATATATATAATTCAAAATAATTAAGTCATACATTAAATAATTATCTTATATTTTTTGATCATATAAAAACTATGGAGATGTTATTGAAAGTGTAATTTATTTTTTACCTCTCATTATGTGTAAGGTTATTGAAGTGCAATCATGCTATATAAATTAATATTGTTTTGATAAATACAAATAAACTTATTATTCAATTATGTTTTGATAAATTTATTTTTTACTCAATATAAACATAATGGATGCATTTTTCACAGTTTTAACTTATTATAGATGAAATATAATTATTTTTATTGTTTACTGATTAAAATTATTATTATTTATGTATCTTATATTCTAATTTGAGTGAAATTCAATGTTTGGGTGCATTTAGATAAGGATCCAATAGTGAAGTTTCAAAATATATAAAATATATATCTTCTGAGATATAATCAAAATTGATTAAATTATCTTTCATATCATTTTTATTTATTTATTGAAGGGTTTTTTATTTTTTAATTCATATTTATTTATTATACAGATTCGGTGATTAATTTTTAAGTGTAAAAATAAATCCATATTATGGATGACATGTATGTGGAGTAATATTTAAGCCTACTCAGATCAAGATTCTCACATTCAATATTGAAATTTTTCTATGTACTACATAAATCTTATATATAAGTGATTTTAGTCATGTACCATAAAGAATCACACATACACTAGATCACATAACACATATATTGATAATGACTCACACATACATTGAGTAATAATAACCCATGTGCCTATTCTGAATCACCCATAGGTTGAACTAAAATAAGGATAAGTAATTATTATAACATACATTGAGGTTAGATGAAACTTATGATCCTTATAATCATACATAAGCTGGGTACAATTCTCAATTTTACTGAGAATAAATAACCTTATATGTTGAATAGTGAGAATGACATATACGTTTGATTTTTTAAAAAACATATTTTTTATATATTGTAAATATATATTTGAATATTGATTGGATTTATGCTTATGATGATTTTTTTACATTAATTTATATATTCTATACATACATTTTAAATATTAAAATTTTATGAAAAATAATTTTAGATTTTCTCACGAACATAACAATAACATCCGATAGTTTAAATCTTCACATCATTATTTTATTTAATTATTCACGTTTAAAATTTTAAATACATAAAAATTAAATATTTTATCACTCATGTGTTTTTAGAGTATACAAAAATAATAATGTTTATTATTAAAGAATATTATCTTTTATGTTAAATTTTTATAATGAACTATGTGGCATATTATATTATCATGTTTATATATTATTAATATTTCCCATGTAGTTAAGATTATCATGTATAATTAATAAAGAATTTCCCTGAATGATTTTAAGTAATGATACATTGAACAACATTAAACAACATTGTTGAAATCACATGTGATTCTAATTTGGGGGAAAAAGAAATGTAGTAACTTTATATTTTGAATATGCTATGTACGAAGGAACCCTTTAAAAGAGATTCAAATAACTTATTTAAAATGTGAATAATATAGAGGTTGGGGAAATTATCAAATTATAATGTTCATAATTTTTTTTATTTCACTTATACAACATTTTTTGATCATCTATATCATTATTATCATTTTCTAATAAAGGGATCACTACTTCCATGAAAATCAGAGCATCACTATTTCAACTAGGTTAGTGTTTCATAATTATTGTATACTTTACATATAATTGATTTTTGCTTTATTGTTATAAAAAATAGGACCATTGTGTCTTGGTTATATTATCCATTACAAATGGCATATATAGTTATGTAATTGATATGTAAAAGAAATGGTATTTTATGTGTTCCTTTTCTAGAATAATAAATGGTTTAGTCTTTCCTCCACCTCAGAAGGTGGGTCTAGGGGGTGTGACACATGGAGCACAAAATTCATAATTTATATTGGAACTACATGGGTTGAAATGGTGGTTTAAATTAGTTTGTTTTTCCATTTCAAATGTATGTTACATATAATAGTTGGTATCATATTCATAAATTGAGACATTAAAGAGTAGACATAGGATACCTTTGATCTTAAATAAAATAAAAAGAATTTTATCCATATTTTATTTTCCTATGAATTTTAATATATCATTTCTATGAGTTTAACATTTTCATAGTGGTAAATAAACCCCTTGTTAACCATTCATCCATCTTGTCTATTTTAATAAACAAGACATTTCTAAAGTGTAGTTAGATTTTCATTAATAATAAAGAAAGGTGTGCGATTAAAATCTTGAGACATCTATAATTAAAATCTTGGCGATTTTTAAATGTTAGAGGTATCTCAGTAGATGTTTCATGGCAATTTTGGATTTGAGTTTTATTTTTAACACCTAAAGCTTCCATGGTACGCTTATCTTTGAATAATACAATAGTTTGCGCTATACGCAACTCCGGGGTTTCCAACACATCCCGACCAATCAAACCAGCACTTTAAGAAGTAGTTATGAATAATAATGCCCACTTTTTAAAATTTTTATAAATTTAATTTTTTAAAAATGGAGTTTTTTTTGGTTTCAAAATATCAAAATTAGCTTAGAGTGATTTTTTTGGTACTTTTCTGAAAACTTTCATTTTTTTATGAATAGTGAAAAATTCTAAATTTTAATAAAAAACAACTTTTTAATAGAAATAATTTATAAGGTTAAATTAGAAATTTGAGTTGTTTTAAAGAAGAATTAGATTTTATTTTTATCATTTAATAAAATTTAGGTTATTGGATGTAATTTTACATTTAAATTGTACTTAAAAACATGTCAATCATTTTATGGGTTTTACTTTGTAAAAATCCACTTTTTGGTTCTGACAATGAGATTTAATTTTAAATTAATTGATGAAACTTATATGTTTTGAATATAGAAAATTGGGATCCATATTTATAATCTGAACATCAAAATTGTATAAATAGGTACCTTTTACTTTTTGTACATTATGAATTGTAACTTCAGTAATTATTTTATTGACCATGGTTAATGGGTAATTCTGGTAAAGAAGGGTAAAAAAATAACATTATAATAATGTTGAACTACCCTAACACATATCCTAATCTTCTTTTATGGGATATTTACGACCATGGGATTCCTTGAGACTATTTTGGGACTCCATGGAGCCACTTAGATTTGAAAATGATATTTTACAAGAATTAATTTAAAGTATAGAAAAATATAACATATACATGTATCTTTCACTAATAAAAGTTTTATATGAGGTTATATAATTGATATCTTCGACTATAAATATTCATTAAAAATATAAATATATTTCCTACATCATTACATTTTATTTATAATTTTTATATATTAAATAAATATCTTTATTTGTGACAAAATAATGATGTAGTATTTTCATTATTAATGAAAGAATCAGATAAATGATTTCATAAATATTAAAATAAATTTAATTTTGTTGTTTTGATGCCATACAATAATTTTATAAATTAATATGACATGTTAGGGTTCATTCGATATATTTGTTTCGAAATAATCAAGTTTTTATGACTTAAAAAACCAAATACTAAATAGCATCAAAATTGACAAAAATGAGTTTTTGAAACAAATAATACATTATTAAATGATATAATATTTCAAAAAATCTAAGATTGGGGAAAAAGAAATAGATAATGTTATATATTTAATTAATGAACCACTTTAGGTTCTCTTGGCATTTTATAGTAACTATATTAACCATGTAGTATAAAATTACATGAAGACATGGTAAAAGTTAAACAATTTAACTAAGAGTTAAATCTAAAAGATATGGTTATTATGGTGACATAAACTTTTCTAAAACCTATTGGTTGAGAGGATTTATACCCATTACCACCTTATCCTCAAAATAAATTCATTTTTATCTATTATCAACCGAAAATTATTTTATAATAAAATAATATTTCATGTTTTTCCTAAAGTGCCCCTCACCTCTCTTATAAAAGGTTACTTCACCTTATCTTAAATTCACACCTCCAAAGCCTTTTGGATCCACCAAAACTAACCCAAATCTCCTCCCAAATACCCTCACTTAATCCTAGAGGAATTTCATCGATTTTAAAGAAAACCTATGGAGCCTTTTTGTTCAAATTAAAAGGAAGCACTCGAAGAAGATGTAATTGTTTCATCACCTCTTTCAAAGTTCTTTTCTTCTTCCACATCCTCTTTCATAGTTGTTTCCATACCAAAAAAATAACTCCAGTAAACTCTATATACTACAATGTTATTATAAATATGGTACAACCATATTAATTATTCTATCCATCATATTAATGAAAAATTCAACATACGTGCGTACGTACGACTTACCGTCTCTATGTCATGGTGTAGTTTGTTATTTAACACTTCATTATTTGGATGGGTATAATAAGGAGTATAACTGATTTATATAATAAATAAAACTTTTTAATTATTCTTTAGATATAATATAACACCCAATTAAAAACTATTTCACCATCAATAGAATGATATTGTTGCTCGTGCGTACGTACGACTTACCATCTCTAAGGCGCAATGAGATTTCCTTCCCCATCGTAACCCTTCAAGAATAATTTTTATTCGATGATTAAAAATGATTTTTAAGAACTTAAAATCATTTTGGATATTAATCAAACACATCCTATCCATAACAAACATGAATTACATAACAAAACATATGAAGTAAAATGAATCACTTAACACCCAAAACAATGATAATACTAAAATATTATTAACAAAGCAATATTATAGGATAATATATGATATAATATTTATGTATATAGTTCTTTTATAATTCAATAACAATGATTAAACTATTGTAAAAGAGGTTAATGTACCCTCTACTAAGGAAAAGTACATGGTAAGGGTTAATTTTACAATCTCTTTATTGTATGAGGCTGTTTATACATAAGTATCTATTGTGACTTCTTTATCATCCACATCCGTGTTTCTAAAAAATATATTTCAAAACATTTTTACTATTTCCTAGTATATGGGTTAATTTAATTTATACCCCTATTTGAATTTTTATAATTTTTTTAAAGGAATATTTCTTTCATTTTCCAAACAAGGTACTTTATGATGTTTTTGACAAAATAAGAAAAGAATGTTTTTTAAATTATACAACAGGTGCAACTATTTTCCACCGTTATAAATCCTTTGAATATTCCCTTACAATATTATATAAATATTTCCAAAATAAATGTTTTCTTATATAATTATTCAAATTTTAAATGATTTCAAACTAGAAAGAGATATTTACCTCAATTTTTTTGTATTTATTTCATATATGTAAAAATCTATTGTTGGATTTTATGTTTAATTGATGTTGGTTTTTTATGATAAAATATTACATATTGTATTGATAATTTTATGATATGTTTGACTGTAGATATGCTGTTTTTATGTCATTAATGGTTTATGGATAAAGTATTAACATTTCATATGATAGTTTAATATGAATGTTTTTATTATGTTTCAGCTTTTTCTTTTGAGGAATGCATTGGATGTAGTAAGTGATGGGGGGGGGGTCCCACTAGCCCCTCAATGAATCGGTAGGTTTCATGAGACAAACTAGTGTATTGGAAAAAGTCCTTGAAAATATTTTTATTTGTAGTCTTGGAAGGATTCCTTTACTATGTGGTCATGATGTTCGGTATTATGCATTCCATCATAATGAGATTAGCTATTGATATTAAATGTGATTATTAATCTAGTAGAATATCAATGTGAATAAGTAAATGAAATTATTTGATTTATCTTTTCCATATCATGCTGAATTTTATGTTTAAAAGGATTGTGTTTTATTGCAATACATTTCCTTAAATGTTTATACTTATTTATGATTGTTTCTACTATATTGTTATCCTTTCTGAGCATCTGAGATCACCCTTTTCTTATATTTAATTCTCTCAGGATGCGAAGAAGTTTATTATGAATGAAATGAAAGGATAGCCTAAGGGATATGAGTGTGTTAAAAAAAGAAACAATGTTGTTTTTTTATTTAATAATGTAATGGAAAACTGATTTATGTACCCAGTACTTCCAAGGATACTAAACTGATCGGTCTTTCGGGACTTGATCTCTTGTGATCATACCAATGTTATGTAATAATGAACTGGATCTGGGTAACTGGGGTCGAGGCGTTACAGTTGGTATCAGAGGAAGTTTATTAAAAAACTTGGAAACTAGATTGAGAAATACTCTGATTAGAGAACATTACTCTGAGATAGACTTCGAGGATTAATATATAAGAACATCATTTTTTTGGTAATGTAGATATTATACGGGTTTTACAAGAAATATATCCATTTTTGGATACTACAAGTGGGCATTATTCTGGCATATATGTACCTAGTAGTGAAAAATCTGATAATGAGTTTCAGGCTTTACCCGGTGTATCTTGGTAGAATACAATGGGCCTTACTTCGTACCATGTTTGACACCCCTAGAGTATATTCTTAGGATAATTTACATTTTCATTACAAACCACAATGAAAGATTTATGAGTAAATTGTTACCCAAATAAAAACATTTTTTATGATTATGTATTATATGCATAAACTGTTCAATTTATGTTAAATATTTTTTAATTTTGGAATTTAAATTGTTATTCATAAACTAATATAGTGTATTACATTGATTAGAAATGGTACGTAGTGGAATGATTGAAAATCGTATCAACACACGTAATCCATTTAGGGATTTTCCTCTTATTCAAGATAATTATAGTGGATCTGGTGATGAAACTAGTGCTGATCAGCTTATAACCTTACTGGGATAACTCACTCAGGTTATTAATAATAACCATACCCGTATAGAGCACCCTAACCCACAACACGGAGGATCAATGATAGACAACTTCATGAGGAAACAACCACCTAATTCAATAGGACTACAAAATAATTTGAATCTGAGAAATGGATATGTTCCATAGAGAAAATATTTTATTCTTTGGGGAGTAGTGAAAGGGTAAATGTTTTCATGGTAGTTTATCTCCTCTCAGAAGATACATATAAATGGTATTCATTAATTCAAAACACAAATGAAGATGAAGAAGTAGAAAATATCAAATTGAGGGCATTTAAATATATTTTCATAGAAAAATAATTTCCTAATGAACATCGAGAGGATATTGGAAAGAAATTTTTTGAGTCTGAGGAAAATGGAGTAAATTATTTTGCAAAGAATGTGGAGAACTTTACAAGGTTAGTAAATCCTGCTGCAGATTATATACCTAACCCAAGAAGTAATATTGACCGATTATTTGATGGGATAAAACTATTTCTTATTCAAGAATTAGTATCTTAATCATTCTCATAGTACGAAGATACTGTTTCATGTGTTATAAAGACAAAAAAAGAATTCCCTAAGTCTTATGACATTAAAGAAAAGAAAGAGAAGAAGAGATCTGATGAACCCTCTAGAAAAGGAAATAAGGGGATGAATGGAAAAGATGAATTTCCATTCTATATTAAATATAAGAAGAAACACAACAATTATTTCTTGATGGTAATTGGATTCTGTTACAAGTGTGGAGAAAAGGCCACCAAGATCAGGATTTCAAGGGGATGAAATTTTTATCAACCCGAATCCAGGGCCACTCAACTGGTGCCCCGTGCTCGGTTCACCACATAACATCAAGTGCATTTCCCCAAATGCTAGAGGCTGCTAACTAGAAGCGAGGGCCTTGGTGATTCATTGGGGAAACTATGCCCTCATTTGGTAAGGCATACAAGGGAAAGGAAATAATAGTCAATAGTAGGAGTAGTAAATAACATGTAATAACTGATACCAAACAGTGAAAGCAATAAATATATAATAATGATGATAATGATGAAGAAGGTAAAAGTATCTAAGAAAAGCAGCAAATACAACAATGTGCTGAAATACAACTAAGAAATGAAGTACGAAAAGTAAATAGCAACTTCAGTAGCATCGCGATCCTGAGCTTGGTCCTATTCTCTCCAGTTCCAACCAGCAATCATGTACCTGAAGTAGAGGGGCCACAGTCCATATTCACAACTACAACCATATAACTTGTTTGGGCCAAAAAGCAGGACCCAAATAGGGTGTGAGACTAATACCAATAGGCAATCACCATAAGATCTGTTCCCTACTGTTATTGAGAAATACATAAAAAGTAATGGAAATGAATACAACAGAGAAACAAGAGTACACTAATGTAGAAAATACTACAAAACTCCATTCACATTTATTCATTAATTTATTTCAATCATGTATTTGTCAACCAAGAAGTCAAGCAACCAGCTCTATATTCCCAAGGCATAGCAAGTAACACAACTGATATCTCAACAGAATACCTAAAATACAAGCAGTACAAAACCCAAGCTTGTTCGTTGGCTCGGTGGACTCGTCACAACCAACCAAAAAATATTCACATTGACTCTCTGGGTGGCACATACTAGTAGACCCCTCTAGTAAAATAATCATACAAAGGCACATACACATTGGGAAGCTCTCACCGTCAATTCCCCTGAAATCTGGTAATGATAGCTGTAGGCTCTATGAGGAAGCACTTACGTCTAATTCCCCCTGTAGTCTCAATACGTAACTAAGGAAACTCTAAGGAATCACAAATTCCAATTCCCATTTGTCATGAGAACAACACTAAATTTATAACTGACTCTCTAGGGAAGACCTTAATCGTCAATTCCCTCTTTAGTTTACCACACCAGGTTCACATAGCCCTGAGCAGTCTAGTCGTGCGTAATCAACATTCAACAGCCTAAGTAAGTTCAAAAAACTACTTGTTTAATAGCTACAATGCATCAAAATCATATAAACAGTTGGAAATACATGCAATCAATTATAATAAGGCAGGCAATCAATGAAATAAGGTCGGACTCACAGGAAACCTAAGCCAAATGACGATAAACAACCAAAACAAGGGAAACACCCATGGGGTGATCCTCAAACATGCTAACAAGCAATAATTATTCATATAATATCCTAAAGCACACAATAAATCCAAGTCAGATAATAAGAAGGATCAAAACCCTAACCTGAGATTCCTGAAACATGGGAATCCATAACTTTTGTACAAAAACTCAAATATATTCAACGTAAGGCAACAAACCACCTACCTCGATCCTAGAAGATCGTTATACTTGAACCTCGGCCTGTGAATCGGCCTAGAAAAGAGTATATCTACAAAAATGTCTAAAAAGTTCAAACTTCAGATAACTCTCATAAGAGAAAGAATCAGGAAACGTGGCCAAGGAATAACCAAAAACTCACTACTGCGATTCTATTGAAACTAATGGCGTTCGATTCGGATAACCGGTGGAAGATTGATGGCTCGTAGAATATCTACGGCCGTACCCTCGCTCTCGGTCGAAGAAGATGGAGAAGAAGACGTTTTTGGGGTTAAAATGCCACCCTGGTCCATTTAACGAAAAAAAGAAAGAACATGGTGTGTAATTTTAGATTACACGACGTGTACAAGGATTTTCCGTACACTGCATTAAGCGGCCTCCACATCAACCCTACATGGCCGTGTGTGTGGCCATGACATGACTAGAACACGGCCTCGAGCGACAATAAAGTACACTGCATGTAATTATAAAGTACAAGACGTGTACTTATAAAATTTCCAGATTCTCCTCTTCTCCCCAAAAACAACTAGAATTGGAAAAACATACCAGAATGAAGGTCCGGGTTCTTACAAACTTCCCCCATTAAAGAAATTTGTCCCCGAATTTTTCTAACAAGGTGGCGATGAAGAACTCTCGAACAACTGTGGCCACTGTGATTGCATATCGACCTCCCTCTCCCAAGTCTCGTCTTGTACACGGCCGTGCTTCCTTAGCACCCTTACTAGATGAAAAGACTAGCCACGAAGTTCCTTTTCACTATGATCAACAATCATGATAGGATGCTCCTCGAATTATGCGTCCTTCTCTAGCTCAACCTCCTCAGGTTGAAAAACATGAGACGGGTATGAGAAATAGCGTTGAAGCTGAGAAACATGGAAGACGTCGTGCATATCCTGGTACCTCTGAGGTAACTCCAACCTATATGCAACCATCCCAACTCTCTCCAGAACCTCAAACGGACTGACGTACCTTGGTGAAAGCTTAACCTATCTCATGATCCTCTTGTGTCCCAACCTTGGGGTAACACGTAGGAAAACCTGATCTCCGACCTTGAAATCCAAAGTTCGTCTCCGCTAATCAACATAAGATTCTTGAAGAGACTGTGCATTATCAATTTTTTTCCGAATCAACTCCACCTATTCTATGGTCTTATGAACAAGACAAAGTCCCAGCATAGTAGCCTCTCCTACCTCAAGCAAACATAAGGGTGATCAGCACGACCTACCGTACAAGGCCTTGTAAGGTTCCATCTGAATAGTCTCTTGAAAAAAATTATTGTAGGAAAACTCCACTAGAGTTATATACTTCTCCCAAGAACCTCCAATGTAAAAAATACAAGCCCAGAGCATATCCCCAAGAACCTGAAATGCGTGCTCTGACTGGCCATCTGTATGGGGATGGTAAGCTGTACTCAGAAGTACCTGTGTACCCAAATCCCTCTGTAACCCTTGCCAGAAATACGACGTAAAGCAGGCGTCCCTATCTGAAATGATAGTACTCAGAACCCCATGAAAGCGTACAATCTCACAGATATACAACCATCCAAGCTCATCAACATCGAAGGTCTCCTTAATTGAAAAAAATTGACCAACCTTCGTGAGTCTATCAATGACAACCCATACTGTGTCATTCCATCGAGGCGATCTCTGAAACCCTGTCACAAAGTCCATCGCAACATCATTCCACTTCCACTCAGGAATGAGTAACTAATGCAAAGGCCCTGCTGGTCACTGGTGCTCTCCCTTCACCCGCTGACAGGTGGAACACCTCATGATAAAACCAGCCACATATCTCTTCATACCTGGCCACCAATACAGATGGTGTAGATCATGATACATCTTGGTGACGCCAAGATGAACTTCCCAAACTGAGGAATGAATGTCTCGCATCATCTCCTCGCGTATATCTTCTAGAACCCATACACGTCCCTGGAAACACAATATCTTATACTCACCCACGGTCTATCTTGGAAGAGGGTCCTCTCCTAATACTCTTTCCCGTAGAACTACTCCTTCAGAACCTAATAGCTGCCTCATTCGAACTCAGTCTTGAAGCATAGAGGTAATAGCTACAGAAGATAAGAAAGTATTCCCCTATCTGTCATGCACCTCCAAATGAATCTCAGATAATAGTGCCATAAGCTACCACTCACTTCTGGCCTCCTAAACTACCTGTATCTGGGTCCTGCTTAGTGCATCTACCACATCATTGCCTTTTCCAGGCGTATAAGCAAGCTCAAAATTGAAGGACTAACGGTACTCAACCCAACTCCATAGTCTTAGATTAATGTCAAGCTGCATGAAGATATACATGAGGATCTTGTGGTCAGTATATATCACAAAATGCTCTCCCAGAAGATAGTGTCTCCAACAAGGAAAAGCATGAACAACTGCATACAACTCTAGGTCGTGCATAGGATAGTTCCTCTCATGTGGCCTCAACTGCTGAGATCCATAAGCAACAACATGATCCTCCTGCATAAGCACTGCTCCAATCCCGAAGCCAGATGCATCACAAAAAACTGTATAACTCTTTCCTAGCTCCGGCAAAACTATTATCAGTGTTGAAGTCAATCTCCCATTCAGCTCTTAGAAGGATGAATTGCAGGATTTTGACCAAACACACTTCACCCCTTCTTAGTCAAGCCCATCAACGGTGCTGCTAAGCATGAGAACTCCTGTACAAACTGCATATAGTAACCATCCTGCCCTAAGAAATGTCGTACCTTGAACACATTCTTTGGCTACTCCCAGGTAACTACTGATCTCACCTTCTTTGAGTGTACTGATACTCTTGTCTCTAAGATGACATGACCTAGGAAGTGAATCTCGTCCATCGAAAAGTGGATCTTTTAGAGATTAGAATATAACTGATGCTCCCTCAGTGTACTCAAAACGATCTCAAGATGTGTACCACGGTCGTGTTGAGTGTGAGAGTACACTAAGATTTAATCCCCGAAAACCTCCACGAAAGAATCCAAGTAAGGATGGAAAACTCTATTCATCAGCACCATGAAAACTGCTGGCGCGTTCGTGAGACCAAACAGCATAAAGAAATACTCATATAGACCATACCTTCTCTAGAATGCTGTAAGAGGTATATCAGAGGGTCTGACACGCAACCGATGGTAGCCGGATCTCAAGTCGATCTTCAAGAACACTCTGGATCCTCGAAGCTGGTCAAAGAGATCATATATCCATGGCAACAGATATCGGTTCTTTATTGTCAATTGGTTTAGCTTTCGATAATCCACACAAACCCTAAGGGTTCCGTCTGCCTTCTTCGCAAATAGGACATGCGAACCCCAAGGAGAGGTACTGGTTCAGATAAAACCCCTTTCCTAGAACTCCTCCAGTTTATTCTTGAGCTCCTGCAACTCTGGTTTAGACATCCTATAAGGAGGAATGGACACAGGTACCACTCTTGGTACAATATCAATATAAAAGTCTACCTCACGCTCCAGAGGGAAACCTGAAAAGTCTTCTAGAAAGACATTTGGAAAGCGATCAACCATTGGAGGAAAATCTATCTGAGAAGTCCCCTGGTCATCCAAATATAAGCTGGAAATCTGAGCTGTAACGCTACCCAACCCATGATGCTCAGGTCCAGCTCTGCTCGCCTAGACATCTCACTCACCCTTGTGAAGAAAAGATCCGCCCTCTAGTGATTTGAAACACACCCTACGGTGAAAGAAATAGACAATGGTCAGGAAGGGAACTAACCGGTCCATCCCGAGAATGACATCATATCCTATCACCTCCAAAACATAGAGACTCTACTAAAAATGACACCCCCAAACATAAGGGGGCAGTCTAATCACTGACGCATGCTCGCATTTCTAATTCCCATAGGAGTTTCTAGCATCATCATATCCTCAGAAGTATAAACAGTAAGTCTAAGGCTCTCCACAGTATGCACATAGATAAAGCTATGAGAAGATCCTATATGTAAAAGTGTAGAGGATAAAACTGAGGCTACTACAATTGTACCTCGAACTGTAGAAGGTCAAAGATCCTACTCCTGATGAATCAGCTCTATCGCAAAAGTCTAGCATGTACCGTGGCCCTGTGTAGCAGCCTGGGATCCCTAAGATGACCCTCCTTGAGCTTGACCACTACGCCCATGGCCTCTACCCTGGCCTGAAGGACCTGAAGAAATCCAGCCCCCAGGCTGCTGTGGAACTGATAAACCTACTCTTGTACGCAGAGTCGAAATTGATTCTCTGTCACTAGCCTCTAGAAGGAAAACCTTGCAGAAACGCTACATATGACCCACCTTGCCAGAAGATCGACACTACACTGGGTCTCTCGGGCACTGAGGATTATTATTCCCACTCCTTCCACACTGATAGCACACCACTTGGTTTCCAGAAGGAAGATATCTCATGCCAAAAGGAATACCTCACTTCCTCGAGTCACCTTGTGTAGACTCTCGGTGGCACTTCCTGATGTCTACCTGAAAGGAATCAGCCCTGAATGCTAAACTGCCCTGGTCCACAGCTCCAGTCTCCCTTAGATTTCTCTCCGTGATGACCACCAAATTGACTATCAGAGTAATAAAAGTCAACTAAAAGACATTCACCTATGATCTGATGTCCAGTCTGAGGCCTTCCTCAAACTTCCTCGCTAAAAACAGCTCGTTATTCCCCAGAACAGGATTGAAAGGATGCAACTTAGTGAAGCGAGAGGAATAATCCATGACTAAGAGGGTACCCTGCTACAGGTTCACAAACTCTCTGGCTCTGTCAGCCCTTAGCGTCGCCGGTTAGAACAAGTCAAAGAACGTATGCTGAAACTCATCCCAAGACATAGCCTGTTGGCGCCCTGCGTGCGAAACCACATCCCCCCATCTCATGGAGGAATCTCGAAGCATATAAGTCACGATCATCATCCTCCTCTCTGGAGGCATCTCTAGATGCTCAAAGATTGATATCATGGCTTCCATCCATGAATCCACAGCCTTCGGTCCTCCATCCTCTGTGAACGTGGGAGGATGCTACGACTGAAAAACCCGTGTCAACTCTTCCATAGATGGGGAAAGATGCTGAACTCCCTGGAAGGTCTGCATGAATCTCATGAAACCCTCTTTGAACTGAGCATCGGCACGAGTGTCTAGAAGTACTATAAGTGACATGTCCGGAACGATAGGCAGAACTACAGGTAGTCCCTGATCTGCCGTATCAGGCGTACAATGACTACACGGTTCTTGACGTGAAATGGGAAGACGTCTTGGTTACATAGATATGAAAGGTCAAAAGAACACCTTCATTAATGATGAACACATTTTCAACATAAGAGAGTAAAATGGAACAGGAGAAAAAAACTCCAAAATTCTAGGAAAACATGACTACACTGCGTGTAGTACCACTACACGGCGTGTTTCCAGAAATTTTACTCTGGGCATGTACCTTGTCCATACATGGCTGCGTAATCCACCAATATACACGACATGTTCTCAAACTACACAGCATGTACTAACCCTTTTTCTCCATACCCAATTACTCCTACACAGCTAGGAACACGAACTGTCCCAGAAAGAAACTACACGACGTGTTTTCCCACTACACGACGTGTCCTTAAGATTCCCCCCTGTCCGTTTCGTTAGTCACACGGATTAGTGCATGGAACACTACTACACGACATGTTCATGGGAGACACGGCGTGTACTAGACATTCTTTACCTGGCATGTGTGGTTTGTGACACGGTCAGACACACGACTGACACTACACGACGTGTTCAAGATGGACACGATGTGTACAAGGAAGGGTAACCCCAACCCGTGTAATTCATGACAGGACCAGGTACCTAGATCAAACTACATGGTTTGATAAAATACTACACGACGTGTTCCTACAAATTATTTCATAACCCTGTGTCCCTGGCCACACAGTCAGCGACACGACCAAAAACTACACGGCATGTATTCATAAAGTACACGCTGTGTATTCTGGGTTTTTCTGGATAGTAGCCTCAGAACAGAACCAGAGCCCAAAAAACATAGAAAAACAAGCGTTAAGGTGCCAAATTCAGATCCGTGGGGCCCATACTCCCTGTAAATAAAAGCTTGGCATCATAACAATGCATATAACAAGTAAACAGTATAAAAACTCACAACCCACTAAATTATGATCCTCGAGGGCCCATAACACCTCTAAGACCAAAGTTTGGCATCCGTGATAAGAAGCTCTAAACAAAAGATACCCTATCAACATAGCATAAATTCTATCACAACATCAATCACAATAGCATGCATCGTCTATCACAATAGCATGGAATTTCTAATGCAATCTAGATGGAATGGAATAATGCATGGAATGAGATTTTCTAACAATTTCCTATATGATGCATGAGATGCCATACCGTCATCTCATCGGGTTGTGAAAGAATATAACCACAAGCTTATAAACAGTAATAGCACAAAACATGTGCACCACCAAACAATGAAATCAATTAAGCTGTAACATTTTCAAAACTCGAAAATAGGAATATTTGAGGTAATCTAGCTTTTTCCCTGTACACAGGTTCCAAAACGCCCGGGTACAACTATTTACCATTTACCTATTCCTTCATATCCCTTTCTAATGTCTCTAAACAGTAATTCAGAAGAAAAGGAAAGAAAATGATCTGATACCACTTTGTAACAACCTGAATCTGGGGCCACTCAACTGGTGCCCCGTTCCCAGTTCGCCACATAACCTCAAGCGCATTTCCCCAAATTGCAGAGTCCAACGACTAGTAGCGAGGGCCTTGATGAGTCATTGGGAAAACTATTCCCTCATTTGGTATGGTATATAAGGTAAAGGAAATAACAGTCAATAGCGGAAGTAGTAAACAACATACAACAAATGAAACCACACAGTGGAAGCAATAAATATATAATAATAATGATAATGATGAAGCAGGTAAAACTATCTAAGGAAAGAAGAAAACCCAACAACGTGCTCAAATACAACTAAGAAACGAAGTATGAAAAGTAAACAACAACTCTAGCAGCATCGCGAGCCTGAGCTCAGTCCTATGCTCTCCATCTCCAACCAGCAATAATGTACCTGAAGTAGAGGGTCCATAGTCTCTATCCACACCTGCAACCATATAACCTGTTTGGGCTGGAAAGTAGGACCCAAACAGGGTGTGAGACTAATCCCAGTAGGCAATCACCACATGATCTGTGCCCTACTGTCAGTGAGAAATACAGCAAAAGTAATGGAAATAAATGCAGTAGAGAAACAGGAGTACACTAAAGTAGACAATCCTATAAAACTCCATTCACATTTATTCATTAATTTAACTAAATCATTTAGTTATCAACCAAGAAGTCAAGCAACCGGTTCTATATTCCCAAGTCATAGCAAGTAACACAACAAGTATCTCACCAGACTACCTAAACTACAAGCAGTACAAAACCCAAGCTTGTTCTTTGGCTCGGTGGAATCGTCAGAACCAACCAAAAAATATTCACACTGACTCTTTGGGTGGATCATACTGGTAGACCCCTCTAGTAAAATAATCATACAAAGGCACACACACTCTGGGAATATCTCACTGTCAATACCCCTGCGGCCTGGTTACGATAGCTATATACTCTCTGAGGAAGCACTTATGTCTAATTCCCTATGTAGTCTCGATATATAACTAAGGAAACTCTGAGGAAGCACAAAGTCCAATTCCCATAGGTCCTACGAACAATAATAAATTTATAACTGACTCTCTAGGGAAGCCCTTAAGCGTCAATTCCCTCTTTAGTCTACCGCACCAGGTTCACATAGCCCTGAGCAGTCTAGTCGTGCATAATCGACTGTCAACAGCCTAAGTAAGTTCAACAAACTACTTGGATAATAGCTACAATTCATCAAAAGAATATAAACAGCAGGCAATACATGCAAGAAATTAAAATAAGGCAGGCAATCAATGCAACAAGGTCTGCCTCATAGGCAACCTAAGCCAAACAACGATAAATAGCCAAAACGAGGGAAACACCCATGGGGTGATCCTAAAACATGATAACAAGTAATCATTATTCATCTAATAGCCTCATGAACAAAAGAAATCCAAGGCAGATAATAAGAAGGATCAAAAACCTAACCTGAGATACCCGAAACACGGGAATTTTACACTTTCTCACAAAAACTCAAAGACATTCAACGTAAGGCAACAATCCACCTACCTCGATCCTAGGAGATTGATATACTTGAAACTCGTCCTGTTAATCGGCCTAAAAGATCTGAAAAAACGTCTGAAAGGTTCAACCTCAGATAACTCTCATAAGATAAAGAATTAGGAAATGTGGCCAAGGAAGAACCAAGAACTCACCGCTGCGATTCTATTGCAACTGAAGATATTCTATTCGGATAACCAGTGGCAGATCGGTGTATTAGAGAATATTTGTGGCCTTACCCTTGCTCTAAGTCAAAGAAGATAGAGAATAAGACGTTTTAGGGTTAAGACGCGACCCCGGTCCATTTAACGAAAAAATAAAGTACACGATGTGTACTTTTTGATTACACGACTTGTACAATGCTTTTCCGTACACCGCATTCAGCGGCCTCCACCTCACCCCTACATGGTCGTGTGTGTGGCCATGACATGTCCAGCACACGACCTCAAGCCGCAACGAAGTACACGACGTGTACTTATAAAATATCCAGATTCTCCTCTTTTTCCAAAAAATGACCAGAAATGGAAAAACATACCAGAAAGAAGGTCCAGGTTCTTAAAGAAATGGATGTTGATGTTCAATTCTACAATTATAAAGATATGTGGTATTATGAAAATGAATTTCCTAAGAATCAGGGAAACACACCTAAGAAAATTCCAAGAAATCAAGACCAAGATTATATGATCACTACTGCTGAGGTTGACGTTCCTAATGACGTGGTGGAAGGTACATTAACCATTTCCTCAAAATTAGCCAATGATTTATTACATTTTGGATCATCGTATTCTTTCATATCTTCCCAATTTTCCTAAAATATTAGATATTTAGTATTTTAATTAAAAAGAGAGTTGTCAATAAAAATTTCTAAGGGAGGTATCACAAGAACACTGTTTTTTCAACCAGTTACCATTATGGCATATAAACATGATTTATCTTCTGATCTTATTTTCTTACCCATTATTGAATTTGATATAATCCTTAGTATGGATTGGATTTCAGACCATGATGACAATATTTATTGTAAGAATAAAGAGGTTACAATTTTTTATGATGATAAGTAATCCCTTATCTTTAGTGAAAAAACATCACCATCTGATTCTCATCTAAATCCACCCCCTGTAGCTCTACTAAATTCAATTATTATGGAGGATGGGAGTGAAATAACTATGGGTGATGAAAGGAATGTTCAAATAGAGGATGTACCTATTGTGAAAGAATATGTTGATGTGTTTCCAAAGGATTTATCAGGACATTCTCCATAACAAGAAATTGAGCTTTCCATTGACATAATTCCTCGCTCAAGGCCCATATCGAACACCCCTTATAGAATTTCCATTGTGGAATTAAGGGAACTAAAGAAAAAACTAGTGTAATTGAGTAATATATGATTTATTAACCCTAGTGTTTCTACATGGGGATCCCCTGTTCATTTTGTTATGAAGAAAGATAGATCTATGAGGTTGTGTATTGACATCAGGGAGATAAATTCTATAACAATAAAGAATAAGTATCCCGTATATTTTATTGATGATTTATTTTATCAAATTAATGGAGCTCAAATTTTTTCAAAGATTGAAATTCAATCTGGATACCATAATTTGTGCATAAGGAAGGAAGAAATTCCAATGAAAGAATTTTGAACCAAGTGTGGGCATTATGAGTTTACAGTAATGCCTTTTGGACTGACTAATACACCTTCGATTTCATGGATATAATGAATAGAGTTTTCAAGGATTATATTTAATAATTTTTAGTGGTAAATTTTGATGATATAATGGTATAATACAAAATATAAAAATTTCATTAAAATTAATTGCGCACTACTCGGAAAACTCATAGAAAAAATGAATTATATGGGAAGTTTATAAATTTTGAATTCTGGCTTCAGGAGATTTATTTTCTTAGATATATTGTATCTATGTATGGGATATCTGCTGATCCTTCAATGAAAAGTAAAATCCATGAATGGCCATCACCGATGAGTATAATTTAGGTACAAAATTTTATAGGTTTAGCAGGTTATTATTAGCATCTCGTCCAAATTTTTTCCTGATTGGATAACCCATTAACCATTCTCACACATAAAGGGGTTAATTTTTTTTGGACAAAAAAGTATGAATAATGTTTTAAATAATTGAAGAGAAGATTAGTCAATGCTTCTATATTTACTATACAATCAGGGAATGATGGGTTTTTTATTTATGGCGATTTTTCAAAGAATGGACTTGGTTGTGTCATTATGAAGAATGATAGAGTTATTTCCTATGAATCACAGAAGCTAAAAATTACTGAACAAAACTATCCTACTCATGATCTTGAGTTATCAGCTGTGATATTTTATCTAAAGATAAGGAGACATTATCTCTTTTTTGAATAATATGAGTTATATAATGATCAAAAGAGTTTAAAGTATATTTTCTCACAAAAATAACTGAACATGAGACAAATACGATGGCTTGAACTACTAAAGGATTATGATTGCAAAATACACTACCACATGAGGAAGGAAAATAAGGTGGTAGATTCTTTGAGTAGAAAGAATCATGGCGTTTTGAACAAGATGAGAGTTGAAAGGGATCCTAAGTTCATGGATCTAGTAAAGATTTATATGGGAATAATCATTGAAGGTGAAAAATCAATACATTTTCAAATGGTTTCAAAGCCATATTTACCAGAAAGGATAAAAAGTCCTTAGACTAATGATGAGGAGTTTCGAAATAAAATTAAAGCTGTGAATGATGGGAGATTGGTTGACTTCTTATATGAAGATTGAATTTTAAAATTTGTGAAGATGCTTTGTGTTCCCGACATACCTTATCTAAAAAGGGAATTGTTGGATGATTCTCATAGCTCCAATTTTTCTATACACCTTGGTAGCACGATGATGTATGGAGATTTTAATGAACATTTTTGGTGGGAAAACCTGAAGAGGGTAACTGCTGATTCTATGTCAAGATGTATGGTTTGTTAATAGGTGACGGTTGGAAGAAAATATCCTAGAGGATTCATCCAACCTCTTCCCATACATGAGTGGAAATATGATGATATTATGATGGACATTGTCATGGGGCTACTGTAGACTCCTAGATGGAATGATGCAATGTGGGTCATTATTGATCGTCTTACAATGTCAGCACATTTTCATGCAATAAGAGAAGATTTAATACTTGAATGTTTATCACAAATATATATTAATTAATTCTTAAGGCTTCATGGTGTACCCCAATCAATTTTTTCTGATCGTGATCCCCATTTTACATCAGGATTCTAGAAAAGTCTTTAGAAATCCCTAAATACTGAACTTCATTTGAGCATTTCCTAGCACCCTCAAACTGGTGGGCAATAAAAATAGACTATTCCAACCATAGAAGACATGTCGAGATCTTGATCACTTGACAATCAAGGAATGTGGGATCAATATTTACCTACGGTAGAATTTTTCCTAACAGTAGCATCCATTCAAGTATTCAGATCGAACCGTATGAAGCGTTATATGGAAAGAGATGTCACACACCAACTTGTTAGGATGATATTGGTGAAACAACACTCATAGTCCTAGAACTTGTTGAGGAATCAATGGAAAATGTAAAGATTATCCAAACACATATCAAAGAATCTCAATGTAGGCCAAAGATCTATACTGATAACCGATGAAAGGATTTGGAATTTCAAGTAGGAGATCATATTTTCTTGATGGTATATCCATGGAAGGGTGTTATACAATTTAGTAAGAAGGGTAAATTAAGACCCATGTACATCAGAACTTTCTAAATTCTATAACAAATTGGAGTTGTAGCTTACCGTATGTCAATGCTTCTAGGTCTCTCAAAAGAACATGATGCGTTCCACATATCACTATTGAGAAAATACATGTCTGACCCAAAGCATGTACTCACCTATAAAAAAATAGAACCAGATCCTGATCTGTCTTATTATGAAGAAACTATCAATATTCTTGATACCATTGAACAAGTGTTGAGAAATCGAATGACTCATATGGTAAAATTTCTTTGGAGAAACCATAAAATGGAAGAGGCAACGTGGGAACCTAAGGAACATATGAGGAAGAACCACCAAAATATTTTTAATGCAATAATATTATATTAATTTGGTGGATGAAATTATTTGAAGGATGGAAAAATGTGACACCCCAAGCTTCCATGGTACACTTCTCTTTGAATAACCTTGTTGCTTTCATTGTACGCAGCTTTGGGTTCTAGTATATCCCGACCAATCAAACTAGCTGTTTAAAAAGTAGTTATGAATAGAAATAACCAATTTTTGAAAGATTATAAATTTCATTTTTTTAAATGGACTTTGTTTTTGGCTTCAGAATATCAAAATTATCTTATGGTGAATTTTTTTACTTTTCTTATAACTTTCATGTTTTGATGAATAGTGAAAAATAATATATTTTAATTAAAAAAAACTTTTTTAATTGAATTAATTAATAGAGTTAAATTATAAATTTTAGTGGTTTTAAAACATCATTAGATTATATTTTTACCATTTAATATAATTTATGTCAATGGATGTAATTTCACATTGAAATTGTACATTAAAACATGTCAGTATTTTGATAGTTTTTACTTTTTAAAAATTCACCTTTTGGTTTTGGCAACAAGATTTAATTTTAAATTAATTACTGAAACATCTGTGTTTTGAATTTTTTAAATTGGATTCCATATTTTGAATTAGAAGGTCCAATTTTTTTAAATATGCATCTTTTATTTTTTGTACATTATGAATAGTAACATCAGTAATTATTTTATTTACCATGGTTAATGGGTAAATCTGGTAAATAAGGCTAAATTAATAATATTATAATAAAATTAAAATAACACAACAAATGTCCTAATCTTATTAGATGTGATATTTCTGACCATGGGCTTACTTGGGTCTACTTTGGGACCCCATAGAGCCACTTGGATGGGAAAATGAAATTTGATAATAATTAATTTAATGTATAGAAAAATATAACAAAAACATGTATCTTTCACTAAAAATTTTTTTATATGAAGTTATATAATTTATATCTTATAATATATATAGTAATTATGAATCTAAAAAGATTTAATATGTAATGATATTTTATTTATAATTTTTGGACATAAAATAAATATATTTATATATGACATAATAATGATTGAGTATTTTCCTTATTAATGGAAGAATCAAATAAATGATATAATAAATATTAAAATAAATATAATTTGAAAGTTTTGATTCCATCAACGAATTTTATAGGTTAATATGACATGTTATGGTTGATTCAATGTTTTTTCTATGTAATCATGTTTTTATGACTTTCACAAAAACCAAATTTTAAATTGTGTCAAAATTGACATAAATGAGTTTTTAAAACAGATACTATATTACTAAATGATATAATATTCCTAAAAATCTATTATTCAAAAAAATGAGTAAGATAATGTTATATATGTCATTAATGAACCTCATTAGGTTATCTTGGAATTTTATAGTAACTATATTAACCATGTAGTATAAAAATACAAGAAGACAAGGGAATGGTTAAACTATTTAACTAAGAGTTAAATATAAAAGATAAGGTTAATATGATGACGTAACTTGTCTAAAACCTATTTTTAGAGTATTTAGACCCATCACCATCTTATCCCAGAAATAAATACTTTAAGATCTATTAGAAACCAAAAATTATTTTATAATAAATTAATTTTTCAATATTTTCCTAAAGTTCCCTTCACCTCCCTTATAAATGTGTACTTACCTTTCTCTTAAATTAAAAACTCCAATGCCTTTTGGATCGACCAAAACCTACCCAGATATCCAGTAAAATACCCTCAAATCATCCTATAGTTCATAATTTTATCATAAATCCATCCTATGGAGCCCTTTTGTTGAAATCAAAATAAAGAACCCGAAGAAGAGGTAATTATTTCATCACCTCTTTTAAAGTTATTTTCTTCTTCCAGTTCCTCTATCATTGTTGTTTTCATACCAAAATAATAACTACATAACCTTATAAATACTTTTATGTTATTATAAATATGATACAACCATATTCATTATTCTATCCGTCCTATGAACGAAAATGTCACCATACGTGCATACGTACGGCTTACCGTCTCCACGTCGTGGTGTAGTTTGTTATTCAACACTTCACTATTTGGATTGGTATAATAATGAGTATAACTAATGTAAATAATAATTATAAAATTTTATTGATTATTTATATATAATATAATATCCAATTACATATGATTTCACGATTAATATAATGATATCATCGCTCGTGTATACGTACGGATTACCGTCTCCATGACGCGATGAGATTCTGTTCCCCTTCATAACCATTCAAGAATAATTTTCATTTTATTATAAAAAATAATGTTTAGGAACATAATATAATTATGGATATTAATAAAATACATCATATCCAAAAAAAACATGACTTACGTAATAGAACATATGATGGAAAAAGAACCAGTTAACACCCGAAACAATGAGACTACTAAAATATTATTAAGAAAGCAATATTAGAGGATCATATATGATATAATATTTACGTATGTAGTGATTTTATAATTTAATATCAAATACTTAACTATTATAAAAGTGGTTAACTTACCCTTGAATATGTATAAGTACTAGCTAAGGTGTAATTTTATAATCTCTATATTATCTGAGGTTTTTTATACGTAAGTATCTACGGAGACTTATTTATCATCCACATCTGTGTTTTTTGAAAATGCATTTAAACAAATTTTTACTATTTACTATACTATGGTTTAATGTCTTTTATACCCCTATTATACTTTTTATAATTTTTTTGAGGGTATATTTCTTTCGTTTTCCAAATAGGGTACTTTATGACCTTTTCGACAAATTATGGAAAGAATATTTTTATAACTTATACAGCAGGTGCAACTATTTTATGCTGTTATAACACCTTAAAATCTTCTCCCACAATCTTATATGAATATTTTTAAAATAAATGTTTTCTTTTATAATTATGAGACTTTTAAATTATTTCTATGTAGAAAAATATATTTCTTTCAAATAGTTTTGTATTTATTTCATCTATGTCAACATCTATTGTTGGATTTTATATATAATTGAAGTTGATTTATTATGATACAATATTCCATATTACCTTGATAGTTTTTTGATATGTTTGACTATAGACGTGCTATTTTTATGTCATTCATGGTTTATAGTTAAAGTATTAACATTTAGTATGTTAATTTAAGACGAATTTTTATGTTATGTTTCATCCTTTTTCATCTGAGGAATGAATTAGATATAGTAAGTGATGTGAAGGGCCCACTATAAACCCTCGATGCATTGGTAGGTCTGATGAGACAAACTAGTGTCTTGTCACAAGGCCTTGAATTTTTTTTATTTATAGTCTTGGAAGAGGCGTTGACTATGTGGTTAGGATGTCCGACATTATGCATTCCATCATTATGAGATTAGCTGTTGATATTACATGTTATTATTTATCTAGTATAATATCCCTATGAATAATTAAATGAAATTATTTGATTTTTCTATTCCATATTAGGGTGAAATTTAAGTTTAAATATCTTGTATTTTAGTCTTATACATTTCATTAAATTTTTATACTTATTTATGATAGTTTTTGATATATTTTTATCCTTACTGAGCATCCGAGTTCACCCCTTTCTTATGTTTAATTTTCCTAGGATGTGAAGAAGTATATTATGACTAACCCGAAGGGATAGGGTAAGGGATACGAGTGTGTTCAAAGTAGACACAATGTTGTTTTTTATAATGTAATATAAAACATATGTATGCATCAAGTACTTCCAAGGCTATTAAACTGAACGATCTTTCAGGAATTGATCTATTGTGATCACAGCAATGTTATGTAATAATGCACCGACTCTGGGTAACTAGGGTCTAGTCATTACACTATTCATAAACATTGATTGTATCATAGTTTCAGGAGTTTATCTCCCCACTATAAGGGATCATGTGTAGAAAATTTCATAGAATTTATTTCAAGGATATTATTTTTTGTTTTTCTCATTTCATCCTAGATGAAGAGGCTTGCGAGTTTCCTTTTAAGAAAGTGTTAAATATGAATACCCAGTATATAGTGTTTCAATTTATGATACCTAATTTTTCTAAGTTATGGTTATGGTTGAGATAATATAGATTATTTTGATATAAATATATTTTTCTCATGAGGTAAGAAATAAGAAAATTTTATTGAAAAGGTATAATTATAGTTTCACATATATCTAGGTAGTAATATTTTTGATAATTGGTATGTACCTTCTAGATAACATCTTCCCATTTCAGCATAGTGACCACATGTTCATATTCTATCATGGTTTCTACCATTGATAATTTAGGAAAATATAACTTCTTCTATACATCTACCATGGTCTGAGCATTGAGAATATTGGGGGAGATACATCCAATAACATTTGTGTTTTCAATGTTAGTTAGAGGTAAACCTAAAACTGAGGATGTTTGTTAAGGTTCTGAGATAAATATAGGGGTTTTAAATCATTTTAATATTTTTTATTATTTTGAATATAGATAAATTATACAATTCAACAATATATTAGTTATATTTGAATAGTATGTTATTTATTTATTTTAATGAATTATATTCTACATTGTTGTGTAAGGTTATTGTATCATTTCATTCAGTGAGTGGGATCATCAAAAGGATAACAAAAATTTAGAGTTAATTTTTTCAAATAAGGAAGAGTTGAAGTTACGTTCTTTTTAAGGTCATATAGTAGTGTTTTAAATAAATTTTAATGACTATTCCAATGGTTTCTTTAATGTGTTTATGACACAAGACACTAAATATGGAATAAAATCTTGGATATAGATTCATCACGATGTCCCAACAATTTTAATGTTTCAAAAAATAATTACACCATTTATATTATGGGAGATTAAAAATGAAATGTAGAACAAAAACACCCTGACTATAGTAATAAAAAACCATCTTTCAGTTTATTAAATTAGTAAAGTATACATGGGATCACACAAGGTAGGATCGATCAATTTTTACGTCTATGGAATCATTATACATATATGATTCATGTATTTCATTAGGAATTAAAGGCCAAAAAACTATTCATGTTTTATTAAAATCATTCATAATATTTGAATTTATATCCTAGGGAATGTATAAAAATAAAGGGTGATATCATATGGTTAGTATTGTTTTTATATATAGTATTCTATATTATGTAAAAACAATATATTCAACACTGATGTGGGGATTATAAAAAAACATTCCATTAATTAAAAAATGAGTTTCATGGCCATAAATTTATAATGTCAATTTTGAAATCAAATTGATAATTAAATATAAACTCTTAATAATGGTTATGAAATTTTTTTCACATTCATGATCAATTCCTATCAAGTAATATATCATGAATATTACGATTGAAGATTCTCAACAATGATGTCATTATTAATAAATTGACAGGTGTAATGAAGTTTCCCATTTAATAAATAATGCCTAATATTTCATCTCAAGATATATTTTGATGAATTAAGGGGTTTTATTTATCTAGGAACCACCAATAACTTGTTCTCCCATTGAATTCGTAATATTTTTAAAGAATAATAGAATTATTTCTCAAAATGTATTAAAAATCAGTAATTATACTTAATAAACCATGAATATGGAGAAAAAAACATTAAATTTTCATAATCAAATACTATTCAGTGAAATAATAATGATGGTGTTTTTGGATCACATCCATAGTGAAGATAAGTTACCAAAATGTGCGTTTTCATGGACAAAAATATAATTAATAGACTACTAAAATATTTCATTAGGAAAATTGAATTCTCATTTTGAAAAAACATATTTAATAATATAAAAATGTCCATAATATTAGGGAAAAAACATAAATTTCAATGAAGACTTGGAATCATGTTACAATATCATTAATTAAAATTATACCCATGATGGTGGGATAAGTCATTCATGTGGTGTATATCAAAAGAAATTCCTTTCATTATATTTTTAAAAGTAAACATTTATAAAATGACCTAATGATTCATTTGAAAATATTTTACTTCAACTTAAAAATTGGATAAAATAATATTAACAAAACATTGAATAATAGTAAAATTAATCTTTATTTTTTTAATGAAAATATGTGCTCTGATGAAAAGTTATTGGGAGTAAAACATCATAACGCGATCCACAAATAAATTTCTTACACCTAAAAAAATTAATGATTATGGATACCAAAATATATATAGTGGAATATAATCATCAATATGTCATGAATATCTATAATAGAATAAAATTTATGGGGTTTAAAATGTCCTGATATAAAATTTTCCCTAAGGTAATCACAACATAAACAATCATGAAATAAAAAGATAATATAATAGAAATCCCTTAGATCATGTTTGATTTTCCTCATATGTTATTTTAAAATACAAAATAATAATTTTTAAATTATTATAATATGAAAATATGAAAATATATAATCATATAATATCATATATTATTCACAAATAACATTTCAACATAAATTTTTTTGAAAATCATTATTACATTTTCATTTTCAAGTGTAACTCCTTCATTTTTCATTAATTTTTTGGGTTGAAAGTTTTGGTCCTATTATTATTCACATGGTTCCATCATGTCATGAATTTTAATCATGATAAAATATCATAAAAATTCATTATATAATCTTTTATAAATTTTCATGGAAGGTGGATTTGAATAATGATTCACATCGTCTTGAATAGGTGGTAGTCCAGACAAACGCATGGACGACGTTATCATTTTTTAATTAGTGGAAGGGTAAAAAGGTAAATTATTTATTATATTTATAGAATTATTATTATTTCATAATGAAATTATATATGTATTAGATCTATATTTATAATCCTCTAATTGAATTAGTGATGAAAAACTCCTTATACTGCTATGGGGAGGTAGTTGGTTGTATGTATGAATGAGTGATGTTTTTATTTTTCATTCGATAGTAAAGATGTAATTATAATATTAATTTACCTTTGAATAATTAAATTTATGTCACTTATATAATATGAATTCATTTTTGTCTATAATTTTGACCATATATAATAGGTAGTTATGAAAAATATAATACATCACCCTTGTGAGGCTATAGTTCGAACATGAAGATAAAAAATGTTTTCAATTTTCATTATATAGAAATGTAAAAGAAAAATGATTATATAATAATCATAATAAAACATTAGTATATTATAAATACCTATGTTATTATACAAAATTGGCATGAATAGTTTTAAACTAGGTGAGTGAATAGATAAAAAAAGAAACACACGGTTAATAACTTTACATCTTCATCAGACAAAATCCTTCGTTTTATTCCTAAAACATACTTAAGATGATATTGTAATAAATTCGAGACCATGAGGATGTGAAGAATTAAATTTGGAATTTATTTTGGTATGAATTGACTTTGATAATATTCTATTTATATGCAGATAGTAAAGCATAGGTGGAGTCCATCTATAAGTGAGGGAGAGGAAACACTAAGAACTTTTCAAAAAGATTTAAATATATTAATATAATAAGCACTAAATATGTTTCCAAAAATTATCATCTTATATTTTTATATTATATATGTACAAAATATGACAAGAAATGTTTTTCTAAAACATATTTTTTGTCATTTAAATCCATATAATTATAGTCAAAACCCTTTAACTCATTCTAACTCTTTCAATGGGAACTGAATATTTTTACCTTTGATAATATTAATAATGGAAAAAATATAAATTAAAAAATTTTAATATTATTAATTATTATTATTATAAATATTTAATTAGTTATATAATATTATTATTATTGAAGGGGTTGAAATTAATTTTAATATTGTATCAGAAAATGGAATTAAAACAGCATTTAGAGAAATGATTGTTTTAATTATAAAAATGATCTTACAACTAAATAATGTTTAGTTTTTAATACAATGGAAATATTTATTATTGTAATTGAAAAAATATTTATTTTTCATTTAAATTATACCATAAAAACTATTATTTTTAAATATTGGATTAAAATAAAATAACTACAGTCAATTTTTATTTTAATAAAAATTGTATTTTGAATTCTAAAATGGTTAGAATGTATTTTTAATTTTAAAATAATATATTTATAAAATTATATATATTCATAAATATAAATTATATATATAATGTTTTTTATAAATATAATTTTTATTTATATATCATTATAATTTTTTAAATGTGACAATTTAGTAAAATAATTAATTTTCACTATTCTCTTAAAGATCAACTATTTCAGAATAATATCAAAAAAATTTTCTGAAGATAAATTAAAAATTGAATTTTCTTATTTAAAAAAACATATAAAATTTCATAATTTCTTTTTTAATCACTTCCTTTAATAATTAAATGTTTATTATCTCTTTCTTTCTCTATAAAAAAGCTATCATATTATTGTTTAATCTTCAGTGTCACATTCTTCCCTATTTCGAACAATTTTACCCTCGAAATTTTTATAATGTCACCCCATAAATTTTTTTATGGATTTTATCAACATTTATTATTCATTTTCTCTTGTTTCCACTGATATTTTATTATTTCTCCAATATAACATCAAAAATCAAGTCACTATATTCCAAAAAACATGTTTCATAATGTCAAGAATATGGACATGATCTTCATCGCAAGATAAATCAAGTTAAAATAATATTATTCTATGAGGTGAGAATATTTATTGGAGCTATAATGTAAATCAGATATAATGATATTTGGAACATTTTAGGAACATTAGAGAGGTTTTGTGGATTCAAAAATTGCTAAACTAGAGATCCAATTCCTTCTAGAATTCCAAAGTCATGATTTTCCTAGGAATCACATTATTGTTATATTAAGCATTATAATACTCTTCCATAGAGATAAATTTATGAGAAAATATGATATTCCACAAGAAATTATAATTATACAATTTTGTTATATACGTTTATATTTTTCCAAATTTGAGATTCCTTGATATGACTCTAATTAGTTATCACTTTTGTTGTTTACTCCATAACAATCCCAAAGCCTATTTTTTTTCACCATCGTCTTCATAGTAATATAGAATAAAATATTTTGTCTTATAAAATGATTCAATAGTTACATTTTAATTTTGTAATGGAATTTGATGTTATATGATAATTCCACAAATGGTAAATATTTCTACCTTTTACCTTGAATGTAAAGTGAGAATGTCTTCAAAATTCCATGTAATGTTTGAATATTACTTTATATCTATTATTATATCAATGGATGACAAGAAGTTCTAAAATGTATATAATTTAAAAGAGTATTGTGATGAATTTAACATAATTTTTATTTTCACATTGGGTCATGATTAGATACAGTCAAAATAGTTTTATCATAATGTCTCAAAACATAAATAATATAGATTATCTTGAGGTTTTCAAGTACTAAAAATTCCATTATAGCGAGGAAATCTACAGACATAGTGCGGAGATCTAAAATATCATATTTTCCATATTTTATTATCATAGTATTTAGTAATAGAGTGACAATAACCACTGTAATGTCATCCCATTTACACAAAGAAATATGTAAAGGATTCTTGATTTTAGTAATGTGTTTGCTGTCAGCCTTTATTTGTTGATATACCAAGATTCATGATACATATTATATAATTTCCTTGTTAGTATAATCACACCGAAAATGCTTTTTCAAATCATGTTATATTTTTTCATTTCCTAGATTTATTGTTAAGATTTATCTATGTGCATTATCTAATAATTCTTTCTTTATATCATTAATGGATGGAACATAAAACCACATTCAACAAATTTTCTATTCATTTTCAAAATCGAAATCCTTCAATGTTCCATCATTATCAGAATTAATTTTCTTTTGTAAACACTTTTTATTTAGGATTGAAATTATAATTTTCTTTCTAAAAAATATAGTTTGTAAATAATTTATAAAATGTATGATTTTCCCATTACCTAATAATTATCATATCCAATGTTACAAAAACTATAAAAATATGACATTCTTATTCATAATTTTAATTAAAATACAAAGATATTTCAAACTCAACACCTTTGCCATATTTTTTTCATCTTAGGATTATAGTTTATTGAGAAATTTTAATACTTTATATAGTCTAGCCATCACAACTACCGTATTCTAAGCTCTTTGTTTGAGAAGGTATATTTTCATGTTTTTATATCTATATATATTTCAAAATTTTTACCATAAAATTATTGCATCCACATCTATAGTGAAATGATAATAGATTCCTAATCATGAATAAGAGTTTTATAATTATGTTAATGTAGCATTAAAAAAATTGATACATAGGTAATGACATGATCATTCTATATAAGAAAACCTATATGTACCTTTTTGAATCATTAATATATATTGAAAATCCATCACTTAATAATGGAAGTCATACTACCAATTCAATCAATATTCTCCTCTATAATTCTCCAAAATATTATTTACATTCCAATAAAAATATGAAAATAATCTCTTTATGTTTCAACCTTTTTAATTGGTTAGATAACCATGAACATTGTTTTAAAAAATCCCCGATAGGTACTAGTTAATGAAATTAAACTAAGTAAACAAATTTTATTCATTAGAGTTACTTCTTCTATCGGTTCCTTTGTTTATGAAGAATCAAATAATATTCCTTGATTATTGATAATATATCCATGAAATAAATCTTCATGAATATATAATTCACACTTACTGAATCTTTTTTATAACTCCATTTCACTGAGAATATATCTAATGGCTCAAAAATTATTGTTATAACTATCATATATTTTAGTGTTTAATATGATATCATCAATAAATCCCATAGAAAAATTATTAAGATTATCCTTGTATAATATGTTAATATAGTACATTAAAATAGATGGTGAAATTGGTAAATAAAACTTTCATTAATATAAATTCAGAATACTCATGCCTCTTTGAAAATATTATTGTTTCATAATAATATCATGGAATGATGTATAATTGTGGGTGGTTGAGTATGGATTCACAATAATTAACACATGGTTCAATAATTTATTTCTGATAGAATCTTCCAATAGAATACACATCAACAATGATTAATGGTAATTCTTCCCAAAAGAAGGAAGTCATTGGGGTTCCATTCCAATGACACTTAAAAACTTACATTGGTCAAGATGATGGGTATTCGAGACCATCTCAACATGTTAGTAGAAATTATTATTAACTTCGAGAATCTGTGTTAGATTTAATTTATTCCCATGAATCATTCCCATATATAGATATAGGTTTAGTAACCTTAGTCTTTAATGATGGATTTCTTAATAATAATTTGAGAATTAAAAAATATAAGTGATACTTTGGATATGTGAAAATCTATATGGATTAAATGTTCTCCATCTAGTAGCACATTCTTACATAATGATATTGTTTTAAGGATTGTAATTATTTTGATAGATATATAGTCTGCTAACATGTGTTTATAACCATATAGGATGGAACCTTTTGTTCATGGTATTGGGACAACACAAAAAATTATTATTTCTTTATACCAATATGAAAGTTATAATAACCCACACATATTAGTTCCACATTATTAGACACATAATATATTTTATGGTGATGTGAGAAGGACTTTCCTGTGTATTTAATGAGATTTGTTAAATAGGATTCTAGGAAATTTTAAATATTATATTTGGGGGATAGCTCAATGGAGAGGTTTACTATATATCATGTTATGGTAGTACATAGAGTCCATATAGTTTTTATATTATTATAATATTAGGTAAAAATGATTGGAAAATGAAAATTTGAGTATGGAATATGCTTATAAGGCTTCCCTGAGATGCTTCATGAACATTATGTCCCTTTGAATGTGATAATAATTAGACCAGGTATATATCTATGGGGAAGGGTTGGGTTAGAGGAATTTATAATAAATTAACTTAATTATCATTTGAGATCTATAAATATGTAAGAGTCAATATTTTTGAGAGATACATGAGATAGAAAATTACTAGACACATTTTAAGAGAACAAAAGAATGGATATGTGAAGAGATTACTCACTGAGGCTACCCTAAAATGATTCATTAGGATTATATACCTTTGAAAATTAATTAAAATATAGTCAGGTCATACTCCTAATGGAGATTCATTATATTATGTTATTTGTTACGAGGCTTAGAGAACGTGGTTTTCCAATGATCATGTGACTCATGTAGTCAATTCCTCCATCAAATATTGCATGAGATTTCAGAAGTTTTACTATAATTAAAAATTCAATATGGGGGTGTTATTGTTTTTATTAGGGATATGTAAATGTGAAAATAACAATATAAATATAATGAATATTGACCCTAGGCCTCTAAAATACATCCTTTGTATCATTTGTAAGTAGGAATGAGATTTATAATAGTTCATAAATTTATTACGAACCAATGAATGAGGAGGGGATTATTAAAATCATAGTTATTTTTCTAATAAGTTTTTGAATATTATAAAGGATATTATGGTGTGTTACCTTATTAGAGTGGAATATCATATGGTCATAGTGGGATTGAGTGACACTTCTGGTTGTTTTGTTATATTGTGAACAATATTGGCTCCCATGTATCATGTAATAGAATGGTTACATGAGATGAGGTGAAAGAAGTGGTACCATCTAATTTAATGAATGAAAATGGGTTCAAACCGTCATGAAACCAACCCAAGTATTGGTGAATTCATGGCATGATCACATGAAAAATGCTGATCATTTTATTTCACGAATATTGGGTCATCATATGATCATGTGACTGAGGGGAAATCAGGAGATATATAAAATTCATTCATGAATTAATAACATATTTATCAAAGGTTCACCCATTCAACCCATTTATTCTTAAATAGTTTATTTTGAAATAGAAGTCTTTAAGGTCACGAAACTATCCTTATCACAAGAAATTTTGGTCTCTTTATTTATTTTCTTCCAAAAAATCCCATTCAATTTGAATTGTTGGGGGAGATTATTATATACATCGACCCGGAATATATATTTTGAATCAAAAGTAGGGTGATCCCTGCATGTGATTCACATCAATAAATTATTTTCTGTATAAGGTAGTCTTGGATTATACATCTCACATGACTATATCACATGTCTTTTGTAATAATTCCTAGGGCATTACAAGTATAACAACCGTGGAATGATTGTCCCATCATGGATAAATTCAACCTATAGTCAAATGAAAATTCTATTTTTCAAATGGATAATTCATACACTCATTTTATGAGGGATTTATGTGATGAATATTGACTAACTAAAATACTTATTTTAAAAATCACTTTTCTTATAAAGGTAGAGATTCATAAAAACCCTAAAATTTCATTATGGAATCATCTGAATTTTCAGGGATCACATGATAGTGTTTCCCATTGAGGGTTTTATGATATATGTATCAAAATCAAAGGACCCTTTAATATTCATTTTGTCTGAGTATAAACCATGATTTTTATTCAATATAAAATTTTGACCAAATTGACACTTAACCTTTAGTAATTTAAAACACCATTTTTCGAATTTTCAATGGGCGTGCTTATTCAAATTCACACCCATAGAATTTAATTTAGAAAAACAATGATGGAATAATTTTTATGGTTGTAAATTCCCAAATTATTCTTTTGTGATTCCATAAGACTTTTACTATCTGATGAAATATTTCATATTTTGTAAAATCAACTATATTTATGATTGAATATGGTTGGACTTTCTTATTAAAACCCATGCATAAATATTTCATAACAATTTTAATACCATAAAAACAGCTTTCAAGAGATCATTACTTGACTGGTTTATGCAATATGATTTTTTATCCTCACTATGTGATCATTTTATAATAACCTATTATAAGTGAAAATATGACATAATAATTACACATTACAATAAAATGGTAACTTAATTGATCTATGATTCACATATATTAAAATTTATCATTAGATTATTGGTATTTTTTGGGTGTTATGTGATAGAATAACATTACCATGATAATACAGTTCATGCAACTTCATTAAGATTGCACACTATTAATCTTAATTCCAAAATAATTCACTCTATTTTTATTCGATCCCTTTATCAAAGTAAATCCATTCCACTTTTATTCTCAAACTAAATTTCTTTATTCTCCTACTGTAGATGACTTTAAAAAAAGATATTGAAGATTTGGTAGTTTACTAGAATACTATGTTCAATAGTTTGGAAACCGACCAATATGTAGTCATCTTATCTACTCTAGATCATATTAAAAGATTTAAATAGAGGAATATCAATGAATATATTCTATTTTATTTATTTTCCTTCTATAGGTTTAGTGTCCAAAATGATGCCTTGATTTTTCTATATCCGGTCTGATATTTACTCTTTCATGGATTATTAAGACTTGTGATATGTTTAGGTAGAACATCTCATATTTTGTTTATTTCACCTCTATAGATGATATATTTAACAGATATATTCTGATGCCTCTAATGATTAATTTTTAAGGTGTTATGATTGAATCTGATCCACACATACATGTATAAAAATTAGTAATTTAACAGTTTTTATAAAATTAGAGATTCATTTTTTCACCCTACTGGGATTTCAGATTGGTTGGAAGCTTCAAAATAGAATGAAGTTGGGCCCTCTTGGTGTATCATAATACAATAATATTTTCAGTTGATCTAAAGAAAAAAATTAAGATATATTGGTTTCATAGAAACTCACATTCTTCAAAAAATTATGGATTTATGTCCTCATATGCTGATGAATCCCATAGAAGAATATTATCCACAACATGTATTATGATGATGACATCATCATATAAGAAATTGTAAAATTTATGATGGACATATTGTAGGAGATATGTATTATGAATTTATACATCCAAAATATACATGGGATAATGATAAAAATACCCCCATGTTGTAAAGGACTTGATCAATCATTTCATATGGGTTCTTTGGAAGGACCTTTATTCAAGGGTGGATATCATGTATAAGATATTTGAAGACCTGTTTGTCAAGAAGTAATGACATGATCCCTTGTACAAGAATCTTAATGCCTACCATTCATGAGAATTTCATGTGGTAGATGATTCCAACTATCCAAAAGATAAAGTAGGTAAATTCAATGGTAGAGAGTGGACCGTAAATTCCTAGGCTAGAAGACTTTTTTAGCTAGAAAGATTCTTTGAAATGTACTTTAGTAGATACATGTACCTTTTTTGGGAAAAGGTGGAGTGAGGGTCTTCATATTCATGATGGTAGTGGCGATGGTAGGTGGAAGGAAAATTTTATTGGATATTCCCATACAATACATATTATACCACCAACTGTACCAAAACTATTGGGGATGGGACATGTATAAGACCATCATTACCTTTCCCATGATATGAGGAGATATTGAAGAATATATAGGATGAAACAAGTTTATCAGCACAGAAAAAATTAGGTTCCTAATTCCGATCATTTCTCTAAAATATTTGTAGGTTTCATCCCACCAATTTAAATAACTATGTGATATAAATGAGGTTAAACCAACATGAAATGTTCATATTCATTTTTATGAGTTTATAGTGTGTGATATCACTAGTAATGGAAATGGTGATTCCGGGGACCGAGCTTATATAATATCCATTTCTAAGGGATCCTTATATACATATATATATAGAACGATCCTTTGTGAGTGGTATATTACCTACACAGTTGGGTTTCATGTTCCTTGTGTTTCGATGAGGTTACCCACTCCTACTAACATATCGTCATAGTGTAATCTGATAGAGGCTTTCCAATTATAGAAAATGATCATCAAGAAGGTGACTCAAGTTTTGGGTGAATTTATCATAGTCTAGTGGAAACATTGGTATCTCAATTACCTCTATTGAATCCCAAATTTGATCATTCATGGATAATTAATTTTCTATGTTGGTGATGAAGGAACTGGATCATCCAATAATGGTTGAGTGTGATCTTCCAACAGCTCTGGTGACATAAAAAAAGTGGATTTATGGAAAGTAGACATCATATAGTAGATCTATTTCTCTGATGATACCCTATATAAAGATGATATTTTTATAGTTATCACCATAATCAATAAAATAAAAAATATATTTGGTGATAATATTCCAAGTTTATAAAAATGATTTCATAGTTGGTGGGGTTGTCACAACTAATATTACTACCTTTCCCATTTTTTGGAGAATGTATATACCAAACCTTGAGGCTTTCAGTGTGTAGTGTGAGGTGGAGGTGGAGTTAGAAGGATTCGAGATCCTGAATAATCCAAAAAGAATTTCCTTCATAGATCTGCCTTAGAAATGTGGTGAATTTATCCCAGAACACACTTTAGTGGTTTTATATATAAAGGTTCAAATCCATTACACACACCAAGTGTAATGGATGACGATTCTCCGTAAAATAGTTGTTTCCAAGGATATGGTAATCTAAATTAACTATTTCGAAGAGATAAGGTCGATTTATCCATTTACTTTGTCTTCTATGAACATTATAAAAAATATAATGATCTTTTTATCATTTAATATTATCAGAATATATAGATATTTGGTCACTTATTTCTTCTTTAAGGGGAATAGTATCCACTATTAGTTCTTAATGTTACCATAAGGCTAATGATGGCGTCTATCCTTTCCAGATGAAGCTTGTGAGGGAGTTTCTTGTTGATCAAGAAATAAAATTATTTGTACCGCTACTGGTTCCATCACCAAAACCATGGGAATAAACAAATTTTAGAGTTCCTTAAAAATATAAAACTAAGAATATGAATCCTAAAAGGCCAAAAACTTCATAACCTTGACCAGATTCAATGAAACAATAGATTTACATTGAACACATTCTTTTCTATTTGAATGAATTTTCTTGCCTATCCTAAACATTTAACCTATGTATAACCCCCCCCCCCCCAAGTTTGTTCGATGACTAAAAAACTATATTCAGAGAGGAATAAACAACATTCATCCCTTATGAGTGACTCATACATCGAACAATTATTATGGATATGTGGAATTTACCATGATCCAAGAAGGGTTAGACGCAATGTCATCATCTTATTCATTTTTAATCATTCCATTCGACCAGGCATGGGTGATTACACTCCTCAAGGATCCTAATGCCAAAATCTATTATTCTTCCATACTATCCATGGTTGATGTATTACTTATTGAGGGTAAGTGATTCCTTATATGTGGATACACTCTTATAGATACATAATTTTGTAATATCCCATCTTGATATATGTTATTTTTTAGTGCATTGGAATGTTTCTTATTATTTTCAGGATGTTTTTTTCTATTGCTGGCTTGTAAATAGTGTTCTAAACATTTCTAGTGAAAAAGAAAAGAACCACCCATTTTTATAAGATATTTTTCCATGTGTTTTCTTATGTTCCATTGAAAAAACCAATATTCTTATTGATGGTTGTTATCCAATGAATTTTTAATTTTTGTGTTACCTATCCACCACATACATTGACAAATATCCATAATCATGGTGGAGGTAGTTGGCCACACCCAAACATATAGGAACTTAATTCTTGGGAATATCATGGTGGGAATGTAGGGTAGTTGGCGGGATTTCATTAAAGAAACCATGGGTGTGGTGAATAGACATTATGTTGTTTTTGTATCTATTTTATTATTCTAAATCACTAAACCATCAATCTATTTTTGAATAAGAATTATCCCCCTTTTACAATCTCAGAGATATTTAGAAGAATATTTCAATAATTTTTTAACTATGATTTCTCTTCTCATAATCCCTCATTTGTATTCTAGATTTGGGGTTTGAAATTAATTTTTTTGGATCAATGTATATATGTTCATCCTTGGTTAATCACCTTTCATCATTCGATTATTGATCATTGAGTTTTCATCATGTTCTCTAGTTGTGTGATTTTCATTAGAGGGATGATGTAGTTTTGTTGGTTGCAGACTTAGATTCCTTTAAGGCATGTCGTATCTTATCATATCTTATGAAATTTTTTCTATTGAAAATTGTTTTTCAAATGTTTTAATATATGTTTTGGTGATCCTATTGATTTACCTAGTGTTTAATTTAATTTTGGTGTATAGATAATGATTTGGTTAGCGTGTGACCAAAGTAATTGTTATTTGGTTACATCTTTTGAAATTGTTTAGTTAAACATATATGATCTTTGTATGGAAAAGGTTTATCGTAATAATGTTTTTTAGGATTACTGATCTAAATTTAGTTCATTTTTAAATGGGATTTGATAAAAGATTAGTTTACCAAAATTTTGGGAAAAAGAAAATTTGAATCAACTATGAAAAGGTTTAGTAATTTTTTTTCATATAATGATTTATATAAAAAAGGGCTCCTTTGAAAAAACATTAAAATTCAATGAGACATTTGTAATATTTTTACATATTAGGAATATGATATCCATGGGTACCAATAATCATGTAAGAAACCAAGATTCTCATACATATATATTTCATATTTTTGGATTAATATTAATTTCATTTTAAAAACACACTCTTGGGGATTGTAAATGTATAATTCCTTTTGAAAAATGGAAACATAAACAACAAGTTCATATGATTTATAAATCTTCCATAACATAGTTACTCATAACTTGTATTATTATTATATATATCACACATAAAATATATCATCATAACCATTGGAAAGGAAACATAATATAGGGAGATCCCAGAAGATTAGTGAGGGTAAATATGGGAAATATGTAATCATAATTTGAGAATAAGGGTATGATAATGTGAAAATTACCTATGACAACCATACCATTAATGTAAAATATTAAAATCTTGAGTCATGCCATAAATATTTAATGTTCGTAAGAAATCAATCATGAGGAAATCAAATAACATGAATGATAAGAGAATAAAATTGAAATAATACATAAATTTTTATCATACATATAAGTATATAATATCAATTTCATAGTATCCAAGGATCTTTTCCAATGATATCAAAGTAAAATTGTTTCACACCCCAAACCATCATTCAAGACACGGTCTATTCATATGATTATCTTTGTGGAAAAGGTCTTTTACTAAACCGGGTTCACTACACATTCATGTCACGTTTATGTCATGATATAGAAATATTTACACAATTCATTGGATATAGATAGAGGACATATCCATAATTTTTTATAATATATCCACCATCATTGGTTATAACGTAATAACCATCCCTTATTATAATGTATCCACCATCACATAATTTCAATCATAAATATGTGTTCCATGAGATCATAAAAATTTCATCATAATAATACTTATGAAAATAAATGTTGTTCATAAAAATTTCATCATAAAATAACATCTAGAAAATAAACAGGATTCCTAATAATTTCATCATTTCATAAAATCATAACCTGAGGAAAAGGACTCTGGTTTCATAATCATTTTATCATGGTATAACCCATGGGAGTGGAATGAGTTTCTAGCTATATTTTCATCCTAAACATAAACCATAAAGAATAATAATATGAATAGATTCCTTGGATCATATCCCATGTATGATCAAAGAATGCCATCTTAGATTAAAAATGGTTTTGGAATATTACATAGAACATTTCATTAGGGAAATAAATTTTCATTAAAAAAAAATATAATAAAATATTTTAAAAATTATTTTCTTTGAAAAAACAATGAAGAATTATAAAAGAAGAATTAAAAATAATTTAAATATATATTGAAGAAAGAATAATTTATTCTCTTAAAATTATACTTTAAAAAATAAAACATTTTCAAAATCCTTTTATTTGAAATAACCTTAAAAAATATAAAGTAATATATATAAATAATTTAAAACGTTTCTTGTGGAAAAATTAATTTTTTATCAAAATAAAACATTTTTAGACATAAAAAATTTAAAAATAATTTTATATTAAGATAACCTTCTAATCATATAAACTAATATTCAATAAAATAATGGTTACGATAGTAGTAACATTGATTCAAAATGCACATGTTAAAACATATATTCTTTTCATATCGTAGATAAAATCTAAATAAGAATTATTAAAAAAATTAAATTAAATATTCCTTTCATATTTTTTTGTAAAATGCCAAATTGGGTAAAAATTTATTTAATAATTTTTTTTGAAATATTAAAAACTTTTTCTTAAAATATTTTTAAAAACATAGGTTTAAATGAAAATGGATTTTTGATGGAAGAGAGAAATAAAGATGATTTTTCATAAGAACATTCTTTTAAAATACTGATATCATAGATCATGGAAAATTATGGGAAATGATATATTATAATGAATTAACCAAATGATGTGATATTTCTTGAGTTTTTAAGGATTTGGATCATAATATTTCATTATTTTTTATATAATCATTGAAAAATTCAATAAATGATGTGATTTTATCACAATACCCTTTCTCCTTTGGTAACATTGAATTGTAATACCAAAAAAATAATAAAATTAAATGAAACCTAAAATAACATAACAATAATTATATTCATGATAAATTATTCCATAAGGGCTATTTATGCTCCTCAGAAAACCATATAGGTGCATAATATAATGTATGTCCCAAAGAAGAAAAATTAAGACCAAAATCATTTATCACCTTGATTTGAACCGTAAACAACATGAAATAAAAATACTTAAATAGATATATATATATCCATAATGTTTTGTGTAATAATCATAAAATACATTCATGGGAGAAATATGTACCATATAAAAGAAATAGTTGGTGAATTTGGAATGTCACTCAAAGATGTAAAAAGTTAGATAGAAATCCATCACCTTACTTCTCTACTTCCATCATACATGTTCAAACCTACTATATCATAAATATATGTTTATTTTACATATATTAAACAAACATAAATATTTATAAACATATCATAACATACATAATTCTCTTATGAAAGTTTATTGCCCATTTAATAGAAATTATTTGTTAATGTCACTTTTAGGACAATAACTACTTTAGGTTTCATGAAAATTTTGATTTATTATTGTTAGGTACTATCAAATTTAACATGGTTACATAATCTCTATCATTTTAAAAATATTTTTAATAATATATATATATATTTATACTTATTTATTGTATCTCACAATTGTTAGAGATATTAAATTAAATAAATCGTTCATGGAGAAAGTAGATCATACCTACAAGAGAATACTGTTTCCATTTTTTTAAATATTGAAACGAGTAAATAAAAAATATATTACTAATAAATAATAATTTTATTTATATATATAACAAATTTTCATTAAACCAATATTTTATTTTATCCATGTGAAGAGGTAATAAATCACATCGCTTAGCAAGGAGGTAGTCCTCCTCACACACGAGCAACGTTATAATATTCTAATGAATAGAAGTTAATTTTTTATATGTTATATAATAATAAAAATGTATAATAATATCATCAATATCATATATAAAAATTTAATACATCATTATATCCATATTTAAGAGTAGGTAAGGAAAAAATGAATGACATCTACTCATGAGGCAATAGTATGCCTTACACAGAAATGATGATAGTTTACGGCCCGGAGGGAGTTGTTAATTCCAACAGGGATAATTTTTTTTATAATTTATAAAAAATAAGACAAACTCACTAAAAATTCACTATCTATAAATTCTGAGTGTCGAACCCCCATGTATGGATCACATGTTCAAAATTAATTAAAGAAATTGAAATTTTGGTTGTTTTGTTGTTTGAGAGAAAAGATAAAAAACAACACTGATTGGGTTTGATATCTAGATAGATTCATGATAGGTTCAATGATTTTCATGTTTGTGTTTTGGGGATTTAATTTTCAAAAACAATCCCTAAAAACAATCCAAAATATGAATAATAAATAAAAAACAATCCCTAAAAACAAATTCCCCTATAATTAAATCACCCAAGACAAAAAAACCAAAATCTCATGATAGGAATGATGAGAATGATTATCATGGATACCTGAAGTAGAATGGAGGTGAATAACGACAATGAAGCAGAGCTCTAGATCATTACTTCATCGTCTGGCACTGTATCTGCATCAGTACGACTCCCTATAGTCCCAGAATCAATTAGAAGGACAACAGAGGGGTGTATTTATGGGATTATTGGTCAATAAATCAGCCATGTATGGATTTATTTCTCTACAAACTACTGTCATCATGACTTGTAACTGGGATACACTACGTGTATTCCTTCCATATTCTGTTGTCATGAATACCAGCATAATATTCCCCAAAAACATGCCTAAAAAAATTCAAGTCATGTAATGTAGTTACATGATGTCTAATGGTATTCAAAACCATGTATTTCATTCATGGATTATCACACTAGGAAAATTATTTTGAAAAACTCATGATGTCGGATTTCATTACACAACATGTAACATTCCTTCTCCCATTTTCAAGCTCCGCTTCTTTCTCAAAAACCCAACGTCACATCGTAAAGAAAGTGAAACGATGTGAACTATCTTTTAGCTTGTAAATTATACTTTTTTAGTTTCTGTTTTATAAATTTATTATTCCTATGATAATAACATTGATAATAAATAGTTTCAAATTTGGAAATATTAATCAATTAAATAGATAAATCAACACAATAAAACAATCTAAAATGTATGCATGAAACACACTTATCAATACGTATCCAAATTTATGGTATAGAAGTAGGATTTGGTTTAATAAAATATCATAATAACATATATTTATATGAAATATAATGAGTATATCATGTAATAATGGTTTCATAAGAATTTATGGTCATGAAGGAATAAATAAAATGAAATTCTCGATTAGGGATGTTAACTTCTTCTCAAGACAACTTATTTTGGTTTCCACCAAAAGAATTATTAGAGTGAAAATATGTCCCAAATATAGAATTAATGATGATATGTGGGATTTTAAGATGATATTTAGGTAGATCATGGATAATAAAATGTGTTTTGGACATGTTAAGTTTGGAGGAGAGTTTGCGGCCTTTTATATGTGAGGTGAATGTCACACTTGTTGTTTTTAAAAGAAAATTGTGTAACCATGTTATTTGGATCCCAAAATTCAAAAACATGGTAAATTATCTATAATATTAGAGATAAGGTATAAATATTTCTATAAAATGGGTTTTTGACATGTTTGGGGTTATTTTTATAAAATAACATTTTTGTTTAACCCATGGTAACCATATTTTTACCAAAACTATGGTAGATATTTTTTATTGTTTTAATTGTTAATTATTGTAAAAATATAATTTCACCTTATTAGATAATATATTATGTTTATTCAAAATATGAAATTTATTTTTCCAAATTTCATTCATATAACTGGAAATATATAATTTATCATTAAACTTGTAAAAGAGACGAGAAAGAAGTTGTACAAAAATAAAATGTTCAAAAGCTTAAAGGTTTTATCAAAAATCAATATAAAAATGAATAAAATGAATTTAATATTATAATTAGATATATAATTGAACAATATTAACATTTAAATCCATAATAAATTAAAAATGAACCTTATAAATTCTTTAGATGAAAATAGTGTTTTGAGTAAAATCCACCATTTTCACTGTTCATAAAAAATTAACGCTATCAGAAAATAACAAAAAATCACATAAAGATATTTTTGATATTATAATATAAAAATTAATGATATATTTTTAAAATTATATTTTTAAAAATTGATTAAATAATTATAGAATGATTTCTCAAAATTTAGAAAATGTTTTTTAGAAAATTAAAATTTAAGTGTAAAATTAAATTTATTCTTATATATTGAATAGAAAACATATAGTATTAATGTTAAATTTTTTTATTATATAACATATATATTTCATTAAAATAATTCACCAAAAGTGATTGGTTTATTTTTTGTAGTTAAAATGAATTTATTCACATTAAACATGGTTTTCGAAAAATGAATTCATTTTTTTCAAATGGTTTTTATTTTCATTTTAATCTTATTGGTCAATAAAGAACTAATTAAATACACATGATTGAACCATTTAATATCATAATTTATTTAATCCTATTCATAATCTTGATTCCAATGGCTCATGAATAACTATCATATTCAATAATAATATTTTAATTGTTTATTGCATTTTTTTTAAAATTCGGTGTTGTGTATAACACAAAATAAAATCAATGTAGTGTGTAATGAAAAATATTGAAGATATTAAATTTATTTTTAAATAATTCACAAAATATAGTGGTGTTATAAGGTGGGTTTTAATATTAGTCATTTTATTAGATTTCATTAGTTGTTTCCCTCATGGGATGTTCATATATTCCCTTGGCCCTGGGCCTTAATATTCTAGGGATATATTATTATGGCACTATAGGGGGTCAATACCAGGTGTATTCATATCATAAATAGGTATTTTTTATAGGTAACTTGTATAGTGAACTATTCACGATTGACTATTGAGGTATGAGTGGCCTAGAAATCCCATACAAATGTTTTCTTAAGGGGTATCTCTATTGTTCTTCGAAATCATTATTTTGATTTTATTTTTTTATATCCTTGATATCGAAATTGATGTATGATTTTATAATTTTTTGATTTTAAATATTGGTTTTTATTCTGTGCATGGTATCAACTATAGATCTATATTTTCATATAAATGTGAAAACTAATGTATCGTGAATTTTTTTCCATATATTGATCATTTTGGGATTACTAGACATAGTATTTATAAAGAAAACAAATTGGTGGGATCCATCATATAATTCTTTGAAAAAATTATATAAACTATATTTGGGGTGTATAGATAATGTTTTATCTTATTTATGAAGGATAAAGGAACTGTAGTGAGTGGCAGAAGTATATTTTTTGCTAGGAATGTGTAGATGGTGGTGAGACAGTGGGGTGTTTCTCACATAAAAATTATGTTTCTATTATTATTCTTGGTTTATTTTATTTTATTTTAGATATTCACCTTGGTTTTGGTTTATTACCTTACTTTTATATCCATCACTATGGGTTTTTGGTTACAGAAATGTTTCTTTTCTAGTTATATTTTTCTATATATTTTCCATGTTGGATTCTATTGTTTTGATAAATCATTCCCTCAATTTATTTTTGGATGACAAGGTGTTAGTTTGAAACCCAAAGGGATTGAGAATGCTCTTTAGGATATGGAAGGTCCGAGTTTGAAACCCAGTTGAGGAGTTTTCTAGGATAGGTCCAAATAATTTGTTGTTATAGGAGGCTTACTATTAGGTGCCCTTGTCTTGGGATATTTAGCTGGTAGGAAAAAGGATTTTTGTGATATAATGGGTATGTTTTTATCAGGTATCATTATAGCTCCCATTATAATGATCCATAAGTTACCATGATATGTTGAGTTGTGTTACTCTTATACTAGGTTTCAATATAGATCTTATTTTCTACTAATGTTTACATGGTGTAAACTAAGTTTCATTCAATATTTGATAGTATTCTAATTTTTTTGTATTATAAAATCATGATTATGAGAATTATTCTAGGTATTTAATGAGATGGATAAGCCTAAAAATTACACCTCATTGTAATCCTATTATTTTTCAATATAACTTTATGGTTATAGTATAGTTAATTCATTAGTTCATGATAAAGTGTTTCCTTTTATGATCCAAGAAATAGAGACACAACCAAGATCTTTATGAGAAAATTCTGTATTAAAAGTATTTCTATACTATAATAACTCTCCATTTAAGGGTTATAATGACCCTCAAGTGGTGGGTGAATAAATGTAAAGAGTCTTAATTTCATTGAATTCATTAATACAACTGAATTTATTAAGGTGATGGGTGGTATGTTTATGATATAAGGTTTATGAAATACATTGTGGGACTCTATGATTAAGAAGAATTAACTTGTGGTTTTATAGTATGAAGAAATAAATATCCTCTTCTTCAAGAATTTATATAAAAATGATATATTGTAGAAAATTATATGGTGTTCCTCTCCTTTTAGTAGGGATATCATTCAGTCGTGGAGTAGACCAATGATTTTTCTGAATTAGTTCATCTTCAAAAGATGTGGTGTTGATTGATAAGGTAAAGGCTACGACATACCCAAAATAATTTAGATTAGAAATATTATTTTATTAGTATATAAAAATATCACCACCTATATTGAGATAGTATTCATGCCTTTGATGGTAGAGATCAATTCATTGTGTAGACATATTTATTTCCCTTAAACATGGTGGAAATTCCAGTGGCTCACATGGGAAACAGATGAGGTGGAATTTTAATCAAAGAGGCAGTAGAGGTATCTCAAAGTATTATACTCATTATACTCCATATTTAGTTTCTAATAGTTTAAAATTGAAATATAGTTTTTGAGGAATTGTAGGAAACAAATTACAATAAATCCACACACCTCATATGAATTGAAATGCATGCGATCACTAAAGTCAATAGAAGAAATTATAATAGTCTCTGTCTATGTCTTGATATGGTTAAGGATCATTAACTCTAAAAGGAAAAATGGAATTTTATGATGCTAAAATATCAATATTTATAGTGAAGCAATTTTACATAGTTTGGGTATTTTTTTGGTATAAGATTATATGCTCTCATATATTGTGAGAAGTACCATATTTGTCTCATCTTTTGTTGAAACAAACTTTCTTTATCATTTCTTCAAATTATTTTATTTTTACTCATTTTGTTGATGCGTTGAAACTTATGAAGGATGTCATGTTTTATTTTATTGAGTTGGTGATGGATCTTGGAAAGAGAAATGATTAGAGCTTTAGTTATCATTAATTTTATATTTTGATAGTTGATGGTGATTTTGTTTTATACATTCTAGTAATTTATGTAGATATGATTGACTTTATCATAAGGATGATATATCTTGTTACTCACTTAGATAAGATTTAACATTTTAATCAATGTGTTGTGTTCATTTATACTAATGGTATCTCTTAGGTGATTTAGGGAGAGAGGTATATGGGTAATTTTAATAAAAACAATTCTCTCCCATATCATAGGAATCTATTATTTTCAATTTCATTTAGTATTGATCAGGTTTCTTCCCAAATTGATATTCCCTTTGATATTAAGAATTTTCATATGGTTTTCCCATATAACCTCTCTTTTCATTCAACAAAAAGTGGGGTAATGTATTAAATCTATGTGTTTCGTAGTATGTAACTAATTATTATAACTTCTTTGAATATAAAACCTTTTATATTAAAATATCTTAATATATATTTTGGAATACATTTTAGAAAATGGATTTATTAATCCTTCTATAAAATAATTTGAAGACCCTATTCTTTTTACCTAGAAGGATAGTGGTTATAATTATCTCCTAAAAAATTACTAAATGTAGAATCAAGTAACAATAATGAATATGTATCATTTTTACTTATAGGTATGACTTGTTTAGTAAGTAAAATGTGGAAATGTTTTTTTCAAAAATATATATTTTGAGGTTATCATTATCTGAGAGTTAAGGAAATAATTATTTGAAAAACTACTTTCTGGAGAAGGTATACAAACTATGAATATTTTGTAATTCTATTTGGACTATGTAACTATACTTTAGTGTCTATTTCACTGATGATGTTTTTATTACACCATTATGTCATTTCCTCTGTAATGGTATTTTTGAATGATATCTTCCCCAATTTGAGAACTATTCAATAGTACGAGTACCATATGAATTATGTTTTTTGATTTGTTATGAGTCACTATAATTATGATAAGTAATAAAATTCCATTTCTCAATTATATAAATGATCTTAATGGGGATTTTTTTTCAGAATATGGCCTCTCAGACGATCCTAAATTTGTTAGGGTATTTTTATTATGCGAGAAACTAGAATTTCATTGGGATACAATGAATTTATGGAAATGTTAGGTATTATCCACTATTTTTAAAATATTTTTCAATGATTAAATAACCAATAATGATTCATACAATGTGGTGAAATTATATTTTTATGATAAGTGTTAGTCTATTTAAATAAGAAGAAATGATGCTTGACATTGGATCATATTTTCCATATTCTATAACCGAGGCAGGGATATGTGATTTTTTGTGATGATTTTAGTTTTATACTGGGATACATTGTTATATAGGAAGTTAATGTTGTAGAATATCTCTCACATCATCATTATTCGGATGAAAATATTTATTTCACACATGACATGGAGGTCCCCACACATATAAATTCTCTATTATGATGGCACAACTATTTTATTGGGGATATGTCCACAATGTTTTCTGATAAAAAGTTCTTATATAAATTCTTACCTATGAAGAACCTAAACCTCATGAATTTTCTATAGGTCATGTATGTCTAGATGTGTGACATTGATGCCTAATAAAAATGAGGTAATGGATGTGTTTTTTCTGAAACACTCAACCGGAAATTTATGTTATAGGTAATATTGGAAGAGAATGATGAATATACTCTTATTCTGTTTTTTCTCAGTTATGTATGATTATTCTTGAGGACTATTATCTTATGGTTCATACAAGATTTTAGTTATCATAATTTCTCCTTAATTAATTTTTTATAGTAAATAGTATGATGTTAATTTCAAACTAACAAATAATACTTATATGGTGAGGGGAACATTCCTGATTGTTCTTTATGATATGGTATAATTTGATAATTACAGAGTCAGTTCGACATGATTTTTTTGTTTAAAAATTCAGTAATGAATTATTTTTATAGATTAGTCATCTGGGAGAAATAGAGATGTATAATGATATGAGATAATGTTTTTAGTGGCCATGTGTGAAGAACACAATTTCTAATTATCTGTCCAACCATTACACTTTCCACCATATTAATGAAGGTTATCTGATGAGTTCTAGTTTACTTAGACCTCTTCCAATATTGGTATGGATATGGGATTATGTATTAATGTAAATCATAGTATTATTACCATGTAATACCAAGGTAAAAGATATTATCTAGTTTTTTATTATACAACTGATTATATATTCTCATTTCATTTCAATTAGGCACACCACCAATAGTAAGGAACAAATTTTGTTTTGCGTGTAGGAATATGTGATGTTTTAAAGTGTTCCATCTATCGTTATATATTATATTTATTCCATGTTTACTAATAAATTTTAGAAATGTCACTAGAATGTATTCGTATCTTTAGGTAGGTTGAGTATAGTATATCACCCATAGATGGATCTCTATATAGAGCATCCTATTAAAATTAAAAATGATAATTTCTATGAACGTGTGTTGGATATCAGAGGAATTTAAGATAACCATATTTTTTCTAGATGATTTGACCTCTATGAAAAGGTACATTACATCAATAAAAGTATATTTTTTTGGGATTTTTATGGTGACCTCTATAGGTAAGATAAATCATAGTCCTACATGGGTGAGGCCTCCCATATAAAACCAAGAATCCTATAGGGGACATCGACATGGATTCATGATATATATTGACTCTTGGTTGTTACTCATAGTCAAAAAAATATTATATGGGTCAATAACACCAACCTTTATAGTTTTCCATTAGTGATCATGTCTGAAGGAAATTATCGCCTTAATTAGGCCACCATTGGGTTGTGAGTCAGGGATGTTGTCTTTGAGATATGTTTTTTTAAGATTACCATGTGGATAAGGATGGTATATTATTGGTTGGTGTTACTATTTTCGATTCTTTCTCCAGGGCGCACATCCTTCCTTTTGGAGGATGTGCTATTTGTTTCCCTATATTCACACTTTCCAAATGTGGGTGACATCCTTCGCATATTCAGGTATGTTTTCTCCTTGATCAAGATAGGATGATGGGATTCCAGTTTCTCCTTCTATGGATTCCTCCTCATATCTCGTCACCTAGTCCGGGTCTCCCTTAAATATTAATACGTTGTTAGTGAAACTCTTCCAAGGGCCATGTCTTTATGGACACCAGTTAATCACACTTCTTTTTTCTAAACATTCCAAGGGGTCAAGTTAGGAAAACAACCTTCGGCCGGGGGAGTAGTTACGTTGGACAACGTTGGCGTGTCTGGATGCTGGTACACTGATGTGTCTAGGTTTCTTCCTATTATGATAGGGATTCATGAGGGCATGGGATCCCGAGCCATCCCACATCGAGTGAGGGTAATTATAAGCCACAGGCATATCTCTGAGGTTTTCCTCAGGTTCCCATGTTTAACACAGGGTATGCCAAAATTTTAATGTCTAGTGGAGATGGATCGGACTGATCAGAACACTGATAAAAGTGGATCAAATGGGTGCATCCCCAAGAGGGATCACCTAGGGGTCTTACTAGATGAGTGGATCAAGACACCCAATGAAGGAGGATCTAAGGATTCTTGGGTCCTTATAATGGCGACACCAGGGTTTACCGTTGGATGGGATTGAACCTCAGGGAGGTTTCCTACATACCCTATCTCGAGAGACAAGGATCAAAACCCAGGAAGTTCGAAGATGCGATGAATTAGGGAGTGCATAGAGAAAAACAACCCAAATACAAGTTGGTTCTTATGCATGGTTAGCAAACCAGATACTGTTATGTGTATAAAAAAGGTTGATGACATGATATCACTAGGATGTTACGTCTTGGTTAATAATCAAGATGAATACAGATGGGACCCAGAGGAAGTAGAACCTTCGAGATGGGGCATGATCCTCCCAAAACACAAGGGATAATGGTAGGGACCATTATGGGACATGAATACTGAGATTGAACCTCAGAGAGGCTTCCAAAGTATCCTCATGGAAGGGAATCAAAGTCCACATAGTTCGGGGTTGGGGAATATAATTGGGGTGTACACATAGGACAGCTACCCGACGATATAATGGGGCTCACAAGAAATTAGAGGTCTGGGTTGGTCTGACACCATTGGGATGGACCAAGGAAGTGGGTCCTAGAAAATGGGACTATAACAGCTTACCACTGATTGGGGGTTACAATAGATTATGACTGGATAGGGTTGAACCTCAAGGATGCATCCTACATACCCTATCTAGGAGACAAGGATCAAACCCATTTAGTTCAATGGTATAATGTTTAACGTCATGTTGGATGAAAAGTGCGAGTTCAGTTTAACATCTTGTAGGATGAGAGTGAATTGACATGATATGGTCTAGACTGATGGGTGTTGGGCTTGAACCTTAGAGAGGATTCTAATGTATGTGCCTTGGAAAAGGTAAGAATCAATGTTCACGTAGTTCGGAAGGGTGGATTGAGACTTATGCTAGGGAGGCCTAGAGAGGATTTCAGGTTCGATCCTTACTCTAAGCCCACTTGAGTCATGCTTGGTGTGAGAAATAATAGGTAGAAAAGACATGATGATGACATTGTGAAAGGTGCATACATGGGGAATTAAGAGGGTCTTACACATGTTTAGTGGCCTATAGAAGAAACATGGGCTTATTCTTTGTTAGCCGCCCATGGATAGGGAGATTGGGACATACTCTAGGATGGAGGAAATGGAGAAAAATAACCGAGGGAGATGTATGGGGTAACGAAGGTACTAATTCCCATCTCTCATCTAGTATTTGGCATAGAATAAGAGAGGAGGAACGTGGATTCTACCTCCTACAATAAAGTATATGGTCTTAGAACATGTTTTGTTTCCCTTCTCTACGGACAAATGTTTTTCCCGTAAAGAGGATATCCTTCCATGTGAGGATGATATCACTCCCATGGAGATGAGCAGGAATTGAGAATGTTCGAGATGGGGAAACCCATGTAAATTTCACAGGGTGAGTCCACATTTTAATTTCATATGGTGAGGATGATGGTACTTGGCAGTTTAACTTCCTGCAGCTCAAATGATTTAGGTTCACTCCACAAACCTAGGAAATATATGACTAATAACTTCATACCCTTGGGTAAGGGAAGACATTAGAAATGATGTGGTGATGCAGTTCTGTGGAGTGATACATTGAGGGGCCCATGTTAACGTGGCTATGTGAAGAAGCAAGATCCGTTAGTGTGCCTATGCGAAGAAACATGAGTCTAAGCAACACAATATGAAGAACCTCTAAAGGGAACTTGAAATCACTTAGTACAAACCTAGAGAGCGGTATGGGAGAAGTATTTGTGAAAAAAATGTGTTCAAATGAAAGGACCTTACGAAAATCTGGTGCTCCATGTGGTGGAGGGGCTCTGTGAAGGAGTATTCTTTGCGAAGTGGGGTGACATAGCCTAGGAATAGGGTATAGATTTATAAGAACAGGGGTTTGTGAAGTTGAAAGGCTTTTGTGGAGTTGGACTTTAAAAAGCATGGGTACCTTGCAAATCATGACACTGTGAAGCAATGTGATTTGTGAAGCAAAGTGATACCACCTTAACATATGGTTAACATGGACATGGAGGGTACTTCACGAAGTAAGAGTGCTTTGAGAACACCTGAGTTCCCTTAGAGATCTCCTTCCATCGTGATGGCTTGTGGTCTCCACAAAGGGAATCCTTGATGGAAGAGTGGGTGTGTTGGAGGTATGGGAAAGACACTTCACAATACTCATGTACCTTGAAGTGATCATCTTTCTCAATGACTCACAGATAAAATGTTGCTTCACGATTTGAGAGATGAGAAAGAACAAGGATGAGGTATCTATCATTTGGTATCAAGGGGAGCCTGGTATTTATAGGTGAGGAGTGACACAAAGCATTTAAATCATGGACTGAAGATCCATGGAACTCTACAACCGTCCACAGATTGCGTCAAGTTTTTTATAACATCAGAGTTGACCGTCATTCCCTCCTCAGAACAGAGCCCTTATTGGTTCCCTCTACAGAGCTCGCGTAGGCATCCGTCAAGGTTCAAGGGATCACAGAGGTTGATTTGGTTCCCTTTATGGTGAAAAGATTCTAGTCAATTGAACTGTAACCACGAAGCCTCCTGCCTCTTTTACCATATTCTGACTACATAGGGGCTTTGGCTTCGCACCAACTCAGGTGCTGAGGGGATCCGAAAATGCTGTGGGGCTTAGAGGATTCACAAATGGGCTATATGAGGAAGACCCACTGGAATTTGTTTTCTCTTTTCATCCTTTTATTCTACACATGTTTTGGTTCCAACAGTTACAACAACATTTTGAAGGAATTCCTGATCACTTCTATGTTTATCATCAAAAGAATTATCATCCTAATTCCTCAAACATTCTGAAATGGGAGGTTGTTTAGCGGGATTTAAACATTATAATTGAGAAGAAACCATAATATATCATTAATTATAATATGAAGGATATGTATAGTATGTATATTTCTCTGGTTAACATGAAATGGAAGCAAAAATCATACTCCCACAAGACGTGGGAGAAAGAATCATTGTTAAGAGAGGAGTTGAATCATATCTTGAGGGATTATTCTTCCTCTTTTATACTTCCTAGGTATATAAGTGATTTTTTGGCGAGACTATAACATCCTATTTTGAGTAATGATGATTTCCATGATAATTGGGATGCTTTATTTTAGTTTTTAGATGTTTTGGTTTTGTTAGTGGAATGTAAATTTTGTTTTCACATTTTATATTACAAAATATGGTGTATCACACTATGGTCAAGTCATTTCTCCCTTATGATGTTCTTGTGCTTCATGGGATGAACCTATACATATATTTATGGGTGTTCTCTTGGATGTGATGATTTGTGGGTCAGTTTTTCCTCCATGGAAAACTAGGCCAGAAAACATATACAATGTTGGTTGTTGAATGACTAAATTGACATGGGCCTCCAAGTAAGGGCATGAAACGGTAGGAGTGTTGGGCTACCAGTGAGGTTCCACTGAGGCCACCATGGGTATGGGGAACGACCACCATACCATGTTTCCATCTATTTTATGATTTTATATTACTAAAGATGATTCTAATTTTTTGGCAAGGATATTCAACAATTTAAGGATAATTAATGGAACTTTATGTGGTGTCCTTTAATGTGTGCTTGACTATGGTTTTTCCACATATATTATCTCTATTTTTACATCAAATAAATGGTTTGGAATTAATTTTTTTATGAGAATCATAAATCTATTCTAAATTATTTTTTTCCATTTCATGTTCAATTTCCAATCATTGGGTTATCATATGTTGTTCTTCTTGTGATATTGTTTCCTAGAGAATGTATCATGTTTAGTTTGGTATAGAATATGTGTGCATAGAGTTTCAAATTTCTCAACTAACGTGGTAATTTTATTCTTATAGAACAATAATTCTATGATGTGGGAATAGATTTTTATGCCATCATATTAACTTCTGATGTGTTTACTTTCATTCAGATGAGTGGATCGGGTTGTGGGTGGTGCATAACTACAGTGTGGGGACGATGGTTTTTTCTCTAGCCTATTTTTGGTAAACCATATATGATCATTGTTTTTTGAAATGTTTTTAAAATAATTTTGGCCATGATCCTTGATATTCGTGATAAGAGTTCATAAATGTGTTTTAATATAATATAGTAATACCTTATTTTTATGAAACAATGTTGTTTTCTATGGAATGAGATATGGTTTATGAATTTTTCATGATATAATTTTTTGAATGGAAAATGTTATTATTGATATTGTTTCTGAAATATTATGACCTCCTTGAAACAGTATGATATTTGAATTATATGGGAGCCTAAAATCCCAAGGAATAATTTTTATAACTGTTCCTTATACTTTTTTCCATCAAAGGGTTCACTTATGGGGTGTTCCTTTGTTCGATATGACTTGATATTCTTGGGACATTATATTCTACCACAATAGAGGTTCCATCCATAGGGTTTTCATATGTTTCCAAGGATCTATTTTTCTAGGAAACATTCATAGTGCACTAGTCATGGTTGGTTCTCGAGGTACAAGTAACCTAGCTAGCCCGGAACTTTATTTTCCTAAGGGTGATATATTTTTTTTCATTAATTTATTTGTTTGTACAACGTTTCATTATTTCCTAAATATTGAAAATGACTCATTCATTAATAAATTTTATATTTTAATATTTATATTTTCCTATGTATATAAATTAACAATAAAAGTATGAAAAATATTAAATATTAAATTATTTATTTGATATAAATGTAAAAAATATTTTATGATGCTATAATTTTCATATATTTAGAATATTGGAATTATTTTCTCCAACTGATATTGGTTAGGTTATATCCTAAAAACTCACATACTGGTGTGTAGGTGCTTAATTTTATAATGCATAGAAGGGAAAGGATTCATAGTTAGGTAGAGAGGATTCATGTTATCTAGGAATGTATAAATTTTGGTGAAATGGTGGGTTTTTTACACGTATCACCTTGAGTTGTAATCATTAGTTTGGGTTTCAATAAATTTCATTTTAGATAATGTAAATTAGTTTAATCCTATTATGTTTTACTTATTAAAAATTATATTACTTTTATGTTATTTAAAATTTACTTTTTGGTTAACATCCTTTATATAGTTGAAATTTTTGTTATTTTAGTTTGTTTTAAACATTCCCTGTATTTATCATTGAATTATTTGGTTATAGTTGCCAACCCATGGTGATTGGAAATTCCAATCTGGTATTGTCATGGAATGGTTCGGTTCCTAGTTGGACTTGTCAATAATGTGTTATTGGAAATACTTTCTAAACCCTTTCATTACAGAAAAATCATCAGATTTACATGAATACTAATAAAAAAAGGGACTTCATCTGCATCCCAATGTCTCATAACATGTGAAGCCAACATTATCTCTCATTAGGTTGAGGATGAGAAGAGATATATTTCTAATAAAATTCCAAAAAAAATTTATATTCATAAGGGTTATAATGTTTTTTTGCATAACTATTTTTCTATTTACTAATAAACTTCTTGTGTTTTATTAAAATAGCCTCACTTTAGTTTAAGAAGTAATAGATCATTCGACATCAAGACATCATCCCATTGAAATGTTCTTGATATATGTCAACTACAGACTTAATTATTCAAGGTAATAAGGTACAATTCCCTATCTTAGATACATGGTCCCATAAAACATCCATGTTCTTAAACTAGGCATGATTCGATGCTTGGAGTAAAAAGTGTTTCACTATTATTAGAGTAAGAATTTATTGGGGACAACTGGAATCTAATCACATATTACACCTTTGTCGAGTTGAAGGATTTTTTTTCCACCTTTAGTAAAAGTTCCAAGAACATTATTATGAAGTATTTAACAATCAGGTTATTCATGATATGGTGAAGAATGTGGTTTCAAAAAGATATAATAATATGTACCTTAATCTATAAGTATCAATAGTCGATTCCAAATCTTTAGTCATTCAATGTAGAAGTGAGTCCCTTTGTGAGGAGTCCCATCATTCAAATGAAATAGTATTTCACAACTATTTGGTTAATTTTAGTAAGGCTTAGATTGAATGTCTTCTATATGAGTTGTAATATTTGAAATATATAAGGAATATTTTAGTGGAAGATTATGTCAATGAAATTATTGCTAATTAAAGTAGTAGATAATGCCATTATTAAAGTCATTTCTAGTGTGGATTCTTTAAAATAGGCTTACTATATGAGACTATGTCAGTATATTAGGTGAAAAAATCCATTGTCTCTATGTAGTAGAGTTTTATTATTCTCGAGGTGCATACATACACTTAATATTAATTATTTTTTACTTCATATGAGTCTCCAATTATTTGGTAGAATATTGGATAGACTCTAAGATTTAGATAATACTCAAACTATTTTTAATTTTCAATTAATGAAATATTTTTTTAACTTAATTCATTGATGTCTAACCTTTTATTTATTTATTTTTTAATCTTTAAGACCTATAAGTTTACAAATCCAAACACATTATTTTTATTTTAAATCTCAAATCCATTAGAACATGAATTTAAATACTCGAGATATAATGAATACCTTATGGGCATGGACCAAGGATAGATATTAGTATAAATATAATCAAAATTATAATATTGTAAAACAATTTTAAAAAATGACGGTTTTATTAGTTCAATGGTTCAACTTGGTTGAGTACATTACAAAGAGGTACTACATTACATTTTTCCTATAATGGAGGAATGATAAGCATTTCTTGAGTTATGCATGGGAAATATAGTGGGACCCACATAATTTATATCATCATATTTATAACCCATACTTTCTCATGGAATATTATAAAAAGGGATGCTAATAAGAAACATTACTTGTAATTATGCAGCACATTTTTTGTGTTTAAATTTAAAACAATATCATTTATTTTAAACTCACAATTTTCCAAAGATCATGAAATATGTGTATCTAGTTATCAGAGACTCATCATTTTCTAGAGATCACTTTTTATATTTTTTTTATAATGAGTATTATATATCATTCCCAAGTCGTTTTAAGGTCATGTAAGTCAAACAAATACAAATATTTATTTAGGATGAATATATTTGTCCAACATGTTTCTATTTTTTATGTTCATATAACTTGGATCTTATATTTTAATAAATTAAGGAAATATAGCTTAGATCATATTTCAGTGTATTATATTTTCATATATATTGTACCATATTTAATTTTAGTTTATGGAAATATTACTTTTTCCATATATGGATAATTGAACATAATTTCTTAAATGATAAAATCATTGATAAGTGAACCATATGTCCATGAGCTTGAATCTAGGTTTTATAATGGGATAGACATGTCAAGGATGACCATGAATCAGAAAAGGGTGATGAGTAACTATGCAATGTCATTATGGATATCTAGAATGATATATCATTTTTGGAAGGCAAAGAAAAATTTAATTGATAGGATATGGTCTCATACATATAAGTTAATGGATTATGTGAATACTCATTTAGAATCTCCCTTCACGAAAGTTATCCAACTTTCTTAGAACAATGTAATATTTTGTAGGGGATTTTAGTGGTCAAGACATGAATTAGGTCCTAGAGGAATAATATTCATGAATGGTTCTAGAACATAAAATCCTTTTATCAAATTTTAATATTTAAGAAGTTTCATGGAACCCTATATCCAATTAATAAGAAAAGGTATTTATTAGTTTGATACATAATTGAGGATGTCACATCTTTATGGATATATGGATTATGAGTTTTTTAAATCAGGTACAATTTTTTTAAAACCACGTATGAAGACATGGGAAAAACATATTCTTGATATTTTTAAATCATTCTAAGGTGATAGATTCTATTATAACATTGGAGGAGATCAAAAGGGGATGGGGTCCCCTTTTGAGGAAAATATACAACTGGATAACATGCCAGGGGATCATATGAATGGTGTAGGTGCTTTTATGAATAAAAATATAGAGATTTACTTAGAGAAGTATATGTAAATAAATGTAATTATAGAGAACACGTTCAAAATAATGGATGGAAGATATTAAAAGAATTGAATATGTAATGGTCATATAAGACGTCCTATAAGACAACCACAAAAAAGGTCCCATACTGATTAATTTATTGGAATATATTCCACCCCCAATAGAATTGGAATAAAAATCCTATTGGTTTATTAGATTAAGGAATATGGAATTTGACATAGCTTGGAGAGAGATATTATTACTGCTATAATAGATAGAGGGAATTAAGAGAAATGGTTTTAAAAATTCAAGGATTTATAAAGTGGTAACAAGGATAACCCATTAAAGGTGAATTAAATAAATATAATTCCTAATAGAGATATTGTGTTGTTATATTAATGAAAACTAAAAATGATTCTAGGAAAACATCATTAAATCTATGAAGGCCCTTTTCCTATTATTCATGTATACCCATTTGGTACAGTGTAGATATGAAGGTAAAATGGAGAACATGAATTAACTATAAATGGGAATATGATGACTAGTTTACAAGGGATCATACATCAAGTTCAAGTAAAGGGGATTATTCTCTTTCATCCTGATTGTTAATTATGAACAAATAGGTTATACAACCTTTTTACATTTGATTTGTGTTAGTAATTCCATTTTAAATATACTTACCCGAATAATCAAATTGAATGAATTGTTCACACTGAATAAATTAATTAATGGGGATGAAATCTTTTAGAATATTATTTCATTAAAAAAGATAATTTTTAGTGAGGCCAATGATGTTAAATAAAATAACATCCAAGTGGTGACCTACATTTTATTTTCCTCTATCAACTATACCATGATTCCAATTTAAGCATAATTGAACATTCTGACAGTATTATTTGTTTTCATTCTAATTTTTCGGTCCATCAAGAAGACAAAATGAATATATTATATATAATTCACATTTGAAAAAGGAGATTCACACTGTGTAACAAAAAATAATATTGTGGAAGAATAATGTACATCTTAAAAACTACATGAATGAAAATATTAATGTAAAAACAGGGAAATATGACCTGGTGATTCATGGAAAATGGGTATATAAGTTTCAATGATTTAATTTATTTTACCACCATGTTTTTGACACCATTTTAGATCATTATAAGTACATTTCATGTCAAAAATCACTCTTCTTACTTTATTTGACATGTCTCACAGATCAGGATTTCAAAGGTATCCCATGATATAATGTTTTCTAGTTTTTAGTAAATGGGATTGAATAAGTGAAAGAGTAATTTACTAATTATAGTGAATAAATGGACTTTAATATTGATAAATTTTAACTTAGTTTAGTTATATGACATAGGAAAAGAAAATTTACTAAATATTTCAATACATTTAGTTTCTCAAATTTATGTGGATTTATTTGTTATTATTTTTTCATTCCATGATTGATTATCCAATGTTAATATGATCCACTTATGAGAAGATTTATAAACTAAATAATTTCCATTTCTTTATTGAGAAGATTTTATTTGTGTTCATGGGGTATTCGACTTGAAAGATATTGCATTACATCTTTTTGAATATATGATTGTGAAATAAAACATTCAATATGTTTTAAATATTTTTATTTTCAACCCTTTATCATTAATACCACCTTTTACCTCAATCCTTTTGTATACTATAGATGTCATGTATGAACATGGTAGGAATGATACATGTTACCAACAATTTATATCCATTCCTTTAATTCTCAATTTATATTTCATGATATACTCAAGATTTAGTATGGGATCGATGGAAATAATGGATGAAGGGATAGATTATGTTGTGAGGGAAAATGTGTGGGGGTGTTATTTGGGGAATTTGGGAAAGATTATCATAGATTTATTATAAATTATTTTTTTCCATTAAAATAAAAATGAGAAAGTGGATGGGGTTTTGGGATAATAAATATTAACCATTACCTAACTAGTGATTTAATCATATTGGTTTTTGTAGTGGAAGTGATATTTATATAAATTATAACAAAAAAAATCGAAAAGCGAGAAGAAAATAAATAGATAAAAATTAAAAAATGAAAAAAATATATCATTAGACTTACATTAGTCAATAAATTACACTAAGTTTTATGAATTGAAACATTTCGTTTTTCAGGGGAATTTTTTATTGCCTTTTTTGATTTCATGAAGTATTATTTAGTGTTAAAACACTTTGTATCCTTAAAATTTCAATAATATATCCCTAAAAATATTGAGAATCATAGTGATGAGAAACTTATTTTCAATAACCTCATGATTTAGTTTGAAGTTAGTATTTACAAGGAGAAGAATATAGATCCATTGTAAGAAAATTCAAAAGGAGAATTTATTCATGGTTTTTGAATAACTCTACATGAATTTGTATCATATGGGGTATGAGAAAATAATCCACTTTGAGATAAATCATGAATTATAATACTTGACCATGATGATTTTTCATATATGAATGAGATGAAATATCCCGCATTTATTAGTGGTATAAAGTAAACTAAATTTGAACATTGTACTCCTTGAACTATGGGACGTTTGATTCATGTTTTATACCGAACATGGAAGGTAAATCACCAATTTATAATTATTTGATTTAATTTCATTGGAAATAAATATGTGTAAATATGGTGTACCACTTTAATTTATTTTGATATTACACACACTAGTTAATGTAATTCCTATGCATTAGGGAATTGATAGAAACATATTTTACATGATAATTTATTATTGAAAATATTATTTATGAAATTAAATTGATCAATTATATGGATATTTAATTATTTTTAGGTGTTATGAAAGGATAAAGAGGTTGAATTAAAACAAATAAAACATTGAATAATTCAAAATTCAAATTTTTTAACAGGATGTACCATATATAAAGGACTTACATGAAGGCCTCAATGGGAGGAATCAGACGAAAATTGAGGCACATATAATGAAAAAACCATTTTACATTTTATATAGTGAATTTATGATATAAAATTAATAGAACCACTAATATAAATAAATTATTAAATTAAATATCCTTTTTATATAATAATAAATAGAATAATTTTGTGACTCATATATGTCACACTATCATTCTCCTTTGAAAATTTTAGGATTAAAAAATAAGTAGTAAATTTTTTTATTAAGGGATGTGTATAGGATGTTATGTCGTAAAACAAAATTTTATGATGAGAAATATTTTTTCATGAGTAAAAATGGTGGTTTCTAGTTAAATTAATGATGTACAACCTTCGATACTCTTAAGGAAGAAAAATTATGATAGACGATTAATTTATTGGGAAATTATGACACCCTGAGGGTGTTGTTAAGGCCTAAAAATTGATGTAACATTGGAGGATTTAGGGATAATAATCGGTGAATGGATGATCTGTCCGACTATTTTCTACTACTAATTTATATCCCTATTTTCATTATTTTTTCTTTTATAACATTCTTGTGATGCCTTATTTCCCCCAAATCATCTCATTTACCCCATACATATTGGCGTAATTTCATTGAGTGATTATGATTGGGAAGGTATGACCAAATTTCCATACTTGAATTTGATACATAAATTAAATAAAATCCTATCATTATTCCACTATCAAGTATCAATTTTCCATTTTTAGTTTCTAATAACAAATGTGGTTATATTAGGATTATATTTTATAAATGATAATTTCCCTAGTTGATGACCCAAACCACCCTTCACATAATTGATGTTTGTCTACGAAGGAATAAATTATGTTGGGTTGCTGAGTGATCATTGATCACCAGTATGTGTATAGAATTGTGTCTATTTTTTTAGCGAATAAAACTACCTAAAATGGATTTTTCTAATAAATCGGGAGGACTAGATGCAACACCTTGACCATTGTGATTATGGATGATTAAACAATGATTTAAATTTGGGATATTATAAACATCACAATATGGTTTTCTGAGAGAAGTTTCATTGATAGAGTAATATCACTCTTACCATCCAACATAACAGGAGTTAGTAAAAATATGAAATAATTATTAAATAACATTTGGATTAAATAAGGATATAAAAATCAGTATATTAGTCAAAATTCATAAACCATTCAACATAATATTCTATTTAAAATCCAATTTCTCAAAACCTAAATAAATAATCAATTTAATTTATATAAACAACATCTAATGTGATAAATTGTTTTTTATATGATCATCTTTAGAAGACTCCATATGTTGATTGCTAATGTATTCATTAGTAATAGTATTTCTTCCAAGCCCCACATAACAGAATTTATCAATTGTCATTCCAATGGCCATAGAAAACTTTTGGGGATTCAAACACACGAGAAAAAAAGTAGGATATAGAGAATAAATCTATTTAATGAGGGTCCTGGAACCCAAAAAGTTATTTTGTTATGTAATGAACATTTAATCACGATAAGAATATTTAATTAATTTTTTATATAAAATTTTCCTTGACAATAATATTCTAGAGAGGATTGATTATATTTTTTAAGTTCTATAGGGTAGATCCTATGATTGTTTTACCTATTAATTTTTCATTATCATTTTCCTAAGAACTATAAATGAAGCTCTTAATGAGATTATATATGAAATTATTTTAGACAAGACTTTATGGTTTTTAATCCTGAAATGTTTTATGTCTCATTCACTAGATTTTAAAGGTATTTTGATTTGTACTATTAGCTGGCAATGTTTATATTCTTATTTATTTTAATGAAGTGTACACAATTTAAATTAATGAAGTGATGAAATTATATGAAGAAGATGTGTAAAATAAATAACATAATTAGGATTCCCCAATTTCAGAAAAATCTAACATATATTTCATCAAGATGTAGATATTCTATAAATCATTGAACAATGATATCAAATGATGAGAAATTCTATAAACAAATAAGGGGTGACCAGGAAATGTAATGGTTTTACATATACCATTATCATTTCATCAATGATCATGATGATTAGAGGACCTTTTTACAAGTAAAAGTTCCCCCAATGTGAAATGAAAATGGATTATATGAATATATATCAGGAATATTCAATCATATCGGTCCATTGAAACTGAACACACTCTTTTATGAGGGTTGCGTAAGGTTTATGAATATATATGATATTCAATAAAGGAATTTTGGTTTATAGATTGTGGTACTTCAAATAATTAATGTACTCATCCCTATCCTCAATTATCCATAGTTAGGTTTTTGAGATCTTTTGATATATAATGATATTTGATGATGGTCAATGAAATCTGACATCATGCAACGAGGACACAACTATTATATAGTTTAACATAACGTGACAAGGACTCATGAGTTCTATAGTTTAGGTTCATACAATGACATCCATATAATACATAGATCAAAATCATATATCATGGATGATATATCAGTGGAAATTTATTTTTTACTAATGTTATAAATTGTTATGAATATATTGGTACACATTTCAATAGATCTGACTCATATGAAAAACCATACATAGATATGAATTATACAGAAGAAAAATGAGTCTCTATGAGTGAGAAATCCTTGTGAAATTTATAGTAATGCAACGAGGGACTATTTGTTTTTTATCTTTATCCATGATACTCATTCTCTCACTAAACACATCGACTGAGTCTACTATGCTCCCATGAGTCATGCTCAGTGTGAGAAACATCATGTTGTTTACGAATAACTTATACTATTCTAGATATGGTTGGATACCAAAACATATACCAAATATTTGTGGCATCATAAATTTTCATTTGTTTACATTGGCTTAAGAATCCTATACACATTTGGATACTTTACGAGATGAGACCCTATTATAGTTCTTGATTTTTAATAAATTTGATTAATGTATGAGGAAAATGAAACTCATCTCAGTGTTAAAAAATATAGAGACCCAATGTGGATGATGTTTTATCTATTCAAGAACCAAGATGAGCAATGGGTGTTTTTTATTTTTATCATTGTATCTATATAGGATTCACTATTCTTCCTGTAAGAATATGATTTGATCCAAAAATATATTTTTCAAAGAAAATGTTATATGTTAATATTTATCTCATACAAAGAGAGGGTAATTTCATTTCAACACTGTGGTTGGCCTAAGACAGATGTTTTAAGTGTCATTACAAATCCTAAAAAGGTAGGACTCAAGAGAGACTTAGTTAAGAGACTGCTACTTATATAGAAATAGGTGAATTTTACTTACCCATACATAATTCAAGGTACTTTTCTACTCCACAGACCCATCGAATGAGTAGAAATTGAAAATAATGTCTTACCTCAGTGTAGGAAAATAATTAATTTTAATTATCTTCATAATGGTTCAAACACCTAGGTAGGATGTGGCATTAAAAAAATTATAGATGAGGATTAAAAACAAGATATGAGTATCTCTACATATCCTATGCTGATTGGAATCTATGAATAGGTAGTTCTTCATTCCCTATAGTGATCTGAATCAAATGAAGGTGGAATGAAAAGTGTTTTCATTGTGGAACAATGTCATTCACTAATGTCATAGTGGTCATCAAATTGAGGACGAATGTGGGGATTATCATAAATTAATTTTCTAATAATGACACCAATTGTTGTATTAATAAAGATGTACATACCAACATTGATATTGTTCAAATACATGAAATAAATATGAGTACTATTATTTGAAGGATTTGTGATGGGCCAAGGAGTAGTGTTCATAGATCACTAAAATTCTTATATTTATAGGAATAAAGTTATATGTAGTTCTTTTTTAAAAAAGAACCTGAATTGTTTTTAATCATATGTAGGGGATTTTGGATTTTTTTTCGTCTACATGAAATTTTATAAACCCTCTTGTTGGTGCATGATCTATGACTATTATGATGGTGAATAGATATTGTACCGGGAGAGGATTTCACCTCTATGGGAATCATTAATATTTTTTAGTAGAATGATTATGAATACTTTTAAATGAACAAAACATTGGAAAAGATAATTATGTTGATGACCCTATAGCAAGGCCTAAGATAATAAATCAACCAATCAATAAGTATCCTATAAGGATAGGAATCAATAAACATAATTTTTATATAGTTAATAAAATGAAAGTATCCTATAATGATCTAACTATAGTATTGGGTGAATATTTTCCATTACATTACCATTGGGACCATGATAAAGGATCTGAGCATCACTATATATCCAATATCATATTTAAATTAAACCACATGATGTTCATGAAAAAATTAACCCATCATATATTTGGATTTTATGTCGGGAGAACATTTTTTACCACATTGAGAGTAAACCTAGAATATGGGATCAAGGAATCACTTATATCCGATGTAGATAGAAATCAAACAACACATAGTTCTTGAAATGAAAATTTTACTCTAAATAGATCTTGCTCATATGAAGGGGAAATAAAAAATGGGATATTATGATTTTAATCATTTAAAATTAGCATAATATTAGGCTATCCTAGTGTTAACATATATCATATTTAAATAGTAATCAATACACAAAGAGTTTATATAATAATTTTTCAAAACTCATATCTAACTCATATTTAGGGAAAGGTAAATTTATGATCAATATATTATTCCAACCATGTGTTGATGAATTCTATATTGGTTAACCACTAATATTGAGTTAGGATATTCAATAATGGATATGATTCCCAAATAATTTTAAATTCATATATGGTGGAAATACACATGTCCATTTGGTTTCATGTGGTATGGTTGGTGATGATGTATTATAATTGAATATGATGTGGACATGGGTGCTATAAAGTTTAATTTCATTTCATAAAGACCTATTATTGAGTTTGAATTGGTATAATCAGTATACACTGTAGAGGAAACATGTCTCTATTTTTAGTTATGTGATTTACCAATAAAAATGACTAATGTGTATGGACCCCAGAATCTGTAACGAAATTTTAATTTACTATATGAATAAGTGATAATATATTATATTTCCTTTTTAAAATTTGTGGTTGGGTTTTTACTAATATATATAAACATTACTACACATCAAAATAAAATTAGTATCAATTTAGATGTTTCTCTTTGAATAATATCGTCACCCTATTGATTAGATTATAATACATGGGACATTATTTTTAAGTGAAATGTGTGTCTAGTCCTATTATAAGGGATCTCAATATAACAAACTAGAATTTATAAAATCCAGTGTTTATAAATTGTATTTGTTTCTTGAAATAAATGATTCCAGTAATATTATATATAGTATTATAAACATAAATAAACTTAAAAAATCAATTTCATTAATAAATAATTTTACATCACTGAGAAATGAAACCAATTCAAATTACTAACATTACAATTAGAAACAAAAAAATATAAAATAGAAAAGCTAAGAATGGGAAAATATCGATAACCTTAATCAACTATAATCATTTCAACCACATCCAACACTATATTAAAATATATATATTATTAAGCCAATCATCATTATAAAAAATATAAACACAGATGCATGTGAGTACTTAAGTTGATTAATGAATGAAGGAAAGTATACTCATTTAAAAGAGGCAATGTGACTAATGTAATTACAATATAAACTCAATTTTTTTTGATGTAAATAATATTTATCATGTTTTATATTAGTAAATATTAATTTTATCAGTCCAAAATATTAAATTTCATTATTAAAAAACTCAAAGAAATTATAAGCACATTTTTAATAAACTATATTTTATGGTATTTTGTAATAGTCATAATTTTTATATTAATATTTTAAATTAACTATTTTAGAGATTTATTTTTACTAAATTAATATCATTTTTGAAATCATAAATTTGAAATTGTCTGTGGGTGATTATTTGGGAACTTTTTTAAATACATTAATTTTTCATGAATAGTAAAAATAATGTTTTTCATATAACCTATGAATCTTAAATTACATCATTAATGATTAAATAATGAAATAATATCATCTATAATATGAGGTTTAGCCATGATACACTTAATTTTATAAATGAGTCATTAAAACACATTAAATTTTTTTTACAAACCTCAAATCACTTAATGATGCCCAAAATGTATAACATTACATTAAAATTTTATTTTATCATTTTCAAAGATTCTATTTGATTAAAATAATTAATAAGAATAATAATGTGAACTAAATTCTTAAAATAATTTAATTTTATTAAAATATGGTTCATAATGGAAAAATAACTATTACAAGGTTTACATATTATATAATATTTCATTCTAAAAATACCCCTCTCTTCAAGTACAAATAACCAATATCCCTTCCCTTGGAAATCCACTCATGTTACACATTAAAAAGACAGAGAACAACCCAAATAATAACTCTTAATTCTCTTATAACTGGTAGAGATATTCTATAGTAATCAAATTCTAATCATTACGGGTGTTATAGAGTCGTACAAGAGATGCTACACCGAGGAATGGATAAGTTTTTCCCAACTCCTCTCTCTTTTTCTTCCTCTAAACTTTATTTTACCAGGAAATTTTAAAATTATTCCATATAAGATTAATTATATACTAATTCAACATTATATAATGTATTTTAACTAACTTAAGTATAATATTTATGAAATATATAAATTTCTTACATACCTTTCCTACTTCTTCATCAATGTCTAACTAAAGCAAGGTTAACCACATATTGTGACATTGAAAAGACAATTATGGTAACAACCCTCGTTGATGGATAATATGAATTATATATAATATATAAATATGTAATTATATGTATTTTATGATTATGTAATTAATTATACTTTTTTATCAATGAATGTAAATGAAAATAGGAAAATCAAAGTGAAAGGAGATTTTTTTTGCGAAAAACATGATATAAGAGTTCTTAAATTTCATCAATAGAAATTGATAAATATAATCCTTTGATTAGAAATAATAAATAGTGGTAAAAAATAATATAATTAATTTTTAGATCGGTGTTTTAATAAATCGATGTTTATTATTCAAGATGGGTAAAAGGGATGAAATAAAGAGGGAATTAAGGGAAGGGGACTCTCAATCACAACTCCTATACTTCAGGTAACACTATATTTTGTGTTAATATTACTATAATGTTCTATAAATATCATTCCATTATTAGTCACTTTTATTTTAGATTATATACATGTTTCCAAACAGATTTAATGAAAAATAAAAATATGTTCCAAAAGTCTTCTTCTTTCCATAACACAAATTTGACTCCGTTGAGTTGTTTCTTCTTCAATAAAGAATTATGATTCTATATGATATATTTTTCCATTTCTTCTTTTCGAACCCCATGTTTATTCATGAAATCATGACTTATGAAATCCTTATAAAACAATTCCTTTCTATGTGTTAATTCATGAATATTATTATAATATGATCTATGTGGAATGCTTTATTTTGTAAATATATTTTTGTGATGGCTAGCCCTAAAATAATATTTCCATCCAATATATTTTTAATGGGATGTATCTCCTAAGATAGTTCATATTATTCATGAAAATGATGATATATTTGTTTACAAAGATGATGTTATGATTATGCACATATGTTATTAGTGAACATGATGCTATGTTTTTTCACAACTATGTGTGATATTTTAAAACTATTAAATGATGTTTAATTTTTATGCGTTTTCATTTTCCATTCCTTTATCTCATGTTTCCCTCATGATTTTTATAATGATACTATTATTATGACATGATGATGTTGATTATTCTCACCCATGTTATATTGATTCATTTCCCTTAGTCATCCTCTTACTAGGATTTTAGATCACCCCTTTCGTTGATGTATATCCTTATGTGACTACATGTCTAAATGTTAACATAAGCATTAGAAGGACAAATAAGATAGATTTAAATAAATTTTAATGTTTTATTAAGTAAATTTTTAGTATGATCTTAATTTCAAATATATACTAAACCATTGGATTTTGGATTTGTAAAAATATTATGTTTTTACCTTGATAATTATGTAATTTTCAAGTGAGAAAAATTAGGGCCTCTATAGTTAGTAGCATATCGTAATTTTGTTAATTTTCAAATTTTGTTTTGAAAAAAAGAGTGAAATCCATAATTATTATTCTTTATGTGGGTAAAATATCATAGAATAATAATTTTTGAAATAATGGATAAACGTAAGGATAACATAAGATATCCCTTCTAATTTTAATTTTAAAAAATAATAAATTATTTATTCCTAGATTGGTATCCTACATTTTGTTTAAAAAATTTCTATTTTTTAAAATAGTGGGAACTTCGAGAAAACCGACCAACATCCCTTCTGTGGTACACTAAAATTATTTCCCAAAGGATATTCCCAATTCTATGAGAGGTGGAGTTCAAACAATTATGGTGATTATTACCCTTATATCTTATGATATGAATAAAAACATGTACCTTGAGGGATGTTTCCCTTTACCTTATAAAGAGAAACGTGCCATTGAGAAATTTATTTGACATAAACTACCAACAACTAGTGGAACTTCTGATACACTTGTTACATAATAGTTGATTAAGTCAATGAAGTAGATCTTTTATGTGATCTAGTGTTATGATATAAATAAGGTGAGTTTGGATGTATATCATTTCGATGGAGAAGGTAATCAAGGGTGGTTGTTAATAAAGAAAACCAAGACAAAAGATGAAAAGGAAGATATATTGTGAGAAGAAAATAATAAAATATTTAATTAAAATTATTTCCCGTGAACTCCTCATATAAATATTGAGAGAGAATTAATATAGCTCAATCAAAAGGATGTTGAATCTATCATGATGTTTGAGGAAAACATGACCAGTCTTTTAAGATATAACTATGGTTTTGTTATTAAAAATGATATAAAAATATATAAAATATTTAGTGATTTAAAACAAAAACTTTAATAGACTATAACTATCATATACATAGAAATTTATGAATAAGTGGTTCGATGTTGTCTTAATGTAGATATTGAGTTCAGAGAATAGTCTCGCGGTTATTGTGACAAGTATAGAAGATATTATTTTTATATTGGTGGGTAGAATGAAAAATGTTGACTGTGGATCCAACGACCCACATGCCAATTTGTTTGGATGAAAAATCATAGGAATTTATTAATCGGATGAAGAAATGATTTAAATATGGGAGGGAAGTACACAATGCTCATGAATATCAAAGGTATATGAATAATATAGCCCACATTATAGAGGAAATAAGGGAACATTATAAAGAACCACTTATGGTTTAATGCTTTTTCGTTAGGAAGGAATGGATCTATAAAATATAGTTCACAAAATCCCAAGTCCTTTAGTGTAATCATCCTCAACAACCACCAAATCCAAAGGATTATGGAAAATTTTATTCCATCACTATTTATGTAGTGTAGAATGAAAATGAAGTCATACAATGTAAAATTACTATTCAATCAGGAATGAAAATTGTGTTTTTGATTCTGGTTCTTTCTATTACTTTATATCCTATATGTTTTCTAAAACTATTGAATCGATTCCCTATATTCCTAAAAGTAGATATATTTTTAAAAACCCCTAGTTTCATAATTATTTAAACCCAAGTGTTGGAATCATATGCTATTGGTTAATGTGGGAATATCCACCCATCTATTCTTTTAATACACCCCTTGGTGTAATTTGATGCTATACTATGAATGGATTGGGAATATTTATATATAGAACAAATCAACTTTAAGGAAGAGTACATATATTTTTATATTCCAAACCATCCCATGACCCTCTATAAATTCAAGGAAGATCATGAATCTCCTCTGGAAAATACCTCAATAGTGTCGATATTGATAACCTCTACAGAAGCATACATGGACCAAATGGTTGCATTGAAGGAATTAATTAAACATGAGGAAATTCCCATTATTAGGGAATACAGTAATTTATTTATCGATGAGTTACCCAGAAGCACCTTAGATAGTGTGGTATAATTCTTAATAGAGATCATTCCCAAATCCAATCCAAATTCTAAATGTCCTTACAGGATGTCCCTCATCGAACTAGGGAAGTTATAGAAGTAGTTGTAAGAGCATTTTGACAAAGATTTCATATTCATTAGTACATCACCTACGGGTGCGCCAGTACTATGAATAATGAAATAGGATGGATAAATGCAGATATGTATCAATTAAAAGGCTCTCAACAAGATCACCATAAAGTCTAAGTATCCACTTTCAAGGGTTGAAAACTTGTTCTACCATTTTTACGAGATCATTTTTTCTCAAAAGATAATCTTTATTCTAGATATCATAAACTTTCGGTGAATAAAGAGGATATTTAGATGTCTACATTTTATATGAGGTATGAATACTATGAGTTTGTAGTGATTAACTTAAGAATTACTAATTTCCCTACAATTATCATGGTTTTTATGAATAATGTCTTTAACGACTACACTGAAAAATTTGTGGTAGTATTTTTTGATTATATTCTCATTTAATCTGAGAGCAAGGAGGAAAATGAAGAGAATTTAAGGAAGGATAAAATTTATTCTATATTCATAAAATGGTGGATTTTGGATGTAGTAAAACACTTTATTAGTGAACATGATCAAAATTGAGGTACTTTATATGGACACATTAAATTCAAAAGTAATTATGGAATGGCACAGACCCACTAGTGTCACAAAAATACATAGTTCTATTAGAATATCAAGATACTATTGATGTTTTGTGAGTAATTCCCCACAATTTTCTAGGTCTCCAATTATGTTAACAAAGAAAGGGGTAAATTATGTATATAAGAAACAATGTGAGGAAATATTTACAGATCTAATGAATTGAATAATCACCACACATGTACCCACACTTCTAACAATTGGATAAGGTTTCCTGATATACCATAATTCTATGAAGTAAGGATCTAGTCGGGTACTCATTCTTAATGATAAAGTGATATCCTATACCTCACGATAGTTGATGATCCCTGAGAAAAACTACACGACACATGATATAGAGTTAATAACTATGATAATTTCATTAAATATTTATTGTCATTACCTCTATAGTTAAAATTATTATATATATTAATCGCAAGAGTTTAATGAATATTTTCACACAAAAGGAACTCAAAAAGTGTCTCTAAATATGGTTAGATATAATCAAAGAATATGGATTTTTTATTCACTAACATATCCAAAAGGTGAACTAGGTAGTTTATTCTCTTAGATAAAAGGAACATACTACACTATCCATGGAAAAGATTGAAAAGACCCAATCTTCATGGATATGAAATGAATGGATCTGGAAATTATAATGGTAGGTAATAAATCCTACCATTATCAATTTATTATCCAAACAACTATTAAAGAAAAGATTAAGGTGGAATAATGTTATGATCTGGAGATTTAAAAGAATGTGAAGGAAGTAAAGGGAAGATACATGAGTTACACATTGATGAGGATAAGGTCAAAAGATTTCAAACTAGTCTTGTTGTTCACACATTACCGGAGGTATATAATGAGATATTGGATAATATGAATATCCTATCATTGTCCATACATCTTGGAATTACCAATATGTATCGCGATCTTCATGAGAAATTATAGAGGTAAATCATGAATAAGGATATTACTGAGTAACTTTCATGGCACATATTATGAAATAAAGATGAATCTGAATTATCAAAGTCCAAAGGGATGATGAAACCATTTTCATACCTAAGTGTAAATGGGGGAATTTCACCCTAGACAATGTTATTGTTCTCCTAAATAAATCCAAAGGAATCATGTGATATGGGCTTGGGTGTATCGACTCACTAATACTACCCACTATATCATTATGGAAAAAGACATTGTCTTGAAAAACATTCCAATATATATGGGAATTATGTTTTGAGGATACATGGTGTTCCACTATTGATTATCTCTAATTGCGATTTATGGTTTTCCTTAATATTCTCAAGACGAATTCGACATGATTTTATTAATAAATTAAATTTCAGCATGGACTATCACCCCCAAAATGATGGCCAATCTGAATGGACTATTTATATTCCAAAGGATATTATAAGAACTTAAATAATTAAATTAGAATGTGGTTGGGATCAATATCTTCCATTATTTTATTTCTCATACAACAATAGTTTCTATTAGATTATTTAGAAGGCTCTATATGAAGCTATATATGTGAAGCTGTAGTGACCCATACCCATCAAGACCAAAGTAGGTGTCATACAACCATTAAATTGGAATATGATACAAGTGAATTGTTTCTCAAAAAACTAAATAGTTTAGTTTTCTTGTTAAACCTGATACATACATTCTTTTTTTTTGTAAATGATTTCATTAATTACAACATATTTTTTTTATTTTTCATTAAATGATCATAAATTTATTCCATATATAATATTCTATAATATAATTCTTAATATACTTCTTGGGTTGTGGGATAAATGAAACATAATAAGGGTGAGATCAAATGCTCAGTATTGGTAAATTATAGTGGAATAAATAATGAATCAATGAAAATAGTCAATATAGCTAGGAAATAACTGAATACACATTCCATGTAATCAATAATGTGGGAATGAATTATATAAACAATAAAGGAAGGTAATAACTGAAGGCATATTCCATTCAAATAACTATATAATGAAAAATTTATATGTAATGGTAAGAAACTGAAACAAATTCCATTTAATCAGCGAGTTAAAAACGAAATGAATCCATATTTATATTGATGAAAGATCTCATGGATGAATAATAAATAAAACTAAATGAGGGAAATTATTAAGTATTGGACACCTTGTTTTCTAGGTACACAGAACCATTACTATCAAGATATTTCACAAGAAATTTTATCTCATCATTAAAAAACCCGTCCAAAGCTTTCCAACTTAATAGTTAAATGAGACTATAAATGCGTTGAGTGGATATCTATATCTGCCCCCAGCCATGACATTCCTATCTAATTAATTCCAAATATATCAAATAATTGATTTTACAATGTTGCTTATTAAATATTTTTATAGAGTAGAGGATATATATTTTATTATTATTTCCCCAAACAATCAAATAATATTCAAAGTAAACACCATATGAAAAATGATGTATTGTCTTTTCAATAACAATATCCATGATAAATGATATGGATAATTTTGAGGTATTTATTTCTCAACTATCATATAAAACATAATATTTAATGTGGACTAAAAAATGAATCACATAATTAAATTTCAATTATATCATGGGCCAAATCAATCAAAAACCATCCAGAGATAGAATAAGGATGGTAACAATACAAATTATCCCAAGTAGAGCAATTATGGCAGGTGATTCTTGTTTATGAATAGAAAATATATATATATATATATAAACAAATAATGAAGAAAATATCATTTTTATATTTAAATTTTTTTTGATATTTTTTTGAAAACTGGGTTTTTGGAAGAGAATAAATTCTCCGACCAAAAATAGAAATGAAATCAGGTTTTCATAAATACAATTTATGAAACATTTTATGTACCACAAAGTGGAAAATATATAATATTACTTGAAATAGGTCTTCAATATCCAATAGGTAAGTAAATTAAATGGTTTAATATAAAATTATCCAATAATTTCCTCTAATGAAAATTCATGTGTAAAAAATCATGAACAAAATGAGATTGTAATATAGATCCTTGAAAAGATTATAATGTCGAAGTGAAAATCAACCAATGATTGAAATGTTTGTTTCAACTATAAATGAATATAAATAAGTTTAAACACGTAAATACATAGTAAAATACATTATACAAATAATCATAGATAATTAACAACAATGAGGATGTAATATATCCCAATGGAAAGGAGTTGGGTTGTTAAATTTATTTTCCACTTTGGTAACATTTAACAGAAATACCCTTATAAGAAAGAATATAAATTTAAACTCAAAATACTATGAATCATCGATGAATAATGATATTATAAGTCATATTAGTAGTATGTAAACTATATTTAATAAATTAGGTGCACAAAAATAATGTTATTATTTCAATATAAATTTAACAACCTCAAAGCATGTGAGATTGAAAAGATAACTATTAAGATCGCTCTTGAGGTAAATAATCATTTAACATTTTAGTGTCCCATAAAAAATTGAAACATTTTAATCATAATCCCAAAGAAGGAATGAAATTATATGAAACATATAATATCATGAGAGTAAGTAAAATTATATGAAACATATAGTCTTTAGTGGATTTTTTTTGCGATGAATATGTGTATTGTGATTGATGTTTTATTTTATATTGTTTGGTATCAAACTAAAATGGAAATTGGATATGTATATTAGGATAATAAAATGTTTTCTCAAGGATTTTGGTCTATTTTATAATTACCCTAAATTGAATTGGAATGTGATAAAATCCTTTTTTTGTAAATTTATGAAATGATGTTGTTGGTTGTTTGATCATACTTCTGAGGCGATGATGTGTGACTGTGGATTCTGTGGCTTATGGTTGTTTTTTTTATTGTTGGGGGTGGTGAGGATATGGTTCTTTGTCCGTACATTTATGGTGGTGAGGTGTGTTTTTGGGGTGACACGTTTCCTGTGATATGTTGTTTTTTTGTGATAGATTCTCGAGTAGTGATGGAATAGGTAAATAAATAATTTTCTTACGATGTTTGAAATTGATTGGGTTAGTTTGGTTGAAGGGATGAGCTTCTAAATAAATAATAAATGACAGGTTATGTGATTAAATGTATTTGATGTTAAATAATGAAATTAAAGGGTGTTAAACATATAAGAAATTTGAATCCACTTATTAGGATCTTCACCTTCTGAAATGACTGTTGAATATTTTAATAATGGAATTTAGACATAGGAATAAAGGTGAGTATTTTTTTAGTTGGTTGTTTTTTAGAAACCATTGGCTGTGCATGAGTGTATGACACTATGTATACATGTATTTCCTTTTTTTATTTCTATATTCACCCCCATGATGTGAAATACATGCCAAATTCTTGCATAGTCACTCATGGTTTGTCTTTCCCAAACATCCTGGTGGGAGGCTATATGGATAGCCACCCACTCTTCTATACACCCTCTTCAAGGCGATGATGGACCAAGATTATTCTAGAAAGTAGTGATGTGGTATCCCAGTTGTTTTTGGCTGGAGTTGTTATGTGGTTTCCCATGTGTCCTTTGGATGAGCTGTGATGTGCATTCCCATGTGTCTTCAGGATGAGATGTGACGTGGTATGTGGCCCAAGTGTGTGTGGGTGGGATGTGATGTGCTATGTGGACCAGGTGTGTGCCATCTAGATGCAATTTGGAATGTTTCATAGGTGCATTCCAATGGGATGTGTTGTGAGGTGTAGGTGTTTACAAGAGGGTTGTGTCGTGGTATATTCAAAAGATGTGGGATCTTGAGGAAATCTCTTGTTAGTGTGTGAAAGTGGATAATTAGTGGGAAAATGGTACAGGGTAACCTATCATCAATGTTTTTTACCTATATAATATTACATATCATGTGTTATTTGGTGAGTGTTCCTTGGTGAGGTTGGGGTATTTATTATACCTATATAGGTGTTGTTTGGTTCTACTGTTTTCTCACTAGTTCATTTGTATTGTTTGTTCACATGTGCATGAGTGACATGGTTTTTCCTACTGAGTATAATTTTTTTCTAACCCAATTTATATAAAACTATTATTAGGTTTCCAATAGGATTCGATGGACTATTTTGGATGTTAGTAGATCAGAAACTGGGATAGTTACTATGTCAGTCATTTAGCTTTACTTTTGAGTATTTTACTTTAGGGAATTTATTTTATTTGTATTAGTTCTATTTACAAATGAATTTTGGGATGGTTTATGGTTTCCTTATATTTATGTATTATAGGTTTTTGTGCATGATTCAACTTTTCTCCCAATAATGTTTCCTTATAAATGGTAATTCCTCCCATATTGTGAAATTTGTACACCCTTGGTTCTAGTCTCTAATTCGGGGCAACATGAGGCAGGACTTGGGGGTTCATTATATCCATTTATTCATTTCCATCGTAGAAGGTGTTTCATTGAAAGGAATGGGTCATGGAAGATTGGTATCAGAGCTGATGTTTGAGAGATATGATGGAGTTTGGAGTTAGGCACGGTGAGTATTGGTTATACTGGTAGGGAAACAATGTAATATTGTTCTAGAGGAGAGTCTTGTTTTGATATGTGGATGGACAATATGTGATTTTCATTGGTGATCATAGTTTTCAGGTGGGTAGTTGGTGTGTGGAGTCCCTCCCTTCTTTGTTGGATGAGTTTTCAGTTGAATCAGGGGGCTTTGGGATAGTAGAGGTTCCTAGGACGATTGGGAAGTTCCAAGATATTTTTCCCAAGTAGGTTGTGATTCTACCACCTCGACATGATATTGAGTTTGGGAGAGAAATGAAGCAGGGTGCTTCTTAGATTTCAATGGATCCTTATTGGATGACATCATCTGAATTTCATGAGTTGATGATATAGGTATATGATCATATTTTCATGGTTTTTTATCCATCCCATTGTGTCACCGTGGGGTTTCCAAGTGATGTTTGAAAATAATTTGGATGGTGGTCTGAGGTTGTGTATAGTACATCAATGGTTGAATCAAGTGAAATTCATGAATTTTTACCCAATTACAAGGATAGATAATATTTTTAACGACATTATAGGGGCGAGTTGGTTTTTCTATGATCGATATATGGTCTGGAAATCCCCAGTTTAGTGTTAGGAAGGGCGATACCCTGAAGTCTGCTTTTAGATGAAGGTACATAAATTTTGATTGTGATTATTCCATTCGATGTTACGAACACTCCAAATGTTTTCATGGGGCTTATGAACTCCATGTTCCATGATTTCCTAGATCATTTCATCAATGTATTCATTAATGATATCTTAATCTACTCAAAGTCATAGGAGGAGAATTCTGAGAATCTTAGAACTATTTTGCATGTTCCTCACTACCACCAAATAGTTGGAAAGTTGACCAAGTGAATTGTTTGGACATTAGAGGTGAATTTCCTTAGGCATGTGGAGTCTCAGTAGGATCTGGCAGCAGACCGGTTGAATATTGAGGTAGTTTGTTCTTTAGAAGCACTCAATAATGTGGTAGTGGTTCGCAGTTTCTTTAGTTTCACATGGTATTATCGATGGTTTGTACCAAATTTCTCTCAAGTTTTATCCCATATGATAGATTTAATCCATAACACTTAGGATTTTGTGTGGAGTTATTAGTGTCAAGATTTATTCGGTTACCTCAAAGGAAAGTTTCTTAACTCCAAAGTACATCAACTACAAGAGGATGGTGTGATTTTTAGCGTTTTTTGATGATTCCTATCTGGTTTTGGGATGTTTCTTGATACTACAGAAGAAAGTTATCTATTATGGGTCTCAGTAGTTATTCCCTCATAAACATAACTATGACACCAATGATTTGGAGCTAGCAGTAGTTGTGTTTTTTCTAAAGATGTGGTGTCATTTCCTCATTGGGAACTATTTGTGGTCTTCATGGAACATAATACCATGGGGTATATCTTTTACTAGTATGGTATAAAATAGAAATAATGGGTGTGGATGTAGTTCCTTCATAACTATAATTTTAAGATCTCCTACACCACATGAAAAGGGAATTTCAGTGTGTATTCCTAGAGAATAAATTCACAAAATGATATTATTTAGGAGTCTACAGATTCTTGGAGAGCGATTGAGGAATTGGATGTATTGAACGTAGATGGAATGGTTGGTGGTGGTAGAGTTTGTTTTTTAGATGATGGTTCAATATTCTAATGCAGATGGTGGATGAGTCTCAATGGTTAATCACATAGGTAAATGTGTCGCGTGCTTGTGTTTTCCATATCGATTCTCTGGAGGTATGGTCAGTGGATGGTCAAAACTATGCATTGTTTCATGGGAGTATATTTTTTCCTAGTATCGATGCAAGATAGAGTCCTTCAATTGTTTCACATGTCACCTTTATTGGTACACCTAGGAAATTCCAAGATGTATCATGGATTGATGCATTAGTTTTCATGACCTAGGATAAATCAGGAAATGGAAGATTTTGTGGAATTTTTATAGGCTTCCAGCAAGAAAAGGATAATCATCGTGTTCCTGATTGTTTTTTGTAACCCTTGGATGTTCCATAGTGTAAATGGGATGCCATATCCATGGATTTTTTCATTGGATTATCCAATCCCTTGGGAGGTTATGATTCTATCTAGGTGGTCACACACTTCTTAGTGATAAAGGAGTCTGACATATTGGATTATTTGGATATGAAGAATGAGGATGAGGTGGTGAGGCTTCATGGAGTTCCAAATTCCATTGTTTTTTATCACAAAATACACTTTACCTCACAAGTCGAGAGGGGATGAAAATAAGATTTTGGAACCCAATTATGTCTTATCACTACTTTCCACCCACTGAAAAATGAGAAGATGGAATAGACTATCCAAACGTTAGAGGATATGTTGCAGGTGTGTGTCTTGGACTTCGGTGGATCTGGGGTACACCATATTCCATTGGTAGAGTTTTCTTACAATGTTAGTTATCCCTTTCCTATTCACATGCCTCTATTTGAGGATTTTTATAGAAGACTTGGTCATTCACCATTGTTATGGATGGAGGTTTTGGAGAAAATAGTTCTTTATCTCGACGTGGTGCATAGAACTACATAGAATGTTCATCTCATTCATGAAAGAATGAATGTAGTGTTGGACCAGAGGAATTATTATAATGATTGTATAAGGAGACACTTGGAGTCTTAGGTTGGGGACCACATTTTCATGATGGATACCCATTGACATGGGTAGTGGGGTTTTTGACAAAGGGAGTAAGATTTCTCCAAGGTTTTTTGACCCTTTGTGGTGTTAGGGTGAGTTAGTTAGGTGGCATATACATTGGAATTTCCACCATGGATGGAGATGACAGATGATTTCCTTCAGATATCTTAGCATTTTCGGTATATTCACGATGAAAATATTGTAATTTAATGTGGAAAGTTTGATATCGAGGATGATACAACGTTTTGGAGAAGCCGGTAGAGATACAAGATATCTAAGAGAAGGAATTGTGTTGGGGGACCATTCCTTTTTTTCATGTGTCTTGGATGAATGGTGGCCATGAGGAGAGTACGTGGGAGCACACGACACAGATGTGGGCCCAATACTGAGATTTATTTACAGTTTTACCTTGCTCTATTATATTTTGTGTTATGATGTTTGAATAATTTTTTTTATGAGATAATATGTTGTCCATGGTTTTTGATGTGTGTGGTGTGATATGAGATTATGTACAGAAATATGAAAATGATTGGACAAGATTTCTAATTGAGACTCATTAATTTGAATGTGACTAAACCTCTAAGGTAGAGTCATTGCATCCCAAAGATGATAGTATATTGACTTGGTGGTCATAATTCCATGATTTATATATTCAGGATAGTTCAATTCATTGGTTGTGTAGTCGTTGTGTGATAGTGTGGTTTTGTGAGTAGAGATGCCTCGTTGTTTCAATTTTGTGGTGATGTGGCTATGTACTGTGGTTGTCGCCATTTAGGGTGGTTTGTTTGGATGATGAAATAAATTGAGTTTTGATGAGATCCTTGAATGGTATCTAATGGGGTGGTTTTTTGGACCCCTTTCATTCTGGGTTTGGTTTGGGATTATCAAGGGATAAAATCATTTCAAAGGTATCTTATGTAATAATTAGTGTGTTCCCGGTTTGTTACATTCCTTGTTTTGGGTTTTGGAGGTGTTTGAAAGAGGTTTAGAGGAATTGCGAAGAAGTTTGGTTTTTAATGGCTTGAATTAGGTAAATTACAGGTCGTGTATGTTTATTACACAATGTGAAAGTGTGTTTAATGTAGTAACTATAGGGTGACATGTCATGTTAACATTTTACACACTATGAAATATGGTTTCACAATGTGTAATATATCAGGGTTAAAAATTAATTATAAAATGAAGAGGTGATATGTTTTTTAGTCTAAACAATACCCTTTGTTTACATGATATGAAAGGGTATTATACAACGTGTCATAACCACATCTTGTATAGTTTAAAATTAATTTTCATCCAAACTTTCATTTATTTGGTTTTGTCTTATCCTTCCTCTCATTTTGGTTGAAACCTAGACACCTCGATGTGTTCTTTAAGCCCTCTTCATCCATCTTTGATATATTAATCATTGTGTTTTATGGTTGGTGATCCGTGGTTTATATTTGGTGAGTTCTATTCATCTTCATACCCATTTTATTCTATTCATATCATGAGAATCCACTGATGTGGTGATTCTTTGGTTTGAGGTGTGTTTGGGTTGTGTTTTGATGATCGTGGAATGCAGTGTAGGTTGATCCTTGGTTCTTTATGGTGCGGTAGTGGTTCCAGGTATGATTTTCCAGATTTCTCATTATTGTGTATCATACGAGAGGGATTCAAATTTATTACCTACATATTATGGTTGTTACAAATTTATCATTGATAAATAAATTGGTCAATTTAATTTAATAGGGAATGTGGGGTTATCTTCACTTGTTTTTGGAGCCTCGATATTGTGTTTGTGATGTTGTGAATTATACGGGCTTGATGCCCTACCGAAAATTGTGGTTATTGGTGTCTTTTTCTTCACTTGATATGAGTGATGTGATTTTTGTTTTGGTGGTGATTTTTTTCATCACTTTAAAATTGATAATTTTTAAGCACATATATTTTGATAATAAAAGGGTTGCCCTGGGATTTTAGCTTGTTTGAGAACGCACCTAAAAATGATGTTGAATGTGATAGAAGCCCTTTTCTTAAATTTGTTAATTGATATTGATGGCTGCATGGAAATCCTTGTGGGATGATGATGTGTGGTTTGGTCTTGTGTGGATGATGGTTACTTGGTCATTCCATTGTGACAGTGAGGATAAAGTTATTTGGCTATGCTCTTGGGGATGTGAGGTTTGTTATTGGGGGTGGCAGGTTTCTTGTGATATTTGGTTTTTTATGCTAGATTCTCAAGTACTATTGAAATATGTAAATAAATAATTGAATAAATAAGTTTGAAATGTCTTGGTTTGGTTTGGTTGAGGGGATGTCCTTTTAAATAAATGATAAATAATGGTTTGGGTGATTAATGGTGGTTGATTCTGAATAATTAATTGAATGGGTGTTAAAATAAATTTTAAGACACTTAAAATGTTATTCAAATTCTTAAATGATTTTTGCATCTTCTGATAAATTTATTTTAAGGTAGTAGTAATGGGGATGGTTGTGTGAGTTTTTTGTTCTTTAGGAAGCCATAAGTTGGTATTGAGTGTATGAAACTATATATATATACTCTTATTTCCCATGTTATTTCTATATACACCTTGACCACATTAAGCACTATGTGCTGAACACCTGCATAGTCACGTGGGGGTGTCTTTCCCAAACATACCAATGGGAAGATAAATGGATGGTCACCCCCTCTTAACTACTCCCTCTTCTAGTTGATGATGGACAATGATTCTTTGGGTGAGTTGTGAAGTGGTATCCTGAGTTTTTTTTGTGATGAGTTGTGATGTGGTGTCCCATGAGTGATCAGGATGAGTTGTGCAGTTCTTTCTTAGGTGTCTTCATGATGAAATGTGTTATGGTATGTGGCCAAGGTGTGTGAAAGAGGGATTCAATGTGGTATGTGGACCAGGTGTTTGAATGTGAGATATGTTTGGGGGCCTAGGTGTGTGTGGGTGGGATGTGACATTGTATATTAATAAGTGGTGGGAGTGTCAGGACGCCTACCGTTAGGGTGTGAGAGCAGTTAGTCAGTGGGAAAGTGGTGTGGGTTACCTTATAAGAGATGTTCTTTATTTATATAAAATCAATTTGCTTTAATTATTTTCTGAGTGTTTCTTGGTAAGGTTTAGTGGTTAGTATACCTATATAGGTTCTATTTGGTTTTGTTGTTTTCTCACATGTTCATTTGTATACTCCATTCACATGTGCATGAGAAAATATGGTTTTCATACTTAGTATACTTATATTATCTCCCCATGTATATAAAACATTTATCAGGTTTCCAATATGATATTTTGGACCTTGTTTTATGTCACTAGCTCTATCCTTGGGGCAGTTTCTGTGTCACTACATTAGGTTTACTTCTGGGTATTTTACTTTAGGGAAATTATTTTTTTTCATCAGTTCTAAGTTCACATGCATTACTCGATGGTTTTTGGTGTTATTATATACATTTCATGGAGTTATTTGTGGATTGTTCCTCGTATCTCTTGATCTTGTAGCCTTTTAAAGGGTAATGCCTCCCATGTTGTGAGATTTGTACACCCTAGGTGCTAGTCGCCATCCCGGGGCCTATTGGAGGTTGGACTCGGGGGGTCAATATCTCCATTTCTTCCTTACCATCCCAAGAGGGGTATATTTATAGGAGGGGTTCATGAAACATCTATACAAAATCATCTCTAAAAAAGGCAACACACTGAGAGATCTCATAATCGGCATGAATATTCATCCATAAAATAAAATTCCCTATAATGGTAAAATATATCAATTACGTAAATGGATTATCATAATTATATTTATAGTAATTTTAATTAAATATATCAAACCCCAGGATCCTACAAATGTTTATATATCACCAACTATAACCCACTAACTCCATATTCCAATAGTTATTTTTTACAATATTACATTGGTAAAAAATAAAAGGGGCAACAAAATGACAAAATGATAAGTTTAATAGTTGTGGAAATATTGATATATACATGATTTCTTTGTTTAATTTTAAGTATAAAAACACGTCATTGAAAGCATTATTTCTTCCTTGAATAACTTAATAATATCCTTGTTCATATCCATGGGAATGGAAATCAATTAAATGGTGAGATCAGTTACTCAATAAGTGTGAAATATAGAGGATGATATTTTCAATAAAGAAGTCATAAGAAATATGGAAGTTAGGATAATAAAAACTCATGAAATTCAATTGAAAACATGATTTAAACATCCATATATGGCTAATATTAACATTAAAATCTCATGCATTGTGGAAACTGAATTCTTAATAAAGGAAATGCATAATTCTAGACATTCATTTTCAAGGAATATCATCCAAAATATCACAAATCAAACCATCAAGTCCTCTCAAACAACACATCATTATTAATAAATGTATATGTATAATCTAGATGACCATATAATATGGAATGAATATGGTTTAGTATCATGATACCTATCAATGAATTAAGGGGATATCTATAACTGGGCCCCAATCGTCAAATATAATTCTAATGTATTCCCTATATTTTGAATGATAAATATAATGCATTTTAAAAATTACATATAATTCATCAATTATCCCAATTGAATAAAAAATAAGGAACATCAATATTTTATAATCATATACATAAAATAAATTGGAAAATAATAAGGATTTAATCAGTGCATCATAAACTTAGTGAAATATAAATAAAATCAATGGTTGTTTTCTTTGATGAAAATACCATTAAAAGATCACAGAAACATTTTTTTGAGGAAAATAAACATTTTATTTTGAAATATAATATTAAAAACCATAAAATTATGAAAAAAAATTCTATAAAAATAAACCTGGAAACATATAATGGATTTTCCAAATCATTTTATGGCCATGAAGGTAGGATATGTCATTCATATGGTGTTTATGAAAATAGTGATTTTCTCTATATATTTGGTAAAAGCACCTCACTTGAAAAATGAAAAGAAGATTCCTTTTAAAAATTTTCATATAAATTAAGAAATGGGTTAAAATACATTATTAAATCATTATAAATTTTTTAAAAATTTCTTGGTTATATTATATTGAAAATATGGACACTGAATAAAAATAGTTGGAATGAATACTTCCTAAAAATATCATTAAAATAAAATATCTTATATGTGACAAAACTATTTATTCTTGATCAAAAAAGAGATAATGATCAATATAAACATATAAAACCCAAAGATAAAAATATTATAATAAAATATATGTGGTTTAAGTGGTCAGGATTATATAGTTTTCCAAAAGGAAGTCATAACATAAGCAGTCATGAATTAGAATTGTATTATAAAATAAATCCATTAAATTGTATTCAACATACCATATATGTTATTTAACATTCCAGTAAAATAAATATAGATATATGATAATTCTATAATAAAACCATTTAAATATTTAAAATTCCATATATAATCTAATTATGAAAATCTAAAACTTTCTAATTAATAATTCTTAATTTAAATCACTGTTTCCATGTGTTAATTGTTTTATTTTTCATATGTGGTGTTGTTCTATGGTTTATGTGACTTAATAATTATCATGGTTAAGTCATATATATAATTTTTACCATGATATAACTATAATATATATAATTATATATATTTTTATTTATTTTTTAAATTCATACATAAAAAATGATTCTTATCACCTCAGGGAGGTGGTATTCCATATGTCCCCATGAGCGATGTTATAATTTTTTAATGGGAGGTAGGGTAAGAAATTCAGTGATATATTATATAAAAAATAATATTTATTTCATAAATAAAATACATATTTAGTAGTTTTATCTTTATGACTACCAAGTGAAGTGGTAATGAAAAGTGAATTACACCACCACGTGGACAGAGAAGACCAAACTTACACACAAGTGTTGCTTTTATATATTATTGGATAGTAAAAAAATTATTATAAAATTTATTTATAATTGAAAAAAAATAAATTTAAATCATATAAATCATATAATTTCATATTTATCAATCAATAATAGAATTCTTAAGAGGGAGTGATGAAAAAGAAAATACATCATATTCACGAGGCAGTAGTCTTCATGGACGCATGAAAGATGATTTAATTTTGAATGAGGTGGATAATTATCTAAAAATGGATTAAGACAGTACCATAAAAAATTAAATTATACCTATTATTCTTATTTAATTCTCTCAAAATGGTTAAGATAGGTTTGGATGTTGTTAATGAAGAAAAAAAAGAAAACACCCATTTAAGAACTTATCCTCTTCTTAAGAAAACCACCAATGATTTATACGTAAAGACTTATTAAGATGATATTATGGTAAAAAATATATCTAATACATGCTAATTGGTGTTAGGAATAGATTCCATAGGTATTATATTGGCTATGATGTTCCTGTGGTGTGTAGAAGAAAAGTTATGTGGTGTCCTTTTATTTGTGAAAAATATGACATACTTGAAATTGTTACAAATATTAAAATATATTAATGTATTACTCAAGAAAAATTGAACCAAAATGGATAATATTTTAATAGAATATGATACAGAGTAGATATATGATCATGAAATAGTATTTATATAAATTTTTATGTGTTTTTAATTCATATCATATTAGTATTAATCCTTTTTACATATCTATACTCTTGCATGGTATCCGACATTTTTTACCAATGCCACTATTCAAAATAAATTTTTATATTTAAACTTATTAAAAAGTATTCATAATTCATATTCCAAATATTTAATCCATTTTACATGATTAAAATCCAATATTTCTGAGAAAATAAATTTAATATAAGCTTAGAGAATATAACAAAACTGGCTTTCTAGAAAAATGCCTGTCTCAAACATAAAATGATATTATTACAAAATAAATTATAATTTAAACTATAATATATGTAATTAGGTTATGTAAAATAAAAATATAATTATTTTTATTTAAAACAAAACTAAACCGAAAAATTACCTTTTAAATATATAATTAAATGAATAGTAAAAAAAGTGTTTAATTTGAACTAAAAAATCACCTAATTTTGAAAATGGTAATCGTATATTTCTATGTTTGGAATTATATTTTTATATTAATTATATAAATTCATAAATAATTTTTTTTTCGTGAAACAAGGTTTCATTAACAACCATGTTATTATCATATCATTATAATGTAACAAAAGAGACAATCTTGAACAATATGTATTTGTTAATAATTTCCTAAAAATCAACTATTTATGAGAAATCAATGAAACGAATAATTATATAATGTTAACATTACAAATATAAAAGGAAATTATTTTCATTGGATTAAATAATTTATTATATTCATCTCTTTTATAAAGCTACATTCATTATGTTAGTGTTTTATTACAATGAAAATTCATAATTCTAGTAATTGGATCTTGGGAATTACACAGATGATTGAAAAAATGATTCATCAAACCTTGATTATTACCGTCAGGATATCAATAAAAAATTATAATATGGTGGAAGGTAGATTCCCATTTTACATAGAATACAGTCGACTAAATTAGAAGAATGGTATGTACATTAATCCGCTCCAAAATATTAATTATTTAAAGGATTAGTGGATTAGATATTTTTTTGGGAAAATAATTTAATATCTAGATATCATAGTATGGGGGTAATGTATATATCATTATATTTTTTTTATCTAGTTTCATTATAGAAAAATAAAATAAATGGTTATACAATTTCATTTCAAGAATTATCTAACTATTTTAATGGTATTGTTAAAATACATTTTTTTCTATTCATGGATATTTTATTATCTAGGATTGATTTATATTATTTTTATATAATTGATGTTAAATGTATCCTATATTGGGAATTTGGATATTATTGTAATTGTTTTTTGAAATTATTAGCTCTTTGTGATATTTCCCAATATCATGTTTGGAATTTGAATAGTTTATTTACTCTTTCATGATATTTCTTGGAATAGGGTAGATATTGATACTTCATAATTTAATGTTATTTATCATTGGGATTCATGAAAAAAGATTCATAGTCTATGTTATTCATTGTTATTTGATGATATTTTTGATGGTTCATGTTTGAAATCTATCAGATAACATCCAATTTGAAATAATAATCCAGAAATAATCAAGCCTTTGTATGGATGGATTAGTGATAGCCTATATTTGAGAACATTATAGAGAACCTATTTAGTCACACTATATTTATAATTTATGAAAATGGAGTCATCAACAATCTTTTAAATAATGTTTATTACCTTAGTATAGTTTTTTATTCTAACAAGGTATGGGGTGGTGTTCTCCAATGTGTCTTAGTAATTATTTCTAGGACCATAACAATACCAACCAGGATTATATCCTTGAGGTGGTCGTTTTTACATGAAACTAAGAATTTATCAACTAATTATTTTAATGATTCTGGTCTTCATAGATAATAAGATTTAATTTTATATCTTCCCTGAAGGATATTTTAATATTTTATTTAAGCGGTGGATGGAGTTCATGGTGCATAACAACATCATGATATCTTACACTCTATAAAAATGTGATTTTGTAGTTGTTTCTTATTTAAATGTATCATGAATTTTCTTTCCATGAGTTTACAGATGAATATAGGATGATAGAGATAATTTCATCATTATATCTTGATAAATAGGTTACTGGTAGGGGATTTTTCCAATATCAAATGGAACTAAATTATAATATTTCAGTTAGTGTAGTAATATAAATTGGGAGATAAACAGGGGAATTCTTGGAAATATCTTTGAATAGGGGAGATCCTCGGGTTTATCTTTGTCCATTAAGATTGAAGAAAATACTTTCTTTTGTAATAGTTGTTTTATCTAGAACTATTTGTATTATTATAAATTTTAAAAAACATTTTCACACATTAAAAACAACATCCTCAATCAAAACCCAAAGATATCTCATCATTGTGACCATTAATTGATGAGTAACATGGGTAGGATATATATCCTCTTATATGAAACATTTGAATGTTTACTATTTCATATTGTTCACATTTTCATTTATATCACACAAATATCCTTCAAACATAGAGGATAAAATATTAATTGAAATTTAAAAACTACAAGGTTAATTTTATTTCATCACTAGAATCCTTGACATAATTGAAAAAAATTCTATTTTGAGTTTTATTGTTCCTATCTTCACAAGATTCATAATTATTTTTGAGAAAAATTAATTCATGAATATTGAAATTAAGGGTTTTAGTGGTAATTATTCAATAATGTTAATGTTAATATGATGTAATGTCTCATATTTTTTGTACAATTTTTTTTAAAAATTGTATGTAATTATTTTGAGTCCTCACACTTTAACGGAACATGATTTCGTGGTCAAATGAGCTCAGAATAGAATATTGTTCGCATAAGTAAATGTGAAAGAGGGTTTATATAAAATTTAAACCGGTGCTCGGAAAAAAAATGATGGAATCGTTGAACTCAAAATGGTGGGATTTGATTAGAACAGACCTAACTTTGACTGGAAAGGGTCAGAGTGAAAAGACAGTTTTCGAATTTTTAAGAAAATAATAAAATAACTTAAAATGTTATTTTATTTTTCTTCCCTCACTATTGAGCAATGGACAGCGGCGTTGCGATGTGACAACGAGGTGGATTAAATGAAGCTCATTAATGGCTCATTTTTATGCAGGGTAATGACACATTAATTGAATCATAACAGATACACTGTTTCATAAATGAAATAGTATAACGATGCAACATGACATCATAACATAAATTATGCGAAAAGTTTTCTTTATAATAGGCTAACATGTTGGAGAACTGATAATTAAATAATGGAAATTCTCTAAAGAACCTAAGAAAAGGATTCCCTCCAATGGCGAACAATAAATGTCGCATGATTACTAGAAAGATCGACTCTTTATGAAGAATGAGACCACAAAGCGACGAATGCTAATAGAGCTTGAATCCTCAGTGGTCGAACACTTCAACTAGGAATTTAAATCGAGGTATGGGTTTAATTATTTTATATTTTCCTTGTTCCAATTATAAAATGAAGAATTGTGATCAACCCACGAATAGGTTTATCCCCGGATTGTTTGTTCGTGTAGGAGGGTGTTCTTCATGGGTTTTATAATGAGGGATTAAATTATTATTGATAGAACTGAGATCCCAATATTCCCTTGTTTTTAAACTTCTAACGCGGAGGTTGTGACTAAATACAAACAGGGACCGACAACCCTTTTCCTTGTGCATTCTAGTTGGATAGACATATGAAATGGAGACATAGAAAATTAGAGGCCTTCACAGGGAAGGAGACACACCATGGTGGCCGGAGGCTCAGTCAGTGAGAATAATGGACCACAAGTGCAGACTCGATGGCCCACGAAAATAACTATAGTTGTGTCAGCACCGAAGACCACAGGTGGGTAGAGACGTACCATGACATCCCACCGAAGGTGATTGTTGTATCCAACTCAGTTTGTGGTTGAGTGGGAGGAGCCACTGGCTGGAGGTAGGGATGTGACACCTCATCCACATCAGTGGAGTGGAAAATATCTGTGGACGACGCTTCTCAGAGGTACATGGTCTCCTGATTGCATCCAGGAAATCTGATCGGTTGTTTCCTCTTAACCGCGGTGGATAAGTAGGCCCTGTGGATGACCCATGGGGCGAGGGGAGCTGGACGCGATATACTAAAATGTCGTAGCTAGGAAAAACTAATCCGAATATAGCAGACCAGGAAGAGCACGTGCCAGGTTGGGCCAGGTTTTGGTTGGGTCGGTCGAGATAAGGACCCAACAAGCCCCCTTTTGAACAAATGCCAATATCCTTCAAACTAAGTGTCCAATTGACGAGCCATTTACGGTGTTGGAACCTCACGATGAGGTATATATTTTGGTATACTCTATGGAGGATTTAGTAGATGTTGAAATCCAAAAAATGGATTGGGGAGCGGTTCTCCAGAGATCAAGCGTGCTACCTGCATAAACCCTGACGTTGGATGAGACCTAAAGACTGCTGACAAGTTACCCTATGTGGATCAGCTACTATGGCCTAGTGGGAAGCTTCTTCTATGTATCCTGGAATTCCCATGGTTGGGGGAAACTTCTGTGTGACCCGGCAGACCCATGGTACTAAACAGGAGGAGTACCTCAGTGTGACTAAGGTGCAAATCAACTTCTGTGTGACCCGACATGCTCACGGTGGGGAGAGGCTTCTATGTGGCACAACATACCCACAATACTAATCTGGTATGAGTAAAAAAATAGTCCTATATTAGTGGTAATCATATTTTGTGTGACCTGGAAGGCCCACTGTACTCATTAAGGAGGAGTTCTCTAGCATCCCATGGTGTTTGACTATATAACAGATGACCTTACTTTCTTACTCTAGAATATACCAGGTGTGAGCTATCCTTCTTTATGATCAGGTATCATGATCATACTTCATGGTTTGTTTGTGGATTTCTTTGTGGAATTTACTCTGTGTTTTTGGGTCCCTACTGAGTATATATTACCCACCCTTGCACGGGCTTTACCCCCACATGTTGTGTCTAGTGTAGATGATTGCCACCTTGAAGTAGGACTTGGTAGCCAAGGACCTGGTGGTGCTCGGTGAGACTAGACCGGTGGGGAATACTTCTATGGCTTCCAGTAGATAGTCAGGACTTACCCATCAGGTGGTGTTTCTAGTGGACTACTTTTAATGTTTTCCTTATAGTTTCATATTTTCATTTTTTCTTTTGTTGGGCCAGTATCCTGGCCCATTTGACATAAGTTTTGTACTTTTTTGTCTGTGGTTGTTTATTGGCATGCATGTTTACTTTTCCAGATTTGGGAAGTGGCTGTGTGTGCGTGCGAACAGGTACTCAGGAAAATTACTCCCACTTACAGGTTGACGCCTTCGGTACTAGTTGAGATCCCCTTGCCTTTAGGAGGCAGGCTTTTGGTATGTCACAACATGAGCCTCGGGGTACAGGCCGTGACATATGATGTTTCATAATAACATCCAAAATTGAATACTTTTTGTCCTCAATACTCCCATGATATTTTATTGTTGGAAGTAGTAGTGGTTGATTTTAATGTGGTGTATCTTCTTCCCTATCTTCTTTTTAAACATACATTTCCTTATACTTAATTTTTTATTTTCCTATCATATCACTTACAATATATTAATATTTTACATTTCTAATTATTTTCAGACATTCATAAATTTATTTTCCCGGAATATTTTTTATGAAATTAATTATAAAAACACTTTATCATATTAGTCACATTAATAGATTACAATAACACTCTCCAAGAGTTATTTTTTGATTTTATATAACACAATACTCTATATTTCTCATAGATTTATTTTTGTCAATGGAATCATATTTCAACTCATTGATAGCTACAATATTTGTTTTCATGAATATTTATAAATACTTATCCAATGAATTGATTTTACATTGATATAATTGTCCTTATTTTTATTGTTGTGTCTCTATTTCTATTTCCACAACCATTTGCTTCCTTATTGTGGATTATGTTCTAGAAAAATAAATTTTAAATTAATGATAATATAATCAACAACATCAGTATATGTACATTATCATTATGAAAGACCGATGTAATTATATAAATGACAGTTGAGATATCACAATAATCTAAACTACTTTTCACTATATTAAATCATTTTTTGTTTTCAAAAAGAATCCACTACATTTTACTAAAAAATATTTCTAGAAATGTTTCTAAAAAATCAATACCTCCATCTAGAAATCACATGATAAATTATCCAAAATTGTATGGGTCAATGAAAAACAAAAATCCATGAGATAAATTATTATAAATATTTTCCATGTGTAAACATTTCTATTAATCATTATAAAAAATCTTCATTATCAATTATTTGAAATTATACCATTCTATGTAATGCGAGTTCAAAAAATTAGGTGTGAAATATTATTTTTTATCTTTAGATTTGTTGTTATTGATGTTAAAATGAATCTATATATTAAGAATATTTCCATTTCATCACATGTTTTGGAAGAATGTGGTCACATAATATGAATACATTAATTTTATGTGTCTCTTAGTTCTATAATAAAAATTTATAACATTACCACATCATTAGAATGGAAATTTAATATAAATGTATAATAGATTTCAAGAAAACTATCAAATTTTTCATTTTTATCAACATGTGGTAGCCACGTAAATTAGTGAAAACTAAATATTGATTTCAACAACCAAAGGAAATAAGGTGATTCATTTTTTACCACATTATTAATTTAAATGAATAATCAATTAGTTACATTCCCCCTATATTCCACTTTTTACATGTTAATCCATCCATTTTCATCACTCAATACATGTCATTTTATATTCATTCTTATGTTTCTTCAAGATTCACTCTAACTCAAGAATATAATCGAAATATTAATTTTCATTTATATGATTCATGTAATAATGTATATGTTAAATAAAAAAAATAAAACCTTGAGAAAACCAATAAAGATAATGAAATTAGAAATTTAAATAGAATATTAGAATATTTATCATAATATATATTATTTATGTTGTTATTATCTTTATTAGTGGATGAAAAGTGCACGGAAAAATTTTAAACACACAAGGAATCCTTATTTTTGATGGAGTATCAGGATTAGATTTCAAAAATTTTCTCATCGTTATTAAAAAATAACATGGGTTTGTATTACATATTTTTGAGAATGATCACACATATACAAGTGATCCCTACAATTATAAATATATAAGAATAATTATTATGTTAATTTTATATATGTGTTGAATATTAAGATAAATGAAATTGAAATGCCTTTAAATATTTATAATTTCATCCTCAAAATTAGATCTAGGAAAACCATTCATCATTAATTTTCTAACTAATCACAGAGGTAATATTTTATCATGAGTATGTAATTAAATTCATTTAATAATTAGGTTACAAAAAATATATTCAATCATAGAACATAAACTCATTATATAATCAATGTAAAATCTATGTACTATTTATAAATTTAATAGAAATCCCTTATTCAGTAAAAAATTATAATCATTAAATAAAAGAAAAACATATAATAGAACAAATAAAGGAAATATATAATCAAAATAACTATTAAATAAAAAATATCCAGTCATCCATAATTAATAAAAAATTCATATGGTGATTTTGATTTTATATTTTAACATGATTCAATTATTTTATCCTTTTTATACATCAAATATTTAATAAAAAATTAGAAAAAATTATTAACCAAAACATTCATGTTCCACTAAAAATCATAAGACTCATTAATCTAATTAATGATTATGAAACCAAAATATATGGAGTATTTTTTATAGAAAAAAAAACAAAAATAATATCTTAATATATTTAATAACTTATTCATAATTTGGTATCCCAATTCACTAGAAAATAATTATTTTAATATGACATCTATGTTCCATGTATCTCTAAAAAATGTTTTCTATTCTTCCAAAAAATTATAGAGGGAGAACATACAAAATACACTACACCTTCCACAAATCAATTAATAGTGTTGCATGTCAATTTTCAATACCTGTATCTCAAACCAACAAAAAATACAAATAACATATCCTTGAATCTAGAATTTCATATATATTTCCAATAGTAATGATTTAAAAAATAACACTCCATTTCATGGTGAAAATCAAGGGTATCATTTCCAACTCTCTATAGTATTGAAATTGAAACAACACAAAAATTCCCACTAAAAAACATTCAACCTTGGAATCAAGCATAAACCAGGATTAAATCATCCATTTTTTATCATAATCTCATTATGTAATTATTTTGTGCACCATCCATTAAAATAATAAAATATAAATCAGATAAATTCTCAAATAATACAAAATAAATATTTAAAAATAAAAAATACTAATAAATAATAACTTATTTGTTAATAAATTAATTTATTAAAATCATTATTTAAATTTGAGATATAATTTCATGTCTCTAGAACATTGAAATTATTGAATAGGGTCAATTGTTATATTGTCACATGTGTTATTTAATTTTTTATTCTTAGTATGTTACATATTTTATCAAATTATATTGTTGCGTGGGAAAAAATATAATAAGTAGTGATAAAATATATTTGTGTGGGTGTTTGATCATGATCGCTCAATGATAGGATGGTTACCAATGAAACCTAAGTATATATATGATGTCCATTTTTATAAGTAATACTTCTTAAATATGTAAGGATTTACGTTGAATATTCCATGATATATGTTCTCTAGATGTATTGTAGGGATCATCAAGGAGCCATTGTTTTGAAAATTTATAGCCCTAATAATATTTCTCTATATATTAAATCCAACCTGGGCCTATATATTATATTTTTCAAAATCTACCTTAATATGATCCAACATTAGTCAATGAAATTTAAGTATCTCATTAATATTTTAAAAAATATACTACTAAGAGTATGTATATTAATATAGATTATGTGAGTGATAGATTCTTTTATATGAATATTAACTATTCTTGTATCTAATTTTTAGGGAATTCTTTTTGATATTTTCAACTTTTTATTTTTCAAACTATAATATATTTAATGGAAACATATATTTATTAAACTATTTATAAATTCATTTTATTTGAAATTTATTATATAGTTTACATTTTTAAAAGGAATAGGTTTTTGGATGAATAATCAATTACGAAATGTATTTTTTGTGAAATTTCACTTCTTATAAAAATAGATTTACAAATTGAAATTTTTTAAAAATAAAATAAAAGGATGGATATATCTAGTTTTTTTTAAAAAAATTGTGTTTTAATTTTAAAATTATATTTAAATATATGTTTTTAGTATATAAAATTTATATTTAAAATATTTTTCACATCTACGAATTTGAAATTCATGTTTTTTAATGGTACATCAACGGTTGTTAATGGTGTTTTTGAGAGGAAACTTAGGTTCTTTTTTATTTTTGAAAATTTGTTTCTTGAGTTTTAAAAATATTTTATTGGTGTTGAATAAAAATATATGTTTTATTTATTTTTTAATTTATGAATATGTGACCTAGATAATTTAATTTTTCCCAAGTAATTTGTGTTTTAAATGGTTTAGATATAAAAATATGAACTATGATAAATAAATTGGACTTTGGAGTAAAAAAAAGTATCCAGATAATTGAAGATATTGTTTTCTATAATATACTACTAGGATTTCAAATTTATAAAAATAAATATATTGGGTAGAGCATAATTAGATATATTATAATTTTAATTTTCAATTATTAGGCTGAGGTGATCCAAAAAGAAGGGTTTTTTATTTATTTAGATTGATCGTAGTGTTTACTCACCATCTATGTGTGATAGTTCAAACAACTAACAATTTTAAGTGAGAACAATAGTTTTATGATACGTCTTGGGTTTGGAGGGTGAAAAATAATTTCATTAGCATGCTGTTAGGAAATGTGGAAGCATTAGGATGTTTGGTGATAATATTTTAGGAATTTCTAGTTGTATTGAGCATGACTGTTGGACTAGTATAGTCAATCATGAATAGGTATATGGGGTTATAACATGGAAATTTAGTGATGTGTTAGAGAATTGAATAATTCATAAATTATGGTTCAAATAACATTTTATAATTTTGATTAGAAAACAATTCAGTTGGTCGTTTATAACAACACGAGTCTACAAAACTTATAGAAATATGAAATGGGTTGATTTTCAATAAAACTGGAACATATGTGAATATTATATTTAATTTAAATTTATAGATAATGAAACTATTTTAGTTATAGTGCTATCCATGGAAATTGAAATTCCCGTTAAAAGGACAAATTCATATTTCTCATTGTTGTTAAAAACAACATGGAATTATTGGTAAAATATAGTGTACTAAGAAATCTCTATGGAGGCCCACAAAAATCATTGTTTAATCCCACCATGATTATATTAATATAATTAAGAAATAACACCATTTCCTCAATAACTGATAACCTGACAAGAGACCAATACGAATCTAGTGTTGATTCTTCATCCCCGTATATTGATGGGGGAACTGTTTTCTATCTAGTATGTTATTTTTAATACATCATAAATGTTTATTATTTTGATCTTGAAATATTAGAGGGTACATGACCCCCTTTTTGTTAATTTATCATTTTATTATACACAATTGATTAGAGTGATCCATGATTGTTATTATGCCTTGATTCATGAAATCATTTTCCTATTCTAATAAATTTATTCATCATTTATATTCACTAATTTATAATAATGTGGTCTGGGATTTGTCAACGAAATTAAAATAATTTGCATACAATCAATTTAATAATATTTATCATGATATCATGATTACTAAAGGAAGGTCAAGTGGGGAGCCTAAAAAATTTCTACATATTGTATCCCATATGTTAAGTTTACCAATTATATTAATTAGAATTTTTCATACAATTAGGAAAAACTATTATTATTGTGGGGAAATTTTATCACCTTGGTGTGTGTAAAATGGATGCCCTATGGTTTAAAGGAATTAAAAATGGAATAATATATTTATATATGATTTTACTACACTGAGGAAATTTTGACTCTTATTTTTATAATTTTGTGATGTTTTAAATCAAATTTATGTGGTTAACATTTATCTTTCACATCTATACTAAATTTCAACATTCATAAAATGTTGTGAACACTACTGTACAAGTATCTTTTAAGGCTTCATAGTTTAGAAATTTTTTATTTTCACAATTTTTTACTAAAGAGGATTATATTCATTTTACATGATCCTAATGTTGAGACCTTGAAATTTTATCCCACTTATTTATTTTTTATTATTATAGAGTTGGTTGGATTGAGTTCCGAGTTTTGTTATGAAATAAGATATAGTTTCTATGATATAAGCACTATTATGGATTATCATACATAGAAATATGGATACCTACTTATTAATTATAATGTTTCTCTTTATGGTGTTTTGTTAAATAATTATTGGTAACTTTTAGGGTTTCATTTTACCAACATATTAGAAAAAATATATCATGGTTACATTTATAATGACATGGATTACAAGAAAATTTATTTTTCATGGTTTTTGTTTGAGGTGTTTTTAATTAATTTTAAACAAAGAAATGGTAGATATAAAATAACAAGGGTTGTAATCATGGTTGAAAATATTTAATATTCGATTAAATATTCAATAGTTTTGTTAAGGATTTTTTTTGAATGAAAATTATTAGATTCTGTGAAAGAGTCTCCATGTATATGTTAATATGGTATTTGAATCATCATTGATTGATATATACCATGAAATAATTAATAGATCAACATATTGGTTTTTTCTACTAAAATTTAAATATTAATTCCACAACCCCTTTTTAAAATAATTATATATTTTCTCCCATTTGGAATCTATATGCAGTAATGAATTCGTTTATTTGTGATTTTATCTATCTTATGTGAATTAACTTATTACAAACCCCATTTCATTCAATACTCATGATCCAAATAATATTATTCTTTTAATATTCTATTATTTCATCATATTTTCCTTTTTAATGTTTTATAGGTTTTAGTTGACTTATTTAGGTGGTTATGGATTGATTTTTGAATAATGGACTATGAATTTAATTACATTCATTCAGGAAATAGGGAAAAATTGGAATGTCTAATCAATTTCTACAAAGGGATTTAAATTTAATATTTAGTTAAGGTATATGTTTTTGGAATGTATTTTATTTAATTATATTTTTTGGTTGTAACTTTTTTGGTTTACATTTTATAGTTTTCCTTGATTTTATATATTTACATAAAGTGACAAAGATTGTTAATAAGGAAAAGGTTTTATTATTATGGTGTATTTCATATTTTTTATTCCCTTCACTATTCATGAATTTTTATATATTATTCTATAATAATTAAATTTTCTAAATCACGTGGTACACTAAGAACTATATTTGAATGTGTAATAGAAGAATATTTTGCGCAGTTGCTTATGTATGTTGGTATGACATATATATTATTGATAATTCATTATTGTATCCTTATATATATAAATGTAATGATTCAATGCAATAATTGGGTGAATAATGGGGTGGGATGTGTATTAATAATTGGATAATTATTTTCTTAATTAATTGAATTGAAGAGTTCATAATTTAATGAGGTGATGGTATTCGTCGACAATCCCTATTTGTAGTGGAGGTAAAAAGATCATGAAGGGAATCATGAAAATTTTAAAATAAAAAAGAACCTTTGTAGAAGCTATGAGGCATATCCTAATTGACTAACCAATATACCACCTATGAACCAAGAGAACAACACATCTCCTTCCACTGTAGTTCATTAGACGCTACCCCATGTACATAGGACCAATGCGGGATGGGTACGCCGAGTACCTACACTGCCCAATTAATTTTCCAGAGCTATGTCATGGAAATAATTTTTAGACCTACATAGTGGAACTACACCGAAGAATTCCTAATATTTTCCCCTACATGCCATTTAATTGGTCCCTTGGGATCCTCATTTCAACAACTGAAAATCGAAAGATTCCCCAGAACTCTCATTACGTAGATATTTCACCCAATTCACCCGAATTTTTTTATGAATATCTTTAAAAAACTATCTAATAGAGAATTAAAGGGGATAAGGGAGGTCAATGTCCCTTCAGTGTCTAAAATAGAAGAAAATAGTTTTTAGATCCTTCTTTCTCCATAAGATGAATTCACTTACATGAGCCCCTCCCTTACGAAATGACATGTTAGAGACTCTTCCATGGACACCAGAGGACACCCAGGGTGCCCATGATAATACCTAATCCATTTTTTGTTCTTAAGGTAGTATATTTCATGAATTATATCCAACTTATGTAGGCCAATTTCCCCTGCACGAAGCACTTTCAATTCCTCCTAGGACCTGCACAAAATGCCTTCGTGGCAAACCTACATCAGGTACCTATACCCCAGACCTATGGGAGACACCCTTTAACCCCTATTAAAATCTACTCATAATAAGGAACCTTCTTCTTTGGATACCATGTCTAAATGGGACAAAGTCGAAACCTCCACAAGACCTCAAGACCTCCAAAATAATGAGGAAAGAAACCTCACTATTTATCCCATTTGGGTTTATCTTCTTATGGTAAGAGGTTTCATGCATTTGTACAGTTGTCCATTCAGGGTTCTTATAGTGCATGTGGGTTTATATCATTATGGTCATGAGAAATCATACCCCAGTGACAGTGTTGAGGAGTTCCCAGTCTTCGATATCATGGATATAACTATGTCGAACCCATATATTCTATGAGAATTGGAGCCTCTAGTTCCCACCAGGGAGGGTAATGATCACACTTTCTTTTCCCTTCAACATGGATTGAAATCCTCCTCCCACTAGAAAAATAATTTTAGGGAACTCCACATCAGGTAAGACCCAAGGATTTCATGTAGGTGGTTGGAGTCTTCTTCATCACTACGTCAGAGTCTTTCATTCCTTCCTTACATGGGGATCACATCCAATGTATAGTGAAGATATGAAAGTGGTATATCCCTGACCTATTCCACTATTGCCCCGGTATCTTCCACTAAATAAGGAGGAAAATTTGTGGTTTTTTGAATCATTAACATCCTCATATTTGTCACATTGAGAATGACTCACATGGTCTTAGATGATAGTGATTATTTAAATACTTATACGATCCAACTAATTGATTGAACTACAATAACATTGATTCCAGCCATAACAAGGATATGTGGGACGCCTTCCTATGGCCCAAGATCAATGAAAATCACCCGATAAGTTATCCCCAATCAATCCCCCAATTTTACTAGGGAATGCCTATGAAGAGTAATCCCTGGCCTAATCATCTCAATGGGCCGTACTCCCCTATGAGATTGATTGAACCATGATAACATTGATTCGTGGTTACAAAAAAATCAGTATACTTTGGAATCACACTTAGGAACCAAGATCAAGTGGTATCCTCTGACGAAATAAAGCCCAATCATAATTCCCTAAATCTGAAAATTCTAATTAGGAGTAGGGTCTTGATTAATCCCCCAAAATTTCCATGAGTTAATACATCCTTCATGGCCAATATTATAATAGAATACTCTTCAAGAATAATCCCCAACTTATTTATTTCAAAGAGCCATACTCTCATATGAGACTTATGAACTATATGGGATTTGATTCCAATAAAAATAGAATATGTATGAAGACTCCATGAGGTTCAAACACAACATCCCAAATAAACCATGTTCTCTCTATGTCATATCCTCAGCTAGGTTTAATTAAACTTGGAAACTCGCATCCATTTGAGGTTCCTAGGGATGCTCCGAAATAAGTACAACATAGACATTGATTAAGCCCCTTTGCATAGATTTCCTTTCCAGATGACATTAAACTGTATGGTTGAGTTCTTATCACTTGACCTAAAATGTTATGATGGGTCCATTTAAGTGGCACTGATCTAAATGGTATTTTATTCCTTTCCTATTGATACATAGGTATCCGATCTATGGGTTCAATCCAATCATCCAAAAACGTCCATCTCCCTGGATGATGATGAATTATGGAGTGATCTTCGTATCCCTATAAAAAAATAAACTCTAGCGTGAACCACTGTGTGGCTAGAAAACCAAAATCGTCATAATAATGAAAACAAAATATTTATTAATTATATAAGAGGATACCATTGATGGAGAACCTATGATACATAAAAATATCTCCATTGATGAAGAACCTCAGACACATATAGATGATTATGAATTCCATACACGCTAAAAATATATTTCTAGATTCCAATGGAAAAATAAGTCATACATGGAAAATTAATAAAGAACTCATGACCATATCTTGAATCTATATGAGAGTCTGAGAGTAGGCCAAAATTACACTCAAAAGGGTGCGATGATCCTAACCTCCCATCCTCTATACTAATGTGAGTTCTCAAGCATCGTGAATTGAAATCCCTAATGAGTGAATGAATTTAGAATGACAAAACCTATAGATATATAACCATTGGATGTTTCCAGTTACATGAGAAAACCTGTTTGAAACCATTTAGAAATAGATATTTCTAATCAGAACAGAAATTCCATGGGAAAAATGAAATGGTGAAACCAACATGAATCCTTAACCATGATGCGAGTTTTACCCATCTGCCAGGACCCTTTCAATAATAGTGGGCCTGAAAAGGCAATAAATCACACAAGTATTCATCCCAGAAGTGTATTCTTTAGTATAATTTTCATGTTCATGTCTATCATGAATTAGGAACTCTTTTTCAAAACTAACTTAAATCCAATGGATTACTTCTTGTTTTCACCAATGAACACTCGAATGCTACTCAAGTTGGATCTTCATCCGCACAAAGGATTCCATCACCGATTAGAAAATTCAACAATGGGTCTCAAATGTATTCCCTTGAGAGTAACATTAGCATGGTTTCATCCCAACCCTTGAGTCTTCCCAACATGCCATCTATCTAATCAATTTCCCAAGTCACCTGGTCAGCAAGGACCGATGGTCTTGATGAATATGAATCTAACTACAATGTTCAAGAATTTTTCTAGCATTTCACCAGAACAAAACAACCAATCCCTCCTAAATTTCATATAGGATGATGAAGAGGGAACCTATGGCCTCATAATGGAGACACAAGTTTCCTTCATGAAGGCTCCAACCAACATCCACTGCCACAAACACCATGTGGAAATGAACCCTCAATATAAAGAGGATTTATCCTTCAACTGTTCAGCCCAGATGCTTCAAATAGGCATACAGGATGGCTGAATGAGGTGAAAAACCATCCAATAGGGAGTAAGCCCATACCTTTCCCCCTCTAAATAATCCCACAAACCATACTTAGTGTAAAAAATGACAAGGCACATACACTAGTCCACCTTTATTCCACTATCCAACAGACTCATTTGATGGCGCCCAACCAATCCCACCATTCAAATCTGGTGGATTGAAATGAGTAGGAAAATACACCTACATATGTCTCTTAGACCTACCATCAGACTCTTCTGGTAGAATTCAAATAATCCCACCAATCCAGTTTGGTGGTAACCCGCAATCATGAACATACACCTAACTGAACCCACCAAGCCTTCTAACATCCTTGAATTGACTATACATAGAGAAATCAGTCGAAAATCCCCAATTATAAGTATTATAAGAATAAAATCTATGCCCCACACACAAAACTGTCATTATCTACTAGAAGTAATGGGAAGAATGTAGAAGGAATATACAAATACTCTATATTTGGAATGGACATATATTTCCATTATTGTCACAAATGTCTCCAAGAAAATACTATAAAAGGTGAAATGGAAAACAAAGATCCATACCCATACCTTAGAAACATTCAGGAATACCATAATGGAAATGAAATTAGTACATGAGGGATAAAAACATAACTTTGTCCCCACATGCGGGGTTTCTCATCCGCATGTCACCAGAAAGCAGATACATACATCTTCACCATTCCAAGAGGTTCAAAGAGAAATCAACCCATATTATATAGAAAACCATATCAGGAACATACCCCCACTCAAACTATTGATAATAAAACTATTCGAATTTACACTCCAATGTATGGACAAATATATGCCCATGACAAACACTTCTCCCCACAGGTGTCCCCAATAGTTTTAAAAACGCGTTCAGGAATAAGTCCCCTCAAAAAAAATTATAGAATCAAGAGACAAACTATGATCTGGCTCAACATAATACTATAGTTCTTGAATAACTCAATCATTTATCCATTTTATCTCAAAATCATACCATCACGTTACCAAATTATAGGAGCAGTATCAGTAATTCTTATGTTCTTTTCTGGAAACTTCATCACAATGGATTTCTTCATAATAATCTGATCAATCTTGAGATCCTGTATCTTGATAAGAACAATGAAAAACCTTCATGTTCGTAGAATTCCATGGATTAAGAGTGGTTTCCCCTTGCTTTAATCTATAATGGTGGTCTTCCCCATGTTGAAATTCACTATGAATTTTCTCTCCGTAATAGTGATTAACATTGTCAAGATAATTCGGCAACAAACTATGTAGTGATGAGAAATCCTTACTATAATGAGGAACCTGAAAACACACGACCAGTTATGTATAATTCCTTATCAGTGGATGGTGAAATCCATTCTCAACCAGAAGACAACCCAAGGAGACGGTCATTCTCTGAACCCATCTTGGGTCACATGCCTTCCATAATATGATAGAAAATCTAAAATACTGCCATTAGTTGTGGAAAAAAATGGGTTATTTCAACTCTAGTCAGACCAAGTCATGGAACCTATGGTGAAAGACAATGAGGAGATGTTAAACACGGGAAAATAATTTCCAAAAGATGAAATAGTAGTCATGTTTTGGCCTTTATCCACCCATCGATACAACATTTTTGAGATATTGGTGGAAGATTGAATGAATGAAATCCGCCTTAACATATGGAAAAAGCTTTTCCATCTAAAATAAAATGTATTACCCTATGATTATTATCAAACTCACATCAAGGTAATAAAAGGGTTGAAACACTAAATTGAAAAAGTATTTCTCATGGATTCCTAACATCTAATGATAGTGAAATGGTAGGTAGCCCTTCAACAAGAATGCATTAATAAGGTTGTGATGATTTATCATAGGTACCCCATCCAGTGTTCATATTAGATTATGAGGTGCAAATAGAGCATTGAATTTCACTACAATCACCACCCAACAAAGCCCTTATAAAATGGTATCATGAAATATTATTTCCCGAGGCCACCTAAAACATATAGATTATATTCATGACCTAATAAATACTAAAAAATAGGCCCCGATCAGCACTCATCATTGTCTATCATGAACAGAGGAAGCTATTGAAAGTCTTTTACAAAGAAAAATTGGGAACATTGAGAAGGCCTCCGATTTAAAGGATGTCAGCCATAAAATTGAACACATGTCTAAAATAGAATAATGGTATTCCAAAATGGCAAATTTATGTGAGTGTAGGATAAAGCACCCAACCCACATTCGGACCATAATTCATAAAATCAGAGGATCATCAACATAAATATCATCCATAGCAGGTCAAGAGCAACCCTATCCCACTGGTCTTTGTGTTTTTTTAACCCAACCCTCGAAGTTAGTAAATCATTCTGAAAGTTTTGTGAAGTAAGATAAGGAACATCCCAAAGCCTTAGGGATCTATGATTTTTTATCTTAATAATCTCCTCCCCAATGGGAATCAATTTTATAATGATCAGTGAAGAAGTTGTGAAATGAATCCTCTCAATCCATTCCATCTTGGGATTTAGTACATTCACCTGGAGTCTTCATGACTGAACTATTAGGGGATTCCATTCAAGTTACTGTTTTCCCAAAAATTATTTGGGAATCAACAAACCGGATGACAAGGTCTCATTGTATATGTAGAAGAAGTTGATATTGGAATGATACTAACAAGATTCCTATATTGCATTATGCATCAATGAATGTCATCAATATTATCCCTAAAAATCCTCCAGAAAATGAGTCTGGTTTAGAGGAGTTAGGAGAGGATGTTCATATTCATGATTTAGTCCACATTGAAATAAATTAATGTGGTGTGTGTACATGAAACCCGAGGCTTGCTCGAAATTTGTGTCTTCCCTCATATAATCAACATGTACCTCCTCAAAAGGATCATAATAGGGAAAAAATTAAGAGTAAAACTATGTCTCTACTTCCTCTAAGAGAGGGTCGATTACTTTAATTAGAGGAAATGATAACATATCAAGAGGAAGAAATGAATGATTTGAGAAGACTCAATGATTAGTTACTCAGATGCAGTCATCCTATCAGATTTTCTCCACAAGAAGATGCTCAACTAGTACTTCTTGTTAGCGCACTTCAACCAAGAGAGTTTGCCTCATAAACTAAGAGAGATCTTGAATGTACATTATTTAAAGGACTACCAAAATATGGCCAGGAACATCCTTATAGGATTGTTCATATGGCTACCCATTAAATATTAAATCATTGCCACCACCAGGGGTCTTAATGGTTGATTCACTCATTCAGGATCTATCCACCAAAGCTGTTTAGGTCCTAGATCATCCAGATGTTTCCGAAACTCTTATGAACACAATCGAGTCATTAAAAACTCAATTAGAAGCTATTGAAGAATTATTTACACTGATAAAACCAGAAATTAATTCTTACCACAAATGGTTAGATCCGACTCCACCCCCAAAAAACATTGGGAATTCCACATTTCCAATATTCAGTGGATCAGTATATCTAGAGATGTATATGATGAATTTCATCTCTTTTTGTGACCCTATGATGGTTACTCCGGAGAAACTGGAGTTAGTGAAACTTAGATTTTTTTAATAACTATAGGGATAGATTTTGTATGCTAAACATGTTTGTAGTCTCAAACAACCACTGGATTAGAAGATCTACTTCAAAAGTTTATCTTCTAGTTCTATTCAATGCTTCAAAAGTCAATTGTCTTCTATCTTATGAAGTACAAGAAAATGGTGAATGAACGAGTCTCATATTTCATTACTTGGTGGATTGTGTTACCATAATATTTGAACCTACCACTTCCTTGAGAAGAGTTGTTTCCTATTTGTATAGAAAATATCTATGATGATTTTTGCACACCATTAATTCATATGGAATGAAAAGGAGGGTTTTGGGACCTTACCTCAATTTCTTAATAGGTGGATATTTCCATCATAGAGAATAATTTCATGTCTAGTGTAATTACATCATCTCCAGGATGAAGAGATGGAAATGTAGAGGCTGCTCAAATTACACTTAAATAATACCTTATACCACTCTAATTTCTAATACCTCATCATAATGTAGGGATCTACCTCTATTGAATCAGAAACAAGGATTCCTCATCAATATGATTAAAGAGATGAGTGGAAAAGAAAATTTTAGGATTTAAAAAATATGGTCTATTATTTTATGAATGAACAGGTCCCAGACTACTTTATCATGGCATTAGAAAACAACTTAGTTCAATTACCAAAGACCAAGAAGTATAAAAAATAAGGCAAAAATGTATCTCCCAAACTATTTCCCCTTCTATAAAATGTTGGTCACCCCATCCATAAGTGTTTTGTTTTCAACGTTCTCCAATATAATATGGTGGACCTTGGGAATGTGAAACTGAGAAATTCACCAGTACAGGTATTATGTGTTTTAACAAATTATCTAGAGAAGGAAGGTGGGTGAATGAAGTTAAAATCAATAATTCAAAAAATTTCGGTTATTGGATGGTCAAAAAAATAATCAGTTGAACTCATGTCATTATATGAACACAGTTTTAACGATAAACTATTCCTTATTCCACTTCCACTATAGGAAATCCATTTTCATCAAAATCCCAGTAATTTTAAGCTCAATCCTCAAACAAGAAACATGACTAGATGAATAAAGAGAATACCAAAGAAGATTAACTCGTTTCAAGGACAATGTTTTCTTTAACGCTTGCAGATTCAGGCCAACCATCTCAAAAATATGGGCACCACCCCACCAAATGGCTCAACAAGAGTCATCCTTTTAGGAAGAATATTTATCAGGTGAAGAGTTTATCTTTGGTTCCGTTAATTTTATTCACATAAAAGGTCCATTATAAAGTGATTAGTATGTTTTTAAATATGATTTACATATACATGATTGGGGAAATAATGTATAGGGTCATTGAGGATGGGTATATATGGTAATATGTGGTCATGTTTGGAATCGCTAAATCAACCACATCCATGCTCAAACAATTTATGCAGCTAAAAATCATGGTAGATCCCTCTAAAAAGATCAAAAGTAACGAGGGAACTCACCTCACATGTGATAGGATGATCAATTTGGAGGGATGGTTACAAGATACACCACCACTTCCTCAGTGAGTGGGAAATCCTAACAGGACTAATCTTTCAAGAGAAGAATCACTTTGAGCTCCTACCCCAAAAGAGGGTCCACCCACATTAGGAATTTTATATTTGAGTTAACATGTAAAAGAACATATTTATGAACGAAATAGAAGACTCCTCGATCAAAAATATGATGTTTTGAAGTAATTGACCTAAGTACAGGCCAAGATATCAATCTTGTATGCACTAGGTCTATCAAAAGACCCCAAGAAGCACCTGTTCAGGCCTTTTCAAGCCCTCAACAGTTTAAAGTTGATGTCACAGATGTAGAGGTTTACCATATAGATAATGATCCAATATAAATACATGTTGTCATATATTTCTTGGACTGGGATAAGGATGTTTTCATACAATAACACATCATACACCTATATCTATCTAGAAAGAATAATGAACCTGATGTCTAAGAATCTTTCATTGGCAATGGAATGTGGTTCAATATTAATATGATCTGAAAATTTTTCCTATTGGTTTTCATTGAATCCCACATGTCTTCCTCCACTTTGATGTAATAGGGCCATGAATCAAATCAGAATAAACATCTCAGCAAGATTACACTCAAAACTCAGTTCAGAGATAATTTGTCCGATCAAAAGTTCATGGTTTTCTGGGAGGAAAAATATTTCAATATTATATTGGAAATAAAATATCTACATAATCCTGAAACCATTCCTTCATTGAAACAAAATTATCTCCAATATTGTATCCACCGTAATATTAGGACATTGCAAGGTGACGATGCCCAGTCCAAATATTTTGATTCTTAGTGAATTCTTGTGTATTCCTACCACAATGGGAGGAAAAGGTCCATAGAAGATAATGTTACAAGAATAAATCCCCCAAATGGTCTATAGAAGACCCTATATAAACCAATCAAGAATCTCAGTTCATATTACATGATTCCCATTAATCAAATTAAAAGGTTAGGCCCAAATCCAAGTACATGATTTATAGCTTCCATAAGTTTAGTTGTGGAAACTGAATATGATAACATAAGATAAGTCTGTAAAGCTCCTAGAAGTGATGAAATCTTGGATGAAAATGTCATCATTCCATCCCCAAGCATCAAAAAATCGTAGCCTCATCAAAAAGATGGTGGAATTTATCACTTTAATGGAGAAAGATAGGGATGTAGATTCTGAACCCTTCAGCTTTCCTCTAGGGATAAAAGAAGAACCATCGTCATCAATTGAGCTATAAATGGGTTGTTTCTATTCAGGATGTTCAAATACTAACTCCTCCCATATTATTGGAAATAAAGATTCATTGCATGCCTTTAGATGAGAGGTAGAAGTAGTGATACATAAATGAGAAGAAGAAGAGGAAGATAATAGGGGTTACCCTCCATAATTTTAGGAAGGAATATCCACCAATGTGGATGAACATAGAGAGGTAAACCCTTGTACGAATGAAGATCCATGGTCCATATTGATTTGTTCATCCACAGATCTTGAACAATAATAAGTATATTATTCATTTCTGAAGCAGTATAGGGATTTGTCTTCATGGAATTACCTAGAAATTATAGGCCTTATCCCCAAAGTGACCACCCATCCCATGGGTTTTACGAAAGAGCATCAATGATACATGAAGGAATCCATAAGAACATACCCGACTCACACCTAAAAATTCGAGGTTGAGGTCAAAAGTCTCATAAATGCTAACATTATCTGAGAGGTGAAATATCTAAAAAGGCTATCCAATTTTGTCTCAGTCAAAAAGAACAGTGGGAAAATCAGAGTTTGTATTAATTTTGGAGATCTCATTTAGAATTATCCTAATGATGACTTCACAGTACCAATCGTTGAAATTTTGATTGATAAAACCACTATAAAACAAGATCTCCCCTTCATGGATGACTACACAAGGTAAAACCAAATCTAGATGGCCCCAGAAAATGAAGAATCCATATAATTCAGATCCCCTCAATGCATATATTGCTATCGGGAAATTATATTTGGCTTGAATAATGTCGTTGCCACATACCAACTAGTTATGAATCTCATCTTCCAACCCTTCTTGGGGAAATTTTTAAAAATCTATGTTGATGATCTAGTGGTAAAATCTTGACAACATTATGTCCGCTTGACTGATATAGAGACCATATTTAAGAAGCATTGACATCATAATATGAAGATAAACCCCTTGAAATGTGGTTTTAGTGTAACCTTAGGAAAATTTCTTGAAATCATTGTACTATATTATTACATCGAAGTTGATCTAGAGAAGACTACAAATATACAGGGAATACCACCTCTTCTAAACCTTAAAGAGTTTAAAGGTCTTCAAGGACACTTGGCCTACATTTGACACTTCATAGCCTACCTCATGATCAATTTTTTTCCTTGAAAAAATGGATAAAGAAGTGGGTAACCTATCAATGGACCAATGTATATCAATAATCATTTTATACCCTGAAGAAATACCTTTTTAGCCCTCCAATATTGATGTATCCTAGTGAAGGAATCCACTCATTCTTTATGTGAAATCCTTGGAGTGATCACGGGTTCCTTCCGTGCACAAAATAATGATACTGGGAATAAAAAACCCTATATTATCTTAGTCAAACCATGATAGATGTAGAGAATAAATATTATGATATTGAGAAGAAACCCATCGTGTTAACATTTTCAGTTCAGAAGCCGATGCAGTATTTCCTGCATCATGAGGTCTAATTGGTTTCTTGTAATAACCCACTCAAATTTTTCTTGAGTGATCCTATTCATATAGGATGTGTGGCATAGTGGGAAGTTATTCTATATGAGTTTGATATACAGTTCTTACCTTATAAAGTAGCGAAAGTCCATTCCTTGGAAAACTTCCTTACTGAGCATCCATCTGCAGAAGAGACATATTTAAATATTGAGTGACCTAAAAAATAAATATTATATATATAAGATAACATCTGAACATGGGAAGTGTTTTCTTGGTTATTTTGAGAATCCAATATGGAATATAATGGTTGATCCTAAGATCAATAAATTTGGGTTAGGAATAGTGCTAATATACTTAGAAAAGGCTGTGTTTTCATACTCCTTCATGTTGTAAGAGGGTGATACCAACAACGAAACTAGATATCAGGGTCTCATTGTAGGCATATAATTGGAACTCCATATACCTATGAACCACATGGAGGAGAAGTGTGATTTAGAGTTGATAATTAAGCAGATAAATGGGTATTACACTATCAAAAAGGAAGATATAATCCCCTAGTATTATTATTTTAGAGGTTTAAATGAAGTATTTCTCTTCAAGAGAAAATTTCCTTATGTCCAACAATAAAAAATTGCCTAGGCCTATGCACTGGAAAATGCATCCACAACCCTTGTAGACCTAAACTGGGAAAAAAAATCATCATCATTTCCCATCACCGTGTGGTTCCACCTTTTGTTCAAATTAGAATTGTGGAAATCAATTAAATCAGTTCCAATTCTGAACCATATTGTATTACCAAGGGATAGATGAAACCCATCATGGAATACCTCCATGATAGAGTTCTTCTATAAGATAGAGCTGGGAAAGATAAAATCCATTGAATATTGGTCAATTTATCTCTTTATGATAGCCCAAATCACCAGAAGATCCTCTAAAAAATGAAGCATAAATATAATACTCCTTATATAAATTGTTGTAGGAGAAACTATGGATATCATGGAATTAGGGAATATAGGATATTGTGGTGCCCACCATATTTTTATAGGCTTTCTGATCAAATTTGAAGGCTTGGATACATCTGGCCTTTGATGATAGGGGATTTAATAGCTTTCAGTGAGAAGTTTTATCCCTTCCATGTGCATGAAAACATCATCTATTTAACCTAAAAGTTTCAAAATATATCTAAATACTCCTAGAAATTTTCTTTATAGGAAATGGATGTAGTGGGGTGTTACTATTTAGCTATAGATAATAAGTTCAAGCACATACTTACTTCAATCGGGTTCTTCTCCAACTAGGTGGAGGGAATAACTTTAAAAGTAGTTGAGACCAAAATAGTTCTTATCTTCATCAAAGCTAATGTTATTAACATATTTGGTGTACCACATACCAAATTTATGGAAAAAAATCAATTTATATTATTCTGAGGCAGAGAATCTTTATTATGAGTACAATATCAAATCCAACCATTCATCCCACTATCATGTAGTGACCAATGGATTTATAGAGTATTTAAAATAGACTCTATCAAATAGACTTCAATAATTGGTGGATAAAGATAATAAATCTAGGCCTGATAAACTCTTTTATTCCTTATGGTCTTACATGACTACTACTCGTACTACAACACGTACAACCACATACTCAATGGTATACGAAACAGAAGCGGTCATTCCCATTGAAGTTCCATTTCATCACTCTAAATTTTCAGACATGATCAGATATCAACAAATGTGAAATCTCATAATGATTATATAAGATGGAGTGACTATACGAAAAGATGTTGAATACCTTACATCACATGGATGTATATCAGATACGGATATCACAATATTTCAAAAAGATGGTTCTCTATCATTCATTACTTCAAGGAGAGTTGGTTTTGATCCTTAAAAAGCAAATGAAAATAAGAATGAAGCATTAAAAACTTGATCCAAAATTTAGAAGACCTTACTCTATATATAAGGTCCAATCTAATGGATCTTCTTCCTGAATATCAATGGGTGGAGAACTTACTAAAACTCCAACCAATGCAAGGATCCTAAAGAAGTAAATTATGTTATCAGAGAAGATTCATCTTAGCTGTAGGATGTTAAAATTAATATCACCATATACATCCAGGTTGTATGATGTTAAATAGTTTAGCTTCATCGTCCATGTTTCATGATGAAAAACTGCACGACATGAGGTCCTTGTCGCATGAACTAAAATTGAGAAACATTATTTTTCCTCACTCTATGATTCTAGACTATACAATTAATGTATACCTTATATGACATTATGAAATCCTGCAACATTCCATGAGTTGAAATTCCTTTTTGTCCCTTAATAAGTGAATGAATTTCATGCTTGAGGTTCACTCACATCATTAACACTTCATAGTAGAACTTGAGCCCCATTTTTTCCTATATTTGGATCAGAACTACGTGGGGAACCACATTTCTAGAAATACCTATGGATTGATTATAATTCTTATGAGATATTCAATCATGACTAGATCTCCAATCATAGACCTAGACACAAACAAAAATAAAAAATTTCACTTCCCCATTATATGATCTAAATCTATACTGGTAACTCTTCTAGAATGTTTATCTTGATTATCCTACTATCTTGTGTCATGGGATTAAGCATTATTATAGAAAATATTTGGAAAATATTAAAATCCCCTATTTCTCACATAAAAAATTAGGTTGTGTGGGGAACCTTCTTCAATAAAAAGGTGTGGTCTGATTATCATTCGCTTGAGAAATGTAGTGATGCTCAGATATCCAATCTTTGGTCCAGTCAAGAACACAAAAAATCCCCTTCACTCCCTATGTGTATAGATCAAACCTACATAGGGAATATTTCTTTGAGAAAAAACTCTAGATTTATTATTTCCCCTACAAGATATGAATGGATTCCTTGGTCAAATAAACTGGCCCAACCACAATATTTCAGTCTTTTCATGTCAGTTCATCATCTTACATACTAGATGACATTAAACTACATTGGAGTCCATGAAAAATGTGTGGCTTGATTCCCATCCCAATGAAATATGCAGTGACACCCATATCTCCTATCTTTGGTCTATTTGAAATGTTTTAAAAAACACCTTTACTCTCTATGTGTATAAATAAATCCTTCATAAGGAAGCATCCCATAACATATAGTTTGATTATCATTACAGTGAGATACATTTTGATAACTATACTTCATTATTTTAGCCTATCCATCAGCCTAGAAATAATCAAAATCCAATTTTCCTCACATCAAAACATAATTTATGTGGGAAAAAATTGGCAAGAAATATGTGTGGTTTGATTCATGCTCCAACAAAATACATAGTGGCACTTGGGTTCGACACCTTGTCAAAACCACCATTTAATCATCATACCCCTACCCTAAACATGAAATAATTTTATGTTCTAAGAATCTTTTATCACTCCTTGTTTCGAACACAGAGCATATGTCACATGGGATTAGGATTTTGGTAAACATTTTCTTTGCATAAAAAGGTGTTTCAATTCCCAATGGGGATATCAATGGTCCTAGGTGAAAGACATTAAAAAGAATACTATATGTCCTTGTCATGTTAAAATAAACTGCATGATCTTATTAAAGGATATGTGTTTCTTGATTCATGACCCCGTAAGATATGTAGTGACACTTAAAAATCCTGTGGTCCACCAGATATATTCCCTTTTCATATCGGAATAACTCAAGTTCTCACCACATGATGATACAGTTCATGGTTATTAAAGAACTATGTGTGGATTGATTACTAACCATATATGAGATATCTAGTGAAATCCATATCTTCAACTCTAGACCCAAATGAATCAAAACATTAAAAATAATCCACTCTCTCATGTATGAGTCATGTTTAATTGAGGAGATTCAATAAAAGTTATCATTTAACATGTAAACCCGTGTCCATCAAGAATGATGTTTGTCTTGATTCATGATTCAAAAAGATACATAGTGTTTCTTAGGCCTTATGCCCAGGTTCACAAGTATTGTCTTATTTCTATTCATGTCAAGACACCTTTTTTCTGACCTCTTAACATTAAATTGCATGGATAATGTCCTTTTCGAATGAAATTAAATTACATGGTACCCACAAAACTAAATATGGCTCAATTCTCATCCCATTGAGATATATAATGCAGACAAGGCCCTAGATCATAGTCCCAACCATGGGACACAGAAAAATTCTCCCTTTCCTGCATACAATCAAAAATATATACATTATATTTTATTTTGTGTCGTCTATATTGAGATCTCATGAAGGAAACAATATATGTCCCCTTCTACATATGTGTTAGATCTTTTCAAGAGTGACACACACCTGTCATATGGTGTGGAAAAAGAAAAATTATTTTCCTAATGCAGCACAGAGGCTGACTTGGGTCATCTCATTTGAGGAGTTTTGCAGTCTGTTCAATCACTAATTCTAGTTCACATATTCTAATTATTTTTTTAATAATTTAGTAAAAATTATTGTTTTAGGGGTTTTTAAAAATAGTGAAATTATACTAATGAAATTCAGAGTTTAAATCTAAATGTCGATGCAGATGCATAAAAAATGAAATAAGGGGAGAAAGGTCTTAGTCCTCGGGTTGGATAACATGGGCTCATTCATCGTTTTATTTGTTTTTTAAATTATATTTGATAATTAAATTAGTGAAACGACATTAATTAATTACTCTACCTTTATTTATTGAGTGTTTTATTTTATCATGCATCTCAAATAGCATACCACATATCATCCAACACTCATATAGGGAAACACATCAACCAAGAATGTTATTCTTACAAGACCCAGCTCCATCATATTTCATTTCAACCCTAATATCAACACCAAATCCACTATGTGAATGGTTTTACAATGAGAGGGGATGGAAAATGAATTCATCAAGTAAAAGAAATGGATTTGGAAATAGTGTTGTGGTGGACAAATGCCGCACCCGTGAAATACCCTACATCAACCACTAATAGATTTAATTTTTTTATGCATTGAAGAGTAATGAAAAAGAACACCATGAAACCTTCCATGGGTCGAAGCCTCATGTTATTCTTTTTCCATGGATAAGTACATATATTTCATGATGAAAATATGGAAGAGAGTGAATGAGATTGAGATTTGAATAGAAAAGGGGATGGAAGAATGAAAGGGAAACACTTTATTTAAAAAATAAGCATGCATTATAATGGAAATGAAAACTAAAATATAAAAAAGAAATAATGAAAAAAATCCAAAATGGTCCCTTTTCCTCCTCTCCTTGTTTCCCCAGATGGTGTTGGGAAGGATTTGAATCATTTGAGAGGTAGGAGCTCCTCTCCTTTTATTGGAGGATTTCATCCTCCAAAAGTTGTCACATTTGTGACCAAAAAATTGTCTGATTCACGTGTGTAACTCTTCATGAAAGTTTTTCACCCTCCAAATGACAGCTTAATTGGCCATCATTTTTATGAGTTATGATTTTTTCATTGGCAATTTCTTTTTCTGGATGCATGTTCTAAGAAGCTTCCTCTAAAATAATAACATCCAATAAAATCGTCAATGACTTCAAAACTCCCTCAAATTAATTGTAGAAGTGAGATATATATGTCCTCGTTCTATCCCAAGTGGAATCACCTCAATTGAAGGTGTTTAGACTGAGATGGGCTTCCATTACGGTGGTGGTGTCCATCCCATTCTCCTGGAAAAGTTTTCATCTTCATTGATTTTTTACAGCCTATCGGTGATTGAATCAACCCCTTATCTAGAAGACATAGTTAAATGAAATATAAGAAATATTAAAAAAAAACTAATCACTCAATTTGGAATTATATTTTTCAATAAATTACTAAAATACCCTTGACATAAAAATCTTTCAAAAATACAAAATTATGAACTTTCTGACCATTTAGCTCATTTTCATTATATAATTCAAAATTTTCATGATATTAATATAAAATTTAAATACATGGGTTTTATCATTTAATAACATAAAAAATTAATTATTATTGGATTAAAAATATTCACATAAATTATCAATGTCAAATACCCCCACACAAAAACCATGATTTCCCTCAAGCATAAAATCTCAACATAGAATTCAAAGGATACCAATGTTACTGATATTCAAATTTCAAATTAATAAATTAGAAAAATTTTCATTGTAAAATAAAAGTTTCAAAAATCCACATAAAATATCAATTTAATTTCCCATTTTTTAAAGAAATAATTAATTCATATATTTTAAATTTCCCCTTTGAAAAATTACAGAACTTACACTACTGGAAAAATACCCTATACCAACGGTTTGTAACCATTGGTATAGGTCCCCAAACCATTGGTATAGGATATACCAACGGTTTGGAGGACCATTGGCAAGTAAGCTGTGACAATAGGTCTATACCAATGGTTTTGGGAAAACCGTTGGTATAGGGTCTATACCAACGGTTCTGAAAACCGTTGGTATAAGTAATTAGAAAATCTATACCAACGGTTCTCAAAACCGTTGGTATATGTATTTCAAAAAAGAAACATCCAGTGGGATTTGATCCCAGGACCTCTAGTTTATAACATAATGACTTAACCACTAACCTAACATGACTTTTGTCAACATAATTTCATAAATATATATATGTATTGTTCTAGTTATTTTAAAATTTGATTTATATAATGTTCTCCGTAGGTAGATTCCAAAAAAATCAAAGGACCTTTCCCAATGGTTTTGCAAACCGTTGGGAAAGGTGGTCCAAAATTCAGCCTTCCCCAACGGTTTGGACAAACCGTTGGGATAGGCTACCCTTTCCCAACGGTTTGGCCAAAACGTTGGGAAAGGGTACCTATACCAACGGTTTTTACAAACCGTTGGTATATAAGCGTTGGGAAAAATCATTTTTTAGTAGTATTATTCTTTTATTCATTCAAGCTTCTCAATTTATTATTATTAAACATTCCACATAATGATTTACCTCACCATTGAATTTGGACTCTCATCTCTCATGATACAATTCAATTAGAGTTATACTCATATAATGAGAACATGTACCTTATCAATAATCTTATAAAGGAAATACTTTCTCCACTTTGTAAAGACAAAAGGTACATTAAATCACGATGAGTTTTCAATATAGGTTAAAATACCTCTAAGACATAGGGTTGGTAGGATTTGATGTTTTAAAAACAAAGGCTCAAGTAGGAGGTTTATCTCTTAAGTAAAATGTAAGATATCAAAAAGTGCAATGAAATTATACCCTTCAGAGAAGCTACACCCCCATACCCCCAAACTCAAAGTAAGTTCATGATCAAAGTAAAGCATAATTAATGATTAATATACCCTCTAATTTTTTTTCAATATTATTTTGTAATTTTTTTTCTTTTTTAATGATATGATTAGATCAAACCTCATGTCGATCACCTAAAAACATACGATTTTTAGATCATCAATCTGGAAAATGGTTATTTTTTGTTCTCCAAAATCATAAACCATATTCTCTTCTTCGTTTTTGGTTCTTTTTTTCATTTTTCCCATTTTTTAGAGAGGGGAATACAAGGATGTAAAATGAATGATTCCAAAAAATTTTACAATTCCGACAATAGCACCCCCATAAATTTTCCTTAAAATATATAAAAACCCTTAAAACATTATTACCTTCACCTCACACTACATTTATAAAATATCATGAAAATACCAAGAGTATGGTAGTAATGGATAAATATAGCTTGAAACATGGATTATCCATATAAAGGTCATTCGTGGTCTCTATGGGCTAAAAGAAAGATTGATGTAAAGGTGGACATTAAGGATAATGACTTTTTACACACACCTGTTGTTGGGCATGGAAGAATAAAATTATCTTCCTAATGAAGCACCGAAGATGTCCAGGGCTATCTCACCTGAGGAGCGTTGTATTTGGTTAAATCAGTGATTCTAGTTTACCTATTCTAATTATTTTTTTTTGTTTTTATAATTTACTATGAATGATGTTTTTAAGGGTTTTTTTAAAATAGTGAAATGGAAATAAGAAATGAAAAATTTAAATCTCAATTTACATGCAGATGAATACAGAATGAAATAAGGGAAGAATGCTTTTGGTCTTAGGGTTCGATAAAATGGGTTCGTTTTCCATTTTTTTTTTCAAATCTGATTTGATAATTAATTATGTGAAACCTCAATAATGAATTGAATTCCCTTGATTTATTGAGAGTGTGATTTTAGCATTCCTACAACACACAAAACCACACCTCCTCCAATAATCATATCAGGTAACACCTCAATAGAGAATTCTATTCCTATAGGACTCACCTCCACCACATGCCATTTCCTCCCATTAGCTACCCCAACTCTATCGTTTGAATGGGTTTCCTCAGTTATGGGAGGGATAAAGAATTACTCAAGGAGAATTAATGGATTTCTATATAATGTCATGGTGGATGATCGCCGCACCTGTGAAAAACCCCCTCATCCACCAAAAATAGATATAATTTTTTTAATTGAAGTGAAATAGTGAAGATGTTATGACTCGTCCTCGGGACCCATGCCGTGACTACCCCAAGCCCACCTCCCATAGGCCAGGTGCTGGCGACTAGCACCAAGGAGTAAATCGTGACAAAAAGTGGAAGGCATTGCCTTTATAAATTAAACAAACACCACAGAGTAAGCAAGCATAAGTATACACTAAGTAAAACTGTGTACAATAGTAAGTGCGGAAAGTAAATGGGCCAGAATACAAAGCCAAACTGAAAGTAAAGTACAACTGGAAGGAAAGTACATCAAATGAAAGTAAAGCAGAACTGTCAAGCCATCCACTGGAAGTCCCACCTGAAGGGTGGGTACGGATAGCCTCCTCAGTTCCTTGGGTCCAGCCGTCCGCTCTGTGTATGTCCTGCCCAGTGGTCCACCTCCAGGTACTGACTTGCTCCACAAGTCTCAACCGCGATCAGCACTGTACGTCATCTTTATCCAATAAAACAGAGTGCGGGCATAGCCCGTGCAGGGGTGAGTATACGCTACTCAGTAGGGACCCAAAGACCCCCGAAGGTGTCCCAGAATCCACAAAGGATAATCCCTAAAGGAAAGATACAATAACGAAGTAACATCCAACACTACATAGGTATATGCCCATACATATACCTAAGTCATCAATTCCAGTTCGGATCCATCATCCGATCCCAAGTTTGATCATGTCCACACAGGATAGCACAAACCAATCCACACAGGATAACACAACCCAATCCACATAGGAAAGCAAGTCAATCATATCGAAGATAATGATTGGAAGTCAAGACTCAGCTCACACAGGTATACTTTTTCGTAAGGTGATAGAGATGATCAGATATAGAAACTGATTCATCGAATATGGGACCCACGTAGTATACTAAACCAGTTAAGCTATCAGACCCACATAGGATACAGACCAGCTACTCTGCCAGACCCATGTAGGATAGCAAGAACAGAGTCAAACCCTGCCAAACCCACGTAGGATACAAGAACAGTAGTCATCGCCGTTGAAACCACGAAGGATTTCGGTACGGTATTCATCAATACCGAACACAAAAAGGATTTCAGTGCAGTCTTCATCGCTGCCGATCCCACAAAGGATTTCAGTGCAGTCGTCATCGCTGCCGAACCCACAAAGGATTTCAGTGGAGTCATCATCGTCGTCGCAGTCGCAGCCAGCTCTAGGGTTCCCGCACACAGCATGCTCGATTCTGGGAGGGTCTGCTCCATGAGCCAAGGGAGTCGATAAATCAACTAAAGCGTAGTACAGAGTTGATGTTTCCCAAGGTTCCGTCTCGACAAGAGGAACTCAACGTGACAGACGGCGTGTCAATTGGACGCCCGGTCTGAGAGTTATTGGCTTTTTCGTTCCAGGGGACCGGTTGGTTTTTAAGTCAAAACCAACCCGAACACACTACAAATACGTCCAAACCTTGAGCGGAGTAATCCAAAAGGTTTGTCTCACTAAGAGGAATCCAACAAAGTCGAGAGCACGTCAATCAGACGTCCGGAGCTCATGTTATAAGCGTTTTTGCTCCGAGGGCCCGGTTGGTTTCGTGCTCAAACCAACCCGACCATACACAAAGTTCTTCGAAACCTTGAGTGCAATATACCAAAACGACCATCTTGATCCAAGGATCGCATCTCAATAGACGGTGCGTCGATCGGTGGTCCGTAGCCCATGATATGGGCATTTAAACGAACTGCCCAGTTTTTAGGGGGTTTTGGGCCCGGACCGACCCGGCCAAAGACCCCCTGGGGCGGCCCAAACCGGGTCGACCAGACTCGGGTACAGGTCCGGCCCAATAGGGCGTGTCCCGACATGGTGAGCACGGCCCGACCCAGCCTGGCCGGACGATTGGCTTGGCGCGGGCACGGCCAGCTCAGCACTGGCCGAGCTGCCGCGGAAGGGGGGGGGGCACTGCCCCCCTGTTTTGAAACCATGGCCCCCACGTAGGGGCTGCTCCCTTTGCCAGCAGGGGGTTACGACCCCCGGACTTCTCTGATTGGCCGAACCGGCTGGCCGGACAGTGTCACCATGGAACCCCGTGGTCCCGCCCCTCCGACACGCCGTCGGTCGGCGGTTCCGACCACCGCTCCCTGCTCCACCGCGGCTAAAGGCTGTGGCCTTTGTCCGACCGGTGTGGCGCGACGGCGCCGCGTCCCTCCACTACGGCCCGCGGACCTTTGTGGTTTTCCGGTGCGGCACGACGGCGCTGTGCCCCTTCGCCGCGGCCCGACTCCGGCCGCGACTTCGTTCGGCCTCAACGGCGCGGTGCGCCGGCACCATGCTTCTTCGCCTGTGTTCCTCTTCATTCCCACGTGGTTCAACGACACCATGCTACCTTCGTTCCAAACCACATAATAATCAACAAAAAAGTAGAGGGAGGAGGTTCGGTCGTGTTCATGCGGCCCGACCTCCACCCGTTATCTTGTTAACAGGCGGCTAGATCATTAACGTTTAACACCCAAAGGTAAAGACGATAATCGGAAAAAAAATATACACGAAATAAAGTTAACCCCTACCTAAATGAATTCATCGAATGAGGTTCATCGTGGGAAAAGGAAGTCGCGGAAGACGACGTTGCGGAAGGCGGCGTCGCGGAAGACGGTGTCGCGGATCGATGCTCCGAGCGTCTTCGGCGTTCGCCCGAAGAAAGATGTGGTGCGTCATCGTTCTCCGAAGAAGGCGTCTCCCATTGGCTGTGGAGAGGATAGGAGACGGGACAACGATTCCCTTGGGGTGACGGCATTCTTCATCGAAGTCTTGACGTTCTTCGCGAAGAAGGTGATGTTCTTCAGGGATGCACCCAAGAATTCTTTCCTCAATTCCACCCACAACAACCAACCCAAATAAAATAAGGTTTATCCTTATTTTGTTAACTCATGCCATGAATTTAAAAATAAAAAAATTCAAACTCTTATTCACTTAATTCAATTTAGTGAATTGACATGCAATTAATGAGGGTGAGTTACAAATTAAAAGTCAGGGTGATTAATGGGGAGTTTGAGAATTGAAAAGGTGGGGACTCATGTGGGCCACACCTCATCTTAAATCCTCTTAAGGGGAGTTAGAACATTAGTGGGTCCCACCTCATCCCCCTCAGATGGGATAAACCACAAATTAGAGAGAAATTAAGTTGTGAAACAACTTAATTTCACTTAAACCGCTTAGTAAAGGAATAGAAATAAGACAATTTTATTTTTATTCCCCACTTTTTTAACATAAACACCCGAGAAAACGCACCTTCGGAAAAGGAATTCCTAATAAATTACCGGCACTACGGTTTCATCGGTGCCCTTCGATTCCGAGCGCCGGTTCAAATGTTAGGAAAACCCACTCGTTCGTTCACTGAATATACCCGAGCTAAACTTCGAGAATTGATTTCGGGCACACCGGGCCTCGGAATCAGGTGCCGTTAGAAACTGCGTACTTGTAAAATCCCAAAGAAAATTAAGAAAAACATTTCCCTTGAAATTTATGGATTTTTACAGAATATAAACATGAAACCTCCCTTGGATCCATGCGTCGTGTTTGTCCCTTAACATGGAGAAGTGCATAGAGTTCACAATAGAATGATTGAAAAGATAGAATGAGATTGAGATTGGAAGAGAAAAGAAGATACAAAAATTAAAGGGAAACTCTTTAATTAAAAAATAAGAATATTTTAAAATGGAAATGTAAACTAAAATATAAAATGGAATAATTAAAAAAATCATAATTGTGTCATTGGCCTCATCTCCTTGATGGCCCAGATGGTGTTGGGAAGGATTCGAATCATTTGAGAGTTAGGAGCTCTATTCCTTTTATATGATGATTTAATCCTCCAAAAGGTTGTCACGTCATTGACCCATTAATTTTCTGATTCACATGTTTAACCCTTCATAAATGTTTTTCATAATTGTGTAGTTCATTCAAACTCTAAATTTCAGCTGAATTGGCCATTGGATTTATGAGTTATGAGTTTTTCATTGATGATTTCTTTTTCTAGACACAAGTTCTAGGATGCTTCCTCCAAAACTATAACATCAAATGACAACCTTAATGACTTCAAAACACACTAAAATTAATTTTTCAGGTATGCCTATGTGTCATAGTTCTATCACCGGTGTAATCACCTCAATTATAAGTGTGTCTGCTGAGATGGAATTCTGTTACGGTGGTGGGGTTCATGCTGTCTGCTCAAAAAATTCTTCAACTTCGTTTATTTTTATGGCTCTAGATGATCGAGTAAGACTCCAGTCCATAAGAAAAAGTTGAAGTAAATAGAATAAGGATATTAACAAAAAACTAACGACTCAATTTCGAATTATATTTTCCAAAAAATGATTAAAATATCCTTGAAGAAAAATCTGTCAAAATCTATAATTAAGGACTTTTCACCATCTAGATAAATTTCATTCAATAATCCAAATTTACCATTATTTTAATAAAGCGTTTAAATAAATGGGTTTTTTCTTTTAAAAAATCAACAAATAATTATTATTGTATTAAAAATAGGTACATAAAATTTTTCTCTCAAATACCCCCACACATAAAGCAAGCATTCCCCCAGGCATAAAATATCAACATGGAATTCAGAGGAAACCAATGTGACCAATATTCAAATTCCAATGTAATAAAATCAAACAATTTTCAATGTCAAATCAAGTGTTCAAAATCGACATAAAATATCAATTTAATTTCTCAATTTTTAATGAAACAATTAATTCATATTTTTTATTTTTCACATTGAAAAATGATTGAACTTATTATTTCATTCATTCAATATTCTAAATTTATCATTACTAAAAAGTCCACATCATGATTTACCTCACCTTTGAATTTTTACTTTCATCACTAATGATAAAATTCATGTATAGTTATGCTCATATCAAGAGAACATGCACCTTATCCATATTCTTGTAAAAGAACTATTTTCTCCACATTGTAAAGAAAAAAGACACATAAAATCATGAGGAAATTTCAATATAGGTTTAAATAACTTTTAGACTTAGGGTTGGTAGGATTTGATGTTTTAAAATAAAGGCTTAAGGTGGAGGTTTATCTCTTAAGTAAAATTCATGATATCAAAAAGTGTAATGAAATTATCCCCTTTAAAGTATAAACACCTACTTCCCCTAAAACACAAAGTAAAGTCATGATCAAAGTAAAGCATACTGAATGAATAATACAACCTATAATATTTTTTAAAATTTAGTAACTTTATTCTATTTTTTTAAATGTTATGATCAGATCAAAAATCACAACCATCACATAAACAAATATGATTAAAAGAACGTTGGTTGGGAAAATGATGATTCTTTCCTCCCAAATCACAACCCATCTTCTCTTCTTCAGTTTGGATTTTTTTTTTCATTATTTCCATTTTTTCTCAAGAGTAGAAAATAATGAAGTATAATGAATGATTCCAAAAACTTTTACAATTCCTAAAATAGAAACCACACACTTTTTCCTTAAAATATATAACATCCATTCTAACATGATTACCTTAACCCCCACAAATATCATGAAAATACCAAGAGTAGGGTAGGAATGTATTAAAATGGATTGAAACATGTATTATCCCTATAAAGGTCATTCATGGTCTCTATGGGATAAAAGAACAATTAATTTAAATATTGTATTTAAGGATAACTTCTTTTCAAAAGATGCATCAGTCATTTTAAATATGTTTATTCACAATCACTGTTTCGAAAAGTTCAAATGAATGTTCTAGTGGGTGACATGTCCCAAGATCTCTCAAGAAATATGCTCAAGAATAAATATGAAGTACTTGGTGTGGAAATCCTCTCCAGAATGAGACATATGATAATGGAAAATCTCTCAATGCATGCTTTATAATAAAAAATCAATTCACATGAATTTATGAAATTTAGTGTATGAAAAATGGTGGGGAACTTTTATTTACATAAGTCAACTAATTCCCTTACATCACGAGTAATCATTTCAATATCCATGATTCAATTTAAAAATTTAATTTTCCATTTTACGCAATAAATATGATTAAAATTTAAATCTAAATCATGGCATCATAGGATTACTAAGAGAATCAGGTCTCCTTGATATGTCAAGTAAAGAAATAATTCAATTTTGGAAGTTCAATTTTATCATCAAATATCAAAACATGTTTTGGACCGAAAAATTTACTGTGTTTAAATGTTTAAACATTAATAGTGAACTCCCTTTTGAAATAAATATTATGTCATATTACTCTATATAAGGCTTCCTTTTCCAATTTATGAATGTACAAAATAGAAATACTAACTTAAGAATAAGGATCATGTAATTAATTCTAAAAAAGATTAGGAGGTTTGGGCTGTATGATAGAATGATCTAAAAAAGGAATTTGAAATATAAAAAATGCAAAGATAAATCTTGGAATGATCCCCCAAGTGGGACAAAATTTTATTTCCTCTAGTGGGTAGCACCAGCTATTTTTCATAATTTTTTTGGGGGTGTATTTTCTTGTACTTGAACCACAACATGTGAAATTTCCAAATATCCACATATGTGTTCTGGTCAAGGAGGACTCCATGTATAGATTACACCAGATCCTCCCCTATCACAAGGAGGTAAATCTTGAATGGAGGTTGTAGGATAAAGTATGGAGCCTCCTCCTTATTTGTTTCCTCTCATGCAACATCGCCCATTCCTTACATTAGTTGCTTCAGATGTGAAGTAGTATGTGTCTGTCATTCTTCTGGCAGAGCCACTGGTATCTCTTCATGTACTCCATCCAATAAATCTTCAATACCTTAAAATACATCCATGTGTTCCTCAATATGTTCATCTTATTTTTCATTTTCTTATAAGGAATTGTAAAGATTAACCAAATCTAAAAATTTAAAATTATAAGGAGTTATGCTCAAATAATACTGAATGAAATTAGAAATGATAGAGTTCATAGATGGATCATCTATCTAAGATGGTTCTTGATCAATAACTTCTTCAGTTGAAAGTGACTATTCGAGTTTATTATCACTAGATGAAGGTAGGTAGTAAGGATCATCTGCCTCGAGTTTGGCTTTAACATCATGGATTCTTTCCTTGAATTCTTGGAAGACTCATGGCACTAATTTCTTGGTCATGAATCATTGTAGGTCAGATTTGAGTTCATCATCCATGGACATCAAATCTTTTAGTGAGATCCAAGTTTCTAGTCCTCCTTCCTTATGTTTTAACTTTATTATTAGAGCATCTACCCTTGGATGGAGTTATTTCTCAGTGTAATCTATTTCTTCCTCATGCACCTGTGAATAATTATTCCATGAATAAAATTTTAATTTGAATACATAATGGAAAAATAATTGTTAAATATATATTTTTATAAAGAAAACAAATAAAAATATTTTTCATAATGGGAATTTAAGAATAATAACTGAAATAACTAATTATCACCCCAAAAATAATGACAGTTTCGATACATGCCTGTCGTAGGTTGTCGAAAAAGAAAATTATTTTCCAAATGTACTATAGAGGCTGACCAGGGTTGTATCATTTGAGGAGCATTGTAGTCAGTTCAATCAACGATTCTAGTTCTTCTATTTTAATTCTTTTTATTCGTTTTTTTAATTTACTAAAAATGATTGTTTTAGGGGATTTGGAAAATAATGAAATCAATATAATGAAATGAAAACATCAAATCAAAATATAGATATAGATGCATATAGAATGAAATTAGGGAAGAATGGTCATGGTACTAGGGTTGGATAACATGGTTTCATTCATTATTTTATTTGTTTTTAAATTCAATTTGATAATTCATTTATTGAAAAATCGTTAATGAATTAATTTCCCTTTATTTATTTAGTGTGTAATATTAGCCTGTGTCCGGCACACCAACCCAAATATCCTCTAATAGTCATATAGGGTAACACCTCAACCAAGAATATTATTCATACAGGACCTGAATCCACTGTATGTTGTTTCATCCCTAATAGAAACCCCAAATCCAATGTATGAAGGGTTTTCCTAAAAGAGTAGTGGAAAAATGAATTAATGAAGGAAAAATGAATTTTTAAATAGTGTTGTGGAGGATGACCGCCACACCCATGAAATACCCTTACATCCACCACAAATAGATTCAAAACATATTGAATTGAAGTGAAATAATGATGAGCACCATGAAACCTCCCCCAGGTCCAAGCCTTGAGTTGGTAAAATTCCATGGTGAAGTTCATAGAGTTCATAATGGAAAGATGAAAGAGAGAGAATGAGAATGAAATTGGAAGAGAAAAGGGGAAGGAATAATGAAAGGGAAACACATTAATTAAAAAATAATCATGTGTTAAAATGGAAATGAAAACTAAAATATAAAAAGAAATAATGAAGGAAAAACATAAATATTCAATTGGCCTCCTCTCCTTGGTGCACCAGATGGTGTTGGGAAGGATTGGAATCATTTGTTAGGTAAGTTATCCTCTCCTTTTATAGGTATATTTCATCCTCCCAAGGTTGTCATAGTGGACACCCAATAATTGTATGGTTCACATGTGTAACCATTCATGAAATTTGGTCATAATTGGGTTGGACGTTCAACATCGAAATTTCAGCTTAATTGGACATCATATGTATGAGTTATGATTTTTTCATTGGCATTTTGTTTTTCTAGATTCAGGTTCCAAAAAAATTCTTCTAATAGTATAACATCCAATGTAAACCTTAATGACTTCAAGGATCCCTAAAATTAATTTTAGAAGAGAATATAAGTGTCATAGTTCTATCCCATATTGAATAAACATAAATGGAGGTTTTTAGGCTGAGATGGACTTCTGTTATAGTGGTGGTGTCAATGTTGTCTTCCCGAAAAATTATTCACATTCATTGATTTTTTATGGCCTCTAGATGATTGAATCAGTCTAAGGCCCATTAGAAAAATCAAAAATAAAATAAAATAACTATTCTAAAAATTGCACCAATAAACTTGGAATTATATTATTCAATAAATGAATGAAATACCCTTGAACAAATAGTCTGTCATAAATCCATAATTAAGAACTTTTCACAATTTAGCTCATTTTCATTCTATAATCGAAATTTCCCATTATTTTAATAAAAAATTAATATACATGGGTTTTATCATTTAAAAACATAAAAAATTAAATATTATTGGGTTAAAAATATGCACATAAATTTTCTCTATCAATGGGACTCCAAAATCATGGATAGAATCAATTCAATCACTTCCATTGTGCATTAGAATGTTCCCATTTCCCTTGTCATACTTCTATTCTTGAAAACATTCGTATATTCATAACCATTCCATGAATTTTGGTGGCAGAACGTATGTTATCTAAGAGATTCTTCAGCTGACTATGCAGTACGCTCCCTATTTAGCCTTTCATAAGTTTCCTACATAATGGGTATATCAGCCTAAGGATACTACAATTTGATTATGCAGCATGTGCCCTAGTTGTCCTTGTATAAATTATACCCCATAATGGGTTTGTCAAATATTGGGTATTTCCCCCTTGGGAGAGGCCTCTTATATCCCTTTATTTTTTTATGACGATATATAAGAACCCACAGTTTGAAATCAATGGTCGTTTATTTCATATTTATCCCACATTCTTTCACCCCACTTGAAAGTCTCCAAGATCATGGTTTACATTTTACCCATTCAAATGTTGAAATCATATTGGAATATCCTTAGGCTATTTGACCACATAACGTTCATTGTTTCTATAATATTATGGTCCTAGTTGTAAAACATAAGACAATATGAACTATTCATCTTGCACATTGGTCATACCTTCGTAGATAATATATTCCCACAATTATTTGGAAATCATGAATTGAGATATACCATTTATATTCTTAAAGTTTTATCCACCAACCAAACTCTATGATTGGGGAGATTTGAATCTCCATAAATGTTCATAAGTTTTAGCGATAGAATATCAGAAATATTCAGATCTCCATTGCATGACTATGCAGTACTCGCCCCAGTTGGCCTTGCATAAGTTTTCCAAATGACAATTTTGTCTGCCAAAGGAATCCACTATTGACTATGTAGTATACTCCCTAGGTGGACTTACATAAAACATCCCCCATAACAGGGTTTTCATGTAGTGGTAACATAATTATTTTAAAATACCTCTTCTAATTCCATTTTTCTTTTTTCCTATATCACTATTCATATTCGGAATCCTCTAAATCATATCTTATAACTCTCTCCTTCCATACCTAAATGCAGTATCAAATTTCCTGCCAAGTTACCAGGGAATGGGAAGATCAAATATTCTTTTAAATCTAAAGACTTTAAATTAAATCCTCTACTATATACTTACTACATGAATTTAAAATACAAATCATAATTTCCTTGTTTCATGACTTTAAACGACAAAACATAATGTTCATTCTTCATGAAAATAAATGAAAAAACAAAAGGTCTTTACCATAAGATGTTAGATTACATGGTAATTGACTTTGTTTCATGACACTAAACTGTAGGATAACTTCATCATTTTTGAGAAAGGATCATTATCCCCTAACAATAATTATCTAACTGAATATACCCTCTTTCACAAATCAAATTCATATTGGATGGTATTTCTATTCACAATTTTCATTATTCTAAAAGATTCCTTTATCACCATATATCACCCCTTGGATAAGACACCTACTGGGGTCTTGAGACATCCAAATCGTAAAATTCATTTTTTGATCAGTAAAAGAATTTTAGAATTCTTGGGAACCCCATAACATGATTATGCAGTATGTTCCCCAATAATCCTTTCACAATTTTCCCTCATAATAAGCTTAACATCCTAAGGATAATTTTATTAGACTATGTAGTATGTTCCCCAGTTGGAATTTCATAAAAAGGGACTTCATAATGTGGTTTTTAACTAGTGGTAACTTCGTTCACAAGGGAAACCTTTTATATTATCAAATTCCATGTTTTAGACTCAGAAATTACAATGTCATGACTCACTATTACCCATGGAATTATCTTAATATTGTCAGAAAATTTTTGACTGGAAAACCTTGTTTAACTCATTATATTAAATTTTTTGATAAATGCTCTTCAACCTGAAACACTATCCATTTTAGTATGAAATTAATAACTTTTAACTTCTTATAAAATGAGACATAGTACTCACAGAGATGAAAACATGAAAATGCCTTTCTAGAAAAATTCACATCTCAAATATCTATACATACACTCTATATGATTTTGGAAATATCATGTGATAAAATTCTAAAAGACACAATGTTTATAGTGTCAACCATACAACCCTAGTAATAGTCTAACTATTCTCTCTAGGCCCCCTATCTTATAATAACATAAAAATCCCCACATCTTTATCATTATAGTTATAATTATCTGATATAAAGCTATAATGCTATGAAAATAAAATTTGATGTTATGATTATAGGAAGAAATCAGGGACGAATACATATATGATTTGATACAAAATTCTATACATTTATGGAGAAAAATTGGAGGAACAACCTAAAAAATGGAGTCTCTCTATCATATATTATGTGTGACCTTCATCATAACTCTTCATCTATTTAATAGACTCTTGAGGCCTATCAAATGCTTATTTTATGCTCAGTCAGTTGAATAACTTTAATCTCACCTACCCAATGAAGTGCTTCGATTGAAGACTCAATAGTAGTTACACATTATAGTTGGCCATTTCTTAATAATTGGTTGATCTGTTTGAGTATTTACTGAGAATAATACAATTCTTTCTAAAGCCATGAAACATCAATTGTATTCTCTTTAATTTTCCCTTTGAATTCCATAAATTTTTTTAATATGACCATACTCCTCTTGGGATACTACATCTCAAAACCATCAACTTTAGTGAGAATTTTGTCCTTTATAATGCCTTGCTAATGTTATGATCTTGATCCCACTAGTGAACAAACTCCTTAATATTAGTATAAATTGGATAATAATTAAATCCAAAAAATCCCAATACACTAGATAGAGATGGAAGTCCACCAAAATTTAAGGGTAACTCCTCCATGAACGACTCAGAGATCATTTTCTAGATAATCATCCATGACCAGCCATGTGTGACACTGAGATCGTCATGAACCTCTAACTCTGAGTTGGATCCACTATCATGAGGTGAGATGTGTTCTTGAAAAAAAGAACACAAAGAAGATATTCTCATTATTACCTCCAAGAAAGCAGCTACTTCACCTTATGTTACTAGTCAAGCCAATCCCAAAGCTTCACCCTCGGACCTAGCCGCATAAGCTAATAATCCTAAATGATGAAACAAAATTTCTGTTAGCATTAATAGAATATAAATAATGGAACATGATCAATATATTCAGTGATATGGACCCAATAATAATTCGTTATCTTGAGTATATCCTCCCTAATAGTCCCATCTTCAGTATTTTGAGTGAATACTTCTTGGAGAGGGGTACCCTTATGAGTTTCTCCAGCCACAAGTATTAGAGGTTCGAGAGAGCCTCCAAATTCGGGATTTATCGTTTGAAATTTTTTGAAATCAGTAGAAGGAGAATGAATTTGGATTATCCAATCTCAAAGGTCCTCTTCAATGTTATTTCTTGACAATGATGCATGGGTTGAACTTTGATGTTAAATATCAAATGAAATAAGAAAAACTATGTATGACACATAAAAGAATAAGAAAACTCAAATCCTTCCAATTCATTTTGAAATTCACCAAAATATTTTATCTAACCTGGAATATAAATGTTTGGATTAAGAGAAACCATTTTTTCATTGTATATTTAAATGTACATTGTAGGATCATCACTATTTAGGGAATCCTTGAAATGTTGATCAGGACCCATATTGGCTCTACTAACATTCCTCTCCACAAACAATTCAACTGGAAATATATTTAGTGTCATTATAGAGTTAAGATCAGCATTGATACCTTCCTCAAAATACCCATGAACCTCATTTCTCCCTTCGTGAGAAACTAGAGTATAAACATTTCCTACTATAGAGTCCTAAGGTTTTGGTATCAAATTTGAAATACTACAAGAATAGGAATGTTCAAAACAACATATGGAACCAAAAATATCTGAATATGACCTTACTGTGAGCCTCTTCCCTCTTTATAGAAGTGGGAGAAGATGGAACCACACCACTTAACACTTCCACTATCAAGGAGATATATTCAGAATCATGAATCTAAACCTCCCTTGGAGTATCCTCGATCCTTGAAAAACCAGTACCATTTCCCTTGAGGGAGGAAATAAATTCAGGTCCTTTGAAAATATGAACATGTAAAGAAATGTGTTTTAAGAATGTTGTAATACCATATGACAATACAAATTCTCATTATTATGTATTCTACTGACCAACATTAATGATATCTTTCGATTCCTCTCATGATATAGTGAAGAAAATGTATTATTATTTTTCACAACAGATATCGGAGGTTACGACTAAGGAATTTCTATCAATATCACCTCCATCATTTTCCTTGCATGAGGAGAGTGTTTTGGGGACTCTAAGGCCTCATCCTCCTTCTCAATGGGGGTTCCCATAGGCCCTTACTTCAGTGACTCAAGCACCTTTGATGCAACTCCTCCTTCTACTATTTCAAACTACAATGTGAAATCCCCTCAAGAATAATGATGGAGGATAAAAGAGAAGAAAATATAAGTAAGAAAATATAAATACGTCAGCATTGTTAACATAAATGTCCCATTCCTCCCAAATATGAACAATTAACACTTAAATTTCTCCTCAATCCAGCATTTCATATACTCTTTTTGAGGCCAAGACATCATCAATTTAATATATGAAATCCTCCATCTCCTTTATATACTATGTTGCCTCAAACAAGTTATTTTTAGGTTGAAAACTGGAGGGTAATTTAATATTAACAAATTTTATAATTCAAATTCCATCCTAAGTAAACTCCCATGCATCCATGATATCATAAGTCATTCTTTCCCAATAATGTATTGCTTATTTTTTCACATAGTTTTGCATTGATGTGGATGAAATTGGAGGGAAATCAACCCCCTCTGGTTGTAAATCCATGTCAGGACTCCTTTACCCTTCATAAGAATGAGTGGATGAGATGAAGACGTCCTCATGGTGATGGAGATTACCTTTTAACCTTAGCTTGTTTGGTTCATTTTGTATAAGAATTTTTTTAAGGATCTAGAGCCTCAAAATCATCTTTGGTTCTAGAATTTTTTCCATGCATGTCATTATGAACAGTTGTTGTGGACTCTACTCAATATGTTACCTTTGGAAACACCCCCCAAATGGTATGAAGAAACCCATGACATGACATATCCGGCCTCCAGCCAAATTGATGTCTCTGACTGTGGTAATGTGATTGACATTTTGGATACCTCTAGAGACATTAGTATCGATAATTATAGAGCTACCATTGGATGATTCTGATGCCTATCATACATATGGGGAGTGGTTCTTGATTTTTAAAACATTTAATTTGGCTTGAAAACCAATAAGGCACATGATACTCATTGATAATATCACTATCAATATTTCTTATAAATACATTTTCCATAAATGCTTTCACGTACTCCCTCAAAACATTAATATTTTGCTTAAAATTATCGACAAGCTTTTTAGTTAGTGTGATACCAAATGGAAATAAACTAAATTCTAAAGATACTTTCAGTGCCTTCAAGACCTCATTAGATTTAATGTTTAGAGGTTGAATCCTGGAGACATTCTGAACAAATGGGATAAATCAACTATCTGGTATCATAACTAATTTTAGAACTGAATATTAACTAAAATGTTCTACAATACATCCCTACAACACCTTAAATGGTCATGAAAGTCTAAATATAACCTTCACACTATATAAATTCCATATATAGTGATATATTCCTACTAAAACTGGGGAATCTAACCAGATATGCTTCCTCTATTCTAATCTTTCCACAATAACGAATGTACCTGGCATCACGCCATCATAAGACTCATGGTATGGGAGCAGATAAATGATAATACACATTGAAATAAAACCATCAAGTCAAACCTTCACCTCAATCTTGGGATTAAACTTCCAACCCCAATGTTTGTACTCTCTTTTCTCCAATGTGGGCAAAAATGTTCCCAAAGCCCCTTGGTTGTCTATAGTAGGGAAAATAGTAGGACACCTATAAGTATGACCCTTCGATTTTAATGGTTTTATGAAATCCCCCATCCATGCTTCCATATAGAATTCATCCATTTGATGAGGATCTTTTATCATTCTGCGGATTCTAGACTATTTTTACTAGTTCATGGGACAATGGTGGCATCCTCTCACCGTCATCCCACATTATAGTTGGTGGGATAAATTCATCAAACATTTCCCCAAGGATGGGAGCCGCAGATATTAGGTAGACATCCCATAAATTTATGATGATCATACCGAGTGTCAAGTGAAAAGAATTTTTTATAGAATCCATTGGATGAAAAATTTAGGGCTATTATCTGTATTATTGTAAATATAGGATTGTCCTACCCAAAGAACCTCTTAAATGTGAAGATCATCTAGCTCTTTTCTAAAATCGACAGATATTTCGCACACCCAGAATGGCCACATCCACTTAGTCCCGAGTCACCCTCTAGAGAAGAGAAACTAGAATTCTTCCCACCCATTAGATTGATCTGTCTATGAAGCATGAATGATTGAATCATGACAATTAGGTCATGGATCTATGTCATGTGACTTCATGTCAAGAGTGTAGACACTATGATGTAAAATGCATCTAATAGGGATTGTTACTTCCATGATGGGAACACCCTTCGACGAGATGTTGAAACATAGAGCATTAATATATTTCACAAACTTTGTTAATAGAAACTATTTATTAAATTATGTAATATGAACTTACTTAAAAATCACATTCCTATACAGAGGTAGGTAATCACTTCACGAATACCCACATTTATATGGAATAAAAAACTTCACCAATTCAGAAAGGGTAGTATAACAACCTTGAACATTTTCAATATTTAGACATGACTTATTAGATAAAAATGCAGTTAATACAACCCATAATATCAACAGGCCTTGTGTATTTAGGGATTAGGAACATTACATGACAACTTAATACATAAAAATGAAACATCATAATTGATAACTTCTTTTACATGACCACAACAATCCTTTGTACCTAGCATTGCGTGAGATAACCTGAGGACATATAGAATAAAAGGGTGAGATATATATCCTAGAAAGGGATTATACAAGGAATAACATGAAGAATACAATACATGTTAGGAAATTAAAATATCAATGGATCATTAGAGAAAATGAATAGAAATAATTGATATAGCTTGATCATAATAACATAGAAATGTGGTAACCAATTAAAACACTACATCATAAATATAAATGAATCAGGAAAACTCTATCCCAACATGGTGGGAATTTTTTTTAAAAGGAATCAGGTAAAACCTTGTCCCTACATGATGTATCATGATACTAAACATTACCCAATGTATTAGAGCGTAATCAGGGTGCACCCTTTATAAACATTTCAATAACATGCGCAAGTGTTCCACATAGATCATATAACATGGCTTCATTTGAAATAATAATTTATTCCATGATAAATATGTGATATTATAAAATCAATAATTATGTGTGCATAATGGTGAATTCCCAAGTAGATAAATTGGAATGATATTCACTACATGATTATTTTGGCATGGAAAATTGTGGTTCAATTTCAATAGCCTAACAACGTGACATAAAAATTCATGAAAACAGGTGATGAGAGGTAAAGGGGTACATAATAATATATTCATGAAATGTATATTAAGGGTGTATTATAGATACATGTCCCAACCAAAAGAGTTTTCAAATAAAAGGTGTAACATAATAAAGAAACTTTAAGAAAAAGGATAAATGGAATTCTTCCTACACAATTTCAGCATAGTAACGAGTGTACGTGGAAGGGATTAAGGAGAGAGAAGTGGTATACCCTCATACAAAAATAATAAGGGATATAGGGGGGATGTGAGAAAACATACCCCATAATTTTTAATTTAAATTACAAGGGTGTAACAATATAAGGAAACTTGGGTAAAGATGAGAAATGAAGGTAACCCTTACTTGGATGTGTGATTCCAATGGCTTGGGAGAGGCTTATTTGGAGCTTGGGGGTGCCTTGGTAGGAATATAGGTAAGGTAGGACATATAAGGGACGTGATACAAGGATTTTTAGTGAGGAGAAGTGGGATATTTTATTGGTTTATATAGGAAATGAGAGTGGAGTTCACTAATATTTCACAAACATAGGTTTTGAAATCTATAAAATTAAATATTCAAAACCAAAAACCATCCCATGGTTTTCTCCCATTTTTTTTCCAAAGATTGGTAGAAAATATTTTTTTATATGGACATTAACTGATGATATTAAAATATTATTCTTTCTTATGTGGAGGTGAGTCACATTATTATAGAAATGAACATTAAATAATAAAATTTGTTATACATTTCTGGGGATTCACTAAGGAATTATAAAATAAGTCAAATAAAAATAAAATCTAATTATTTTAAAGTTAAAGAATATATCTGGTATAATAACCCATTTTTGGTATTTATTACCAAACTATTTGGTCATTATGATGCAATGAAACCCAATATATACTTATATATTATTTAATTTTCAACCAAAAATTCAACTGTCTCATAAAATAATTTAAAATTCACTATTGGATAATTTATACATCCTAATTCAAAAATAATATTAATTTTATTTTAATAATTTTCTAAATATGGGAATTTTCTCTTTTAAAAGGAGAACATACATTTATTGAAAATTTGACGTGGTTTGACAAAAACATTTTTTAAACCTTAGTAAAAATTACATTTGACTTCATAAAAATTATGTACTAATTTAATATTTATAAAATTAATTTGATAATAATTTTTTAATAAAATATTAATTATGTAATAAATTCATTAATTCTTTAAAAAAATATATTTAAAAATACACATTCTATATTATTTTACAAAAATATAACTCTTATCAAACTGATTACTTAATCATTTACAAATAAAAAATAATATAATAATCATTTGTAAGAATTATTTTTTTTAATATTATTAATAAAAAATAGTTTTATAAAATAATGTATATATTTCTAAAAAGTATCATTTTTACCCAAAAAATCAATTTATCAAACTCATCATTTTTATGAATGAATACTCCATAATGTAATTTATGGAAATAGAATTTTATTTATAGATAGGGATTAAACAACTAGTAACTAATACCTTTTTACCTAACCCCTTATAAATCCCGCATAAGGAATAAGGGTAATTTGTGCGATGGTGACAGATTTTTGGGGTGGATCAGATAATATGGCCTGATTGGTAATCTCTATTAAACTGAACTTCTCCCATAGCTGATTCCATTAATGATTAACATGTTGATGTTTGGCTTAGTAATGGTCATGAATGAAACCCAGTGATGCTATGCCCTTTTCATGCTCTAAAAAATGAGCTTCGTACGGCTTGAGTCTAATAAATGAGGCCATCCGCTCCTTTGTGTAGAAAGTATTTTTTTAAAATCTCATATTTATATAAGGTGTGTGATCAATATTTAATAGTTATTTTATAAATAGTAATTATACTTAACGATCATTTAAACCTAATAATAATAATAAAAAGAGTGCATGTTTTTTCTATAACCATAATACATTAAACGAAAGGGAATTTTATTCAAAAAATTATCAGGTCATTATAACCTTTTTGCCCATAAGAAATGTTTCCCTACAAATATAGTTTTCCCACACTAAAATAGATGAGGATAACTATGCCTTATCACTTCCTCTGGTTCCCATGTTGCTTCTTCAAAATTTTTGTTTCTTCAAAACACTTTTATGAGGGGAATTATCTTATTTTGAAGAACGTTTTCCCTACGATCTAAGATCTTCACCAGCTTATCCTCAAAGGAAATATCATTATCCAATGGTACCAACTCTATATGGAGTACATGTGGTGGGTATGTTATGTACGTCCTTAAGAGAGATACATGGAACACATCATGTACTTGAGAAAGGCTCGGTGATAGTACTAGTTGATAGGACACTTCTCTAATGTGATCATGGATCACAAAAGGGAAATGTACCTTGGATTAAACATTCCATTCTTCCAAAATCTCATAACTCTCTTCCATGGTGGTATACAGAGGAAAACTATATCTCCAACATCAAACTCTAGGTCTCTTTGATTGTTGTCAGGAAATATATTTTATCGACTCTACGAATCTTTGATGTGTTCCTAGATGGTCTTAACCTTCACCACAATTTCATTAACCATTTCATGACTTATATGTTTTTCTCCCCAAATTCATCCCAACATGCTAGTATTTTTAACCACTTCCCCTAAAGGGATTCATAAGGAACTATTTGGATGCTTGAGTGGAAACTATTTTTGTAAGAGAAATCTACTAGAGGAAGATGTTGTTCCCATCATCCTTTTATGTCAATTTATAATTCCTCAAAATGTACCCATGTGTTTCGATATTCCACTTAGATTGGAAATCAGTTTGAGGAATATAAGTTGTACTGATGCTCAGCTTAGTATTCATATCGTGTTGGAGACTGTTCCAGAACATAGAGGTGAATCATAGATCTCGATCAGATAAAATCAATAGGGGTACACCATTCAACCATAACACGTTTCTAATGGATGTACGTTTCAAATATTCCAATGAGAAATAATCTCGAATCCTAAGGAAGTGTGTGGTCTTTGTAATACAATCCACCACAACCCATATTGCATTGTTTCCTTTGGATGTATTGAGATGTTCAGTGAAAAAGTTTGTGGTTATGTTTTCCCATTTCCATATTTGTAAGGGTAATGGTTTCATCATCCTGTTAGTCTTTTTCGTCTCATTCTTCATGTTATGACATACCAGACACTTTTAAGTATATTCCACGATCTCCTTGTTCATGTTATCCCACTAATAATTCTATCGTAAATCTCGATACATCATTTAGTTTCCTGGGTGAATAAGGAAATTTAAACTATATGCATCATCCAAAAGTTATTTCGTCATATCTGGATTTGATGGAATACATAGACTTGACCCAAATCTCACAATTCCTTATTCATTAATTTTGAGCTCTGAGGATTTAAATTTTCTTATAGTTTAGACTTTCTTTTCAATTCCATCATCATCTTTTTATCATACTTTAACCTTTCCAAAAGAGTCGACTGATAAATAATTTGTGAAATGATTGATTATGATCCCTTCCTTATAATTCCCATTTCCAGCTTTATCATATCTAAGAAGATTATATAGTTTTAAATTCTCATCAAGGATAGAATCACTGGGTCCTTTATACTTATTTCATCTTCCACCTTGTTTTACTTCCAAGGGTTGTAATAGAGTGAGCCGTCATAATCCTTAATGAGATCTAACCATTTTTGTTGGCCCATGTTTAGCTCTTTTTGTGTGACTATATATTTTATATGTTTGTGATCTGTATATATTTCACACTTTTCCCCAAAGACATAACACCACCATATTTTCAATGCAATGATCACATCTGTCAACTCAATATCATATGTTGGATAATGTTTCTCTTGAATTTTCAACTACCTTGTGGCAGAGGTGATGAATTTTTCATTCTGCATCAACACATAACCCATACCCTTATTCGAAGCATCACCGATGACTGGAAAAAACTCCCCACTTGTGTGTAGTGTGAGCACAGGGGAAGTGATAATCCTCTTATTGAAATCCATGAGGCTTTCATGACATTCATCAGTCCAAGAAAACTTGAATCCATTCTGTGTTATCTTGGTAATATGGTATTAAAATCGTGATAGATTTCTCAAAAATCGGCTATAATATCCTGCTAACCCCAAGAATATGTAGACATCTGTCTTGTATTTTGGCCTCATCAACCCCTAAATTGTTTTTATTTGGGAAGGATGCAGAGATATACCATTTCTTGTGATGATATTCCCCAATAATGTGACGTACTTTAACCAAAACTCACACTTTTTCTACTTTTCATAGAGCTTATCCATTCAGAAGGTCTCTTGTACAGTGCATAGATTCTCATCATTCTCCTCATTGGTTTTGAAGTATATTAGAATATCATTTATAAAGACTACCACAAAATTGTCAAGGTTATATCTAAAGACTATATTCATCAAGTCTATTTTGATTCATGGAGCCTTTGTGAGTCCAAAATTCATTACTATGAATTCATAGTTCCCACACCATGTTCAAAAAGTAGTATTGGGGATATTCTCCTTCATCAACCTTACCTGGTAATATCTCGGCTGTAGATCCACCTTGGATAAGTATTATGCTCCATGTAGATGATTGAACAAGTCATAAATTCATGTAAAAGGTTACTTTTTCTTTATCTTGATTTTTTGATCTCATGATAATCAACGTAAATGTGCATTGAAAAATCCTTCTTCTTGAGTAAGTGGATAGGTGCACCCCCTGGTGAAGCACACTGGCATATAAACCCTTTATCTAGATTCTTATGTAGTTGTTTATTTATCTTCTCAAGCTCCACAATAGCTATTCTATACAGAGTATATGATATTGGCAAGACCCTAGGTATATGTTCAATCAAGAATGAAACATCTCTTATTGGGGGAAGACAAGGAAATTCCTCAGGAAAAAAATCAGAGATTTCCCTCACCATAAGAAGGTCTTTGAGGATGGTTACTTCCTTAGAATCAATCATCTAAGAATGATATGCATGCTGACAAGGATGTAATATCCATTCTTGAGATGATGGTTTTAAAGAAGATTCATCCTCCTCCTTGAACTTATATAGAATTGGGGGACAATTGACCATATGTAGTGTGATATACCTATCCTAAAAATTTATATTGGGCCTATAAAGGGAAATCCAATCCATGAAAGGAATTAAATAAACCTACATGAAGGGAAGTATGATGAGGTTCACTGGGATGTTCAACCCACAAATTGTGACAGGGGATGAGTTATATTCCTGGGATGCAATAATTTCCTCATTTTCAGTTTTCACCAACATCTCTACTTCAATTATTTGTGGTGGTGTTTCGATTATTCAACTAAATAATAATGATATAAAAGAATGCATAAAACTAGAATCAAATAGTATGTTCACTATTATTGAATGAATATATAGCAAACCTGTCACCACTTTATTATCGAGATTCTCTTCGGTGGTAGTGACGAAACAATATCTCCATTGTTTCCTTGGGGGTAGTTGGTTTCGTTCAAATACCACTGTCATAGGGACTAGATTGCGAATTTACATGGTTTTTGTTGTAGTATAAATGAATAATGCATTGAGGATTAAAAAAAAATTCTTTTCCTATATTTTTGTAGTGGGTTTTTCTTGTTGGAAGTCTCTGTCTTGGTGCCCTTCATTCTCACACATAAATCATTTCATTATTCCCTTCATGAAATTTACAGGGTTCTTCATTCCACACCGTTGGCAATTGGGATGCTGCTATTTCATAGAACCATTGGATTTTTCCATCAGATTTCCAAAATCAATTTCTACTTTATTATTCTTATTCCCATGATACCCTTGAGATTCACTGATCTCCATCTCAACATTGAGGGCACATCGAACAATCTTCTCATAGATGTCAAAGTCTCACATCACCAGGGATTTTCGATGGCTTGGTTTTATCCCACCAAAGAAGAAGTAAAACTTTAATTTTGGGGTAATGAAAAAACCAAAGGTGTATCGTACATGTTTGGGGATGTTTTCCCCATACACCCCAATATATTCATCATCGTTATTATTGAGTATAAGAAAATATCTTTCCATCTTAAGATGGAGGGTGTAGGGAAAATATTTATCAATTTTTTTAGAAATAATTTCATCCCATCGCCTCGTTATCTTCCACAGGATTAATATTTTTGATCAATTTCCACCATTGATCAAATTCACCCTCCATTTGATATGTATCTTGAAGAAACTTCTATTGATTAGAACATTGATGGATAGGGAAGATCTTATCAATTCATTTGATCGATTGTTTGGGGATTGAGGGACAAGATGATCCATTGAAATTAGGAGGCCTTTTCCTCATGACGCTCTCGATTGGGACTTGTTCTTTCTTAGGGGGGGTTGTATGTTCCTCTTGACCCATGTTTCAATTAAAATCTTGAGGTAACTGATATAATATCATGAAAAAGTAAGTGATTCCCACTCCCATCATATTGGGCATCTCATTAGAACAATCATCACATTGATCTTTGAATCATTTGTTATCCCAAGTCCTCTTATTACTATCCATTGGATAGAGTAAAAGGAATATTAGGGGTAAGTATTTTAGACAACTAAACACATAAAGGTGAATCCAATGAAAAAAAGGATAACTTATAAATTACATTTATACAATTAAATTTATAATTTATATGTTTTGATATATGTTATCCATGATATACTTCCTAAAGTATATTCTAAGGGTAATTTTCTTTATAAAAACCTGGATCTTATTTTAGTTATGATTCTTGTTTTCGGGTGTTTTCAGGAAAAGAGAAGTCTTTGGAAATATAATAATTACATGTTGTGTACTTTGGAATACATACTGTGTACCCAGTTACTATGGGTGACCAAGTACTATCAGTGTAACGGCCGAGTAGATGGCCGTGTGGGGTGACTTGGAGACCGCCTAAAGCGGAGGCCGGTTAAGGCAAGTAACCACCATATACTTTTAAAGAACACGTTGTGTACTTTTCTTTTTAATTGATATGTCAGATCAGGGTTGCGTCTAATTTCCATAAACCTATCCTTCTAGGTATGCCTCTTCCAGGAGTGGCGGATACCAATAGATCTTCTCTGAGCCCCCGACCCATTGTCTGTTCTCTGATTCAACTGCCATTGATTGCATTGGAATCATAAAGGTGAGGTCCTCCTTCTTATAGAACCTCATATCTTGATTTCTCATCTCTCATGAGATATCATTGGTTGAATGTTTTAGACGGTTTTATAGATCTACGTCATTATAAGATGATTAAAGGGATGCGCCGGAGTATATCGATCTTACATTGCCGAGGTAGGTGGTCTCTGCCTGTCCATATTTAGTCTTTCAGTTATATGTGAAAAGTTCCCAAGACCCTTGTTCGGGGTATTGCGTGTTTACAGTTTTTATCCATGTTATTCCCTGTGTGCTTGAGTAGAGGTTTGAAGATTTCAAATAGGGTCAATTTCCTTGATATGGATGTCTTTTCGCATGTTTTATTGATATTTACCGTTTGGTCTACATTTTGTTTTTAGGATGCTTGGTTTTCCATACATAGTATTGTTAGGATGGAGTGATTTTATATGACATGTTGTGATATGTTGAAGACTATTTAGACAAGTAGTTCTTGAGGTTTAATTTGGCTGCTATATATCGTTGATCACGATTGACATATACAGGGATGTGGGAACCTGGTGTAGTATACCATAGGGAGAATGGACATTCCAGAGTGTATGTTTACTTTTCATTGTCAGACCATATGGGGGATAGACTTTGTGCTCCATCATAGTGTGTATAGTTTCCTCGTTATGAGACCACATAAAGAATTGGACGTTGATTTCTTTTTCAGAGTGTCTATAGTTACCGATACAAGATCACATGGGGAATTGATGGTGAGTTCTACTTCAGAGTGTATTTTCTAAAGCTGAACCAGAGGGGTTAGACTGTGAGTAATTCCAAGAGGGTTTCTTGTGTTTGGTTGGTTTAACCATAGGGTAAGGCTATCAGTACTACTAGAGGGTTACTTGTATTTTGATTATCTTCTTACTTGATATATGAAAATGAATGAAATTGAAACTGTAGGATTGTTTACCTTGGAGTAATTTCTTGTATAGTGGTTCATTTTTCTTACAGCCTACTATATATATATTCATCAACTATTAGGAATAGTTCTTTGGGTGGTTACCTACTGGGATTCAACTCACACCATATTTGGTTCATGTTTTTTGGCCCAAACCGATTATATTTCTGCAGGTATAGATAAGGGAAAGAAACATTCTACTTCATGTAGTTGATTGTTGTCGAGATGGAGTGCATGAGACCAAGCTAAGGCGTACGATGCTGCTGGAGTTATTTACTTGTTTTATCTGTACTTTGGTTTAGTAATGTATTCTTGTATTATGACTTGTTTGGATGCTTTCCAAGATACATGTGACATACATCATTATTGATATATGTACATGCCACAGTTATTTATTTTCTTCCTGTATTCCATTGTTTACTATTGTATGGTATTATTTCTGCCTCTTCTATTGTTATCTGTTTCTATCCTCTAAGTTACTCCGCCAATGAGGGCATAGTTTCCCCACTATCACACCCAAGTCCCCCACTTCTAGTCATAAGCCTTTGGCATTTGGGGTAGTGTGCTTGAGACCATGTAACCAACCGGCTATGGGGAACGTCTTTGCGGCTCCATGAATCGGGACATTACATTTTTGTTCCCCTAAAAATGGGTTGTAATAAGATTGTGACTTTACAAAATCATATCCCCTGGGAGAGTCGAACCACGAGTGGAGAAAGGCCCATTTTAGTTCACCAGTTCCCATTTGAGTCTAGATCAAAGTGCTGTTTTTTGGATTTACCCCAAGATACATATGTACCAGAGCCACCTCTACTTGTTCATATCTATATAGGGATGTATTTTCTATATAAAGCACTTACACTATACTCACCAAAATTTAGGGATGTTTTTCTTGCACTTAGTAAAATCCCTAAATATTTCACTAGGTTTATCTAACACTATTCCCAAAAATAACTAAAACTATTATTTGATACAAACTATAACAACCCTGCACATTATTTCATATTTAGACATGATTTATTACATAAAATTTCACTTACTACAACCCATAATATTTTCATGCCTAGTGTATTTTCGGATTTGGAACATTACATGACAACTTAATACATAAAAATACAACATCTTTACTGAAAACTTCTTTTACATGACCACCGCATTCATTCATAGTTAGCATTTCATGGGAAAACCTAAGGAAATACATAATAAAATGGTGACATATAAAGCCCAGTAAGGGAGTAAACTAGTTATAACATGAATAACACAATACATGTTAGGCAATAGAAATATCAATGGAGAATAATAGAAACTTGAATATAAATGAACACTATATCATTATCATCCTAACCTAGAAATATGGAATCAATTTAAAACATTGTATCATAATAATAAAATAATCAGGTAACAACTATCCCAATATGGTGGAAAAATTTATTGAAATGAATAATCTAAACCCCTGTCCCAACATGATGTATCATGATACTAAACATTTCTAAATTCATTGGAGCGCTATCAGGGTACACCATTCATAATCATTTTAACCTCATGCTTAATTGTTCCCCATAGATCATATAACATGGATTTATTAAAAATCATTATTTCTTCAATGATATATACTTGAAATTCAATAGTCAATATATATATTTTCATAATGGTGAATACCCTTTATAAAAAAATGGGCATGGTATTTACTACATGATGATTTAGGAATGGAAAATCATGGTGCAATTCCATCAGCCTAATGGCGTGACATGCAAACTAATAAAAATGGTTGATGAGAGATAAATGTATATCTCATCATATATATATTATATGGAAAGTAATGGGGTCATATAAATAAATTTACAAACATGAGGAATTTGGGAATAGATGGCGTAACATAATTAAGAAACTCGAAGAAAGATGAGAAATGGAATAACTCTTAAACAATTTCACCATGGTAATGGTTGTACATGAGAGGGATTAATGAGAGAAAAATAGGCCTCCCATAATATAAAAATAATAAGGGAAGTATGGGGGAGGTGCGAAAACATACCCCCTCATTTTTAATTGATAATAAATGGGTGTAACAATATAAGAAAATTTGCATAAAAAAGAGAAGGGAAGGAAACCCTTACTTGGATGTGTGATCCCAAATTCTTGGGAGAGGCTTCTGGGGAGCACGCGGGAAACATTGGAGAACTCAATGTACGGTAGGATAGATTCTGGACGTGCTCCAATGATTTTGAGTGAAGTGAAGTGGGATCTTCGGTGAATTTATATATGAAATGAGTAGGGAATTATTTAATATTTCCCAAACATAGGTTTTACAGTCAATATAATAAAACACAAAAAAAAAACCATCCCCTTGTTTTTTCCTATGGGTTTTTCCAAAATAGGAGTGAAAAAAGTTATTTAATAAGGCCATGGGAAGAATATGTTACAATTTTATGCTTTCTTATGTGGAGGTGAGTTATATAATTAAATAAATGAACTTAAAATCCTAAAATATGTTATAGATTTTAGAGGATCCAATAACACATTATAAAATAAGTCAAATAAATTAAAATCACATTATTTTAAATATAAAACACAAATTTTGTTGAAGATACATTAAATGGTATTCATTACATCTATATTGGGTCATTATGATGTCATAAAACACACTATATACTTATATACTATTTATTTTTTACCCAAAAATTCAACTATTTCCTAAAATTATGAATAATTCACCATTGGATAATTTCGACATCATGATTCCAAAAATAATACTCATGTTATATAAATATTTTTCTAAATATGTGAATTTTCACTTTTAAAATGATAACCGACATTTATTGAAAACTTGACGAGTTTTGACCAAAATAGTTTTTAAACATTAATAAAAATTAAATTTTACTTCATAAAAATTATATACTCATTTATTATTAATATTATTAATTTGATAATAATATTTTATTAAAATATTAATTATTTCATAATTTCATTAATTCCTTAAAGTAGTTTTTAAAAAATACACTCTCTATTTTATCGAATAAAAATATAACTATTATCAAACTAAATACAGAATCATTTAGAGATAAAGAAATTGATATAATCATCACTTATAATTATTTTTTATAATATTATTAATAAAAACATTTTTTAATATTATAATTCATATATTTATCAAAATTACCATTTTTATCTGAAAAATGAAATTATCAAATTCATCATTTTTAAGAAAGTATAATGCCATTAAGGAATCTATGGAATATGACTTTTATTTATATAATGGGATTACACAATAAGTAAATTTTCTTTAAAAAAAAACCCCTTCTAAAACCCACATATGACCTACGATTAAGGTGTACGAGGGTGAAAGACACTTGGACTTCCTTAGATGACATCTCTTTAGTGGTTATATCTATTAACATGAAATTATACCACATGCGATTACATTCATTCATAACATATTAAAGCTCAGATTTGTCATGGTCAAGAATGAAGGCCAGTGTTACTACCTCTTTTTTGAGCTATGAAAAATGAGATTTATACAAACCGAGTCTACTAGATGATCCCATTCACTCCTTTTTATACGAAAATGGTTTTTTAAAACCATATACTTATATCAGTTGTGTGATTTCGGTTCAACATCTATAATATCAACGAAAATGATACTTAATGGCCATTTAAAGATAATAATAATAAAAAGAGTTCATGTGTTTCAATATCAATAATACGTTAAAATAAAGGTAATTTTATTCGAAAATGATTAGGTTGTTACAGGTATTCTCATAAACATCATAATAATTTATTCTGATAGCATTGATCATTTTTTTGACATGCAATAAGTTCTTTATTTGATGTCGTAAAATAAATAATTTTATGGAAACCTATAAGAATCTACCAAATCCTTTCATTAAGTAGAAATATTGACTTAATAGTGTTAAAATTTTAACGTATTGAATATCAATAATTCGGGAATGGAAAGTTTCTACACAGGTCCCTTGAAAAGGTTCCCTGGACATGTACCATGACAAGTTATCCCACAAAGGTTCATCGAAAGAGTCTCTCGATGATGACCTTTACATAATCCCTTTAGACCAAAGTGACTCTGTATATCCCCATCGCTCTGGTGGTTTTACCTTGATAACACATTTAGAGGACCTTTGTAGATGAACCACAAGACATAGATGGATGAATGAAATATGTGTAGAGAGAGAAAATTTGAAACTTCTACTGATGAAAGAGACAAATGGATGGAAGTATCTATAGCCACCGTTGAACTGCATTGCTCGGCTACGCCGCAGACCTGTTCCCAATCCCCTATGCGGGGCAACTATGTAGCGAACACTATGTGGAAACCCTATGAAATCAATTTAACATCCTTAGTAATCATTTTTAAATGCCCTTTACCTCATTACTAGACCATACTCTCTCATTTTTATACAATTATTAGGGGGGGGGGGTTGAAACTCTCTTTTGAAAAAGGTGGGAAAAACGATCATGAAGGGAATCTTGAATATGTGAAAATATAATAAAATATTTAGACATTAAAAGAGGCCTATCCTAATATATCTACATGCATACCACCTATGTTCCAAGAGGCAAGTGCACCTTCTAGCAGTGCATTATAGAAGGAACAATTCCCCTACACAGAAGACCTACGCGGGATAGCTACACTGAGTACCTATGTGGCCTAGTTATTTTTCCACACCAATTCCATAGAACTAATCCATGAACCTATTCAGTGGAACAATGCCTATAACCTCCTTCACCATAGTCACCTACTTTCAGATAAATAGTACCATTGGGCTCCACATTTGAACAACAGAAAAATCGAATGAACCCCTCGAGCACGCATTATGTATCACCTTCACCCAGGTCCCCTGAAATTTCTTAGGTAGCTCTATAAAACATGAGAGAAGAGATAATTAATCGATATATGTAATATAAATAACCCTTCATGGTCTAAAATTAAAGACACATATTCACGGATCATTCTTACTCTATATAAAGAAGTCACATATGAGAGGACACTTCCATAAGTAGGGACCTATGTGCGACTGTTCCAAGTAAACCATAGGACACCCAGGGTTCTTTGGTTAATTCCTCACACAAGTAGTCCATTTCCCAAAGTATATCCATCTAGAATAGGCCAATTTCCCCTAAACTAGGCACTATCAATTCCTTCTACGACCTATGCATCACACCTCTTTTTGGTTCATGAGGCCTTGACCTATGCAATCGACACATTAATCCCTCTTCAAAGACACTAATGATATGTACTCTTCTCCATTGGCTCCCTTTTCTGAAAGGACCAAGTTGAAACCTCACACTAGACCTCCAGATCTACAAGACCTTATGGAAATTAAAATTAGTGTGTCCCCCATTTTGGGTTTGGATCCTATAGAATGATTTTTCCACACTTGTATAGTTATCCTTATAGGGTTCCCAATGTGCATGTGGGTTTTTATAAGGACCCGACCTTAAAACATTTCATAATCTTGAATTAAATGAATAATTCAAATTGAGGATCTTTTCATGTTTAGATTTTTATATAATTAGGCCATAAATATTACATATCAGCTTGAATATTACAAATTATACACTTCTACTATAATTGATTTTTCTCAGCAATAAAACTCCTTAGATAAAACAAGAGTTACTTTCTTGATATTAATCTTCTTTAATACTTCATTTCACTTACCATTCCTTATAACCTGTAAAAAAACATTTCAAAAACATGGTATGAGAATAAAAAACTCATTAAGGGTTATAAAATAATGAATGGAAACATTTACCCATCAATAAATACAAATCAATGAAATAATGATTTTCAATCAAAACATACCTTCTGAAATCATAATAATTATGAATAACATATCATAATCACTAATCATAAAGGTAACTTGAGGAATACATATCATACTTACATTGTAGCTATCACATCTACAGAGGGAGTCACATTTGGAATAAACATCACAATATATATTCCCTAAATCTCTTAGGAGTGAAATTAACGCTTACCTCTGCCATGTTACCCAATTCATTGGAGAGCTATCTTAGGCTCACCCGCCCTAGGTTTATCACGGAACCACATGTATATGTAAACAATGCCCAATAACCCTATCATATTAATAACACATAAAACAAGAATAAAGGAAAGATAACATTTCCACATTGCAATCACAATATATCATTTCTAGATATTTAAATTATCAAGGCTTTATCAAACCATTTTAAAAATGATTTAAAACATTTAATAATGTGATTTTTGAATCAAAGTGTCCCATAACACTTTGATTATTTTAAAGGAATTAAAAGTTTAAACCATTAATTTCCATATAAATAAATCCTAAATAACATTTTCAAAACAAGTACATTAATGAGAAAGACTTATAAGAATAAATATTTAAAACATTTAAAATGATATTTTAGTTAAAGAGTTTTTAAAAAATTGAGAGACACTTGAATGAAAATAATTTAGGAATAACATTAATAAAATAATTATAATATCATGAGAATAAAGGTATTCATGATATAATATTCCATAGGACAGTATATACACCATATAAAAGTGAATTGGTGTATAACATCAAATAAGTTGCAATGGAATGTAAATTGAGACAAAGTCCCTAACAAAGATCATATCCTAAGAATAAGGACAAATAAATGACATGATTATGTGTGAAAAATAAGAATACACCCAATGTAAATGGGTGTTATGTGTAAATCAATCATATTTCATTCACACATATTCATATCCTGACATAATAAAGAAGTATAAGTTTAACCCAAAGAATTGAAATTGGGTTAAGAAGTTCCCTTAAAAAAACTCGACAGACTAACAATGTCACATAAAATATCAGAGAAAGCGTTTATGAGAGAAAAAGGGTATCTCATCAATTGGAAATAAAATTTATAGCAATAATGATATATAAGAACATATCCCAACATTATAATATTTGATTTAAAAGACATAACAAAAAGAAGTATTTTAAAATGATGAGGGTGAAAGGTTCCCTTACAGATTTGGTAACTTACAAAACATACACCCCATAAATGAAGGACCATACAATATAGATGAAAATACCCATAAATGAAACTAAATTACACAAATAGTATGATATTTTGCAGTACATACACCACTCAATGAAAATAGTGACAAATATACCATGAATCTCCCTTGAATTAAAAGTGAGATAAGACCCTTTACCTCATTGTAATCAATCGAGTCATATGAACAAAAGATAATAACCACCAAATTATTTAATTAATACCATGAAAATAATTATAATCATGATAATATATATCCAATGGAAGTAAAAAATAAACCACTTCTTATAAATAAGTGGCGAACAATAGAAATCTCACAGAATTAAAAGTGAGATAAGAGTCGCTTACCATGTTGTATTCAATCGATTTGTACGACCAAATATTTCTCGCCACCAAAATAATACAATTAATATAAAATGAAACATGATAATATATATCAAATGGTAGTACACAATACACCACATTCCATAAATAAATGGCGAAAAATTGAAATCCCACTAAGTTAAATGTGAGGAAAGAATCCCTTACCACATTGTATTCAATCGAGTCGTATGACCAAAAATTACTAACCACCAAAAGAAAACCTAGAATATAAAAACAATAATGATAATATATATCAAATGGTAGTACAAAATACACCACATACAATAAATAAGTGGAGAACAATTTAAATCCCCCTGAATTAAATGTGAGATAAGGATACCTTACCATGTTGTATTCAATCGAGTAGTAAGACCAACAATTTCTATATACCAAGAGAATACCATGAATATAAAAATAATCATGACAATATATATCAAATGGTAGTACAAAATACACTACATGCATGAAATAACTGGTGAACAAATGAAATCCCACTGAATTAAATGTGAGATAAGAATCCCTTACCTCATGTCCGACTTGACTTTTTTGTTCCCTGTTTTTCCTGAATAATAAACTTAAGTTAATTTATACTTGATTAATAACCTTTTTAAAGTTTATTGTTCCTTTTATATAACTTATTACCATGTTATAAACATTATGTAATCATTAATGTTAATAATGGTTGTTTTGTCAATATTTGGTACTTGAGTAAAAAATGAACATGTTATAATTATAAATTTTCCATGTGGTCAAAAGTAAATTATATCTATAATTATATTCATCATTTAGATGTCATATATATACAATATATATATTTATTTACAATATTATATAATATTTGGAGATAATAAATAAAATGCACCGTTCATAGAGATGATAATCCGTACAAACGCATAAACGCTACATTCATTTCTATTTCGCATTTTAATGGAATGAAAAAATGATGATACATAGGTATATTATAATTAAATTATAATATATATGTTATATATGTTACATAAGTTCATAAATTCTATTCTCTATATGTTCCACGTATGGCATGAACAAGTCATATCTTTTTGAGGGGGCGGTAGTCTGCACTTCCTCAAATATAAGTATCGCGTTTACCCGTTATGGAAACCATAAAGGTATGATATAAATATAATATACAGAAGAATAAAGAAAACATAAAAATTATATATATCATATAAAAATACAGTTCCATCAAAATAGCCTCCATGAGAGGCGGTCAGAGATATTTGAACAATCTCCGTTTCATGAGGCAGTAGTCTGCCGTCTATAGAAACAGTATTTTTTTTACCCATTTGATGGAGGTGTGTGTAAGGGAATCTATAATACTTCTAATAAAAACATCCTATTATGTTTAGGATACTGGTGTTATTATAAAATAAAGGAATAAAAAGATTTTAGGGGGTTGGAGAAGTAAAATAAAACAAAAGAACTTAAGAGAAGACGTTACCTTTAAATGGTAACTCCCTTTGGTTTGAGCCAAAAGGGTTTCATGAAGTTATTTATGCCTAATTTAAGGATTATAGGATAAATAGAGGGATTTTGAGAGAATATTGGAGCAGATTTTGGATGATCCAAGGTCTTGAAAAGTTTGTGAAATGGGTAGGAAGTGAGGGATTTTTATAAGGGAGGAGAGGGGCTCTTTTGGAGTGTTTGAATATATTATTTTATTATATAATAATTTTAGGTTTATAATGGTCCAAAAACCATTAAAGTCAAATATAAGTGGAAAATTTTCGAAATAAAATCATCCAATAAGAATTGGACAAGTTTTGGATATTTTTTAATTTTTATCTTCTAATTTATTTAAATCATTCATTCCTGATGTAAACACTACATATTCATTGTGTCCTAAATAATTTTATTTATTTGACATCTAAAAATTATAAAAAATTTATTATGATGTAGTAAATTTTTTTATATTTCTAATGAATATTTATAGTAAAAAATATCAATTTTATAACCCCACATTAAAATTGTTTTAATAAAATAGTACATGTTTTTGACATTTGTTTTTACTTTAAATAAAAATTTATTAATCTCATTATCTTACCCAAGTGGATCAATGGGGTCCCAAAATTGACCCATGTATTTTATTGGTCGGTCATGACTCATCCAATAAGGTTCGGACAAGATCAAGGTAATTTTATATTATTATAATATTTTTTTACCTTAAATTACCCTAGATAACTTTAATCGCGGTTAATAAAAGTAAAAAGATACTATTGACAAAAAAATATTTTCATCCCATTGAATTGAATTTCACGTAATAATGACAACAATGTATGTTGGATTTTTGAAATTGAATTTACAGAAGTGGTAATATTACATTTTATGCAAATTTGGAAAAGCACTTAGAAGGCGGGTAAAAAGACTTTAAAAAGTTCAATAGAATTTTATATATTGAATATTATTATAAAATGAATCTAACGAATAAAATTGTATTAATATAAGTATTATTTATATATTTTTACTTTAAAACAAATTTAAATTTAAAAATAATTTTTTAAATAAAAAGTCGATTTGAAACAAAAATGCAATGTTTTTCACTATTCATCAAAAATTGAATGTTTTCAGAAAAATACCAAAAATTATCCCCAAATTAAATCTGATATTCCAAATTAAAAAAAGATTTATATTTCACTATATTCAAAACATATAAGTAACATTGATTTATTTTATAATAAATTCCCTTTTTCGAAACAAAAAAAGTGTTTTCAAGTAATAATAACTATCAAAAGATTGATACTTGTTATTGTCCAATTTCAAAGTGAAATTACTTACAATGGACTAAATTGGAGTAAATGGTAAAAATATAATCTATTTACACTTTAAAACAAATTAAAAAGACAATCTAACAATATATATAAATTAGATTAAAAGGCGGGTTTGAATTAAAATACAACATTAGTCACTATTCATTAAAAACTGAACATCATCAGAAAAATATCAAAATTTAATCCAAAATAAATTTTGATATCCCAATTCTGAAGATGAAAACTATTTTTTCAAATAGAACATATAAAAGTGGAAAAAACTATATTTAAAAAGGGTTCTCCATCAAATGGTGGTAAATCGACCTTTTAAAGAATATTAAAGTATTTGTGCTTAAAATAGGATTTCATTCACGTTTTAAGCCCCTAAATTTTATTGGAAGAATGAAAAAATATTTAAAAAACATATATAATCATAATTTAGTTTGTTCAATTCATTCCCGCCAATACAAAGCCATGGAATTAACTACCATTTAAAATAAGAATATTATATTATTAGTGTGAAACATAAGATTTCTAAGAAACTTATTATTGCATATTGGGTACACCATCGAACATAGAACCCCCTTTAATATAAAATTAATATTTAATTCAAAAATATTAATAAATATGTAAAATCCATATTCTTTATTTACCCAGGATTTTACATCCTTCCCCCCTTTTGGGAATTGCATCCTTGTAATTTTTGAAAAAAACTGGCCTCGGGAACATCAATGAAAGCCTCACATCGTAAAAAGAGTCAATAAAACTATCACTTTAAAATAAAGTAAGAGAAGAAAAAAGGTCACCCAAGAAAAAAGATACTAGGATTCCATAAAAACATGGATATGAAGGAGACAAAAAACCATCACGTTCTGATGGAGAGTGATAGAAAACATGATTAAAAGAAAGTTAACCACCAGAAAACCACGAACTTGTGATGGGTTAAACGGTCTTTTATTCCCTAGTAGGAAATGTTACCATACAATGTTTTTAGTTTAAGTTACTTTTCCTTGAGGAATTTATTTATGAGTTTAACTAAAACATAAGGAAACATACTTACTGGTCATGTACACTTTTATCCATTACTATATTTCTAACACAAACTCACGTTTTCGACAAATAATGAGTATTCATGATGACTTATTCACATTAAAAGATCTATAACCAACTTTGAGGGAATCACATAATCTAAAAAAGATGAACTATATATTTCCCATGTCTTTATACCTTAACCAAAAACAAAATTTTTAGTATAAGAGCATATTGTTTTCAAAAAGGGTAATCATTTACAAAAATAAAAACTCATCTTTATCTCAAAAATTTGTCAAACAAAACTCAAATTTCATCAATGACCATTCAATAAACAGCTGTCCATAAAATTATTCAATGTATTACAATCTACGATTGAAACCCAAATCTCAAAAGGATTTAATAACATAGTCTTACAAGATAAATCTTGACATTTATATCCAAATAACATCAGTTACTCTTAAAGTCTCATATTGAAAAGTAATTAACCTAATCACATATCCTCCATGATAGGTTAATAATTTCGATAAATAACCCAAAATTCACATATTCTTGATTCTGAAATGATATAACTAAAAATAATTATTCATTCTAACAAGGAAATTCACGAAGTCCGGTGGTAGGCGATAAATCCCAATCGTACTTTGGTTGTGGGTTTGATTCCCGCAGCTTTGTCTAACGCAATGGGATGTCACACGGTCACCATATTGTCCTTTTTAAAAAACTATATAATTTTACAACATTCCCAAAAATAGATAAATTCATCAAAAATAATCATAACATATTTTAACCACAAAGGTTATATAATAACTTTAACTTTGAATCCCAAAATGTATTAACCTATAATTGCCTAAAATTAAAGGATCATATAAACCCAAATGGTTCTTTATAACTATTTCCACAAAAGAAAAGATAAATATTCCTTGAATAAAATTTTGATATATCAAACTTCAGGGTTACACATACTATAAAAAGTCTTCAAATGTAATATCATCATCAAAAGAGCCTTAATAATTTTCTGCATTTCACCATCCTAAAATCTACCATAACTCTTGAATCCCCTATATGTTGACTTCTTTGTCATTCAATATTATTCATGATCCATTAACTATTCCTTTCTAACTTATTCTGAAGCACTTCTTTCTTACAAAAAAAATCACGAATCATATCCTAATATCCAATAATATGAAAATATATTTTATGAAATAATTCATACCTTTCATTGGTCATTGTCAGTTTATTTATCCTTAATCAGGATGGAATTAGGTTTCGGTACACCAATATTTGTATGATCCCGATGATCCCATTCCTGAAACTTCTTTGTATGACATCTGTTTGTATAATTACCATGAACACCACATTTAAAACATTCAATTGATCCCTAAAAAATATCTTCTTTCCCTTAACTAGAGTAAACTAGATGCTTCATTTTCACATGGTAAGTTCTTTCTTTGTGACCTTTATTTCTACATTATAGTATCTTCCCGTCCCTTGGAAACATTTTACTAGGTGCTTCTTTCCACATCCTTAACACATAGGTTTTTTTATCATACTTACCTCTATGATTAATACCTGAACTTCTGTATGGATTTTTTCTCATATATATTTTTCCTTATAAGAATCACTAAAGTTTTTGTGGACAATAATGACTCCAGATAGTTGTTTGAGAATAACCACAAGATTTATCATTTTAGCTCTGATATCATTCAGTTGCATGTTCAGAACATCGTCACAGTTTTCTTCACATCCACTGTTACTTTGATGCCTGCTAGATCAATCCATTTACTAAAACCAAAAAGGTATGTGTGAGTATATCAGTAAAATTATCATATAATATCTTATGAGGAGGGTAAATACCAAGATATAATTATTCATGTTACCTTAAACTCATTAACTTTGTCTAAAAAACTATGACTCTTTCTAAAATCCTAACAGTTTTGGTAACGTCACAAATGCATAATTAATACCCTAACCTTTAAAGTTATCTAAACCGACCTTTGATACCAACTATAAGGAATCAACCTTAAAACATTTCATAATATTGAATTAAATGAATAATTACAATAGAGTAACTTTTCAGGTTTATAGTATTAGAGAATTAGGCCATAACTATTACATAACAACTTGAATATTACAAATTATAAACTTCTACTATAACTGATTTTTTACAACAATAAAACTTGTTAAATAAAATAGGAGTTATTTTTTTGATATAAATCTTCTTGAATAATTCTTTTCTCTTAACATTCCTTATATCCTATGAAAGACGTTTCAAAAACTTGGGATGAGCATGAAATGATTAGTAAGTGTTATAAAATAAGGAAAGGAAACATTAACCCATCATTAAATAAAAATCAATGAAACCATAAATTTCAATCATAACATACATTCTGAAATCATAATATTTATGAATAACAAATAGTAATCACTAATCATGAAGGTAACATGAGGCATACATATCATACTTACATTGTAGCTATCACACCTATAGAGGGAGTCACATTTGGTATACCCATCATAGTATATTCCCTAAATCTCTTAGGGTAAACATTAACGTTTACCTCCGTCACGTTACCCAATATATTAGAGAGCTATCTCAGGCTCACCCACCCTAGGTTTATCACAGAACCACCCGTATACGTATACAATGCCCATTAACCATAACATATTCAGAACACATAAAAGAAGCATAAAGGAAAGATAACATTTCCACATTTTAATAACAATATTTCATTTCAAGATATTGACATAATCAATGCTTTATCAATAAGTTTTTAAAAATATTTAAAACATTTAATAAAGATATTTTTGAATCAAAGTGTCCCATACCACTTTGAATATTTTAAAGGAATGAACAGTTTAAAACCTTAATGTCCATATAAATAAATCCTAGAAAACATTTTTAAAGCATGTACATTAATTTGAAATATTTATAAGAATAAATATTTTAAAACATTTAAATTGATATTTTTGTTAAAGAGTTTTTAACAAAATGAGAGACACTTGAATAAAAATAATTGAGGAATAATATTAATCAAAGCATTATAATATCATGAGCATAAAGGTATGAATGATATAATATGCCAAAGTACAGTATATACACCATATAAAAGTGAATTGGTGTATAACAGAAATATGTTTCAATGGAATGTAAATTGAGACAACGTCCCTTACAAAGATAATATCCTTAAATTAAGTACAAATAAATAACATGATTATGTGTGAAAAATAATAATACAACCAATATAAGTTGATATTAAGTGTAAATCAATCAAATTTCAATACACATATTCATATCATGACATAATCAAGAAGTTGATGTTTATCCCAAAGAATTGAAATTGGGTTAAGAAGTTCCCTTACAAAAATTCGGCAGCCTAACAATGTCACATAAAATTTTTAAAAAAGAGTTAATGAGAGAAAAAAGGGTATATCATCACTTGGACATAAAATTTACAGCAATAAAGATATAGAATAACATTTCCCAACATAATAATATGTGATTTAAAAGACATAACAAAAAATGTATTTTAAAAAGAAGAGTGTGAAAGGTTCCCTTACCGATTTGGTTACTTACGAAACATACACCCCATAAAAGAAGGACCATACAATGTAGATGTAAATAACCATAAATTAAAGTATATTACACAAAATTAGAATCTTGGGATGTACATACACCACTCAAAGAAAATAGATACAAATATAGCATGAATCTCACGGGAATAAAAAATGAGATAAAACCCCTTACCTCGTTGTAATCAATCGATTCGTACGACCAGACAATAATAAACAACAAAATAATTACACAATACCATGAATATAAATATAATAATTATAATATATATCCAATGGAAGTACACAATACAACACATGCTATAAATAAGTGGTGAACAATGGAAATCTCAGAGAATTAAAAGTGAGACAAGAATATCTTACAACATAGTATTCAATCGATTTGTATGACCAAAAATTAATAACCACCAAAATAATACCATGAATATAAAAATAATCATGATAATATATATCAAATGGTATTACAAAATACACTACATGCAATAAATAAGTGGAAAACAATTGAAATCCATTTGAATTAAATGTTAGATAAGAATCCTTACCACATTGTATTCAATCGAGTCCTATGGACAAAGATTACTAACCACCAAAATAATACCATTAATATAAAAATAATCATAATAATATATATCGAATGGTTATAGAAATTACACCACATTCATGAAATATGTGGTGAACAATTGAAATCCCACTAAATTAAATGTGGGATAAGAATCCCTTACCACGTTGTATTCAACCGAGTCATATGATCAAAAATTACTAACCACGAAAATAATACCATGAATATAAAAATAAACATGATAATATATAAAATTAGGTAGTAAAAAAATACACCACATAAAATAAATAAGTGGAAAACAATTGAAATCCCACTGAATTAAATGTGAGATAAGAATCCCTTACCTCGTGTCCGACTTGACTTGTTTGTTCCTTGTTTTTCCTGAATAATAAACTGAAGTTAATTTATAATTAATAAAGATAATTTTTCAAGTTTATTATTCCTTTTATATAACTTATTACCAATTTATAAAAATTATGTAATCATTTAAGTTAATAACGGTCATTTTTTTGATATTTGGTACTTGAGGCAATAATGAACTTGTTATAATTATAAATTATCCTTGTGGTTCAAAGTCCATAATCTCCAGAATGATATTAATTAATTGCATGTAATATATATCATATATATCTAGTATATATATGTATTTATAATAGTACATAACATTTCGAGATAAGAAATGAAATGCACCGTTCATGGAGACGGTAAGCCTTACATACGCATGAAAGCTACTTTCACTTCTATTTCATATTTTAATGGAATGAAAACATAATGATACAAATGTATATTATAATTCAAGTATAATATAAATGTTATCAATGTTCCATAATTTCATAAATTTTATCCTTTATACGTTCCCTGTATGGCATGAACAAATCATATCATTTTGAGGGGGTGGTAGTCCGCATTTCCTCAAATGAAATTATCGTGTTTACCCATTATGGAAACAATAAAAGTATTATATAAATATAAAATATAGAAGAATAAAAAAATAATATATATCATATATAAATACAGTTCCATAATAATGTCCACCATGATAGACGGTTGGAGATATTTTAATAATCATCGTTTTGTAGGGAAGTAGTTCACCATCCACATAAACATTATGTTCTTTACCCATTAGATGGAGGTTTGTGTAAGTGTATGTCGAATAGTTCTCATAACAATATCCTATTATATTAAGGATACTGGTTGTTTTATAAATTTATGAATAAAAATATTTTAGGTGGTTGGAGATGAAAAATAAAACAAAAGAACTTAAGATAAGGCGTTACCTTTAAATCGGGTAACTCTCTTTGGTTTGAACCAAAAGGGTTTCCTGAAATGATTTATGCCTAAGGTAAGGCTTATAAGATTAAGAGTGGGATCTTGGGAGATTATTGGAGTAGTTTTTTTATAAGCCTATAGCTTTAGAAGTGTGAGAAATGGGTGGAAAGTGAGGTATTTTTATGAGGGATAAGAGGGGATCTTTTGGAATGTTTTAAAAAATTATTATATTATATTATGAGTTCTTGTATCTAAAAAACCCAAAATCATTAAAGTCAAATATAAGGTGTCCCATTTTATAAATAAAATTATCCAATAACAATTGGACAAGTTTTGTATATTGTTTTTATTTTTTTATATATTTAAATCATTCACTAATGATGTAAACACTACATCATCATTGTGTCATAAATAATTTTATTTATTTGAAGTCTAAAAATTAAAAAAAAATACATTATGTAGGAAATATTTTTATATTTATAATGACTATCTATTATCAAATATATCAATTATATAACCACACATTAAAATTGTTTTAGTAAAACAGTACATGTTTATGACATGTTTATTTTTTACTTTATAAAAAAATTTATTAATGTCATTATCATACCCATGTGACTCCATGGGGTCCCAAAATTGACAAATGGATTGTCTTGGTAGGCCATTAATAATCCAATAAGGTTAAGATATGTGTCAAGGTAATTTTATATTATTATAATATTATTTTTACCTTAAATTACCCTAATTACCTTTAATCACGGTTAATAAAAGTCAAATGTTACTATTCACCAAAAATTATTTTCATCCCATTGAACAAAATTTTACTTACTAATGACAACCATTCATGTAGTATTTTCTAAATTCAACTCACAGAAGTTGTAAAATTACGTTTTATGCAAATTTGGAAAAGCACGTTGAAGGCGGGTAAAAAGACGTTAAAAAGTTCAATAGAATTTTATATATATAATATTATTATAAAATGACTCCAATGAATTTAATTATATTAATATATGTATTATGTATCTATTTTGACTTTTAAACAAATTTAAATTTAAAAATAATTCTTTAAATAAAAATTCAGTTTTAAACTATAATGTAGTGTTTTTCACTATTCATTAAAAATAGAATATTATTAGAAAAATACCAAAAAATCCCCCTAAGATAAATTTGAAATTACAAAATGAAAAAAGATGTATATTTCACCTAATTAAAAACTTATAATTTTCATTAATTAATTTTATAATTAATTTTAGTTATCAAAACAAAATTCGTGTTTTTAAGTAATAATAACTTCCAAAAGATTAATACTTGTTAATGTCCAATTTCAAATTGAAATTACATAAAATGTCCAAAATTGGATTAAATGGTAAAAATACAATCTATTTACATTTTAAAACCAATTAAAAATATAATCTAACCCTAAAAAAATATTATATGAAAAGGAGGTTTTGAATTAAAATACAACATTTTTCACTATTCATTAAAAAATAAACATTATAAAAAAATAACAAATTTTCATCCAAAGTAAATTTTGATGTCCCGATTCTAAAGATGAAAATTATTTTGACAAATAGAACATCTAAAAGTTTCAAAACTAGATTTAAAAAGGGTTCTTCATCAAAAGGTGTTAAATCAACCTTTTAAAGAATATTAGAGTATTTGTGCTTAAAATTGGATTTCATTCTCATTTTAACCCACTAAATTTTATTGGACGAATGTAAATATATTTAAAAAACATATATAATAATAATATAGTTAGTTCTATTCATTCCCGCCAATACAACGGGTTTGCGCTAACTACCATTTAAAATAATATTATTATATTATTAGTGTGCAACCTATGATTTCAAAAAAAATCGTTGTCACATATTGGGTACTCCATCGAAAATAGAATACACATTAAAGTAAAATTAATATTTAATTCAGAAATATTAATAAATATGAAAATTTCATATTCTTTATTTACCTGAGATGTTACAGTTTTTGTCCATATTTTTACAAGAACCCTTACCATAGGGACAATGTTGAGGAGTTCCCAGTGATAGATACCGGGGATTTTACTATGACCTACCCTTCTCATCTCTGAGATTTGGAGCCTCCGGTTTCAAAATAGGAGGGTAAGGATGATAATTTATTTTCCTTAAACATGAAATGAGATCCTCATCCCCCAATTGAACTAAATTTGGAGCTCTCCTCCTAAGGTATGCTCATAACCTTTCATATAAGAGGATGTAGTATTTATATTCATTACCTCTGAGTCCTTAATTAATTATTAACCTTTGATTAATGTCCAATGTAAAGAGAAGATAAGGAAGGGTCTTAGGCCTGACCTCTTCCCCCGTATCCCTGACCTCTTCCGCCATAACCCCTATCTCTTTCAGTAGTGAAGGAGGAAAAGTTGCTGGTTTGATGAATCTTTCAAATCCTCTTGTTTCTCACACTGATCATGAATCACATTGAATTATAGGTTAGGAATGATCATAACACCCACAGGATACAACTGACATATTAAACTATGAGAATTCTGATTCCTATAATAACCAGGATATGTAGGATTCTATCCTAGGGCTCTAGAATAGGGTACATACTCCTCGTAGGTCAGTCCAAATCAACCCCCTAATTTAGAAGGGAATCCCCTTTAAGAGTAATCCAAATATTATTACCTTCAAAGTGTTATAATACACTATGAGACTACTGGAACTATGATAATTCTAATTCCTAGTTACAAAAATTCAATATTGTAGGAAGCCCACTTAGTGAACGAGCTCAAGGGGAATTCTCATCATGAATAAACCCCAATCACAATTCCATTAATCTGGGCGTTCTCTATAGGATTAAGGCCTAGGATAATCCCCCCAAATCTCGATGAGTTAAGTAACACTTCATGGAACCTGTTACAAGGGCATCCAATTAATGAATAAGCCCCAACTTATTTCTTTCAAAGGACCATACTCTCTAGTGAGACTTACAAAATATACAGGCTATGATTATATTTTAAATGGGATATATTGGAAGCCTCCCTGAGGTTAAAATCAATCACCCCAAATAAAGAATGTTCTCTCTATGTCATATCCCCAATAAGGTCCAATTCAAATTGGTAACTTACTTCCCTTCTAGGTTCCTTGGGATGATCTAGCATAAGTCCCACACCAAACATTGATTAGGAATCATTCGCCTAGACTTCCATGAAAAATGATGTTAAACTATAAGGTTGAGTCCTTATCACATTAAAATAAATGTTATGATGTTTCCCATTATGTAGAACCAAAATATGTGGGTTGTTCTTACTTTCACAAGGATATATAGGTAGACCATCTATGGGTTTGATCCCAACATCAGAAAACTATTGTCTCCTTGGATAATGATAAATTCAAGAATGATCTTCATCTCAATGGATTGTAATAAACATCCGAGTGACCAACTATGTGGATATAAAACCATCATCATCATAATAATGACCATATAATCTCTAATTAATATATAATAGAATACCATTTATGGGAAAACTCTTATACATATAGATATATCCATTGGTGAAGAACCTCAAATACATACAAATGATTCTGAATTCCATACATTCAAATAATTGATTGAAAGATTCCAATGGAAACCCACATTAAACATAGAAAATAAATAAAGGATTAGTGAACATATCTTAAATCTACAATACTGTCCTGGAGTATGAAACAATTACATTCAAAATGATACGATGATCCCAAGCTCACATCCTCTTTACCATTGTGATTTATCAAGAATCGTCGTTCAAAAAGCTTAACGAGCATCTTCCTTGATAATATAGGACCCTATGGATATAGAACCATTTGGTGTTTTAGGTTCTACAAAAAACCCATTGGAAACCTTTAGGAAAATTTTATTTCTAATTAGAATACACATTTCGTCAGAAATTGTATTCAACATATTAATTAAATAAGGATTTCCAATATTAATATGAGAATTGAATAGTGATTTAATTTAAATTGGTAATTATATGAATTCCATGATCATTGTATATAGATGTATTAATGTTTTTTATGACAAAATAGAATTTAAAAAATTATAAATTTATTATAAATCACAATAAAGAGTAATTCAATGATTGATATTTGATTCTCAAGTGATTTGCGCTGGTTAATTTTTTTCGTAGAAGTGTGGTTGACATAATGAAATTTTATGTGGTATGGTAAAGAAGAAGTAGTCATGTGAAGGTAATAGTATGATGATGGTGTGATTATAGAGACGATATAATAGGAATTCGGCCTTATTGTTGGATTTTGGATCATATTATTTCATTAATTATATTATTATTTATTAATCACAATGACTCAAGATGGGTAACATGGTGAATAAAAATATATGATTTTGTAAACATGGTAAACCACCAAAAAATATTATTTCATTAATAAAAATTGATAACTACCACCTCTATTACTCTTTCTTCTTACCGAGGAGTTGGTAATGGTTGGGGTTTGTGGTTGGATTTGATATCTTATGGGGTTTTAGTATATAGGGGTGGTATGAATGATTGTATATCTAGGATATATTAACATGGGATAAAAATGTAATTAGATTAGTAGTAAAGTTGGTATGGGGTACCTCAATTGATGTTTTTTATGGATACTATAAATAAATTTCATAAGGATTTGGAGGGTAAAGATATCTTGATATTGGAAAATATAAGACCAGGGATGCGACTCACTATTGTTTTTTTGAATATAATCAATAATATGTTAAAAAAGGTAACATATACAGAAAAAAAGTAGATAAACCAGATCACAACAACTCTTGGGGGGTGGAAATTGAGAATCTCAAGAGCATCAAACTTAAGAGTCAACATACTTTCATTATGAAGAGATGAAAAATTTATGTAAATAATCAATCTATATACTATAATACCTTTTTTAGATAAGGTATATGCTGAAAAATTCCCTTCTCTGAAAGTATGCCTGACGTTAACCCCATTTCCAACCTAGGTAAAACAATTCTAGATCAATAATATTAACTCACATTCAATCATAATCTAATACTGAATTAGTCAATCCAAAACATCTGAATACAAATTAACTTATTAAACATAAAGGATGATGAGTTTTCATAATAGATACTCATGGAAATTTCTCTAAGCTCCACCCCAATGGGGTTCATAGACCAAAAAATACCTGCGATGGTGTGCGATTCAATTTCCCTATTTATTAAAGATGGTACATTCCATCTACTTCCACCTTGAATATAAATTCTCTAAGGAGAAACCTAGAAGTTATATGTTCAAAAATAATTCTATAAAAAGGATTTATTGATTTTCTGGATTTATATTGAACCATGGTTTGGACCATAATTTTTTATGACATGTTGATTGGTTAACCTTGTTGTAACCTTTATCTTTTAACATTTGATTGTTTTTTTTCATGGTATTACTCTAGTGATGTAATATTATAATGTTTATATTATTATTTTGAATTTTATATTTTTAACTTCTTATAGGTTTAATATATTTGTTGTATGTGTTGTTATTCATAATCCATTTTTCCTAGCATTGAATATAGTGGTTTCACTTTTTCTGTGTTTTATATAGACTGGTTACTTCTAAAAACACATGTTACACTAGAGGCTGGATTCATCTGTCACAATAAATTTATCTATAGAACTAAGAGAGGTTTTAGTGGAGAATGATTATGAAATCAAATATATTTTGTTATAAAGAAAAATAAGATAAAAAATAAAAAAAATATTAACTAATTATTCCAGAAAAATAATATTATAATGAGTATCGTATTTATCTTGTATTTTCTATATCAAATTAAAATATTAAATAGAACATATATTTATCAAATGAGATTTTACTTTCAGGTGTTCTTATGTTAATATATAAAAATTATAGAAAACTGAAATAGAAAATATAAAATTAATTTTAAAATTATAAACCTAATTTATAATATCATATACTATAATTCAATTTAATTAAACACATTTTCCATATATGATTGATGAAGAATTATTCTTCATATAATTTATTCATCATCTATTAAAACTAAATTTTCAATTTTAATAAAAAATGATACAAAATATTACTTAATTCAAAATATTATAATTTAATATATAAAAAATATTATTAACCATAATTAATTCACAATTAAATTTTTTTATTCAGTAAAAATACTATGAATTAGAATTTATCAAGTAAAAAATGATGAGAAAAATTTGTTATCATGAGACATAAATAGACCCACACACATTATTATTTTTCCAATGTAATTTTCATATTTCATAGAACCACAAATAATATATTAGTATAAAAAATATCCACCAAAATAATATATATAATATCTAACATAATTTATAAAAAGTTAAATTAATTATCCAATAATAATAACCATTCACAGTACAACACATTATTTTTTTAATACCTTAATCTTTATATAAAATACATTTAATGATGATAATTTAAAAATAAAAATAATTTATTTATTTTTATAAAAAATCAATAAATAAATATTTATAGAATATATTGAAAAAAGATAATAATATCAATTACTAAAATATATGAAAAACGAATAAATTTTGAATAAATAACTTTCAATCACATATACTATTTAATTATATCAAATTAAATTTAATATTTTCGAATGGAGATTCATTAAATAAATACTATAAATCAAAATTATTATCCAAGGATATCAGAGTAATAAAAATATTTCCTACTCTTGGAAGCTTTCAACCACATAATGATAAATAAAATTATATCAAATTGTTACAATCTTAATTTATAAATTCAAAAAAATTAATGGTTCCGAAATATCATTAAAAATTTTAAATCAATAAAATAAGAAAATAATTTATATTATTTAATAATTCATTAAAAACTATAAATTAATTAATAATTATCTGATGAAAAGTATAGTCAAGTCAACAAATTGAGCAAGTGATCTTCAAGAAAAAACACACTCATATGGATGTATTAAATAAATTCCAATAACATGTTCTGAATACCCATACTCAAGGATTGATGTGGGGATTTAGTGATTCATGGATGATCAATGCAATCATATATGAAATGTTAATATTATGTATATTATTGATGAAAAACCATAATTAAATAAATTTTACTAAATCTCGAAACAATTATAAATATTTATAATGATGTAATTGTCAAAATATTCCTCATATATCACCTAAAAATAAAACCAAATTGTTCATAATAATTGACCATGAGAAATTTCATTTGTTTTTTCATGAAATTAAATATTAAAATATAATGTTATGAAACATGTATTAGAAACCCACTTTTGACATTTCCAATATGATTAATTGAGTTATTCTTAAGTCATTGTTTCTAAAAGAACATCTTCTAGAACAAAAGAATTGGTGAGCCACATTACACATTATGTTACCATATGTTTACTTTTTAGTTTTTTACCTACTATTATATAGATTTTAACTTCTGATTCAATAGTTTTGATGAATTATTTCTAAACCACATATGTAATGAACCTATTTTAAGTAAAATTTAAAATCAATGGAGAGTATTAGCTTCCATGATTGTTAAACATCTCAAACAACTAACATATTAACATCAGATTGTATTTAATACCAATTTTATAAGCAGAGACCAATTACTCAGGGAATTTAAGTGTGGATGAAGTAAATAATACCATAAAAAGATGTGAAAATTTAAGCACACATAAGAGTTTTATTTCCTCAGTACATCAAGAGATTCCATTTTTATTTTTTTACAATTTGTTATTATAGATCCTATGTTTTTGTTTTTTCATTATAAAATATATGGGATTTTTATTAATAATTGTCATTTGATTCATCATTATCAATATTATTTTAATTATAAGAATATGTTCTTCTCAATAAATACTTTGGGAACCTCTATACAAAGATCCTTCCATTGATACTTTTAGTCAAAGAGGTGCTGAGGGATAAATAATTATACTACTGAAATATTTTGAATATGTCTTGAGAGAAGAATTGTATTTTATAATCATCCAAATAAATGAAGTTAAAAGATATCATTACTTTTATATCATTGATATGGGTAATGATCCTTCTATATAATTTTATTAAAAGATAGTAGTTTCATTCACTTGATTTTTTTTCTTTTATAATTTTATTTAATGTAATTTATGTTTTATCATATGGAACACTATTCTATTATTTCATGTTTATTTCACTTACTATAATTAATATTCACAACCATATATGTTCATAAATATTTAACCTTTTATTTATGAACCATATATATATTTTTTTACCCTAATCAGTTCAGGATTTAATATTTCTAGTCTATTAACATTATCCAGTTGGAGAAAAATGAATGATATCATTCAGATTCAATTCATCCATTGACATAGAGTTTCTATATTAAGTATATCATTGTAAATAAAATTGGGTCTATATATATTGTCTAATAAATTTGGTATCAATTCTTTTATTTTTATTTATTTCCAGAAACTAATGTGTAGTAGAGAAAATATTTTCTATACTGTCGTTTTATTGGTCGTAACCTTGTGGAATTTGAATACTCATTGACCACAAATTTTTAATAATATTGATTTTTTGTATTAGATAGAATAGATAATGATTTTTTTATAAAAAAATTGGTAGATGATTAAAAGATCAAGTTTAGATATTTCATTGTTTCATTGAATAAATCCTCTTATCTTACTGGTGAGGATATGCTGGAGTATTAGGCGAAATATAACATTTGTAACACTTTGAGTCATTCAATAAATCAAAATATATGTAGTCATATATTTTCATGTGATGTAGTATTAAATATTTATATAATTATAGAAATTACTCATTTCAGAAAATATAATTTTTTGGTGGATGGAAGACCAATGTTTCTTGTATATTTTTAGGATTTTAAGTTTCACCATAGTGAACCGATATCTCAATTTCATTTGTGTTGTATGACAAAGGTGAATGAATTTCAATATCAGTATGAACTAATTATATTTTTAATCAAATTTTATAGTCATTTATATGATTTAATTAACTATATACATTGATAATTAATATGAAATATGCATATGAAACACATAAATAATCAACAACCATAAAATTCTTCAAGCATTAAATAATAATAAAACCATTCAAGTATATATTTATAATAATAAGTGGTTATTATTTTACATTATACAAACTCTATACCACCATTGATTGAATATTTTTTACTTAGAAAATTGGAAATTTTAACATCCACAACCATGATGAATATTTTTAAATGATAGTGTGAAAATTTTATTGAGATAAAAAATGCTGAATCACTCAATATGGGTAGATATTTGATAAATATTGACCGTCCTGGTGTGAATTGAGTTTCTAAAACTACAATAAAGGATAGGTGGAATCATCATTAATCATCCCCATTCCGTAAATATTAATTTTGAAATTAAAGAAATACTATATTCATCATCATCATAATTTTTATATGAATTTGAAAAACATTTCACATCATAAAAAGAATATAAGTTTTTTTATTTTTTATTTTTTTGAAAGGAACATAATTTTTTTATTAAAAACTATAATTATTTTTAGTTTTAATAAAATAATTAAATTAGTCAAATATTTAAATTTAAATTTAAATTTATAAATTTTAATATATCAAATAAATCAATGATTTTTTTGATACTAAAATCATATAATATTCAAGTATTAATTCCCTTTCTATATATAATAAATAAATATATATTTTTCTATATTATTTGAAAAGACTTTATTTCTTATTATGTGATTAAAAATGAACATAAATATTCAATAATATGACCACATATAATTTCATTTAAAAAAATGAAATCCATTTCAATTAAAATGGATATTTTTAGTCTATTTGAGAAATAAGATTGATTTTCAACTATTCATAATGATATTATGAAACATGATGTGAAATTTGGATAACCTATTCTATAATATAGAATATATATCTAATATAAATTTGGGGTTCATTGGTGAGAGAAAAATAGTTTTAATAATTATATATGACCCTTCTTAATATGCATCGTTGTTCATCTATAACAAAATACAATTGTAAAGATCAACCATGTGTTAAGTGATATTGTGCCTATATTTAATAATTCCTACCATATATAGAAATTAGTATGAAAAAATTTAGATTCAATAAATCATAGGTGTAGATTAAATTTAATGTTTTCCTTTTCCAACAAACAAAAACCTTAAAAATGTGTTTAGATTGTCAAACAAACATGTTTGTTCAATCCGAGAGTATATCCTAAGGGGTGATTCAATAAATATATAATATTATGACACATTGTTTTACCCATTTAACATTACCATTATAGTATTTTTTAGTAAATAAATCATGAATAATTCTAAATATAAATTTTACATGGTAGAAATTCAAGAACATGAGATTAGTGAATTTTATTTTTTCAAAACTATTGTTTATTCTACACTAATAGAGAATGAGTTTCTCTAATTTCATCATACACAAATAACTATTAACAAATTATAATATTTTCTTTATGGGATTCAAATTATATCTTTGTTTAATACACCAATTTTTTTCCAAATATTCATAAAATAAAACATATAGTTTTATTATAAATTACATAATAAAATAATAAGGATAACACGACCATCATAAAATAAAATTAGTGATTTTCATCTTTATCTCATGTTTAGCTAATAATATTAATCCCCATGAATCTTCACCATTCTCCACTTTATCCCAATAATACTTCTCACCACACACTTTATTTTATTATTTAAAAAAGAATATATATTATTTTTATAAATTTTATCTTCCCATGAATTATTAAATAATATAGATATTGTGATATATCTTCATATATATGCATCAAATAAAAATAAATTTGCATCCTTTCTTACCTTATTTTTCAATGTTCAAAACCCAATTAATATCAAGGATAATATTAGTATGTGAAAAATAATTAGTTAATTCTAGTTTTTATTTAAATTAAAAGGTAGAAATATAAAAATATAAAAATATAAATAATGAAAAATATGCATTGAATACTAAAGGTTTAATATTTATATAAATATCACAATTACCGTTATGAAAAATTACAATTATTTCCTTTTCTTTATTTTTGTCTGCATGATACAACTTTGCTAAAAATAAAATGGTTTTTTTAAATATTAATTAATTATAAAAACAACTAGCCTAAAAAAACTCATTCATAATATGAGGGGTTTCTCATTCACTTCATTCAATAGGAAATACAACCACCATATAGTATTCATTTAATGGGAATATCATATAATAAAATTTTCATCTTATTCATTGATGTGAATATCCACCATGACATTATTTTCATAATTGAAACATTTAATATTTATAGATTACTCATGGATTAATATAAAATTACCTGTTAAATGATTTTGTAAACACTAAATTCGCAATTTCACAAAAAGACTCAATAATTTAAATTTATAAAATTTCTTATCATCATTAAACCTTAATAGAAAATATAATATATTTTATCATGACTAAAAAAATAACCTCAGTAAATAAAATTTTTTTTGTTTCCCAATATTCCAAACATCCATAAGTTTTTGTTATTTGATAAAAAAATACTAAAAATAAAATGATATATATATATATAATGTCATGATGTGGTTATCTCGGTCAGAAGAATAACTTTCTTAGACTATGTACTTTATAATTTTACTTATCTGTAAGAAATTATATTTTATTAAATATATTCTAACATGACATTTTTAGAAGACACCACACCAAATAAATAATGCCCTTAAAAAACTATGTATTTTTTATTTATTTGAAACAAAAATTTAAAATTAATTTATAAATAATTATTAAACAGTAATAAAAAACATCATATATAATAAAAAATGATAAAATCACATTTTTTGAAAATATTTCTGCTTGATATAAACTAATTATTGAATAAATGTAGCTAAAAATATCATATAAATTTGAGATTACATCAACTTAGAAATTAATAAATATACATATATGTTTATTTTACTATATATCTCTTTGAATTAGCTAAATTAATGCACATTTCAGTATCCCATCAATTATATTATCATTATATAGTACATTTACTCTCCCTCTTAATAATAAAAAAATGTTTATATCCACTATGTTCCACTTCATTAGTGGGAACAATGTCTAGGAACAAAGTATCAAAAATAGTTATATAATTTTGTGGTGTTTTATAAATTATATAAATTATTAAGTTAATTTTACACTCCATGTATCATATTATTTATTTTAAAGAATTATATTTGTAGTGATATGTTCTATACGTAATCCTATTAACCGAAAATAGGTAGGTATATAATATTTTGAAACTTTGAGACACCATTTCTATTATGAATAATATTTTTTTTAAAAAAATAATCCCATTAAAGCATAATTTGGGGGTTTCAATGATAAACAACTCCATAAATATAATGCAATATTTCAATGTAGCATAAATATACATGTAAAATTTATTCCAGTTATTGACTTTACTCATTCATCTATGTCTATTTTTATAGAACCCCAGAATTCATTTCTATAATGTTTAATGAAATAAAATTATTCATTATTATGAGGGGTATAATTTACTTAGTTAAATAGTAGTATTAACTTTTAATAGACATACTTTATTATCCCCCAATGTTGATCAATCTGTGTCGATGTGTATCACCATGTTATCTCATTCACGATAATAGAATAAAAATATATTCTATCATTCCATAAAATGTTGATTTATTTGTTATATAATGAATAATTTAATTCCATTTGATAACTACAGAACCTTTCAGTATAACATGTTCAATACAAAATACCTTATCAGACATTTGTTAAAAATAGTAATCATCTAATGAAATATTGACACATCATGGTCATCACCAAATTTATTTCATCATTCTCTATTTATTTGGTCCTCTATATAGTGGATTTTGGAACATGATTTTTAGATTTTATTTGGGAAATTTTTATAAGGAAATATGTATTATATGTTTCCATCAATAAACATGAAAATGGGCCTATAATTTACTGATAATATAATAATTTTTTATGAATTATAAACATTTCAAATTTATTTTCCATCATTTTACTAGCCTTTTTTAATTATATTTTTGAGATACACCAATAATGATGGAAACATAAACAATTAAAAAACCTATCTATATTTTCATTTTTTTATTACAATGACATTTTAATCAACTCCTCCACATTTAGATCACTAATTTTTCATGAATGACTATATTTTTCAAAACGATTCCCCATAATCATAGTTCAGAAACTAAAATTACTTATCCATAATATATACCTTATAATTTAAACATTAGAGATAAATAAAATTTTTTGTGATTTATATTACTTCCTATAATATCCCATTATGTAAATTGAGAAATCAAAAACTTTGAAATTTTTAATATTCCTTTACATTAATGTTTGTTTGAATATCTAAATTACATTCCACCTCAAAATATGGATTTAATTTTACTTCATTCAAAAATAATTTACTTTCTCTATTTTTATAAGCCTTATTATGTAAAAAATACATTTCTACATTCATTAAATGTATTTTTATAAACACCATTTTGACTTCATATTGAAATTTTCAATAATACTTTCAAAAAGTTCCCATGTTTATCACGTTTTATATTTTATCATAATTATTTTCTTATCATTTTGATAAGAATTTAAATGATTTTAAACTTCTTTATCATATTATAAATAATCATCACAATCATTGAAACATTATTTTAAATTCAAATGGAAAATAATATATATATATATATATAATCTCATTCCATGTATTCTCATTAATTACAAATTAATTCCTTATTTATCCTCAATATCTCATATTTCAATAAATTTATAAACCATATTTGAAATACATTTATGATCCACGATTCCTTAGAAATAATGAGAAAATTAAATTGGATTATTATATCATAAAAATATATTCATTCTTCATAATTTCAGGATATTGAAATTATTGTTGAATATAAACATGTTTTTAATGTCAGGATTTAAATTCTATAATAAGTCTTATGAAGTATTTTATTCAACTATCCTCAGAAATCATATTTTATATATATAGTTTTCATCATTACCTCATTATATAAATTTCCAAAAAAAATATTTTATTATAAATGTAATTTTCATTGTATTATTGACAGTTTGATATACCCTTTTAACAAACAAAATTTATTGAGGTCTTCACAAAAATAATGTCTTATACCCTATACAGTGTTTATGAATATAATATTCAATAATGTAATTTTTAAAAATTATTCTAATATTAGATAAAATGCATGGGTTTTTACCCATTCTTTTTTTATATACCATCTCACACCTATTTATGAAATTAAGAAACTAATTTTTTATGTATTGAGAAAAAAATTAAATTCCATAATAATCATAAATGAATAGCATACAGTACTTCTATCTATGAGAATCAGTTGACTGATTATTCTATATACATAAATTTTCTCTAACCCTAAAATGTATGTCTCCTTCCTTTATTTTAGGTTATTTGTAAACTTAATTCATTTATTTTTAAGCATGTGTTATAAAAATATCATTTTAATATTGGAAAATATTTATGTAAAGATATCATTATGAACTCTATTGAGTATTGGAAAATTTATCCAAGAAACTATTTCCAATACATTTATTCATCATTTACTAAGTGGAAACATGCGTCTTTCTTGAGTATTTTATAACACATGTCTTGGTTTATGTATTAGTGAAAGAAATTGTGTGAACAAATTTACCAAACTTCATTTTTATATTATTTTTGACAGACGATCCAATTATGTTGATGTCATAAAGTCTTGGGGAGGTCCATCTATCCTAGAGTGGTGTCTTCATACCTCCCTTTTCTATGAAGTGTATTTTTCATCAAAATGTTTCAACTGCTAAATTTAAATAGTGTAAATGAAGTTAATATTTTGGGGTTGAATCAATATTGATGAATGATGGAGGAAAGATTTATTTTTGTGCTATATGTTTTCACTTAATTTTTTCTTTTTCTGGGGGGATTTAATACTAATGTTTGACATGTTTCTAGAATTTTTAGTAGACATTCATTATGGAGGAACTATTTTACGTATCCTATTTATTAATAGAGGACATTTCCAATAATTTAGTATCAGTTTCCCCATTAGTGGAGGTGTTATTGGTTTCCTTGTCGTTGTTGTTGTATAATTAATAGAGTTTAGTTGTACATTGCTGATATCATTATTTCTAGAGTGAATAGTGATTCATATGTTAAAAGGAACATGTTTTAGTTGTTTTTTCCACTCGAGCGACATCCCTTAAGTGTGGCTACCTTGTTTTATCTTGGGTTTTTTATTTGTAAGGATCTGATCTATTACACAGGATGTTAGGATTCATTCAATGTGTTTTGGGTGGATAAGGATTTTATATGTAACATATAACTTTGAAATGTAATTATACATCCCAAAAAAACCATGATGTGGATTCCAAAAATTATAAAAATAAGAATTGTGAAAAATAGATAATTTCTCAATTTTGATATTAAAGAGATCATAAATTCATTGACATCCCATTATTTCCATAGTAACATACTTTCCATTCATTTTGGAATTATTATTTTTAATTTATATTACATCATTTGTCATATGATTCACTAAAATTGTGTAATTTATGTTTCAAACCATTACTAAAGAATACAATATCACGTGATATGTGTTTCCCCTTCATCTGATCCCTCATTAGTCTTTTAATTTCATATTCTTCACTGTTATTGAATCAAAAAACTCAATATTACTTGTGATTAAAATTAGTAAACATATTTTTAATTATTTTATTTTTTAACAAATATACACCATCAATAATACAAAATTAAAATCAATAAATTAATATTTTAACACTTTCATCACATTTTGAATTCCATGTTTTTCCCATTATGAATTTTTGATATTATTAAATAATAGTCCTAATTTTTTTAACCTTATCTCTCCCTTATTGGAAGACTTAAACATAAACTTAAATATAGTATTGAGAATAAATTTTTAAACTATTAAGCCAATATAAATGTTAAAGTATAGAAGGATTAGTAATAATTATTTTCATTAGACCACATCATGGACCCCTTGGTTGATAAATTATCGAACTTATAATCCATTCAATTACATAAAATATAATATTCATTAAAAAATTTATTGATTCAAATTTAATATAACTTTTCCTCTTTATTCCATTTATCAAGATAAATATTTGTACATCACAGTTAAATAGAAAAATTATTAATTTATTTTAGGATATTTTATGGGAAAAACAAATAATTTAAGGTGTACCTTTTTTGTAATCTTTTACCAAACAATATCAATTTAGGGTACAACTAACTCTTTTAGTTTTTGTCTTAATATAATTTTTTTGTATTATTATCTATCTTCATATGATTTATATCATATCAATAAATCAGAACCACATGACTATTGTTTGTTTCTTTAGGAATCCCTCAAATTTCCTTGAGGGTTTATAATTAATTTCTTTTGAATTATATTCCTCATTACAAAAAAATTACTGCTTTCAATTTTTTTCCATTCATGGACTAACATATCATCAAGATCCTAAATAATTTTTCTTAAATATTTCAAGTTTGAATTTAATTCATCAATTATTTTAGATTTTTCATCTATATTAATATTCAATATAAATGATTTATCTAGATAATGTTTTTTTAAATTGTATTACTTTTACTCATTCCTTACATCAATTAATTGTAGAGGTTTCTTATAATTGTGTTACAATATGGAATAATAATAATATATTACATTTCTTATTTTTTGAATAATGTGTTGTAAATTAACTTCTTACTCAATATTTATATAACTCAACCATTTTTTATATTTTATTATCCTCCATAACATATATTTTGAGATGAGATTAATTTAATAAATTCACTAATATCTCTTCAAATTTTTCACTATAGACTTAAACATCAATAACATTAAATAAAATGAATTACGCATAATATATTTTTAAATGGTCCACCTATGAGATTTAAATTTTTTAATTCTATATCTCTGGATTTATTATATGGGAGTCCATGTTATTCTCGATTTCAATATCTTCATTATTATTTGTTGGTCAATTTTTAATATGATTTATCATTATTAAGTTTAAATTAAATCGTTGTGGAATATTTACCTTTATGTTAATTTAACATGCTTCTTATTTGGGATGATAACGATAATTATCTAATATTTTTTATAATATGAGTTCTTTATGTGTAATTTTAACTATAGAATTACTATAATAGAAAATTTTTATATTCTTGGGTCAATCATGTTATATGAACCACACAATATGTAATGGAATATATATATATATATATATATATATATGGGATAAACTAAGGGGTTAACTTGGAAGGACTTATAGAATCATTTATTTAAATAGTTTCACCCCAATAACATGATGACATATAGATAATAAGAATTTATGTTTCTCTACCATGGAATATGTTAGTCAGTTATTATGAAATTTATTATATATATTATCAAAAAATTTAGATGAAATTTTTAGGGTTTGAGATACATATTATCAAACTATCAAGGTGGTATTGATCAACCATATATGAATATAAATGATTTTTTTCTACAAAATTTAAATTTATTAGAGGGATAATATCCACCATATTACAAATGAAAACCCATTGGATGGTATAATACAAGGGTAGTAAACTTCTATTAATTTTTTTGAGTGTGAATCTCAGTGTAATTGGAACTATATGGTATATGGATGTCACCAGGGAAGAATTTGATAAGGAATATAGATTTCTTGATCACCACATCCCCATTGAAAAAGGAGCACCCTTTTTTATTTTCATTAATGATTAAACATCCATACAAACATTAATATATATATTTCACCAATGAAATATTATTTTTGTAAATAGAAAATATAGAGATAGTTGTTGTATAGATGTACACCTCATGAAATTGGGGGGGGGGGTGAGGTTCTATATGAACTCAAGTGTCAAGGTCATGGTATTTAGTGTCACTATATTGTTGTTGTTATGAGTTTATAGTATTATTTGGTTAAAATGATACATAAAGAAAACCATTAGATTATTGTAAAGTATTATAGGGTAGTCTTATGCTATGAGTTGAGGAATAAAAACATATATTGGGAAAAAATGTAGAGATTATCATAAATATACAATAGAATATTGTGAAAACATATAAGATATGATTAATTATAAAATAAACATATATTTTTTTCATTGGTGATATTAGGATATATAATGTTTTTTAGGATATTTCATAGAGGATTTTTGTTATGGTCTTCTATTAGAAATTATTTTATTCTATTTTTAATAGATTTTATTTGATTCAAGATATTTATTAAATAATTAATTTTTAATTAAAAAAATATTTATTTCGGAGATGGGTGTCATTAAAAAATTTCGAGGTTGATTTTGACTCATTTTTAAGGGAATGTTGATTACAGGTGTGCCATACAAGACATGACCATTAATTGCTTGGTATAATCTAGTCCGAGTTCAGTTGTTTCATTTCATTAGATGATGTGGAAATAGTATGTATGATTTTCCTTCTTATTATTGATCCTTATTAGAAAATACATATTGAGTAATTGCCATGATTAATTATTTATTGGTAATTCAAAATTAAGATTCATCAATTTTTAGGAAATATTTCTATATTAATACCAATATATAGGACGTCTAAAAATGATATGAAAGATATGGTTCTCACATTGGTGTACTAAGATAGATGTGGGTTTGTTCACCTGATAAATTATTTTCATTAGAATGAAATTCTATTAACTAAAAATTCTTATGATATACTACATTAATGAATGGATTATTGGATATGAAAATCAGTTGAGAGTCTCATACGATCATGAATGAATTATTTATAGGTATGGGGTGGAATTAGTTGATTTCAAATTATTTGTTCAAAAAACTATTCTAATTTAATATTAAATTCACCTTTGGTTTCAAAAATCACTTTCATGATATGAAACAAATATATATCATTTAGTGTAATAATAAATACACATAAAGATATTAAAATTATTGTTCACACATGTTTTTTATATTTTTTGACCCAGTGTGGGAATCCAAATCATTACTATGTTCATCTCTTATTGTGATATATATTCTCTACTAATAATATTATTTTGAATTATAGTTGGTTAGTCCAGTATATCCTAAAACCAATAAAGTTACATTTCACATGTTATTGATCACTATGTTAAGAAACTAAAACTTCAATACTAAATTAAACATGTGAAGGCCTCATTATAATACATAACACGTTTTTGAGGAAGTCCATACACCAACTATTTTAATTATAAATTCAATATCATCATTGATTTAGATCAATAGGATATTTATGGTTATCTTGGTATCCTCAAAAGAAATTGACTGTCTCATGTATATAATTCTAACATACTCGATGTTTTTAGGAGATGGTAGTGTATCAATTATTTGGTTCTTTCAACAGAATTCAATTTATATAGAATCTATTTTATATAATCTCTCTACAAAAATATAAAAGGACTAAACTTCAATTATATGTTTATAATTAAAATTTTCTAATTTTCATTTAATCGTTTCATCGAGAAAAAATCCATGAAAACACTACTATGAAAATAACCAGATATTATATAGTCTAAATATCCTGGTTGGCTATACAGAATTTGTGAAGATCCACTTTTCTCTTCTCCTCCTTTTATATCTATAATTTATCATCATCTTCATTTACTTCCAACTAGATTATATTTTCTACAGGACTATTATCTATGTTTCTACACACAATAACATGATGCATATCAGATTTCTAATTATTATTTAAGAGGCCTTATTTTTTTTAATGGTTATTTCCATTATTTTTCTTCTATCAAGAATTCTCTTATATTTTCCATAATGTCTTTGTGACACCACATATATCCAAAAAAATAATTTTAACTTCTCAATATTTGTTTTACTTACGGAAAATCACCCATTTCATTGGGATATTTATTAATTAACAAAATAAGTATTAGTTTTAATAAATTAATACATGAGAACAAAAAATATCCACAATTTTTTTCTATATCATCCATTTCAATTATATAAAAGTAATTATTACATTTATTTATTTTTCTCAATACACTGAGTATTTGGAAAATAATGTTATTTATTTTTCTCTTTTCTAAGGAAAAATAAAGCATCCACTTGAAATAAATGGATTTATTTATTCTTATAAAATTTCAGCCACAAATTAAAATGCTTAAATATTTCTTCAAGGGATGTATAAAATATAGTATTAGGTGAGACTTTTAATCTCTCATTCAGATTGAGTACATTTTTAAGAATCCTCTACAGATTTGAAAATCTATAGACAAAACAAGTGGATCATCTTTAATTCCTTATATTTTTATTTGGAACCACACATCAATGACTCATATTTAAATATCTTTGACATAAAACAACAACTATAAAAATAATTTATTCATTTAAAAATTTATAAAATAAGATATGTTCAACATTCTAGGACAATGTAATTTCTCAACATCCAATCAATTTCAAAAAAATAATCGTTGATTATCTATGATGGTAATCTTGGAAAAAATTCATCTTGAATAAAAAAATACACATCTAATGTATTAATTATGTAGCAAGTGAAAAATACTTTCAAAATTCCAAAAAGTCAATATATTAATTTCTAATTTATGAAGAATCATAATTCTCTATTTCAATAGGAATAATACTAGTATATTTCAGAAGCTCCCGGATTATTTCACTAGATATGTAAACATGAAATTTTTTTGTCTTATAAACATTAAAGAACACGTCTTGCATCATACTCTTAAATTTTATCATCAGATTCTAAAATTCAAGAAATATATCTTTTTCATTTTGTCGAATAATGAAAGACATAAATTTCCAAGATCATTGTGAAGATTTTAATATGAAATTATAGTTGAAGTATTCAACCTTATATATAATTAAATAATTTTAACCTATATTATCATCCTAACACGAATTGGGATTTCTGTATACATGGATGGAAATTATACATACACATCTATGAATTAACAATACATAGTCTAAAATTGATATGTTTGTAGGGATAAATGAAATTTACAAAGACAATGCCTTTCCAAATTTTCATAAATTAGTAAATAATGACTACTTAATATATTAATAGTCTATTTAAGAATTTCTAGATATCCCAAATACTTGAAATAGAAAAATTCTTTTGCAGCTCAAATTGACTAATACAGATTTCAAAAAAATTCAAATTGTACGATTCGAATTCCAAAATACATATTTTCTCATATCTATTCGAAGACACTTCAAAATAATATTATAACTTATTTAATCACTTAAATTCATTATTAAAAAGAATAAAATAACTCTTTTGTATAATAATATAATTCCTAAACTATTTATCTTCCTTCATAGTTCCTTTATAGTATAGAAATACTTAAGATAGTGTACATCTATAAGCTTATTGATATTCTAATGTCTTCATTATTTCAAGAACATCCAAGTTTTTCCGTAATAAATCTCATCACATATCTTAATAAACCTACTGATCATTAACACATGGAGGATTCTTCCCTAATCACTGTACATTACTGTACATATTTTAAACATATATTATACGTGTAATGATAGATTTACAAGATGCCCAAAACCAATTTTATATTTGATAGCTATTTCTATCTCATAAAATCTGTTGTAACAGTTCAATATAATCAAATTAGCATTAAAAGTTTTCATTTTCATAAAAAAATATATTCAATCATCTGTTATTATGGAATACTCGTATAGAAACCCACTATTCCAAATTCATTTAACACAATTCATAGGCAACATATTTAATTTCCTATAAATAAAGAGATTAACTACCCTTTTCTTATTACATGGTAGCCAAAAATATTAGTAATTATCGCACACTAACATTGGATTATATTAACAAAAATAAAAATCATACACTCCAAATCCAGGAGGACATAAATCTCACATATAAACTTGTTTTCAATAAAATTTTACTTATAAGGTCAATAAAACGTATTTCTCACCTAAATTGATAATAATTTTATAATAAGGAATATTTTTTTACCATTTATTAGAATTTAATGGGACACTTTAATGATTGTTTTTCCTTTTATTGATATAAAAACTTAAATGGGATGTCATTTCATCATTTGTTTCAACAAATAAATAATATCTACTTATTATTCAACCAATTTACACTTTCTATATCATATAATGAGATATGATTGATAAGAGATTTTGTAAATATATCATCAACCAAACATCTTTAAATCTACATTGGCTAACCTAGTATAGAAAATTAGAATGAATAATTTAAAAAAATATATCTATTATCTCATATTAATGTGGTACTAAAAAAATTTTACACTCAAGGGGTTGATCTAAAAAAATTTCATGGATTTTTATAAACCTTCACTTTATTCAAAAAACACATTATAAAATATATCATTTAATTTCATTTTTATTATAACAACATGTTTCTTTCTAAGGAATTCCTTGTCATTTGTTTTGGAGTACTTTATTTTTTTGGGGATTTTGTGTATAGGAATGGGAAAAGCACTACCTTTTATGAATTTATACATCATGTAATGTGATTAAATATCATGTAATTATCTCAAGGAACATGTCATGAATTTGGGACTACAGTGATGTTTCCCTTGGTGTATTTGTTTTTCTGATGAGTAATTTGATTATTTTATTTTTTAGTTTTTGATATACCACTTTGGTTTGGATACATTCTCAATTTTAGAGACTTGATCACACAGACTTGTGTCCTTGTCTACCTCTATTTTGTGGGAAATTTGTTCTCTATTTATTCTTGAATGATATAGTGTTTTATTTAGCTACTAGTGGGGATTAGAAATACCCATTTAATAATGTTAGTGTTGTATTGGGTATCGGTGTAAAAGGGTATCTGGGTTGGTCGATGAAATCCCACCAAGTAGGTGGCATAATCACCCCCCTTGTAAAACAAATTCACAATTTAATTAAATGAATTTGTACACCTATATTCATTTCTCAATCAGAAATTTAATCAAACCTATCAATAATTCCATATTCAAGTTAAATGGAACATTTTGTGTAGATTAGTCATCTATGAACTCCTTCAAGAGATTATTTTTAATGATTCTAAATGAATGATTCTTTTGAAGCATGTTTTAATATATTTGAAATTACTAACACCCATTGAGAGATGACTATTAGTAGAGATTCCATGATGGATATTTTTCAGTCTTTTTAAAAATTATAAATTCCACAATTTCTTTAATTGTGTTGCTTCACCATTAATTGCCTCTTAAAAATAGTAAATATGATGAAATATTGGAATAAGTTAGAATAAAATAAGTACTTAAATATAAGAAATATGTTTCATATATCTTTCATAAAATTTTTATCCCATTACTTTTAGTTTTTATGTGTCTATAGAACTCCATTCTTTCTTTCTTATGGATTCTCTACGTCTAATGATCTTTAGGTTGCATGGTTTTCTTACATTATCAATATTATTCTTAGATGTAATATCCTTGTATACAATATAAATGAGATAAAATTATTTCCTATTATCTTAATACATATTATTTTACTTTTATAATTATTTTTTCCATATTATATAAATCCCTTTTATCACATGCTCAACATTTTTTGAAGTGTCAGTTATTTTCCAGTTGCAACACTATTAAAACTCGATGCAGCTGGTGCTTTCAATTTTTTCCCTTTCCCAATCCATGTGGTATCATACTTTTTATATATTTTTTACATTGTTTAATTCCACTATTCACCATTCACATTCACTTAATTTATTTCATCATGATACCATATTTCAGGTATTTCCCTTCTTAATATAGGTTTTCTACCATAATTGGGTATTTTATGAGACCTCTGATAGAGAGAATTTTACGGGGAATATTTATTAATGTTTGGAAAATTTTTCTTAATTAAATTGGGCCTTGGAATATTTTTTAAATTATTTTTATGTAATTCTTGATTTGGATGTCACTATATATGCATTGGAGATTTTTTCTTCAAACTAATATTTCTAAAGTATTTGGTAAAATTAAAAATTGTGGAACGTCTCCAGGGAATATTCTATTAGTTTAGTTCACATCATGAATGGATTACACACTAGGTGAAGTTCATATTCCATATAATGTTAAAATTCGTTGTTTTTAAATGGAAATGGGGTTTTCAGAATACTTGAGTGTGATGGATTAATTGAAATTTAGTGGGATTACAGGCCATGTATGTATAGAGAGTTTGGAATTTAGGGTGTTTCATAAATGATTTCTCATTCATTAATTCATAGTCTCTTTTACCTTCCCCCTAGATCTCTTCCAAAAAAGGTTTTGGGAAACATCACTCCTTTTGGATTGTTTCTTTCAGTATTTTATTTTTAGGTTTGGGGTTAAACTTCTCTCAAGGTGATTAATCCTCTTGTTTATTCTTTGTCTGTGAACATGGTCACACCATTGTGGTGGAGTATCAGATTTATTGATCAAATCATAATATTTATCTTGTTTTCTTATAGATATGTTCTGTTACCTTTCTCTTGGTGTAGTTATTTTGTTGGTTATGGAGTGGTGGGTGTGTTTTCTTTGAGGTATGTCATCATATAACATTCCTAGAATTTGTTTTGTTTGAAAATAAATTCCAAGATATGTGAGGATTGATTTTATGGACTCTGATTTTTTATTATGACCTTTCTTGTTAGAGGATCTCGTCGATGGGATGTGTGACATAATTTTTCAAGTATGTGGGCACATATCTATCCTCTGTTGTACCAATACATTGTTTTTTTATAATTTTATTTATAAAATTAATTAGAATGATTAAATAATTTATTTTTGTTGGTGGGTACTGGTTATTGGTAAAATATGGTTTCTCCATTGTTCTGTTAAAGGAAAAGATATTTATATAATAATTTCAAATTTGATTTCTATTTTTTAAGTAATGGTTTTGATGTAATGGATTGGAAAATAGAGAACATGGTAAGCCCTTGATTCTTTGGTGGATGGTGTGGGAATAGGTCTCGACCATTATACTATCAAGAGGTTCAGTCATGGGGAAATAATATACTCCATTTTAATGTTTTTATGTTGACTTGGTAGATTCTATTGGGTGGGTTCTATTTCTGGGGTGTTCCTATGGTTTCTCGATTTGATTCTTATATCCATGTTCATGACGTGCATGATTTTTTATGTTGGGGGTATGAGTGTCGTAGTCATCGTGACCATGTGAGATCCGTGGTGTGTTGATACCTATTAATTTATTTAGCTTCTTGGGCTATTTTGGTTTATACTATACTTGTTTAGTACCACAAATTTCATCTGATATGTGATGTATGATTTAATCACTTTGGTTTTATATGAATTTTTTGATATATTTATTTCAAATTCATAAAAAATGATTTTCCATTTTTTTAAATTTGGATAAAGGTAAAATTAAACGATTTTACATGTTTTTATATAAAAAATTTTAGTCTATTTATCATTCCTTATTTTGTATTATGTTCACAATGTTTATATTATTTTTTCAGACACTTCTTGTGGCGTACCTGAGTGGGATCCTATCGAGCTAGTTAACTCACACCCTAAGAACCCATTTTGTCGTGTGTTGACCCTGTTATTTTTTTTTGATTTTGGGAATTTCAATATGAAGTTGTGTATTAGTGAGGTGTCAGTAATATGGGCTTATGTAACCAGTGTTGAGATAGTGAGTGGTTTCTTTATTCTATATCATGGAGATGGTTTGAATAGATGTTTTATTTTTATTCTTCCATTGAAGTTTTAATTTTATATTGGAGATTAGTTTTCTACGATTGCTATTGTTTCTCCTCCATTTTATCTATAGTTTATTATATATATATTATTTTTTCCCACCCACTATTTCATTCAATATATTTATATATGTATTTTTTTCTTCTTTAGGATTGAAAAAAATTCCCTATATTTGCTGATTGTTGCTATGGTGCTAGTCCCCAGCCTGTGGGAATCGGTAATTCCCATTGGGTATGTGGATAATTAGTTCAAGTACTTGTATAATAGGATATATGATTGTGCTTCATCATAGTTTGGTATCATAGCTATTTTGGTTTTATCTCACGTGTCCAAATCTAGTGATGTTTTTTATATTGGATATAGGATTTTCAAGACTTGTGATGCAGGTTGAGGTGAGTGCCTGGATAGCTTTTGACATGTCAATAAGCATGTTTCCATGAGATATTGTGATGTTTGTCTCCTATCATGGGATATTAATATTAGTATTATTCATTACCTATAGTTTTTTGTTTTCATCAGAGATTATCTAATTTTCATATCATTTATTCTTTTTTGGTGTGAAATAATATGCCTTTGTGACATCTTTCACTGGTAACATTGGATGCTATAGAATATTCTCCATTTAAGGAATCCAACCCTTGATCAAAATTTTATGGAGGCTATTGTGAGATCAGACTGATATTTTGACCAAAATTTACATAATAATAAAAATCTATTTGTTGATGTACAACCGTGAGTATCTAGAGAATGGGGTCTTTCACGAGAGTTATTGTGTGAGAAGACATCACAATTCAAGGGTATGAATTAAACTCATGAGGTAGAGGTATATCTAGAAAATAGTTTTTATATTTCTAAAAACATGTATACACGTGAGAGTATCATGGAATATGAGTATTTTTTATTTATGAGGGTCCCAACAATCGGTTGTAGGATTCCATGTTATATGAGGACATGTACGTCAGCTCAGACTCGATGGTTTTAAAGACTCTATTCCACCATCAATTTTTTCTACAGTTGTTGGTGATAGGTAAGACTATATAATTCCACTGTTTGTAGAAATGATAGAAATCATTGTCATCATACACTAGTCGGTTTATGGAGCTGGTCCATTTTTTCTCTATAAATTGTGAATAATGACCTATTGAAAGAACATATGTACATTTATGATTTTAAACTAGAAACTAGATAACATGTTTTTATAGTTAAAAATTTCAAATTATTTAGAGACAATTTTTAGGGATATTATGGTGTAAATTGATAATGAATTCATGGTTGATTATTCTTAACATTATATTTCCCCAAGTGGTAGATTCAATGGAGCATGGGGAGTGAAGTTGAAATATCATTATGATCATTGGGGTGGGGGAGGGGGTCTTCGTTAGTAGGACACCTTGGCCCCCCAAGTTATATCTAGAAGCATGACTCTAAATTTCTATCATTGTGGTAAGGATGGGAACACCCTGAGTTCAAGTCACATGACTCTAAATATGTGAAACATTTATGGAATATATGGTTATATGCATTGTTTCTGTTAGGATATATCTACACATTATTATGAATTGGAATCATCATCTCTAAAGGATACTCAATAATTTTTATTTGATTCAAAAATTAATGTTCTTTAGCGAAAATCGTTATGATTGAATCACCGTCACATCATATATGTGTTTCTAACTAATGTAGATGCGAGTCTACGGACAATGTGAGGTACCATCTTCATTGAATCATCAATAGAGATTGTTTGATTTGATACTGGTACATCCCACTCATTTATATATTTTCATTTTTTGATATTGAAAATAATCAAATGGAGGTCTTTTCCATTATTTTGGAGTAAGATAAAAATCGTTGGAAGAGGAATGAGTAAGGGTTTCAACATCCTTCTTGTATGTTATCAATAGCTGCGGTGGAGTTAGTCATTGAAATTGTCATTCTAAATGTGTATTTTTTGACATCATCATTAGAATAAATTATATGATAACACATCAATAGGGGGATGATTTTTACCATCATCATGTTTGTTAAGTTATTAGACTAGTGATTGTGGCTGTTTTAGTGAGAGTGGGATCAGAGGTCTATTCATGAAAGAGCTTCCCACCCAGAGATAATGAATTAGTTCAAAGTTGTTATAGTTACACCTTTTGATTCTTCATTTTTTTTGATCATGTAAGTATATTTTTTGGATTTACAAAGGTTTTCAAATATGGTTTCTCTAGTAGTTATCTAGATATTTTCTTTGAGTTTACAATTTAACTATTTCTAGGTTCGTATCTAGTTTCAATAAATTCTTATCATATGTAACCTGTAGATATGAAAGTGATAAGTAAAAAATTGGACAAACATATGGTGCGTTCTTTTGTTATCCCTAATATTTTTCCTTGGACAACCCATGTGCTATTCACTGAGAAGTTCGATGGTTAACTCCGATTGCACATGGATTATCTGATGTTGAAACAGGTGTAACATCCCATCATAAGTGCCACAGAAATATTCCTTAACAACGTCCACCACGGGACCTTAGGTTCACTATAAGAACCCGGACCTTCTTTTCAGGTATGTTTTTTCTTTTTCTGGTGTTTTTGAGGAAAGAGGAGTTTCTGGAAAAAACATTTAACTGCACACCATGTACTTTATGTGTAAATGTCGTGTACACCTTCGTTGCACAAGGTTGTGTGTTGGCTGTGTCTGGGCCACACACACGGCCATGTGGGGGTGAGGTGGAGGCCACTTAAAGTGGAGTACAGAAAAGGTGAGTACACGTAGTGTACTAAATAATTACAAACCGTTTATTTTCTTTTTTTAATTAAACGGGCCGAGGTCGTGTCTAATCGACAGATCTATCTTATTCTCCAGCTTCTTTGACCGAGAGCATCCCGTACGGGCGCAGAACTTCTACGAGCCCTCAATCATCTGTCTGTTCTCTGAATCGACCGCCGTCGATTGCTTTGGAACCACAATGTTAAGCTCTTCCTTCTCCTAGATCTTTGTGTTCCAATTCCTCCTCTTTCTCATGTTACCGTGGGTTGAATGTTTTGTGCGTTTTCATAGATCTATGAAGTTATAAAGAGATTCATGCCTCATAGATCATGTATAATGATATCCTAGCATAAAGTTATGTGGTTTGTGCCTTTCTGTTCGAAGTCTTTGAGTTTTATGTGCAATTTCCACCAATAACCTAGAACGACGTATTGTGTGTTTAATGTTTTTCCCCTATTGTTTTACTGCCTTATTTTATGACTTTGTAGAGGTAATTTGGTTATGTATGAGGATTATTGCTATACTTGGATGTTTTGCCCATGCCTTCTCCTATTTTGGATCTTTTGGGCTTGTTGATCCTTTGGTCATTATACCTGTTTTCCAGGCCATGTGACCGTAGGATGGAGTGCTCTTTCCTGATATACTTATTATGTTGTAGACTAGTTAGCCAAGTAGCCCTCTAGGTTTACCTTGGACTTATATCATTATTATGCAATGACTTTAACGGGACCGTGAGAACCTGGTGATATAGACTATAAGGGGATAGACCGAGTGAGCTTCCTCAGAGAGTCTTGGACATTACAGACTATAGGGGATCGACCGGGTGAGCTTCCCAGAGAGTCTTGGATTTTTATAGACTACAGGGGGAGGGGTAGACCGAGTGAGCTTCCTCAGAGAGTCTTGATATTTATAAACTATAAAGGGATAGACCGAGTGAGCTACCTCAGAGAGTCTTTGTTTTTTTGAATTTCCTTAAACCACTCCAGGCTATAGGAGGAATTAACCGAGGGAGCTTCCTCAGGGAGTCTGTGATAGACCTGAGGCTATATGAGGAATTGATTGAGTGAGCTTCCTTAGAGAGTCTCTATTCCTTGGGGATATAAGGAGATTAGACCGCGTGATCTTCCTCAGAGAGTCCCTGACGACCTTAGACTATAAGGGGAATTGACTGAGTGTGCTTCCTCAAAGAGTCTTATAATTTTGTATGGCCAAACCAGAGGGGTTATATTAAGTGTACTACCCAGAGGGTTGTTGGTACATCTTGGATTGGACCTAAGGGGATGTATGTGAGTACTTCCTAGAAGGTTTCCTGTTTGTGGTTAGCTATTTTCTTCACTACTTCTTGTGATCTTTGGATTGTTTACTGTGTGTATCATCATGTTTATTATTACTATTTACTACTTACTGTGCTATTACCTGCCATATTCTCACTGACTGTTAGGCACAGATCTACGGGTGGTTTCCTACTGGGATTTAGTCTCACACCCTATTTGGGTCATGCTTTTGGGCCCAAACAGATTATATTTCTACAGGTTTAGACAAGGGAAAGCGCCCTACGACTTTGGGTACTTGATTGCATTTGAGCGTGAGAGAATGGGACCAAGCCGAGGCTTGTGATGCTAAGTAGTTTATCTGTTTACCGTTATTTTTTTACTTTAGTTTTCTATATTGTATTGGAAACATTGTGACCTATTTGGCTACTTTCTCAGACATATGTATCATGCATCATTCCATATATATACCTTTGCTCTAGTTGATTATTGTTTTAGTCTTCCGTTGTTTACTGTTGTTTGATATTTACTGCTTCTGCTATTGTATGAGTTTTTTACTTCCACTGTATACTCTACCAATGAGGGCATAGTTTCCCTTATATCACACCCTAGCCCTTGCTGCTAGTCGGAAGCCTCTGGCGTTTGGGGAAATGCACATGAGGCCATGTGACCAACCAGGTACAGGGCGCCTTTGGCCGACTTCTGGAACCAGGGTGTTAAAAAGTGGTATCAGAGGATCTCTTTTCTCTTGACTTACTGTTTAGATCCTATAGCCATGGATAGGCTGGAATAGGTAAATGGTAATAAGCTATGCCTGGGAGTAGCTAACCCGTGTACAGGGAAAATCCATACTAAATCGTTTATTGCAGTTTTAATAGTTTTCCCTTTATAGTTGATTTTATTTCACCATTGGGTGATTAACATTCCTTGTTCTATTATTGTTGTTGTTATTGTGGATCTATTTTTGTCGCAACCCGATGATATGAGGGTATTCCATCTCATGCATCACATAATCACTTGTTAGAAATCACAAGCCATGCATTCTTGCCATGCTATCTAGGATTCATTAGAAATTGCATGCTGTTATGATAGATGTTGTATAGATTATGCATGTTGTTGTGATAGATGCTTTGATAGAATCTCTTCTGTTTGATAGATAAGTTTTTGTATAGTACCTTACCAAAATAGACACCAAACAATGGTTGCTGAGGTGTTATCGGCCCTTATGGACCAAAAATTGGTGGATCATTGCCCGATTGCCTTGTTATAATGCCAATATTTGATTCACGGGGAGTATGGGCCCTCACAAATCAGAATTTGGAACCATAACCATTGTTTTCTGAGTTTTCTAGGCTTCGGAGCAGTTTCTAAGGTACTGCATAGAAAAATATAGAATACACGGCATGTAATTTATTAATACATGCCGTGTAGTTCATAAAACTGTGTCACTGACTGTGTGGGATGAAACATGGGGTTGTGGAAAATCTTCAAGAACACGCCGTGTACAGTACGCACACGCCATGTTGTTGTAACCGTGTTTCTACCAGTGTGGCTAACGACACAGTTGGATGAAACATTTACATTACACGCCGTGTCCTGTTATCACAGGCCATTCCATGCAACCTAAGTACCCGACCATGTCACGAACAAAACGGGTTGGGGAAAACCTTTAAGTACACGTCGTGTTCCCAGGGAACATGCAGTGTAGAGTGAACCGTGTAGCCGGCCGTGTAACTGACAACATGGGTCACTGAAACCTTTTCTAGTACACATCGTTCCCTTAGTGAACACACCGTGTAGTCTAGGATTAAGAGGACCATGTGGGCTAGTCATGTAAGGAGTCTCGGGTAGGGGAATAGAGTCCAAGTACACGCCATGTGTGGGGAAAACAAGCCGTGTGGTTGGGGCATTATATGACCAATTGTGGCAGGAGTACACGCCCATGTGAATAGCTTAAAATAACATGCCATGTAGTTTTTATACATGCCATGTAGTCATGTTTTTTAAAACATGAATGTTCCTTTATCTAGTTTTCTGTATTGTAATCTTTTGTTATCAGTCATTGATAATACTGATCTGAGGTGTGATTTTGACCTTTCAGAGCTATGCCACCGAGACGTCCTCCGGTTGTATGCCAGCTTCCATATGGTGATCAGACACCAGATATGGCAAATCAAGAACCTCTTGTAGATCCACCTGCTATTCCAGTCTTGGAACTAGCAGTTATACCAGTTGCAGGCACCGATGCACAGTTCAGGGAATGGTTTCTGAGGATGATGCAGACATTCTAGGGAGCGCTGCCTCCTACCTCGTCGATGGCAGAATTTACACGAGATTTCCAACAGTAGCATCCTCCCACATTCTCGGGGGAAGGAGGACCACAAGCTATAGAGTCATGGCTAGAGGCCTTGCAAACGATCTTTGATCACCTAGAGTTATCTCCAGAGAGGAGGGTGTATCTCGCTACCTATATTCTACAAGACTCGTCCAAGAGGAGGTTGGATGTGATCTCGCAGGTAGGGCGCCAACAGAATATGGCTTGGGAAGAGTTTCAACACATCCTCTATGACTACTTCTTCCCAGAGACATTGAGGGTCGATCGAGCCCAGGAGTTTATGAGTCTAGAGCATGATACTCTTTCTGTTATGGAGTACTCGTCTCGCTTTACTGAGCTTCAGCGTTTCACGCCGATTCTAGGAGGTGATATTTTTTTTCCTTTGAAGGAAGTTTGAGTATGGTGTGAGGCACAAAATCCAATCGCAGGTGACCATATTCAGGTTGACCTCGATATCCTCTATCGTCAACCAGGCACTAATCACTGAGCGCAATCTGAGGGATTCTGGAGCAGTAATCCAGGGTGGTTCAACAACCAGAGTTAGTGTTCCTCCTACTAATAGCAGGAAGTGCCGCAAGGAGTCTACTCAAGGAGATAAAAGTAGGCGGAATGTATCTTTGGGCAGCAAGGTAGTATGCTACCAATACAGGAGGAGCGGGCATACTAGGCCTATGTTCTAGAGAGACCCGATGGAGTGCCGATCTAGCGGCACGATGGGCCATCTTCAGCGTTTTTTCAGATCTTCTCACCTAAATCTAGTGGTAGGGGTTCTTCTATGACCCCACGTTCAGGGGATGCATCGCCAGTTTCTCACCAGTCAGGGAACTGGATTTCTTCCATCCATTCGGCCGAGGTGGATGTCATGATTGGGGTGGTCAGTCACCAGGTTACCAGCGACAGCGGAGTGGTCCAGCTCAGTGTGGTCATGCAGGGTCGCATGGCTGTGGTATAGGCCAGACATTTTCTGCGGAGCAGACCCTTCAAAATAAGGATCCCAGACCTTCTACAGTTTTAGGTACGATCTTCGTAACCTCAGTTTTATCTTCAGATCTTTTTGATACTGGTTCTACGCATAGATTTATATCTATTGCTGTTATGGAGAGGCTTGGGCTATGAATATTTTCCTTTGATGATACTTTTACTCTAGACACATCGTTGGGGACTAGAACGGTTAGCGTACGTCAGTGTAGAGAGTTCCTTCTCAAGGTTGCAGGATGTCACTTCTTATGGGACCATTATGTCCTTGAGATGACAAGCTATGATGTCATTCTCAGAATGGACTAGTTAGTTCCCTTCCAGGCAGTCGTCGATTTCTATCATCGTAGGGTGAGTTTTGTATCACAAGAGGGTTGATCCTTTCTTTATTGAGGCGAGTGGGATGTCCAGGCGAGTCGAGCATGACCCAAGCATAATGGGCTAGGATGATTTACAACCCAGATTGTTAGTCTTTATCTAGATGACAAGGGGACTTCACAGTTAGTCTTTCCTTTAGTGGTGGATCGTTTCAGAGATGTCATTCCAGAATACATTTCAGGTTTGCCTCCATAGCATGAGGTAGACTTCTCAATTGAGCTCATGCCAGGTGTGGCACATGTGTCCATTCCTCCTTATAGGATGCCTACACCTGAGTTGTAGGAACTCATGAAATAGTTGGAGGAGTTGCTGGAAAAGGGATTCATCTTAACCAATACTTCTCCTTGGGGTTCGTTTGTCCTATTTTCAATGAAGGAAGACAACACCCTCATGATTTGTGTGGATTATCGGAAGCTGAACCAGTTGACGGTCAAGAACTGATATCCATTGACAAGGATCGACAATCTCTTTGATTAGCTTCGAGGAGCCCGAGTGTTCTCGAAGATTGAATTGAGATCTGGTTATCATTAGTAGCACGTTAGACCATCTGATATACCTATCATAGAATTCATAAGCACGTATGGTCTATACGAGTATACAGTCATGTCATTCAGTCTCACGAAGGTACATGCAGTTTTCATGGCACTGATGAACCGAGTGTTCCTTATATACTTGGATTCCTTCATGGTGGTTTTCATGGACATCATCTTGGTGTACTCTCACACTCGACACGACCATGCTACCCATCTTGAGATCTTCCTGAGTACATTAAGAGAGCATCAGTTATATGCTAAGATCTTGAAATGAAACTTTTGGATGGATCAGGTTAACTTATTAGGTCATGTTATCTCAGAGACATGAGTGTCAGCTGACCTAGAGAAAGTCATAGCAATAGTTTCCTGGGAGCATCCGAAGAACGCCTTGGAGGTGCAGAGTTTTCTGGGGATGGATGGATACCACAGATGCTTTATAATGGACTTTTCATGCATAGCAGCACCACTGATGTCCCTAACTAAGAAGGGTGGAATGTTCTTATGGTTAGATTTTTGTGAGTCATAATTTCAAGAGGTGAAAGGAAGGTTGAATTCAGCACCGATACTAGTCTTTCCAGAGCCGAGAAAATGCTATACAGTCTACTATGATGCTTCAGTTATCGGACTGGGAGCTGTGCTTATGCAGGGAGATGGAGTCATTACATACGGGTCTCGGTAGTTGAGGCCACATGATAGGAATTACCAGACACACGATCTGGAGTTGGCAGTTGTTGTTCATGCCTTATGCTGTTGAAAACATTATCTTCTAGGAGAGAACTTTTTGGTTCTCACTGACCAAAAAAGCCTCAAGTACATCTTCACTCAACGCGATCTGAATCTAAGACATCGCAGGTGGGTCGAGTATCTATAGTTCTTTGACATTGAGCTTGCCTATATGCCTGGCGGATGCGTTGAGCAGGAGAAATCAGATACAAGCAGTTCATGAGGCCATCAGTGAGTGGAATATTATGGCTCTATTCTCTAAGATAGATTTGGAGATGCACGACATACATGGGAAGACCTTCCTATCTTCTATAGCTGTTACCTCTACACTTTTTGATCGGGTACGTATGAGGCAGCTTTCAGACTCAGAAGGCCTAGTCCTGCGGGAGAGTGTCTCAAGAGAGGACCCTCCTCCTAGATGGATAGTAGGAGAGGATGAGATATTATGTTTCCAGGGACACGTATGGGTGCCAGATGGCATACACGAGGAGCTGATGCATGTTTTTTATTCTCTAGTTTGGGCAGTTCATCCTGGCGTCACTAATATGTATCGTGATCTATACTACAAGTATTGGTGGCCAGGTATGAAGAGAGATGTTTCTGGTCTTTTCATGAGGTGTTCCACTTATCAGTAAGTGAAGGTAGAGTATCAGCGACCAATAGGTATTTTGCAACAGTTACCCATTCCAGAGTGGAAGTGGATCGATGTCGCGATGGAATTCGTGACTGGGTTGCCGAGGTCACCTCATGAGAATGATGCTGTTTGGGTTTTCATCAATAGGATTATGAAGGTTGCTCACTTTTTTCGATCAAGGATACCTTTAGTGTTGATGAGTTGGTATGGTTTTACATCCGAGATATTGTACGTTTACATGGGGTTCTGTACTCCATTGTTTTAGACAGGGGTTCTCGTTTTACTTCTCAGGTCTAGAAGGGGATTCAGAAGGCTTTGGGTACACATGTACTTTTGAGTACAACATACCTTCCCCAGACAGATAACCAGTCTGAGCATACAATCTAGGTGCTTGATGATATGCTCCGAGATTTCATTCTAGACTTTAGAGTTTCTTGGTAGATGCTAATATCTCTTGTGGAGTTCACCTACAAAAGCAGTTTTCAGGCGACTATTTAGATGGAACCTTACTAGGCTTTATACGGTAAGCCATTCCGATCACCTTTATACTGGCTGGAGGCAGGAGAGTCAACTTTGCTGGGACCTCGTCTTGTTCAGGAGACCTCAGATAAGATATAATTGATTCGGAATAGGATGGATATGGCACAGTCTCGACAAAAGTCTTATGATGATTAGCGGAGACGACCTTTGCAGTTCGAGGTCGGAGATCAGGCTATCCTGTGAGTCACACTGAGGTTGGGAGACAAGAGGATTTAGAGATAGGGTAAGCATTCACCATGGTACATCGGGCCAGTTTAGGTATTGGTGATAGTTGGGTCAGTTTCTTATTAGTTGCAGTTACCCTGGAGGTATCAGGATATGCACGACATCTTCCACATTTCTCAGCTCCGACATTAATTTTCAGACCCGTTTCATGTCTTTCAACCTGAGAAGGTTGATCTCGAAGCAGATGCATCATTTGAAGATAATCCTATCTGGATTGTCGATCATAGTACGAAGGATCTCCATGTCTGATCTATTCCTCTTGTACGAGTACTATGGAAGCACAGGTGAGTACAAGGCGATACTTGGGAGAGGGAGGCCGATGTACGATCGCTGTGGCCGGAGCTATTCGGGGTTTCTTCTTCTGCGCCTCGCTAGGGAAATTCAGGGATGGATTTCTTTAAGGGGGGAAGTTTGTAAGAACCCAAACCTTATTTTCATATATGTTTTGGGTTTTTCTAGATTTTTTGACAAAAGTGGTGTTTCTGGAATTTTTTTTAAGTACACACAGTGTACTCCTTCGCCGCACGAGGCCATGTGCTAGCCGTGTCCCGGCCACACACACAACCATTTGGGGGTGATGTGGAGGACACTTAAAGCGGAGTAAGGAAAATGCGAGTACACGTCGTGTACTCAAGAAGTACACGCCGTGTATTTTCTTTTTTTCATTAAACGGGCCGGGGTCGCGTCTAATCGAAAGATATGTCTTATTCCCCAGATTCTTCGACTGAGAGCATCCCGTACGACATCATACTTTATCCCAGACCCCAAACCTCTTTCTATTCTCTAAATCGACTGCCGTCAATTGCGTTAGAACATTAGTGGTATGATCTTCCTTCTCATAGAGCTTTATGTTCCAATTCTTCAACTTTCTCAAGTTACCATGGGTGAACATTTTGTGATTTTTCGTAGATATATGATGTTCAAATGAGATTCAAGAATCGTGGTTCAACTATAACGATCTCCTAGCTTCAAGGTAGGTGGTTTGTGTCATTCCGTTCAAAGTCTTTGAGTTTTATGTACAATTTCCACCAATACCCTTGAACGGGGTATTTCCTGTTTACTGTTTTTCCCCTGTTGTTTTCCTAAAGTGATTGTACGCTTGTGTAGAGGTAATTTGGTTATGTATGAGGATAATTGCTATTCTTGGATGTCTTGCCCATGCCTTATTCTATTTACGAACTTTTGGGCTTGTTCAGCCTTTGGCTGTTATACCTGTTTTCCATGCCTTGTTACTGTTGGATGGAGTGATGTTTAAAGACATGCTTTTTATGCTGTAGACTAGTTATCCATGTAGCACTTTTGGTTTACCTTGGCATTATATCATTATTATGAACTGAATGGCACGAGACCGTGAGAATGTGGTGCTATAGACTATAAGGGGATTGACCGAGTGATCTTCCTCAGAGAGTCTTGGACATTATAGACTATAGGGGATCGACCGAGTGATATTCCTTGAGAGTGTTGGATTTTTATAGACTACAGGGGTGTAGACCGAGTGAGAATCCTCATAGAGTCTTGAGATTTATAGACTATAATGGGTTAGACCGAGTGATCTTTCTCAGAGAGTCTTTGTTTTGTTTGAATTTCCTTAAACCACTCCAGGATATAGGAGGAATTGACCGAGTGAGCTTCCACAAAGAGTCTGTGATAGACCTGAAGATATAGGAGGAATTGATTGAGTGAGATTCCGAAGAGAGTCACTATACATTCAGGCTATAATGGGATTAAACCGCATGATCTTCCTTAGAGAGTCCCAGACTACCTTATACTATAAGGGGAATTGACTGAGGGTTCTTCCTCGGAGAGTCTTATAATTTCATATGACCAAACCAAAGGGGTTATACTGAGTGTACTACCTAGAAGGTTGCTGGTACTTCTTGGATAGGACCAGAGGGGATGGATATGAGTACTTCACAGAGGGTTTCCTGTTTGTGGTTAGCTATTTGATTCACTGCTACTTGTGATCTGTGGATTGTTTACTATGTGTATCATCCTATTTACAGTTATTGTTTACTGCTTATTGTGTTTTTACCTTCCATATGCTCACTGACTGTTAGGCACAGATCTTCGGGTGGTTGCCTACTGTGATTTAGTCTCACACCATGTTTGGGTTATGCTTTTGTGACAAAAAAGATTATAGTGCTGCAGGTATAGACAAGGGAAAGTGGCCTTCGACTTCAAGTACTTGATTGCATTGGAGCGGGAGAGAATGGGACCAATCCGAGGCTTGCGATTCCAAGGAGTTTATCTGTTTACCTTTCTTTTGTACATTAGTTTGCACTATTGTATTGCCAGCATTGTGACATGTTTGGCTACATTCTCAGACATACGTATCAAGCATCATTACATATATATGTGTGTGCTCTAGTTGATAATTGTTTTAGTCTTTAGTTGTTTTCTATTGTTGGATATTTACTACTTTCGCTATTGTATGAGTTATCTAGTTTCGCTGTGTACTCTGCCAATGAGGGCATAGATTCCTCAATATCACACCCAGGCCCTCACTGCTAGTTGGTAGCCTCTGGCATTTAGGGAAATGCTCTTGAGGCCATGTGACCAACTGGGCACGGGGTGCCTTTGGTGGCTTCCAGAACTGGGGCATTACATGCACCTCCCTGAATTCTTGAGGCTACTAACTAACATAAAGAATATAATACCAATCACGGGGAGACTATAAAATTTTTATCATAGTAAATAATGAGTATAAAATTATAAAAAATAACTAAATGAGAATCCATAAATTGGTCAGGACCAATATCACATGATAACAAAAACTATAAATAGATAATTAATTGTACATAGTTTATATTCCGTGCTAAAGTACATGAAACATGTCTCAAAGAAAATCCAATATAGAGACACTGATGACTCCCCCAATGGGGTATCGAATCATGTCAGGCCCCATAATCCATTCTCTATTCTATATCAACCACATATCATAGAGTATTTTCACTTTTCATATCCCTGAAACATGAAATATATTTTTTGACTTATAAGGTAGGCTGAGAGGGTGTGAGTACAACTCAATAGGCCATCACCAACGGCATAAAAATCAAAATATATTCGATAAAAGTATATGAAGTTGTATTATCATGACCCATCCCCTGGGATCCACGTCGTGACTACCCAAATAATGCCTCATATAGGCTAGGGGATAGTGAATACTTATGAGTGTGCATATCACAGAAGTGGGATGCATTTTCCCATGTACCTCTACACACACCCGTCTCCAAAAAAAAGTTATGAAACCGAAAAAACTTTGCATACATGCATGTATACTACTAAGAAAACCCAAAATGTATAAATAGTAAAAACATAATGTAAAGGGGGATAATATACAAGCCCATAAAAATAAAGGTAAAATATATTGGAATCCATCTATCAAAAACCATACTTGAAGGGTAGGTATAGAAGATGTCGAAAGTCGCTGAAGTGCACCGTGTCTATCATGCCTACCTCTAGGTTCCACATGTGTCCAACCCAACAAGTCTCACATAAAATATGTCAGTAATATGCCCAAGAAATGAAATGTTCTAGTGAAGCATGTGTAGGGGTGAGTAAAACAATACGCGGTAGGCACCTCATACCATCATGTTATACCACAAAGCAATGCAAAAATCAGCCTACGAAGAGGTAGACAGACTGTTCCCTCTAAGAAGTACAATAATGAGAGTTACTACAGCCAGTTTTCACAATTAAATGTCATACATATATTTAGAATGTCCAAGAATATTCATTTACTAAGAGACACCCTCCATATCTTCATAGGATACACACTACACATTGGCGCAGGATACACAGTTCGTGTAGGTGCATGAGACACAATCGGTAAGAGACAAAATCCATGTAGGAGTAGGAGACAGAAATTATAGGATACACAATCTATGTGGAAACATGAGAAAAAATACATGTATTTCACATGATACACACTTTTTAGGATGCACACATTGTGTAGGTCATAGTAGACAAACTCTTTGTAGGTCGCACCCAGCCACTCGATTCCACTCTTAGCATTCTCATTCCGAAAGAACCTACTCCTAGATCCAGAAGGTCATATCCTACCACTAGAAAACTCATATATAGTATCTCAAAATAACCTCCTCTTCTTTGAGGTCCCAACTCCATAAACAACTCAACAAACAGACACATAGTTTGAGAGTTATGGTCATTTTAGTAAAAATGGGTTGGTTCGGCCCGAGTCTCACCCAACCAAACACGGTCGGGTCTGGTCCAGCCTGAACCATCCATGCCCAGTGGTCCATGTAGTCCAGCCTAGTGGATTGGTTTTTCTCTAGCCCATCCCACCTATCTGGTCTAGTTCACCTAGTCAAGCACGACACACGGGTCGTGCCCCTCCCACTTAGCCGGTGTGGTCGGGAAACCACGAGCCAACCACTCCTCCCGTACACAGTTTGTGGGAACGTATGCCAACCAGATTATGTGGAACTATACCTTATATCCAGTACACACTACTGTGGAATTCCTTGGCAGTGGATACTAGTCACTACTTGCGGCCATGCCTTCACGAGCCCCTACATCGCCAACAATTGACCCGGCAGCCGCCTCCGGCCAGGTGGTCGTGTCCCCTTGCACCAACATCTTCTCCTCCTCTATGGGATGAAACTGTCAGCATTATGGTCCATTTTTTGAATAGATAACTTCTTTTATGATCCTTGGGTCACCACCATCACTGTTGTGGGATCCAATTCATATTGTTGTGACTTCGGGGGTCTGACCATGTTCGGATCCTCCCAGTAAACACAGATGTGACCACGGTGGTCTGTCGACGAAGAAAAAAGAATGGGTATAGAAAAATAGGAATAATAACACCCTTATATTGATCATAAACCTTTTTCTTTTAAGACATCATTTATCCCATTAGAATAGGGGGACAAAAAAACAAGGATAAATCACTAACCTTTATTCCATTAAATCCTGCTAATTTACAGTCCCATAAGAATGGACAAACCATGGATCAACCTCTTCATGGGTTGGTTTGTGTTCGTCATCAAATTCAAGATTAGGGAAATAAATTCACGATGATATAAACCCACTACCTAGGATTGGATCAATTGCTAACAAAGATTGATCTTTCTTCCATCTTCATTGGGGAGATCCTTTAAAGTGGAGTTATTTGTCATTGGAGATCTATCATTTGTCATCCGCCACCGTCTTTTCTTCATAGAATTACAATAATTTCTCTAGTATTATGAATCTAAAACCATAACCCAGTAAAATTATTAAATGAATAAAACAGATTTTAGGGTTTCCACGTCGCTATGTTGTAGCAATTCTATACTATTTCATTCATGAAATAAAACACGCTACCCCGTCGTGGTGTGGCAGCATCGCTGCGTAGATGGGAAATGTAAAAAAATAAAATAATCTTTTTATGTTTATTTTATTCTCTTTTAAAACATCAAAAAAATTATCATTCATAGTCTACCTACATCGGTTGATGTTAGACCCTACCTATATAAAATTCCACATTAAGAAATCAACTAGGTTATCAGATTTCCAATCAGAGTCAAAATTCATGAGTAATTATGATTTTAAAATAAAAAAATTAATATAATTATATTATTTATGGTTATGACCTTTTTGTTTTTTCTCACTGAAGACCCACATGGAACATGGTTATGTCACACCTAGGTTAATCCCGTCATTCTAAACTCAATGGTTCCCTCATGTTTTTGATTTGTGAACTCTTTTAGATGTTATTTCGGATTTTTCAGGAAACAAACGTACACACAGTAGAGAACCAAATATTGATGTATATAGAAATTACATTACTTTTGCAGAATATCAAATACATTACAATAACAGACACCAAAGGACCGTAATAGTTTAGTGTCTTTGGAAACTCAGAATATAATCTTCTAATCTTGGTGAAAGATCTTCAACATCAACTATAAATATCTTCCTTTTTTTTCTTACCTAAAACCATTAATTATATCATGTGGAAAAGAAAACATACAAAAGGGTGAGCTCAAATGCTCAGTAAGGGTAAACAAAAGAAATATCAATCATATCATATTCATAAGAACATAGAATTTTGAAAATATTAACCTGCAAAAGAGATCATAATATCATGTCATGGGATAAATCATAGTAAAGAAAAGGAATCCCAAAAAATCATAACTCAAAACATAATACTTTTGGGCATACACACATAATCATAGAGAATCATTTAATATTAGTCAAGCCGTATTTCCATGACCATCATAGCAGACAAAGTCAATTACTGAACCGAGTTCACTCCTCATTCCAGTCCTGTATCACTGAACTGGATTAACTTTCCATTCCATCCATGTCTATCTAATGAGATATAAATCCTTAACTAATGCATTGTAGGGAGATATAGGTCCCACCCATCTCATAATGAATCCATTCCTATGTGTGCCACAAAATCATAAATCATACAACATAGCATAACCAATGTAATAAAAATAGGATTCTTAAACATCAGGCCATCATAACATAATCCATACAAGATAAAAGGGAATAATAAAATTAATTCTATCCTAAAATAATCAAATCATTGTAAAAATAAGGATATAAACAGAACCCTATATTTTTTTATATGGAAAATAATTTTGATAAAACACTTGAACTCCATTCTTGAGGAAAATATCGTTTTTATTTCGAATATTATTTCCTTTCAGAACATGTCATACAATTTTAATCTAAAAGAAGTAATTTATAAATGAACTTGGGAACTTGTAAAATAAGCTTTAGGGAAATAATTTTCTATGAAATCATAAAAAATCCACTCATTCCGTATAAGTTAAAAAAACATTCTTCAATTACTTTGGCCTGAAAAGTCAAAAAGTACCTCGTACTAAAAATGACAACAGATTCCTTTCATATCTTTTACTAAAAACTCACCAATGGGTAAAATTGGATTTAAAAAATTCATAAGGATAGAAATAATATTACATATTGAGGAAACATGGATGTGGATGATAAAATACACCCCAGTAAATACCAAAGTATAAATAATCTCGGATAAAAATGAGATTGTGAGATTTTCCCTTACCTTAGGTCAGATATGCTTTCTACGTGTCCAAAACTCCTGTATAATGATTTAAATAATATAATTTACGTATTCTAGAATCATAAACATTGTTATGATATCATATATGGTCATATTCTTAGTTTCTTAGTTGTAATATTTCATTGCTACTTGTTATTCGGGTGTTTATTGGTTTATGTTCTTATGCGTCTTTTTTCAAATAAATTCTTATTATTATTTTTAGATATAGATAACTAATTTACATAATGGTATTAGTGTAATATATATATCATATTCACTCATTAAATTCATTTATATATCATTATTAAATGAATATCATGTAGAACGACTCGCATCACATCGTGGAGACGGTAGGCCGTATGTACGCACGAGCGATGTTATCATTACCATGATCATGGAATTGTATTAAAGTGTATGTATAATATTTCATAATCAATATCAATTTACAATAATCATATATAGTTATTATTTAAACAATAATATCCATCCAGGTAAGGTGGTGGTGGAAAATAAATTACACCATGGCGTGGAGACGGTATTCCGTACGTAGGCACGCGTGGTGATTTCGTTTTCCGTAGGATGGATAGAAGGTGAAATAGGGTTGTTTCATATTTATAATAACATATAATTATATAAGTGATACTGATGTTATTACTTCATAATGAAACAACTAACTAAGAAGAAGTAGAAGAAGAAATAAATTTGAAAGAATCGGTAATGGATATTACCTCTTCTTTGAGACGCCTCTTTGAAACCTCATATTAGGGAACTAATATTGTTATTTGAAGAAGACCAGGACCTATAGGATGTTTCTAGGGAAGTGGAGAAGGGAAATTTTCAGGGGTTGGCTGAGAATTAAGTCACAAATGGTGTGAGGAGGAGAGGGAGGAGGTGCCCTTTTATAAGTGATGAGAGGGGCACCTTTGGAATTATAAGAAATATTAATTTATAATAGATTCCAACCCCACTTAAAAACCTCCCAAAATGACTCAAATACGAATATTAGATGAGATAGGGTTTTAATATCATGAGGAAATAATGTTTAGACATGTTGGAATTTATTTTAATCATTATCAACATGATTTATCCTAATATAATCTATTTAATTTTATTTGTGGTAATAATATTCTAAATATTAAATCATTATAAATATTTAATTATATGTTGTTAATTTTCCATAATTTTATAATTTATTACATTCTATACCATATAAATTTTAATTTACAATTTTTAAATATTTTTTTTATTTTTAAACAATTTTATAATATGTAATTTCTATAAATTAACAACAGTCTCAATTTTGATACTATTCATTTATTTGAGTTTAAATAAAATATATTCAGAAGATACGTTTGAACGAAAAATATTTAATAGATTAATAAAATGTCATTTTTATCTATAAAATTAGTGGAACACATTAAATAGTTCATATAATATTTATTTTATTACTTTTAAAATCATTTATTTAATATTTCAATCAGTAAAATAATTTCAACGTCACTATTGTGTCATAATTAATGATAATTATTTAATCTCTAAATATTATAAATAAATTCATATGATATATATATTTTTTAGCTTTCTAGGGACTATTTATATTCGAAGTTTTATGATGTTTATCAACAAATTAAAATTATTACACTTATAAGATTTAAGAGAGTGACATGTTGTCACTTTCTTTGGTTTTAATAATAATTATATTATTTCATTGTCAAAAGTCCATGAAATGAATCTATTCCGCCCCTTAGGTGATATGGGTCTACTTTTATTCATCCAATTGGATTTTGGAATGTTTTACGGTAATTTTATAATATTATATTTACCCTTAGTTACCCGATTTACCTTTAACTATGGTAAATAAAATTTACCGTAGTTACTTTTCATAATGCCTAAAAATTAGAAGTAGAATGTTAACATAATTTGAACCTAATTATTCCAAATATGGAATCCATTTTTCCAAATTCAAATCACAGATGTTGCAGAAATTAATTTAAATTTAATCCCGCTGTTAAGAAAACGAGTTTTAAAAGTTAAAACATTGCCAAGGATTGAAATGATTATACCTATGAATTCATTGTAAAATCAATGAAAATGACATACATTATATTAAATGGTAAAAATATTTTCTATTTATACATTAAAACCATTCAATATTATAATTTAACCATATAAATTATTACAATGAAAAATGTTGTTTTTAATTAAAATATACCATGTTTTTACTATTAATTAAAATATGAAAGTTATCAGAATAATTTGAAAATTTTATCCAAAGTAAATTTTTATATCCTGATCACAAAGAATAATTTTATTTTGTCAAATTTAACATATAAACATGTCAAAAACTAGATTTAAAGTAGGAGCGCCATCAAAAGGCGGCAAAACTGCATTTTTTTAAAAATACTTGTTTTACCCGAAAAAATTATTTTGTTCACATAACATATTTTAGAAAATGTGTAAGATGAATAATAATGTTATAAAATTCAAAATGTAGTTAATACTATTCATAATCGCTAGTCCATAATAATATTATAACAATATATCATTGTTTAGTGAAACTTGGTATTACGTACTACACACGTTATCGAGGAAGGTCGTGATTGCGTGTAATGCAGGCCAAGTCAGGGATGCGTGTAGAAAAAGACTCCTTTGATGTTTCGTATAACATAATCCAACCATATATCATTTATACATTGAATATATATATATATACACTCGATGTTGCGTATAATAACTAATATCAAACTAACTTGAAATTGTGTGTAACACAATCCAAGAATAGTGTTGCGTATATTGCAAGGTAATACAGTGTTGCGTATAACACAAGATAATATTGGTGTAGTGTATAAAAGAAGATATTAAATAAATTAAAAAGAATATATCTCCTAAAATCTCTAGGTGTTACATTATACCCCCCTTAAAATGAATTTCTCCCTTGAAATTCGTCGGGGTTATAAATGGTTTACTACATGTAAGTTTCTTTAATAGAAACCCACATCGTAAAAACGAATACCAAAAATTATCATAAAAAACTTTAGTATGAAACATAACGGTTATCCAAATCAACTTATCTCTGGGTTTCCACATAGGAGAACATAGTTTAAAATATGGATATGGAAGAGAAATCTAACCATCAAGTTTTGATGGAGAGTGGTAGAGAACATGGATATGAAAAAGACAAAAATCACAAAGCCAAAAATTTGTGATGATCTAAGGTACCATCTGATTCATCAGATATGAGGGCAGTAGGACAATATTTTTGGTTTTCAAGATCATTTCCCTATTGTTGAATAATTTTTTAATTAAAAGAAATACTTACTTGATTTTGGTACAATCTTACCATTGCTCATGCCTCGAACAATTTCCACTTTATCCCTTAAAGAAATGAAGTTGAATTTTTCATTCATGAAGCGTTAACAGATCATGTGATAGAATGGTGGTTCATTCTATATATCTCAAATAAAAGTTTAGAAAAAGTTTTTAATTATACATAAGTCTATCTATGGTGAGATAAATCATATATGGTTCCGAAAATGGATGTATACTTCGTATATCATACCACATAATAAATTGAAACTAATTTATTCTACCCAGGGACTTCCTGTAGGCCAGTGGTATGCGATAAAGTCCTGTCGCACTTCAGTTGTGGGTTCAATTCCTGCCACCTTGTTCGACGCGATGAGTTGTCTCCCGTCCTGCAGGTTTTCCTTTTTCTAAAACTACACTATTATAACATTACAGAAATAATATCAAAAAAAAGTTCTAGCATTAAACAATATTATCTGATGTCCTACATAATCCATTCCAATCATTGGACTTATCCAAAATACATCTGTCCAAACTCATAGTATAATGAAAAAGATTTTTGGAAATGTCATCTACCGATCATGTGAAAACCATCATTCATCATAAGATATATATTGTTGGTCACATTCCAAATATGTGAATACCTTAATCATGTATTCTCTTGAAAAATTAATACCCATTAAACCTTTGTGAAAACATTAATGCTGCTAAAAGTTTTCTCTTTCCACATACGAAAATCCCAAAATTTCTATATACTCAAACCATGATATCACTTTGTCCTTATATCATTCATGAGCTCATGAATACTATCATACATTTCATTTTATCTTTATTATGCATATTATATGCTTTCCAAAAATATTTCAATCACTTTTCAGGGTTACCGATGCCATATTCTTATGGAAAACCACAATGGACCAATACATAGATATTCCAATAACCATATAAGTACCTCAACAACATTATTATTGAATACCAAAACAAAACCAATTCAATCCATCCTCTTCAATGATTTTCTTGGAATAAGTCCTTCTTTGATTTAGAAGTAACTTCCTAGGTTAGGGCATTTAGTTAGGTAATTCCCATGTTCTCCGCAGATAAGACATTGGACTCCATAACAGTCTGTCACTCAATGACCCTTTTCTCCACATAGATAACATCTTCCCCTCCATTTTAGGTATTCCTCAAGGTTATTCTTCCCTTATTTAGAAATCTCAATATTCCTTTGTCTGTTCTCCTCACCATGCGAACATGCATAAAATTCCATCTTCCTCTTATTTGATGACTTAGGAAGACAACTAAAGTTCACCTTGTTAATCATATATCGAGATAACTGATTCAGCATAATCATGATATTTTTCTCTCACAGAGTTACATAATTTCGTTGATCATAGTCACTAATTTGTACATTCGAATCAATGTTAATTTAATTCCTTCTCGTTCCCTCCATTGACTAAGACCAGAAACCATTGTGTAAGAAAAAGTTAAAATAACGAGGAACCACATAATCATAAAAAGTCACTTATGGGATGACTAGCTTTCAAAAATTATTTAATCCATGACACCTTAGGTTCACCCTATGTTATTCATGATCGTTAACATAATTCTAGGACTCTAAACTATACGTATACATAACCTTAGGTACATCCCTAGACATACCTTAGAAATATCTCTAGGGATTTCACTATAGATTTCACATCCTAGTTTCCAAAGGTTAACTAAACCTTTCCTCTGATACCAACTATAGTGGTCTGGAATTACTTCCAGTGGACTATAATTGATACCTATCAGGGAAATCCATGGGAGGAAACACCCCCTGGGCGGGACACACCACCATCCCCAGTGGCTGCCATTTCCTCATGAAGCCCTTGGGCGGAGAGCCATGCTTCATCCAATGCTCACATGTGGGAGTTCCCAAGGATCAGATTAATTCCTACCTCCTTTGCCTCTGATAAAAACTATAGAGACCCAAAGATTTATGTACATAGACATTACATTACTTTTTCTGAATATCTAATACATAATAATAACAAACACCAAAGGACCGTAATAGTTTAGTGTCTTTGGAAACTTGGAATATAATCTTCTAATCTTGGTGAAATATCTTCAACATCTCCCATCAAGATCTTCCTTTTTTTCTTACCTAAAACCTTTAATTATATCATTTGGAAAAGAAAACATACAAAAGGGTGAGCTCAAATGCTCAGTAAGGGTAAACAAAAGAAATATCAATCAAATCATATTCATAAGAACATAACATTTTGAAAATCGTAACCTGCAAAAGAGATCATAATATCATGTCATGGGATAAATCATAGTAAAGACAAGTAATCCCAAATAATCATAACTCAAAACATGAAACATTGTGGCATACACACATAATCATATAAAATCATTTCATATTACACAAGGCTCATTGCGAAGACCATCATAGCGGACAAAGTCCATTACTGAACCGAGTTCACTCCTCATTCCAGTCCTGTATCATTGAACTTGATTAACTTGTCGTTCCATCCATGTCTATCTCATGCGATATAAATCTTTACCCAATGCATTGGAGTGAGATATAGGTCCCACCCATCTCATAATAAAAACATTCTTATGTGTGCCACAAAATCATAAATCATACAACATAGCATAACCCATGTAATAAAAATGGGATTCTTAAACGTCATGCCATCATAACATAATCCATATAAGATAAAGGGACATAATAAAATTAATTCCCTAATAACATAATAAAATCAATGTAAAAATTGGTATATAATAAGAACCCTATATTATCTTAGATGGAAAATAATTTTGATAAAACACTTGAACTCCATTGTTGAGGAAAATATCCTTTCTATTTCAAAAACATTTTTCCTTTCTTAACATGTCATAAAATTTTAATCTAAAAGAAGCTGATTAAAAATGAACTTGGGATCGTGTAAAAGAAGCTTCATGGAAATAATGTTCTATGAAATCATTAAAAATCCATTCATTCCATATAAGTTAAAAAAACATTTTTCTCATACATTGGCCAGAAAAGTCAAAAAGTACCTCATACTAAAAACGACAAAAGATTCCTTTCATATCTTTTACTAAAAACTCACCAATGGGTAAAATTGTATTTAGACAATTTTATAAGGATAGAAATAATATTATATATTTAGGAAACATGGATGTGGTTGATAATATACACACCAGTAAATACCAAAGTATAAACAATCTCGAATAAAAATGAGATTGTGAGATTTTCCCTTACCTTAGGTCCGATATGGTTTGTACGTGTCAAAAACTCATATATAATGATTTAAATAATGAAATTTACTTATTTTAGAATCATACTCATTGTTATTATATCATATATGGTCATATTATTAGCTTCTTATTTGTAATATTTCATTGATACTTGTTATTCGGGTGTTTATTGCTTTATGTTCTTATGCGTGTTTTGTCGAATAAATTCTTATTCTTATTTTTAGGTTATAGATACTTAATTTAAATAATTGTATTAGTTAAATATATATATCATATTTACTCATTCAATTAATTTATATAATCATTATTCAATGAAGATCATAAAGAACGAGTCACATCACATCGTGGAGACGGTAGGCCGTATGTACGCACGAGCGATGATATCGTTCCCATGATCGTGGAATTGTATTGAAGTGTATGTATACTATTTAAGAATCAATATCACTTTAAAATAATCATATATAGTTATTATTTACACATTTATTTCCATCCATGTATGGTGGTGGTGGAATACATATTACACCACGGCGTGGAGATGGTATTCCGTACGTACGCACGCGCGGTGATATCGTTTTCCGTAGGATGGATAGAAGTTGAAATAGGGTTGTATAATTTTTATAATAACATATCAGTATATAATTTATACTGATGTTATTAATTCATAATTAAACAACTAAAGAAGAAGAAGTAAAAGACAAAATAAATTTGAATGAATCAGTAACAGATATTACATCTTCTTTGACACGCCTCTTTGAAACCTCCTCTTAGGGCACAATGATTGGTCTTTGAAGAAGACCAGGACCTCTAGGATGTTTCTAGGGAAGTGGAGAAGATACTTTTTCAGGGGTTGGATGATCTTGAAGGCTCAATGTTGTGTGAGGAGGAGAGGGAGGAGGTGCCCTTTTATAAGGGAGGAGAGGGGCACCTTTGGAATTATAAGAAATATTAATTTATAATTAATTCCAACCCACTTAAAAACAACCAAAAATGACTCAAATATGATGATTAGATGATATATTGTTGCAATATCATCAGCCAATAAAATTTGGACAAGTTGGAAATTTATTTTAAACATTATCAACATGATTTATCCTTATATAATCTATTTAATTTTATTTGTGGTAATAATATTTTAAATTTTAAATCATTATAAATATTTACTTATATGTTATTAATTTTCCATATTTGTATACTTTATTACATTTTAGACCATATAAATTTTAATTTACAATTTTTAAATATTTTTGTGATTTTTAAACAATTTTATAATATGTAATTTCTATAAATTTACAATATTCTCAATTTTGACATTATTCATTTATTTGAGTTTAAATAAAATATATACCGAAGATATGTTCGAACTAAAATATTAAATAGATTCATATCATGTCATTTTTACCTAGAAAATTAGTGGAGAACATTAAATAGTTCAAATAATATTTATTTTAATACTTTTAAAATCATTTATTTGATATTACATTCAATAAAATAATTTCAACATCACTATTGTGACATAATTAAGGATAATTATTTAATCCCTAAAAATTATAAATAAATTTATATGATGTAGATAATATTATTATATTTCTAGGAACTATTTATATTCGATGTTTGATGATGTTTATCACCAAATTAAAATTATTACACTTATAAGATTTAAGAGAGTGACATGTTGTCACTTTCTTTGGTTTTAATTATAATTATATTATTTAATTTTCAAAAGTCCATTAAATTAATATAGTCTGACCCTTAGGTGATATTGGACGAATTTTATTCATTCAATAGGATTTTTGAAAGTGTTATTGTAATTTGATAAAATTATATTTACCCTTAATTACCCAATTTACCTTTAACTATGGTACATAAAATTTACCGTAGTTACTATTCATAATGCCCAAAAATAAAAAGTAGATAATTAACATAATTTAAACCTAATGATTCCAAATATGAAATCAATTTTTCCAAATTCAAATCATATAAGTTGAAGAAATTAATTTAAAATTAATCCCACCGTTAAGAAAACTTGTTTTAAAAGATAAAACATTGCCAAAGATTAAAATTACTTTACCTATGAATTCAATGTAAAATCAATGCTAATGACATAAATTATATTAAATAGTTAAAATATATTCTATTTATACATTAAAACCAATAAATATTATAATTTAACCATATAAATTATTATGATGAAAATGTTTTTTTAATTAAAATATAGCGTATTTTAACTATTCATTAAAATATAAAAGTTATCAGAATAATATGAAAATTTTATCCAAAGTAAATTTTTATATCCTGATCACAAATAAGAAATTTATTTTGTCAAATTTAACTTATAATAATGTCAAAAACTATTTTTATAGTTGGTGCACCACTAAAAGGCAGCAAAACTGCATTTTTTTAAAAATACTTATTTTACCCAAAAAATTTATTTTGTTCACATAACATGTTTTAGAAAATTTGTAAGATGAATAATAATGTTATAAAATTCAAAATATAGTTAATACTTTTCATAAAGGCTATTACATAATAATATTATATCAATATATCGTTGTTTAGTGAAACTCGGTATTGCGTACTACACACGTTGTCGAGGAAGGTCGCGATTGCGTGTAATGCAATCCAAGTTAGGGATGCGTGTAGGAAAAGACTACTTTATTTGTGTGTATAAAATAATCTAACCATATTTCATTTATACATTGAATATATATATATATACACACACACTCAATGTTGCGTAGAATAACTACTATCAAACGAACTCGATATTGTGTGTAACACAATCCAAGAATAGTGTTACATATACTGCAAGCTAATACGGTGTTGCGTATAGCACAAGATAATCTTGGTTTAGAGTACAACATGAGATATGAAATAAATTAAAAAGAATATATCTCATAAAATCTCTGGGTTTTACATTCTACCCCCCTTAAAATGAATTTTGCCTTCAAAATTCGTCAGGGTTATAAATTGTTTACTACATGTAAGTTTCTTTAATAGAAACCCACATCGTAAAAATTAATACCAAAAATTATCTTTAAAAACTTCAGTATGAGACATAACGGTTATCCAAATCAACTAATCACTGGGTTTCCACATAAGAGAACATAGGTGAAAATATGGATATGGAAGAGAAATATAACCATCATGTTCTGATGGAATGTGGTAGATAACATGGCTATGAAAAATACAAAAATCACAAAGCCATAAATTTTTAATGATATAAGGTACCATCAGATTCATCAGATATGAGGGAACTAGGAAAACATTTTGAGTTTTTAAGATCATTTCCCTAATGTTGAATTATTTTTTAATTAAAAGAAATACTTACTTGATTTTGGTACAATCTTACCGTTGTTCGTGCCTAGAAACATTTCCACTTCATCTCTTAATGAAATAAAGTTGAATTTATCATTCGTGAAGCATTAACAGATCATCTAATAGAATGGTTTGTCATTCTATCTATCTTAAATAAAATGTTAGAAAAAGTTATTAAATAAACATTTGTCCATATATGGTGAGATTAATCATATATGGTTCCTAAAATGGATGTATACTTCATATATCATACCACATAATCCATTGAAAATAATTTATACTAACCAAGGACTTCCTGTAGGCCAGTGGTATGCGATAAAGTCCTGTCGCACTTCAGTTGTGGGTTTGATTCCCGCAACCTTGTCTGACGCGACGGGTTGTTGCCCGTCCTGCAGGTTGTCCTTTTTCTAAATCTACACTATTATAACATTACATAAATAATATAGAAAAAACATTCTAGCCTTAAACAATACTATATGATGTCTAACATAATCCATTCCAATCATTAGACTTATCCAAAATACATCTGTCAAATCTCATAGTATAATGAAAACGATTACTGGAAATGTCATGTACCGAGCATGTGAATACCATCATTCATCATACGATATATATTGTTGGTGACAATCCAAACATGTGAATACCTTAATCATGTATTCTCTTGAAAAATGAATACCTATTATACCTTTGTGAAAACATGAATGATGCAAAAAGTTAACTCTTTCCACATACCAAAATCCCAAAATTTCTATATACCCAAACCATGATATCACTTTGTCCTTATATCAGTCATGAGGTCATGAATACTATCAAACATTTCATTTTATCTTTATTATGAATATCATATGCTTTCCAAAAATATTTCAATCACTTTTCATGGTTACCGATGCCATATTATTATGGAAAACCACAATGGACCAATACATAGATATTCCAATATACCATAAAAGTACATCAACAAAATTATTCTTGAATACCAATGCAAAAAAAAAATTCAATCCATCATCTTCAATTATTGTCATGGAATAAGTCCTTCCTTGATTTAGAAGTAACTTCTTAGGTCAGGGCATTATGTTGGGTAACGCCCATGTTCTCCGTAGATAAGACATTGGACTCCATAACAGTCTGTCACTGTATGACCCTTTTTTTTACATAGATAACATCTTCCCCTCCATTTGAGGTATTCCTAAAGGTTCTTATTCCCTTATTTATAAATATCAATATTATTTTTTCTATGCTCCTCACCATGCAAACATGCATAAAATTCCATCTTCCTCTTATTTTATGACTTAGTAAGACAACTAAAGTTCACCTTGTTAATCATATATCGAGATGACTGATTCGGCATAGTCACGATATCTTTCTCTCCTGGAGTTACATAATTTTTTTGATCATTGTCAACGATTTGTACATTTGAATCAATGTTAATTGAATTCTTTCTCATTCCCTCCATTTACTAAGACCAGAAAACATAGTGTAAGAAACAGTTAAAATAACGAGGAACCACATAATCATAAAAATTCCACTTATGGGAGGTATAAATTATAAAAAATTCTTTAATCCATTACACCATAGGTTCACCCAAGGTTATTAATGATCGTTAACATAATTATAGGACTCTAAAATATATGTATACTTAACCTTAGGGACATCCCTAGACATACCTTAGAAATATATCTAGGGATTTCACTAAAGATTTCGCATCCTAGTTTCCAAAGGTTAACTAATCCTTTCCACTGATACCAACTGTAGCGGTCTGGAATTACTTCCAATGGACTATAATTGATACCTATCAGGGCAACCCATGCACGGCTACACCCCCTGGGCAGGACACACCACCATCCCTAGTGGCAGCCATTTCCTCATGAAGCCCTTGGGCGGAGAGCCATGCTTCGTCCAATGCTCACATGTGAGAGTTCCCAAGGATTGTATTCATTCCTACCTACTTTACCTATAATACCAATTGTAGAGACCCAAAGCTTGAAATAAATATACATTAAATTACTTTTGTGAAATATCTAATACATAACAATAACAGACACTAAAGGACCGTAATAGTTTAGTGTCTTTGGAAACTCAGAATAAAATCTTCTAATCTTGGTGAAAGATCTTCAGCATATCCCATAAATATCTTCCTTTTTTTCTTACAAAAAACTTTTCATTATATCTGTGGAAAATAAAACATACAAAAGGGTGAGCTCAAATGCTCAGTAAGGGTAAAAAAAAGAAATATCAATCATATCATATTCATAAGAACATAACATTTTGAAAATCTTAACCTACAAAAGAGATCATAATATCATGACATGGTATAAATCATAGTAATGGAAAGTAATCCCCAATAATCATAACTCAAAACAAGAAATAGTGTGGCATAAATACATAATCATTGAAAATCATTACATATTAGTCAAGGATCATTTCCAAGACCATCATAGCAGACAAATTCCATTACTGAACCGAGTTCACTCCTCATTCCAGTCGTATATCACTGAACCGGATTAACTTTCCATTCCATACATGTCTATCTCATGAGATATAAATCTTTACCCATTTCATTGGTGGGAGATATAGGTCCCACCCATCTCATAATGGAACCATTCTTATGTGTTCCACAAAATAAAAAATCATACAACATAGCATAACCCATGTAAAAAAATGGGATTCTTAAACATCATGAAATCATAACATAATCCATATAAGATAAAAGGATATCATAAAATTAATTCCATCACAACATAATCAAATCAATTTAAAAATAGGGATAGAAACATATCCTTATATTATCATAGATGGAAAATAATTTTGATAAAACACTTAAACTCCATTCTTGAGGAAAATATACTTTCTATTTCAAAAACATTTTTCCTCTCTTAACATGTCATACAATTTTAATATAAAATAAGTTGATTAAAAATTAAATTGGTAACTTGTTAAAAAAGATTCATGAAATAACTATTTATGAAATCATAAAAAATCCATTCATTCCATATAAGTTAAAAAACATTCTTCTCGTACTTTGGCCGGACAAGTCAAAATGTACCTCGTACTAAAAACGACAAATGATTCCTTTCATATATTTTACTAAAAACTCACCAATGGGTAAAATTTTATTTAAACAATTTTATAAGGATATAAATAATATTAAATATTGAGGAAATATGGATGTGGATGATAAAATACACCCCAGTAAATACCAAAGTATAAACAATCTTGGATAAAAATGAGATTGTAAGATTTTCCCTTACCTTAGGTCCGATATGCTTTGTACACGTCCAAACCTCATGTATAATGATTTAAATAATTTCATTGACTTATTCCAGAATCATACTCATTGTTATGATATCATATATGGTCATATTCTTATCTTCTTATTTGTAATATTTTATTGCTACTTGTTATTTGGGTGTTTATTGCTTTATGTTCTTATGCGTGTTTTGTCGAATAAATTCTTATTCTTATTTTTAGGTTATAGATAACTCATTTCTAGAATGGTATTAGTGTAATATATATATCATATTTACACATTAAATTCATTTATATAATCATTATTCAATGAAGATCATCTAGAACGAGTCACATCTCATCGTGGTGACGGTAGGCCATACGTACGCACGAGCGATGATATCGTTCCCATGATCATGGAATTGTATTGAAGTGTATGTATAATATTTTAGAATTAATATCACTTTAAAATAATCATATATAGTTATTATTTACACAATTATATCCATCCAAGTATTGTGGTGGTGGAAAACAGATTACACCACGGCTTGGAGACGGTATTATGTACGTACGCACATGCGGTGATTTCATTTTCCGTAGGATGGATATAAGGTGAAATAGGGTTGTTTCATATTTTTAATAACATATCACTATATAATTGATACTTTTTTTATTACTTAATAATGAAACAACTAAAGAAGAAGAAGTAGAAGAAGAAATAAATATGAAATAATCGGTAACGAATATTACCTATTCTTTGACACGCCTCTTTGAAACCTCCACTTAGGGAACTAAGATAGGTCTTTGAAAAAGAACAGGACATCTAGGATGTTTCTAGGGAATTGGAGAAGTGAGATTTTCAGGGGTTGGCCGAGATTGAAGGCTCATAGTGGTGTGAGGAGGAGAGGTAGGAGGTGCCCTTTTATAAGGGAGGAGAGGGGCACCTTGGAATTATAAGAAATATTAATTTATAATAAATTCCAACCTCACTTAAAGACCACCAAAAATGACTCCAATCCAAATCTTATATGATATAGGGTTGCAATCTCATCATCCAATAAAAGTTATACAAGTTGGGAATTTATTTTAAACATTATCAACATGATTTATCCTTATATAATCTATTTAATTTTATTTGTGGTAATAATATTCTAAAATTTAAATCATTATAAATATTACTTATATGTTTTTAATTTCGAATATTTATATACTTTATTACATTTTAGACCATATAAATTTAAATTTTCAATTTTTAAATATTTTTGTGATTTTTAAACAATTTTATAATATGTAATTTCTATAAATTAACAATAGTGTCAATTTTAACACTATTCATTTATTTGAGTTTAAATAAAATATATATAGAAGATATGTTAGAAATAAAATATTTAATAGATTTATAACATGTCCTTTTTATCTAGAAAATTAGTGGATCTCATTAAATAGTTCATATAATATTTATTTTAATACTTTTAAAATAATTTATTTGATATTTCAATCAATAAAATAATTTCGACATCACTATTGTGTCATAATTAATGATAATTATATAATCCCTAAAAATTATAAATAAATTTATACGATTTATATAATTTTAATATCATTCTAGGTACTATTTAGATTGTATGTTTTATGATGTTTATCACTAAATTAAAATTATTACACTTATAAGATTTAAGAGAGTGACATGTTGTCACTTTCTTTGGTTTTAATAATAATTATATTATTTCATTGTGAAAAGTCTATGAAATGAATCTAGTCCGACCCTTAGGTGATATGGGTCGACTTTTATTCATCCAATAGGATTTTGGAAAGTGTTAGGGTAATTTTATAATATTATATTTACCCTTAATTACCTTATTTACCTTTAACTATGGTAAATAAAATTTATCGTAGTAACTATTTGTAATGCCTAAAAATAAAAAGTATCTTATTAACATAATTTGAACCTAATGATTCCAAATATGGAATCCATTTTTCCAAATTCAAATCACAAAAGTTGCAGAAATTAATTTAAAATTAATCCCGTTGTTAAGAAAACAGGTTTTAAAAGTTAAAACATTACTAAAGATTGAATTGATTTTACCTATGACTTCAATTTAAAATCAATGCTAATGACATAAATTATATTAAATGGTAAAAATATATTCTATTTATACATTAAAACCATTCAATATTATAATTTAACCATATAAATTATTTTGATGGAAAAAGTTGTTTTTAATTAAAATATAGCTTGTTTTTACTTGTCATTAAAATATGAAAGTTATCAGAATAATATGAAAATTTTATCCAAAGTAAATATTTATATCATTATCACAAAGAATAATTTTATTTTGTCAAAATTAACTTATAAACATGTCAATAACTAGATTTAATGTAATTACACCATCAAAAGGCGGCAAAACTGCATTTTTTAAAAAATACTTATTTTACCCGAAAAATTTATTTTGTTCACATAACATGTTTTAGAAAATATATAAGATGAATAATAATGTTATAAAATTCAAAATTTAGTTAATACTATTCATAACGGCTAGTCCATAATAATATTATAACAATATATTGTTGTTTAGTGAAACTCGGTATTGCGTACTACACACGCTATCGAGGAAGGTCGTGATTGCGTGTAATGAAAGCCAAGTCAGGGATGCGTGTAGAGAAAGACTCCTTTGTTGTTTTTTATAATATAATCCAACCATATTTCATTTATACATTGAATATATATATATATATATACACTCAATGTTTCATAGAATAACTACTATCAAACAAACATGAAATTTTGTGTAACACAATCCAAGAATAGTGTTGTGTATACTACAAGCTAATACAGTGTTGTGTATAGCACAAGATAATCTTGGTGTACCATACAACAGAGTATATGAAATAAATTAAAAAATATATATTTCATAAAATCTCAGGGTGTTACACGCACGCTATTAAAAACAAAACTGTTTTCATCAAACTATTTTGGGCACATCAGACGTCTGAATTGCACGCCACCTTATAGCATGAGATCAGAATCATCCCAATTAATTTATAAAAATGAAATACAAAAAAATAGAGTCATTATATTCTCCCCTTTAGGGAATTACATACCATAATGAAAAAACAAGGCAAACTCAGAAATATTAGGGTACTGAGCACGAATCTGAGCTTCCCACTTCCAAGTAATTTATGGATATTCAAGTGTTGTCATTGAATGTGTACAAGAGGAATAAACCACCCACGAAGGATTATCTCCAGCCGATCCTCTATCTGCAATGGGTATTATACAAATGTTACCCCATTGACAATGTCTAGATCACACCAGTCAATAACGTGCAATGGATCATCATCGTACCTACTCAGTTGTGTCACATGAAAGGCATCATGCAATTGATGTATCTATGAGGATAGATCTATGTGGAATTCCACCACACCAACTCAAATTATAATGTGAAAAGGGACGATGTGTTTGGATATAACTTGCTACCCTAAAAAAAATCAACACAATCCCCATTGAGGTTCTAAGAAAACATGGTCTATCTCATTGAACTCCAAGGGTCTCCGACTCCTATTCACATACAACTTTTTTCGGATCTATGTAGTCGTCATCCATTCATAGTTGACATGATCCTTTTCAATGTTAGATCATACCAATTCCGAACCCATGAGTTCTGACTACCCAAGGTTCATCTATTATAGTGGTGACCTTCATGGTTGCCCATATAGGGTCTCATACGGTGTGATACCGATGGTGGAGTGTCAACTATTGGTGTACATAAACTACACCCGAGGTAGGTTATCCAACAAATTGTAGACAATTTCCATGATGCAAGAATGTAGCCTGTCCTCTAAAACCTGTATGGTCCTCTCCGTGTGGACATCCCTCTAGGGATGCAATTACACGCTCAAGTGCAACTTAGTCCCAAATGCCTCCTTTAGTCCCTTCCCCAACCAGGATGTGAAACAACCATCATGATCTAAAATGATCGTCAAGGGAAATCTATGGAGTCGAACTATCTCATGAACATATAGGCATCCCAATCTATCTACGAAACTCTACACCCTAAAAGGTAGGAAGAGGGATGACTTGGTGACTTAGTCAATAATCACCCAGATGGTATCGTGTCGCCTGGACATGCATGGTAAACGAATCACAAATTCCATCAATATTCTGTCTCACTTCTACTTTATCACCTTGAGTGGATGAATAAAGCATGCTAGCACCTTGCTCTCTACCTTCACTTTCTAACAAGAAAGTAACTGATGAATTAAATCTTCCACCACCTCTTTTATCCCTGATAACTACTACTGACATCAGAGGTCCTGGTGAATTTTTTCCACACGCAGATATACCTCAAAAGTGGATGTGCGGGAATCCCTTAAGAACCCCTCTCACAAATTCAGTTATTTTAATGTGGTCCATATGAAAACAATGTTCTCTCCATCGTTTGAATATCCATCAGGGGCATGCCCTGTCGATATTTGAGCATGTACAGTCTCAGAGTCAGTATCTCCGAGTTGTTCCTACCTAACTCGATATAAGAGTGGTGAGGTGAAAACCATCAAATAAATGTTGGATATCCATCTCCATCCACAATGGATATCTATAACAAGGACACCTGCTCTAGTTTTTATTCAGTAAATGATAATTGGATCTCTTTCTAAGAGTATCTGGTTCCACGTTCCCCTTCCCAGGAGCATAGAAAATCACCAGGACACAATCCTATCGGAACTCTATCTATCTCTTGTATCTCAATTTAAAATAATTTTGAGATAATATATAATTGAGACTATTTTGGTCATAGTAGATGATAAACCACCGGCCCATCAGGTAGTGTCTCCGCATCCTCAATGCGAAGACTACCGCTGCTAGCTCAAGATCATGGGTTGCATAGTTCTTCTCAGGCTGCCTCGACTAGCGTGAACCACAGATAATTACCACTATACCATGCCTCAGGACACAACCATGTTTGGTCCCAGATTCATCATAGAACACTACGTAGTTGACTTCCACCTCTAAAAACTCAATATTTGGGCACTCATCAAACTCGGTCTCAACTAACCGAAGATATTATCAATCCTTGGAAGTGGATACTCATTTTCCATTGTCACTTGGTTAATGTTCCAGTAATCTATACATAACCTCAAACACCGAGTCTTAAAAATACTTTCCTTTTCAAGTCCCTCAACTACACCCTCATGTTATAAAGCTCTTCAGAATCCATACGATATGCTGATGGAGATATCAATGCCATTTTGGAGTTTAAAAATCACGAATCCTATCTCCCTATAGGGATGTAATTATGGAACATCTTTATGGAAGACATCATCAGACTCTTCCAATACAATTGGAAACTTCAAAACTCATAACATCCACTTCTATGATAGTAAGTCTAGCCGACTCATGAGGGATTGAATGCACCCTCCTATACATGATCTCATTCCGTTCATCCTGGGTTTCCTTTTTCTCCGACCAAGGAAAACCCCATTACGTCTCTGTGGATATACCCCACCCTTTTCCTAAAATAGTCAATGTGATCATGGACATTCGATAAGGAATCCATACCAAGAATGACATCATAAGTCCTCAACGCTGCCACCAAGATGTTCCAAATTAAACTCTTTCATCAAGGGTCAGATCATGCTATCGGCATAAGGGTGATTATCGATTTTCTTCTTGTAGGTATCTCGCAACATAAAAGTCATGTGCATGGTTTAAATGGAAACTCTAGGGCTTGACTGAGATTCGTGATAAGAAATAATTATTAGCACATGTGTTTATAAATACACCATCTAAGATTACACACAAACAATACCTCAAATAATTTATGGATATCGTGGGTTATATGCCTCAACCATGTGTAGTTGTCCCATCACTTATTATATAGATTCCTAAGACTGGTGTGGATCACATGGTGGTGCAGGAGGTAACATTTTAGAATTTATACCATCTCCTTTAGCTCTCCCATCTCCTATACCATGTCTAACACCCTATGGATCCATCAGTTCATTTCACTATATCAGCCTCGGTGTCCCCTCCACTGTTTCCCTACCAGGACTACGTCGAGCTAGACAATATCTAGTGACATGTCCCCATTTGTCACATGAAAATAATTTTCTCTCTCCGGGCCAAATGGAATCACCCAATGATCCAATAGATGTATATTCCCTATCCTTGGACCTCCTCTCAGAATGTATTACACATCTAGTCTCTGATAATGATGTTGGATTCTTTCTCCCGAGGTATCTTCCCCTGCATGCCCCCAACTGACATTCACTAGTTTTATTTTCCAAGACAAGGGTCTTTCAACCAAAAAGGTTTTATATAGATCCCTATAATAATTATGAAAGCACATAGGAATTGTTTTGGATCGTATGCCCATAAACACATCATTCTAGATGGTACGAGCCATGCAGAACCTGTCATGTATCATAATTACTTGAGTAATTAGAAACATAAGTATGCTTCAATGAATACATAGATACCGATACTTCATCCTTTCGGAGCTGTAAAATATTTTGGGAATGCATAGACCTTAGGTTCTATGATGAGAAACCCTTATACAAAAAAGGTTCAAAAAATAAATCTATGGAAGTTCACCTCATTATAAGATCAGGTAATCTAAACCCCACTATCGTCCTTCCAAGCCATGCAGAAGGGTCGCCGCCAATAACACCATTTGATCTACTGGTTCCCTAACTAGATGGAAAAGTTGGTCACCACCTTAAGACAATCCTCAGACAAATGATAGTAAGGCACTCCTTAGAACATAAGGGGTATATATCGCTAAAAATCATGAAGTGTTCCCAGACTATGAATCTCATCCTCTGGTACTACGAGTAGCATGTGCTAATCTATAAGTGGTGGTATAGCTAATACACCACTTAGAGGTGATATCTCTAGTAAAAATCTATGTACCCATATTTCATTACCCCACAGATCATCATCATGATCATGGGTTTGAATCATAGATGGCTTTTTTACATGGAAGCATCTTAACGAAAAACAATATGTACCATGTTCAATAGAGTATACCTGGTGAGATAACTCTGGATCAAGAAGGACATGAGAACACACTCAATTTCTATATGATGCATGTAACTAGTGTTTTCATGCACCACGTCAAAAAGAAAAATTCCGGGTCCTGGTGTATGGATATGTTGGCCGCCACACCGACACTCAACTCCCTAGCCCAATAGATGAACTTGAAACACTTAACAAAATTTCCTCAAAACAGATTCATAGACCTATGGTCCTTAAGATAGAACAATCCTAGGCTCTAATACCACTATTTCATGACCAATCCCCCAAGGCATGTTCCGTGAATACCCCCATGCCCACCTCATATAGGCCATGTAATTGCTACTAGTGTCGAGTTGGTATATCCCATAGGTGGGAGGAATTTTCCAATGGCACAAAGACATTCATCTCCATGAAAAGGTTCTGAAACCTAATCCACTGAGCAGACATGCATTTATACTACTACAAAACCCACATAGAGTAAACTATACAAACTAAAAGTAAAGGGGGGAAGTATAAAAATACCAAAAACATAAATGTACAAGATCATGGAATCCATCCCCCTAAAACTCAACCTGAAGGGTAGGTATATAAGCTATCAGAATTCACTGAAGTGCACCTTGTTTGTCAAGACTCCCTCTAAGTACCACCTGTGTCCAGCCCACCAAGGCTCCCGTCAAAGCTGTCAGCCATCTAAATAAGACATGACATGTTTGAGAAAAGACCATCAAGGGGTGATTAATGAAATACATAGTAGGTACCCTAAACCAAAAATATATACCATAAATCAATACACAAATAAGACTACCAAGAGGTACATGATGTGTTTCCACTAAGAGGTACAGTGAAAACAGTCACTAGATCTAGCTCACAATGTATATGTCATACATATATATAGAATTTCTAGGAATATTATAATACAAGGAGACACACTCTGGGTCGTTGTAGGAGACACACCACACATAGGTGCTTGATACACACTCCAAAGGAGACACACTCCGTATAGGCACATCAAACATACTATGTAGGAGACAGACTCTATGAAGGCAAAAAAGACACTCTTCATATGAGAAACACTCTCTGTGGGCACATGATATACACGCCATATGAGACTATCTTTGTGTAGGTCCTAGGAGACATACTCTGTGTAAGTCATATGAGACACAGTCTATAAGAGACACATTATATGTAGGCCACAAGATACACACTCAGTAGGAAACTCACTTTGTGTAGGTCACAACCAGCCACTAGATTTCTCTCTAAGAATTCACGTTCCAGGAGCACCTTCTCCTTGACCCAAAAGGTAATATTCAAACATCTATAAAAACTAACATAAAAGTATCTCAAAATTACCAACTCGTCATGTGGTTCGCAATTCCACTGATGGATCGTCAAACTTATGCATTGTTTGAGAGTTTTGGTCATTTATATAAAAAGTTCTAGGTTTGGAATGTGTCAGACCCAACTCGACCTAAACCGGACTAGTCCCAAGGGTATTCTGCCCAGAAGACCAGTTTTCCTCCAGCCCCTCCAACCTGTGCTAGCTGATTTTCCCAGCCAGGTGTGGCATGTGAGCTGGGCCCCTCCCACATGGAAAATGCGGTCAGGCGACCACTGGCTGGCATCTCCCCCCACACATGGTCTGCACCACTATGGTCTGCCCTAGCCACGACTAATGTTCTCCTCCCACGTTTGTGCTACCGTGGTCCCCTCTTCCTCTATTCATCGATTTAGCAGCCACCTATTGTTGGGTGGCTATGTCGACGTGTGCTGGTGCCACCAAATATTCTTCTCTGGGATGCCACCATTGCTGTGGTGGTTCATTTTTCAAACTAAGAATTCATTTGTGATCCATGGGTCACCACCATCAATACCGTGGAAAATAATTCATCTTAAAATCACTAGAGGTGTCCAACCATGATCATAACTTCCCAAAAAAGCTCAACGTTACAACTTGGGTCCATCGACAAAGAAATAAGAAGATGGATAAAAGAACAGGCACCAGAACACCCATAAAGAAATTGTCTCAGCCTTCATTTTTCCTATTAGAAAAATGCAGAAGAAAAAAAGGATAAATCAATATTAATTATTATCTTATTTCCCGCAAATTATCTATCCCATTACAACGACTGAATCGAATATCATATAGTTCATGGTTTGGTCCACGTTCGTCATTGGCTTCAAGAACGAGGAATGAAATTAATGAATAAATAGACCCCATACCTTGTTTCAGATCACTCACTAATGAATATTGATCATTATGTCATCATTGTTTGTAGGATAATTCTTAGAGCAGGTCTTATTGTTGTTGGAAATCCATTGTTCATCATCATTCCTCATCCACCAGCTTCTTTACTGTATATATTTTAGGGAACTTTTCTAGGATTGTGAATCTAATCCCATATCCATGTCAAGATGTTAATTGAAGAAAATGAATTTCACTGTTGTCATTTCACTGTATTATAACATCTCTAAACTGTTTCATTTATGAATGAAAACAAGATGCCCCACCATGGAATCAGAACATTGCTACGATGCTGCAATACGTGAAAAAATAATAAAATAAACATTTTATGTGTATTTTATTTTTATTTTAAAATGTACAAAGAATTATATTTCACAGTAATCCCATGTCGGTCGATGTTAGGCCCTACCTATGTAAAACGACACATTATGAACCCAATGGTGGTATCATATTTCTAATCCGAGTCACCGTTCATGAGTTACTAGGATTTTAGAATAAAATAATTTTATTTAATAATTTTATTTATAATTTCGTCACTTTCGGGTTCTCTCACATAAATCCACACCGACTAATGTTTAGTCGTTCCAAGGGTAAAACCACTATTAAGAATTAAATGGTGCCTTAATATTTCTTATTCGAGAACCCATTTATATGTTATTCCACTTTTTGTGGAAAACCCCTTACTCACACTATTAAAAACATAACAGTTTTCATCGAACCTATCTGGGAACAGTAGCCCTCAGAATCATACACCATCTCCGTGCTTGGCCTTGTAATTTTTGAAATTAATTTTAAAATTAAACTAGAGAGAAATTTGATTCATTACATGTATAAATAAATAGGTAAAATTTATAAGTAAACGAATGTCACATTATCATTTACTCTTTATTTAATCATATAAACCACTATTTTTATGAGGACACCCGAACATCAGTACTTGGTTCGCCTCATATCAGAGTCCGCACAATTTCATATTATCATTTTACAACACATTTAACAAATGATATTTCACTATCCATGTCATTTAAGATCCCTATCATGGATTTTTGGAACCATAGCATAATGCCAATCTCATGTGCGTAGAACGTCATATCTATAACCCTACGGGTATTTGGAGTGTTATTATATGTCCACACAGAATGTGTATTTAGAACATCAGTCCCTATCCCATAAAAATATTATCATGCATATATTTATGCCCTCTTTTGGTATTTGGAGCATCTATCCATTTCCCACACCCATTTATGAATCAATTGGACATGAGTATTTGGTGAATCAGTATGTGTCTTATACTTATATAATAATCAACCACATATATCACATATATCACATATTTAACAATTTCACATGTATCTTTATAACATATAATTCAATATATCACATCAATCATGATTAATTAAATTTAATACTTTTATCATAATAAATACCATTAATTAATTTGAAATGTAATAAATCTTTGTTGTAATAATAATTAATTATAAATTTAATTAATGACATCTAATAAATTAATTAATCACATTCATATTATTATTTAAGTAAAAAATTAATTAATAAACTCCATGTATTAATTAATTCATCAATTATTTAATTACATTCATTCCATTAATTACTTCAAAAATTAATTAGTCTAATGTGAAATATCAACATTCTAATAATGAATTCGACAATTAATTATTCTAAATTCAAAAAGAATTATAAAAATTAAATCAATAATTAATAATCCCTTATTCCAAAATTCTATACCATGATAATTAATTCATTAAACCAATTCCGCAATTTTAATATTCAATAAAATCACCAATTCATCATTTATTTAATTCAACACAATAATAATTCAATTTAGGAATTAAAATTTCTAAATGAAGTCTATAAATTTTAAAATAACATATACGTAATTGTTATCAAGATTTTTGGATTTTAATAACATTCCATATACCACTATTTTTTGATGAGAGTTCGACTAATGGGAATCCCCAATTTCATCGAAGTAACGACATAGAATGAGATCTGGGTCTAAAACCAAAATCAAGATAAACAAATAAAAATATCATAAATCTATATGTAGATTTAAAATCCTCAATCTGGATCACCAAAACATTGTATTGATCTAACAAAAATATAGAATAACTTCCCTTAATTAAAGAGATAAAAGAAGGAGAAGAATAAGAAAACAACTGTGGTGAGATCCTGTTATTAGGAGGGATTCACATATTTGATCTAGGATTTGAACCACTACAAATGGAGGTTGGGAGGGCTTGGAATATTTCCAGGATGCTCTAAAATTAGGAATGTATGTTAGGGGTCAAAGGAGGTTTGATTTGGGTGAGATAGGGGGTTCGAGTAATTTTTAAATTATTTTTGGGGTGAATTAAAAATTCATAGGCAATTTGTGGGGAAGGGGAACACATTTTTCCCAAACCGGACACCTAAATTGTGTGAATAATTAATAGGGGTTCAATATAACTCTTTAGAAGGTGATATTTTTGAAAAAAACATTCACCAACTATATAATCCACCACTCTCTGCTGTTGCATAGTCTGTGTGGCTGGGGGAACACGGTTAGGGTAAACCAAGAACCAACCATGTAATACCATTCTCTATTGTAATTTTAGAAAATTTCACCCAAAAATACTTCAATATATAACTTGATAAAATAACTCAAACATGGAAAAAATACTACACGAAATCAAGAACATGAAAAATATAAAAATGAATGAGATGTTACAACCTCCCTAGTTTATAATTTAACTTATTCGAGCATCAATCCCAACAATCTCTATAATTATGATACCGAATGATTGGGCCACTGGTCCAAAATATTTGTTTCTCTCTTGCATGTCTCTTCCGACACATTTCCATATTGACACAAGACATGAACTCTCAGGATGTTCTTCCCCGAAATATTTTTTTTAACTATGATCCAAAAATGATATAAATCCTCCTCAAAGGATGCATCTGTCTCCAAATAAACATCACCCTCCTCAATCAAATGTGATATATTTGGGTGGAACCACTTTATTTTTGATTCATGGAAACAATCATGCAAATAATTGTATTTATGTGCAAGATCCAATCACCACACTACTAACCTGATTCTCTCTATAACCTCACATGGATAAATGTACCCAAAAACCAACTTTCATTTCCTCCATATCTAGTGGTGACCCAACCAAGAAACACCCAAATGAAGACACAATCACACTCTATAAACCCTTGGTGTCATTGAGGTCTATCAACATATAAATTTTGTCTAATATGAGATATAACCATTCATTTCTGGATCAGAAATACCTACTCCAACATCTCCAACACGAGACTTAGTCCCAACAAGTCTGACTCACCTACCTCCATTTAGCATAATGTTGAACTACATGGATTACCATAAAGAGACTCTTATAGTTCCATATGTATTGTAGATTTACATCTTTGGTTTTAGGAAAAATAAACCAAATGTATGTGCTTATCCAAAGGTCCCCAAAATTCAAGAACACACACATGTAGCATATCTTCAATCACCTATACTTTATGCTCCGGTTTCCCACCTATAATTAGTTGAATATCCAAACTCAATAAAATTTGTGTAATAAGATCCTTATCTAATCCCTCCAACAAGGATGAAGTAAAGCATGAGTTATGGTCTGAATCATTAGTATGTGGAAACCCATAAAAATGGACTATCTCCTTAATATATTATTCACTCAACTACTCCACTAAGAATGTATACTTTTATCGGAACAAAATGTTATACATTAATCAGTTAGTAAACAATAACCACAATAAAATCATTATTTCGAGATGTCCTCAAGAGACCTACTTTAATGTTGAAATTCATGACTTCTCAGTTACACTAAAGAATCGTAAACAACTGCAGTAAACCATTAGTTCTATGATGCTAAACCTTCACATACCTCTAGGTGTATCAGTATGTAATGAACCCTGATATCTCCATTTTAATTTTTTAAAACCAAAATTGTTTTCATATGTCATAGTACATTTTGGTCACACATGCATGAACCACTGACATAGTGGAATGAAATTCCACCCTCAACTCCTATCCCATTCTTTTAGGAACCACAACCCAATTCTTGACATTTATGATCTTTTCCTCATCTACACTGTAGTCAAATGTTGTCTCCCAGACATCAAATATCTCCCTCAAGGATATATATTTTGGATACTCATACTATACGTCTCTGTATACTCTACTAAAACTGATATGAGATACATATTATCTTGACCCTCCTGAACCAAAACATGCATCTCAACTAGAAATTTCAACATATTTCCCTCATCACTAATGTCTTCAATAACATCATTAAAAAAAATTCTTCTCAAAGAATCATCCACATTGTTTCCCTTTCTATGTGTAAATGCTATATCAAAATCAAAAAACATCTTATTCTAATCCCATCTTCACTATCATAGATTCATGTCTTATTTTGAAAACATGTACATTATGCTCATGTGATTAGTATCTATAAATTTATTCCCAGTAGATAATTCATCCAAAACAAAAAATCATAAAACATAATAGCCAAGATAAGGTCATGAATAGGGTAATTCCATTCATGTAGCCTCAAATACTGTGACCCATATTCCTCATATCAATCTTTATATATTAACACTACACTAAGTATGATCGTAGAAGAATCGCAATAATCTGTATAAAAATCACGTGGATTGGGTTTGATCATGATATGTTGTGATTTCAAGAAAATATTCTACGCTTAGAAGTAATTGTCTGATGTTTCTGACCATTAAAACAATACCCCTTTTTATTCGACCCTGTAGGCAGCGTTTACAATCGCGAAAATCCTATATGAATCTATGATAATATCTAGAAAATCCTAGAATGATATTAATTGTAAAAAAATTATTTTTTGATCCCAATATACATTTGTATGTACATTATATGGGACAGATGACACACCATCATATTAGATTATGTGACCCACAATGTGTACATTATAAATCCAAAACCGAATCATAAATATCTTTTTGTACAACCAATGATCTCTCAGTGTAGTCAAGAAAATGTCAGGGATTTGGGTATGATCTTCATTTGTATTATAGTAAACAATGATGTTGTCAGATTGTTACTATAAGTTTTAGAACTAGGTATGGATTTAATTTACTATTCATCATGGAAATATACACGACATCTATGTTCGTTAACCCAAGTGGAATTAATATGAACTCATATATTCCATTCATTCTTATGAAAGAAGTTCAAAGTAGATCATACGTATGAACCCTCAAATGATGATACCATAATCTGAAGTAATAATTTGAGAAAACCCAACCTCCCAACTGGATAGAAATATAATCAATATGAAAATGATGATATAGTTCTTCATAGACATCCAGTTCATCTTATTGTAATAAAAATAAAAAAACATAGAGTCCCTCCATCCTTTATTAAAAACAACACTATTGACACCAAGGTGATGCACTTGGATGGATAAAACCTATATACTGTAACACTTCAAGTTGTGTATTAAGATCCTTATTCTATATCAGTGAAATTTCATATAGTGAAATAGAAACATTCTCAACCCCAAACATGAGCTTAATAGTGACTTCCATATCTCTCTCAAGTGGCATCTCTGAGATGACATTAGAAAACCCATTTCGAAACCAGTCTACTATGTGTGGAATGACATCCTTCATTATACATCCATCATCATTCAATATACTAGAATCACGTGAAGTGATCTCTCCTAGTTGATGTGTAATTGGTCATGCTCAGTCCCCCTAGATATCCCACTCTCCACAATGAATATAGATTTTAACCTTATGAGATGTAGAATTTACTCTCATGTGGTAAAAATAATTTTTTTCACGGTATGTAACAAGCTTTTCCATACCCAATAAAAGTACACTATTGTCATTTCATTGATGTATGGATCCCAATGATAATGATACTCCCAAAATTTGAGAGAACACTCCTTCCAAAATAATATATCTTTTGACCATATTCCCAGTTATGTATTTACCGACCATTACATGCTCACTATATCCACTTCCATGATCAGTATACTAACATGTTTTTCCGATATAACGGAATAATAGAAACCTGTATCAAATAAATATCTACCTATTGTATAAGCTATAAGAATAGTAAGTCTTAATTTTTATGGTATTTCCTCGCAATCTGCAATTTCAGGTCGCAACACATGAAACTATCATAACCCAATCCCCTTTGAGGCAGTCCGACTCCCGGTTTCTATACTTCCCTAATAATATGGGAACTCTTTCCCAAAATAACCACTTCCACTACCTCTATCTCATTTCCTATTATAACTCTATATGTTTAACTAATATGGTGTATGAGATCCCCTCACTACACCCAGGTTCTATTTAGATCCTCCATCACTACATTTATATCGATTGTTCCTGCCAAACCTTTATATATGTCCCATCATTAATCAATCTTGAATCATTATTGAAGGTTGGGGAAAATGTTTACAAATGTGCCCATACATATAGAAATGGTGTAAATTTACATGGGTAAAATCGTAAGCAACTGATCCCACTAAATGGCCAAATTTCTTCCCACTTACCTGGATAAAGTTCACATAATGACACATCCTTGTCTCAGATGAAGCACCTCCTAATCATCTCACACAAACCAGATGTCTAATAATGGAATCCCCCTACATTTTTCGATCACATATGAGATCATAATTCACAACCTATGTAATCTTCATCATAATGTAGATATTACCTGGGTTCTTAATCTCATATGTAAGCCCATATTGAAATCTCATTTCCAATAGACTCATATCCTATGAATGTTGGAACAAAAAACTGAAAATTTGTAAAGCATCCAATATAGTCCATCAAAGACATACTTTCCAAAGTCTTCCTCATGAAATCAACTGAACATTCCTCCCTGGTCTACTCAGGATAAAAGTTCTCAAGGAACATATCTTGAATGTATTTACACTCTATTTTCTCAAAATTTGAATCCCATTTTGGGATGTTTGACCATATATTCTCTTGAGAATGCAACATGTATGCACCTATATTGACTCTGTTCTCAGTATGAGTCTCAAATTGGTCAAGTATAGTTTGGATAGAAACAATCCAAAACATAGCTACATATGGTACACCCTCTTTGGTAAACATCTATGAATATTGGAATTGAAACTCCCTTATTAGATAGAAAAATATTTTCATAACCCACCATGGGTGTCTTTCAATAAATTACATGAATTGAGAAATGTTATCTCAGAACTACTCAATGACATCCTCACCCATCACTACCAGTACCTTAGGTTCCACTACTAGAGGTTCATTCCTAGCCATGTCCTACTATTTTCCCCTTAATAAACATCGATTAAGAGGCATATATCTACAATTCAAGACAATCAACATAGGATACATTTAACAACAATAAAAAAATAATGGGAAACACAGTATGTAATGGTAAGTCCTTTCCCCAACCCATGCCACAGATTTATAGCTGGGGGGCTACCACTACCCATAACCATCATACATCTATGTCATGGTCAAAAGTGTAAAAATGTTCTCAATATTCATATTGCATTAGACACCGATTTATTCACATCGTACACCATTTTATCATTTCCAATTTCAAATTAGGTACTATTTTCCTTCCAATTTCAGATTCCAGAAAAAAATAGTTCATGTTCAATATTATACCTAAAACTAGTTTTCTCTTGTGTACATAAAATGGTGAATTCACAAAATGATCATAATTTATTATAATGATGCATGCATAATCATATATTTTACCACACCAAGAAATGAGACATATATTAAAAAATATCTAAGAAAATTATCATAATACAAAAAAAGTATGTCACCCAAGGTGAAATAATATTCAACTATAACATAAAAAAAATTACCACAATCCCACCCTGGGTACTTTTGTTTTCCCCTTGTACAAGGGTTTTCCACTCCTGTGCACAAGCTCATGTCCATGTTCATAATCTTCATAGTTTCTCAGCTACTATTACCTTGTAGTAAGACAAAAAAATAAACATGTTATTTGATACCACTTTGTAACGTCCCGTCTAGGGTGCCACAAATTAGATCCCAAAGCCGGTAAACCACACAACCTCAGGTGTGCCTCCCCGTATAATAAAGGCTTCTAACTAGAAATGATGGTCTAATATCGATCATGGGGAGATTATTCCATTTCTTATCAGTATAAGTAACCAAAAGAAAATGATATTCAATAACTGAATAATATATTACTATAAACTGAATAATACCAGTATATCAAGATGACCAAAACAGAAAATATAGAATTAAAATTGAACTATAGATATGCCATGATAATGTTGGTTCTATGTATCTCAATGAAAGCCCAAAATAAAGACATTTATGAATCCCCCATGTGGGTCTTGAATCATATCTGGTTCCATCATCCATGCTCTATCCCATATTTCCCATCTAAAATAGGGGTTTCCCTTATCTGGTACAACAAACATGAAATCAATTCGGGTATTGATCAGGAAGCCTGAGTAGTGTGTGATTAAAACTCATTAGGCCACCACTGATGGTATCTAAAACAATATCTACTAAATAATATTGTATTTAGTTTTATAATTAAATAAATACAATTCATCATAAAATAGTTATCACATTACTATGTAGTTTCTATTTAACCACACATACCCTTAGGTTCATGAGGACACCCAAATCTCAATACATTCATCATCCCATGTCGGTGACTAAACAATTTCATATTATCAATTAAAAATTATTTACACAAATGTATTCCATTATCCATTTCATTTCAATTCAATGTCATGGATAATTGGAACCAAAACCAAATTCCAAATTTCATTAGCAAAGAACATCATGTGTTGCACCTCATGGGTATTTAGAGGGCTAGTCTGTGTTCTGCACCCCATGGGTATTTGGAGCCCCAGTCCAGGTCCCATATAAATATTCACATGCATTAACTTTTATAATCTATGGGTATTTGGAGGGTCATTTCGTGTCCCACTGTCATTAATAAATAAATTTCACATGGGTTTTTGGATCATCAGTTCGTGTTCAATACTCGTATATAAATCAGTCAGATATATAACATATATCACAATTTCACATGTATCTAACTACCACATTCTTCACTATATAACATAAATCATGATTACTCAAAATTAATCCTCTTATCAAAACAACTCTCATTAACTAATTTTCCAATTAATTAATCACACTAAAATAATTAATTAACTCTACAAATCAATTAATCACAGTAATTCAACATATTAATTGAATAGTTAATTAATAGCATTAATCTCAATAATCAATTAAAACTTTTAATTAATCACATCCAGGATATTAATTATTTCAATAATTTATTAATAACATTCAATCTAGTATTTAATTCAACAATTATCAAAGGGTTCTAATATAAATTATTATTTTAAAATCTATATTTTTTATATAAATGATTATTTTAATTAAAAAATAAATTTTCGATATTTATAAAATTATTTTCATATAATTGAGTCATTTTTAAATTATACATGTCAATTAATGGTTAGGGTGATTTTCTGGTAATTTTCTTAAATTGTTGATTTTTTGGTGAATAGTGAAATACTGTAATTTATTGTATAAGATAAACACAAGAATTATTGATTCATTAATGTTGTTTGTATAATGTAGGAACCATTTGTTCAAACTAACATGACTTACTTAATGTATTTAGTCACAATAATCCATAGTATTTGTAGTCTTGATCCAAAACATTAAACTAAGAAATAAAATAATGAGAAAACACCCATCTCCTCCACTGTAAATAACACACCCCACTACATCTTCTCCTCACACCGTCCATTATTTTAATCTTGTCAATATTATTCCAAAAAATAATCTGAATCCCCTACACTAAATCCAAGAGCCCTTTTTCACATCAAAATAACAAAAAAATTTACTTAAGGAAGTTTTCAATGAGGATAAATTCAAGATGTATTTTCTCTTTCCTTTCCTTTTTATTTTGTTTGAAATTATTTTCTTATTATGTCCTCACATCCCATCATAAAAATGTTATTATAATTCTAGTACTTAACATATTCTTTATTTTTTTATTATATTGGAATAATCCATCATTAAATCCATCTCCTCTCACTTTATTTGAAATATGAAATTGTCATTCCTCAGATGTTAATTTATTACCTTCAAGGAAGAATGCATTTCATTTTCAATTAACACCTTAATGGTTTGTCATAAAAACTATTTTACGGTTAAACCAAATTATACTATTTGAATTAAATCCTATTTAATGTTCTATAATCATTATATACACATGATTATAATTAATAAAATTAAACAAGTTCATTGTGAGAGAAAATTGCCCAAAATAATCCAATTGATTATCACTAACATCTTATACAATGAATTATCCACATCTAAAGTATAAAATTGAAATATATGATCATTTAATATTATGGATTCTCATTTAGAAATAATAACATACATTCTTGATATCTATTCCCATTTTAATTAAACTTCCATACTCATATACTTGTAAAATGATCATGAACCCCATGGAAACAAACTCTCTAAAATGATAAAATTGAATCTCATAACCTATCAAAAGGCTATAAATGAACATAATAAAATTATAATAAACAAAAAATAATATAAAATGTTTTTAATTAATTAATTAAGGTATTCAATGTGATTATATGTGAAATTAAGATCAAGTTCAGAACAGTTTCGATCATGAGGTATAGGATTTGACCAAAACCTCTATTTTTCCATCATGTTACTCTTTATATTTCTTTTTATTGTAATGTAAAGTTTTTTTATTTTTATATAATTCCAATAAATATTATTTATATGTTTCATGATTATCTATCGATAACATATCATCCATATTCGATGCAGAAATACATGTTTTTAGAACCATTCCCTTTTCAATTCTTCCCAATATGCAAGCCCGATTCAAGGGAATTTCCCGATTTCTTATAAAGTAACATGTTCACAACATAATCATTTTTAAGCCACAATTATTTCTCTAAATTCAATAATTTTATCATAAAAAACAACCTTGATTCATATATTATTTTATGAAAACAAATATTCATTTCCCCTATAAATTACTTTTATAATTTTCCTTAAATCGAACAAAAATGTTTCATTTCTATGATTCTTTTACAATAATTCTACATTTTTACACTTTTTTATATTTTTTAAATTTAATTGGAAATCTATAATAATTAACCATGAATATGTTTCATTATGAATGTCCATGTATGTTTTTAATTCATTCCTTCATTGAAACATTTATGATAGGCTTATTTTTATGCGTTGTGACATTATTATGATATCCAGTTCTTTCCATGGGGAATAAATATGTTTATTGTTCATGTGGGAAATCTATTCATGAGAATTTTATAATGGGTATACCCCAATAGTGATTCAATTCATTGGGAAATGTTTAGTCTCATGAGAAATCATGTAGAGACCAAGAGTGAAATTGATTCCTTTATGGGACTTTGGCCACCATGTAATATAGTCTTTTCAGTTATCCTTGACTCATGTTTTTGTCATGTTATATGTTGTATGAATATTCCAATGATTCCATGATTATATTTTACATTTTTATAAAAAATATTATTACTTATATTAATACATGTTCCATTCCCTTTATCCCATCATGTTATGCCTTCTAACCCATGTTCTATGTTTTATTCAAATGCCTATTTTCTTATCGGTATTTTTTGGCTCATCCCTTTGTTCATATATTCCATAGGTTATCATATACAAATGTAAGAGATCAATGGATTTTATGATCTCATTATTGAGATTAAAAAAAATAATTTTCTGGGTTTCATGATGAATTATTATGTACCTAATCATCCAACGACACTATATTTTACGATCCTTGGTTTTATATATTGGTTAATTATACTTAAAACCATGTAATAATATGTGTAAAAGGATTTATTATCTATAAAAATATGAATAAAATTTTCATGAATATTTCAATGCAAAATCTATTTTCAGTGTAAATTTCCAATTTTCATGTGATTCCTTCTTTTTATAGCTATTATATATGTTAGTTATTCTTTTTCTATAAATATATAATTTTTCCAAATTATTTTTTAGAGAATTGTTATATATTTATTTAAGGGGCCATCCAATTGCAGTTTATAAGGTGTATAATACCTTATAAATTTGAATGATGATCCACCTAATTTAATTTGTTGAAATGAAAATTAAATTAAAAATGAACTAAAAATAATTAACCCTTTTTATAAATGAGATGGACACCAGTTTTATGGCCTTGACCTTAACCGTGACATTAACTAGGAAAGGTTAGTAGGATATGTTTCTCAATGATCCTTTTGGGGTATTTATTATTATCTAGACTTGGAACAGAGAGTAGGATGTCTGACGTGTTATAATCATAATCTAGATATTCACGTATCCTATTTATCACATCCCTTGTGGTTGGGTCATGTTTCAGGGAGCCCTTACAACCAACCATTCTTACTGCTACTTCACTTTCTAATAATAACTATTATAAATATAATGTATATGGTTCACACATGGAAATTATAGAGTTACTCCATAGTGAATTCATTTCACTGTACACTAAGAGAGTGGTGATGAGAACACTATAGAGGTGGTTGTACTTGAGACACCTATAGTACCTTCTATTATGCCTCATGTGGAGCCTCCTACTAATATTCTACTAGGCATAGATGCTCAGTTATGGGATTTTTTTCTCAGGTTCATGCAGTCAGTTAAGAGTGCTCAAAGTCCCACCTCGACTATGGTGCATCTTATGTAGGAACTTCAATAGTATCATCCTCCTATATTCTTAGGGGGATGGATTTAAGCATGATGCAGATTCATGGATAGAAGTAATGATATCCATATTCAACTATCTTGAGTAGCCTCCTAAGTGGAGGGTCATATTGTATGTATATATGCTTCATGACTCTACTAATCGTCGGTGGGATGTTATTTATTAGTCAAAACATTTTTGAGATATGAATTTGGTAGAATTTTAGATAGATTTATATGATCACTTCATCCCTCATACTCTAAGAGAATATTGAACCAAGGTGTTCTTTCATATTCAGTAGGGCTCCACAATGGTCCTACAGTATTCTTCCTGCTTTATACAGCTTCATCATTTTACTCCATCTCTGAACAATGAAGAATTAAAAACTATGAGGTATTTTGAGGATGATATAATTTATGATGTATCCTAAAAATTAAATTTATTTCAGATTAATATCATCATATAGATTGGGAACATGGACCACATTACAACACAAAATATCAGAGAACCTTTTCATGTGATCCAAGGTGGTTCTATTTCGGGGTAGTTGAATGGTTCTTCCGGTAGTCAAAATCTTAATTTTGAGGGTGCACATGGGGGTACTGAGATCCTAATGACACATAAATACAATTATGTTGTTTTTCATTTGTGTATAAGGATAGGCCATAGGAATCCCCAATGCATGAGCATCTTGATGGAATGCCAAGATTGCGGTAGGATGTGATATCTTAAGTGTTTATTCCATTATTTTCCTCCAGCATCAAGTGGAATGGGATCTGTACCAGCACCTCCCTCAGCTACATGGAATGTGGTACCATGATATGTTTGTAGTTGGTCTTCCACCAGACAAACATGCCGAGGTAGTCGAGGTCATGGCTATGCCAGGCAGGCTCTAGAACATTAGTGACAATTGACCAGATCTTCTCTAGCTAGTGAAGTATTATCTTTGGGCCAGGGTTCAGGCCATATGTCTACATTGAGGGAAACACAATAGGATCAATGTTTAGATCCATCTATAGTTAAAGGTATTATTTTAATAACATATACATTATTTTATTCACTTTTCAATACATGTACATAACACTCTTTTATATCTATTGAGTGTATGGAACGCCTTGGAATTGCTATCAATTACTTCTGAAGAGTTAATTTTCTCGACCCCCTTCATGGGGTTATTAAATAGGGAATAGGCTAATATCAGGATTTACCTATTGATATATGTGGGTGTAGTTTCATTTATAATTTCATCATCCTTGAGATTATTATCTTTTATGCCAATCCAGGTATAGAGTTGGTTGATGCTATATCATTCCCTAGTGGATTGATTTCACCTCTAAGTGGATTTTAAATAACCTAATAGAATTTAGTATATGAAAATATGGAATATGAATATATAGGGATATTGAGCTGGACACAATAGAATAGGGCTTGGCATATTGACAGCCTAGCTAGCGAGTCTCTTTATGAGTTATTATGGAATGTAGCTCATGGAATTATTTAGTGATGTGTATCGTTTCAAAGATGTCATACCTACCTAATTATTTATCTTACCACGTGAGATATAGGTTTAATTTTCTATAGGGATTGTTCTAAGTGAGAAACCAGTGTCCATTCCTCCACATATTAAAACACTAATATAACTCCAGGAACACCAGAAGTAGCAAGAAAATCTTGAGGATAAGGGTTTTATGAGACCCAACACATCACCTCTGGGTTTACCTACCCTTTTCTAAAAGAATTCAGCTGGTACCCATAGTTGGTTCATGGATTAAATATGGTTGAATCATCTTATAGTGAAGAACTTCTATCCTTTTCCTCGCATTGATGACCTCTTCAATCAGATTTGGGGAGTAATGGTTTCTTCTAAGATCGATTTGAGTTTGGGTAATCAATAGGTTTTCGTGAGACCATAAGATATACCACATAAATAATTCTAGAGCATGTATCGATTATATGAGTATGTGGTTATGCCATTAGGTCTGAAGAAAGTTCCACTAGTCTTTATGGATCTGATGAATCATGGTTTCAACCTATATCTGGAAACCTTCATGGTAGCCTTTCTAGATGTCATTTTGGTGTACCCGCATACCAGACATGACCATGAAACCCATCACAGGATGATACTGAGTACACATAGAGAGAACATTCTATATGTTAATATCACTAAAGTTAAAATTTTTATCAGTATAGTTCACTTCATGTGATATATCATATCAGAGGCAGGTGTCTTTTTTGAACCAGATAAGGTGAGAATCATAGTTTCCTATGAACATCAAAAAAATGTGTTTTACATACGCTAGTTCTTTGGTGTTTATGGGTATTACATGAATTTTATCCAGGAATTACCTCTCTTATAAGTTACTCATATGATCTAGGCTATGATGGGTGCACAATTCATCTTCTATGAATCTTGTTAGAAATATTTTCAAGAGTTAAAGGGATGATCCCCCCGAGCTCTGATCGTGATTCTTCCTGAGCTGGGAAGAAGTTATATTACATTCATTGATGCATTTGGAGTTGGAAGAGGTGCAATTATGAAGCTATATGATTTATTCATGGATTATGTATACCATCAACTAATGTCTTACAAGGGGAATAAAAAAAATACATTATCTCAAGCTAGAAGATGTGGTTCATGCTTAGATTTTTTGGATGAAATATCTATGGGGAAAGGGGTTTATTATTTATAAATATAATAAAATATTGAAATATATATCCGCACAATGAGCATGAATATTAAGAAGAAATGGTGGGAATAATACCTATAGTCGTTCAAATAGGAGAATTGTAATACCTCTTGTAGAGGTAATGTTGTGGAAAATTATTTGAGTTGAAAGACATAGACCCAAGCCATCCATGTAGCGAGTAGTGACTGGAAAATGATGGATTTGTTTTCTAAGTTACATATTTAGGATTAGTAATAGTAGGGGAAACCAGTTCTAGTAGATCTTATAGTGATGTCATCTCTTTTAAAGCGATTCTATATGAAATAGCTCTATAATCAAGAAGTACTTTTCTTATGTGAAAGAATCATAGGGATGGACTAACTTATTAGTAGGATTGTTTATGTGTGTGATAACATTATCTATTGTGTCCATGTATGGGTAACATCAGATATATGGTAAGAGATGATGAATAAATATCATGCCTCGGTCAAGGTATTCCATCTTAGGCCTAAAAATATATACATAGATGTGAATCGTCAGTATTGGTGGCCATGTATGAATAAGAAAATAGCAGGCTTCATCACTCCATGATCCACCATCATCATTTGAAGGAAGAGAACAAGTGACTCACTAAACTTTTATATTCTATTTTCATTCATGAATGGAAATGGAATTTTGTCACCATATATTTTGTTAAAATATTGTAAAGTTATCCTGAAGTAAATGATGCAATATGGGTGATCATCAATATGTTTACCAAGGTATCTGACTTCTGACCAATCCGAGAGACTATCTATAATGATGAGTTTGAGAGGCTATGTATCTGAGAGATATTGAGACTTGATGGTATACCATGTTTTATTATTTGGGGACACAGATGCCCGATTTTCATCATGTTTTAGGAAAGGGTTGTAGATGGAACTATGTTCATAGATCCTTTTGAGTACTTCATATCACTCTCATACCAACGGTAAGTTACAGTATACAATTCAGTTGTTGGAATATATTCTACAATCATTTATCCTTTATTTTGGAGGTTTATGGGTGATGCATATTCTTCTTGTTGAGTTTTCTTATGATAACAACTTTCATGAAATAATGAAAATGGCTCTGTATTCAGCCCATTATGGAATAAAATTTCATTTAGCTATATAATTTCTTAATGTAGGTGAGCTTTCTCTAGTGGGTACTCATCTCATTATAGAGACTTATGAGAAAGTACATATGATTTAGCAGCATATTTTTATAGCTCAATCTTGGATGAAGTCATATACTATTATTCACTATAGACAACTAGAGTTCATGGTGGGACATTAGGTTTTTCTAAATGTTTTTCTGAGGCTGGATAATAGAAAAATCTAGATAAAGGAGAGGTTATCACCTAGATATGTTGAGAAGTTCAAGATAGTTCTGAGAGTTTATCCAGTAACATATCAATTTCTATTGCATTATTGGTCCCATTCCTTTCACAATGTCTTCCACAGATCTCATCTTGGACAGTATACTCTATACCCATCTCTTTTATTTGATCGATAATATATTGAGCTTGAAGTGGATGTGTCCTTCGGGGTGTGTTTGATTTGAATAGTTGATCATAGTATAGAGGTTTTATGTGTATGTTTAGTTCTTATGGTTTGGGTGATCTGGAATCATGGATGTTTTAAAGTTGATACCTTATTGAAGGAGGCCAATGTACATGAATAATGGCTGGAACATTTCATAGACAATGTTCCACTACCCTCAGAAGTGAAATTATGGGATGAGTTTTCATAAATACGAGAGGTTGTAATGTCCTAGTTGTATTAAATGGTTTAATTTTTTTGGTTAATTATTTAAAAATGACCATGAAATTTTATATCATTTATAAAAGTGAATATTTGGGGGGTTTGGTACTCATTTGAAACATGGAGCACCAATAATAAAACAATTAGATTAAGCCATATAGTTTTTTGAAGACATGAAACCCAGGGTGCATTCTCATATAGTTTATCTCAAGTTACATATAGATGTAAATTTTAGGGAGTCTTCATAGTTTTTTAAAACATGCACCATTCTCTTTAATGGTTCATTTCAAGGTAAAAATGAAATGGGATTTCCCCATTTATTTTTTTTCTTTTTCCCATCATTTTTTTTCATTTTTCACTATTATTTTTCTTATTTTCTTCTTCTCATAAATTTACCCCAAAATTATTTTATCCTCCTACAGTAATGGTGCATGAAACCCTCTCTCTTGGTGTGTAATGAGATCCTCTCAACCATCCTTTGGGGTTTTGATCTTACACCCCAAAAAACTCTTCAGTTTTCATCGTCGTCGAAAGCCAAATACTCTTATTGGTAATCCCTCTTCCACACCCAATGATGTGTGAAAAAATATGTCATCGAGGTAGGGTACCTATTCTTTTTTTACTATTTTTTGTTCACTTATTTTACAACACACCGTTTTTCGTCATCGTACTCTTCTAGTGAAGCTTGTTATTGTATATTGAAATGTTCATCTTGGTTTACAGTGTTCTTAGTGACAATTTATTTTGGATCAACCCATGTTTATGATGTTCACCTTTCCATTAGGACACCACTTTTGGTGTACCTTTAATTTCTTTCTATGATTCCTTTTTTTGTTAGCGGGGTTACACATTGGTGTAATATTTTAAATTGATTACATGGTTTATATTGTGAATTTGGCCATGAATTTTATCCCCATGAAAATGATTATAACTTGTACTTTTTGTTTATCCTATGTCCAATGGTTTATGAGTTTAATTACACATGATTACATAGGTTAATTCTATTATCTAATACATATGATTAATATATATGTCATACATTAATTATAATTTCCCATTCAATTTGTTAAATTCTTGTATTATGCTTGATATTTCATTTCGAATGTAGTATGCCTAACATTTAAATCCTTAGAAAAGTTATTTTACACCATAAAACCTTTCCACGTAATGTTTCATACCTCATTCGTAATGTTATGTTTTTATATTAAATTCCATGAATTTAATGCATGTTGAATTATCATTCTAGATTAATTTTTTAAAAATGCATAACAACATTGTAGATAAATAATGTATTAATTTTTTATTAAAACTCCTATAACGGTGGTTCTCTGTATTTTAATCTAAAATGTAATTGTTAGTGATTTAATTCATTCATTTCTATTTTGGGTTTGTGTTTCCTTATGATTTATAGCATGTTCAATGGCGTAATTTATATTATTCCAAGAGCCCTGTTTTTCTTACTGATCTTTGGAAGATCCATTTAAATGATGTGAACTGTATTAATTGTTTTGGTAATATTGTTAGGTCTCTCTATTAAATGGAATGTGCTGAAATGAAATTGTTTAAGTTCTATTAGATATTTTTTATTACCCAACTATACAAATTTTCCATTTGATTATCATCTTAAATTTTATAGACGATTTAAATGGTAAGAAAGTGATATTGAGATGATTATTTGTTGGAATGAAATTATATATTTATCAATTCCTTTATATATTCCTTTTTGGTTTGGTTCACTTTTTATGATACGGGGAGAGAGTGTGGGTTCTATATTAAGTAATTTTAAATGAAATCTACATGCTCGGTGGGGTATGACCTGACACGTTAATGGAAGTTCTTTTACATTCCAGGATAGGGATTCCTGAGTGGTGATTATATTATAGAGTTATACCGGTTCCCCAGTGGGGAAACTATGGATGAACCCATTGGAAAAATTATTATGCCATACCTCAGGTGACACCTTGTCTACCACATGAGATACCTAAGATGAACTTGGACACACCATGCCTTGAGTGATACCACAGACTCCATGTGGATCACATGAGATAGACATGGTCGTATTGAATTATATCATATGTACCATAGTGATACCTAGGTTTGTTTATAGATATCCATTGATGGGTCAAACTTCACCACCTGATTTGAAGGACTTATTGAATTGTATGTGATATATATATGAGATTCATACCTTATTACTTAAATGAGTAGATTATGCATTGGTGAACTTCTCATATACTTATTGGATCACTTGGATGATGACATGTGAGATAGACCCCATGACAACCCAAAAGCATAGGGGAATGTCTTTGTGGATTTTCATTGTTTACTTTGGCCATTTTATATATATTATTCATTTCATAGGTACTTTATTCATACTTCTATAATAGGTTGAAGTAGGTGGTATGGGATGGTTTTTCACTTAGGAACCCAGATCAGGATGTAATTGTTTTAATTAATTATCTTCTTGTATTTATATATATAATAGAACACAGATTTTCTACATGATTAAATAGAAATTCCTAGAAACTATGGGTTACATCCTACTATAATTATTTTCTCACACTTTAATCGGGTGTCTTTTGGTACATGAGTATACTTTATAATAGATTTATGAACAAAGGGAAGTGTGATTCCTTTGATGTCTTCATTTCATATTGCAAAGAATGTTGTTTGAGTCAGTGGATAGAGCCTATACTCAAGGTCTAATTATTGATGTTTTTGGATCTTTTGTAGTTTTTAGACATCATACAGTACATGTTTTTACCTTTATCTCCCAGTACTCATAATTTTTATAGATATCATGACATGCCATCATTTCTGTATCTATTATTGTTATTCATCTTTATGTTATCTGTTTACTCTCCTTGGGTTATTTATTTTCCTCGATTTTTGTCTTCTTATTCTTATTCTTACAACAACTATTATATACTTCTTCAATTGTTTTATACCTAATACTTCAAATGAATAGTGTCCCCATAGAAGCACATAAGTCCCTCGCTGAAAGTCGGCAGCCTCTGGTGTTCAGGGTGATTACATTAAGGTCATGCAGCCCACCATCTCGAGGCTCAGTTTAGTAGAACATTGGGAAGGATTCAAAAAATATATATAAAAGAATTCGAAAACTATAATGGTTCAAAAATAGAATATTAGATAATTAAAATATAAAATTTTTGATCTTCTGTATTCACTAGAATATATGCATTCATGAATGACTTTGTAGAAATGACGTATAATATTAGTAATGAAATATGCATTTGGAAAAAATAAAATATATGAAATATATTTTATTGAATAATGAATGTAATATTATGTATTTATTGGAAGTATTTAATCCATATGACCTTTAAAATTTAGACAGTTGTAATAGTAATATGACTGTTACAATAGTATCATGACCATTAGAATAATAATCATCTACTTTGAATAGAAGAAAACCATTAAAAAAGTAACTTGACCAATGGATGTGTAAATTAATATTTAAGTATCTTATAAATTAAAATATTATATATTTATATCATATTATAATTAAATTATCTTTTTAAAAATGATTGATTTTGATGATGTATTTTAATAAAACTTAAATGTTTTAATTTCACTTTTATGAAAACAAAATTTTTTTAATAAAGTTTTATTTTATGAAATTCATTTATTATTAAATATTATGTTCAATTAGAATGATTATAAAATTTAATGGGAATATAAGTAATTATTCATAATGTTAGAAAATTGACCATGATATTAAAATTTGTTTTTTTAAAATAAATGTAGACTTTATTTAAAAATTATATATTGAAAATTTGGAAAATTATATTAATAGAAAGGATTTAATTTTTGAAATATATATATTTAAAAATACTTATGGTGAATTTTTATTATTTTTCTAAATTTTTTCAATTTTTTGTGAATACATATATATGTTATGTTTTGTTATTTATCATGACAATATAACTACATGTATGAACATATTAGTTTGAAATAATATTTACCATTTACTATAAATATTAATAAAAAATCAATAACATTGGTAGTATTGAACCATAATAATAATCTAATGAATATAATATTCAAGAACACCCCTATGCTCCACTTAAAAATACCACTCCACATCACCCATTCTTCTCACAACTTCTAATGCATAGAGCTTACCTAAATTTTTCCAAACAATCCTCCCATATATCCTAGTAGTCCCTTTATGCATTGTTTATTTGAAATGAACAATCCAAGGTTCATTAGCTAGAATCTAAGGAGGATACATCCAAAAAAGAATCTAATTCCCTAAACAGGGCTTTTATATTTTTCTTCTTCACCAACCAGTAAACAAATTACATCCAATAGGGAATAATAACTTGAGTAATATATATATATATTCTATAATATTATGATTTTATTATAACATATATCATCCCTGATATTATTTTCTCACAACATTATGAAATGAAAACATTGTTTAGTCCATGAGCATCATATTTCATTTTCCTTCAAAGACATCAATGCCATTAAAAAAATATTATCATTGTTAAATAAGATAATGATTCTTATATTGAAATGAATTTTATCTTCAAGAATATATATTCACATATACACATAAAAGATATTTTTAAATAATAAAACAATTTCATGAGTGTAACAAACTAAATTTTATAAATATAATCCCCCTTATGATTTAATTAAATGTGTAATACTGTATTATTGTTATATAAAAACGTTCACTTATGTTGTTTTATTATATCCTATTAGAGTTAAAATACAATTAGGGATCATTAAAAATTATAATATTTCCATTTAATAATGATCATATTATTAGTATAAATATAGAATTTTATCAAATAAAATTAAAATATAAAATGAAAGTGATGGCATCAACCAGTAAGATCGTTCACTATAAAGCCAATTTATCAGATCTTATAAGGGAGATGTAATATTTGGGATTTTCCCATTTCCAAAACTATGATTATATGAAACAAATTAAGAATTAGAGAATTATTTTATGGGAGAACTTCAATCTCATCAAGATCACGACCCAAACCTTGTATACAGAACCACCCTATTAAAATATCACAATCGCACAGCTTACCCTTAGGGAAATTGATATTTTATTAATCAAATATGTATATAGGACATAACAGTATGAATATGTATATTATTTTAATTAAAAGATTGGTTATATTTAATTTTACGATATAAATGATTCTTATTTTTATAAAATAAAACAAAAAATTGAATTTTGAATAAGTATTCAATTTCAGTAAAGACATCTATTTTGAAAAAAATTGATTTTTAAAATAAATAAAATTTTAAAAAAATATAATTATTATTAAATAAATATTTTTAAATGTAAAGGGACATATAATTTTTATGAACTCGAATTTAATTTTTATAAGGGTTCAGAAACCGTTATTGTGAAAAAAGCACATAATTTCTCAATATATATCAATTCTTATTTTAAAAGTGAAAATAAAAATTTATATATATCTATTATTCTAAAATTATTATTTTTTGGAATTTGATTGTTGATATTTTCCAATAGTGATTGTTTCATTATTTTTTTGAGACAATTTAAATATACTTTGCATATTATGACATCATAATGAACCAAAAGTGTTTTAAAAAATACTAGTAATGGTTTCTACAATACAAATATGTTTTCCATTTAATATATTTCGTATTTTGTTTTATTTAATTAAATTTTATAACTACTTTATGTATCATCCATAACCGTTAATATATTTTAGGTTTTTAAAAACCATTTATTTCAGAATATGATTCACTTCTGCATCAAAATGGGTATTATTTTATTATGTTATTCACATGGACTTATAAAATATTAAAAATATTCCCCTTTGATAGAAAACCTAGGAGAACACCATTAGAAGGTTCATGGTTTTGGATAATTTATTATATAGAGTCCAATACCTATGATTGAGAAATGATAGAGAATTCCCCGTTCATCTCCTATGTAAACCCAGACAAGATCCCATTTATATTCACTCAAATTCTATAGATCACAACATTAATTTATACTCTCCTAACTATCATGCTCCCAAGGTGACCCCAAAATATCTAGAAGATACTCCCATGTATTTTGAGTCACAATCTTATGGTAAGAGATCCTTTTCTTTTCTTTTTCAATATCCTTCATTATCTTTTGCCATCTATTTCTAATTACTATGGTTCAAAAATACTTTCCCATGTACCTATTATCATAAATTTTATTTATATATGATGAGAGACCCCTTTGTATCTAAATAAACTATTTTAAAAAACAATTACGTATCGCCATTATGATACTGAAATTTGACCATGATTTTTCATGCCAAATAATTATGTAGTGAATACCCATACCCATTTTCTATCAATAGTGTTCACCATTATGCACTAATAATTACTTTCTTATAGACATACATGTATTTATTTCACACTCCTTAATCATGGAGTACAATATGGTGATGAATGAATCTGTATTTTATGATCAATGTAGCACACATAATAATGATAATGAAATGAAAGTGATGGGTGTGCACATAGTTATATAGAACTCTAATGTAATGGGTCATTTTTTAGTATCATGAGTTCTCATGCAAGGAAGTGATGAGTCAATCTAATCAATCTTTTGACTTTTTCCCGCACGACTTATTTAAAGTTATCATTTATATATGTTTATGATGCAATTATTTCTGTTGTTTCAACATTCCCATGATTTCATTGTGATATCTTGATATATCTTGCCACATTTTCCATATATTTGATTCTCTCTACTTTTATGTCTTGTTGATATTTCTATTTACTAAGATGTATTACATTTTTCATGTTATTACATTTTTATTCTCTTATTGGGTTTTTTAGATCAACCATTTATTATGTATATCCCCATATTATCCCATTTTTTATTATCTACAAAGGAATAATATAATACTGTAAAGGGGATTTTAAAAAAGATAATTTATTCACTATTTTATGTTGTCATGTAAAGTACCTAATACACAAAGAAGCTATACTTCTCAATCATTTGGTTTTTATTATTTTTAGTTTTATATAATAAGTCATGAATTAATATGTAACATAAATATGTTTTTTCAAATTTTTTATCAATGTAAATGTGTAGTTATTTTTTGAATTATTATTGGAAAAGTCTATCCAATCCTTAGGTATAATACTAATTATAGGAAAATATCCCTAAATTTTAGTTAGTATATATTAATTGGTCCATCAAGATAATAAATCATTGTATATATAATAGAAATTGATGTATATCTCGAATATATTTACATAGGTGTAAAACATGAAAATACTGCATTGAGTTAGAATTGATTGGAAATAGGTGCATGAAAAAAACCCTTACTGCAAAACCGGTTTGATACTACTAGGGGATATGCTTTGGTAAATTTGTAAACTCATTTCAAACCATTATATAGTGATCCAAAAAGATACCCATAAGATTTTTTTCGGAAATATGTCATGGATAACATATATTTTAACCCAGAAATTCATAAGATAAAGAAATAATTGCATTTTATGTTATACCTTTAAGGTTATTGGATTACAATTTATGAGTATAACATTTAAAAAAGAAATCTACTTTTTCATATTATTCTAGCCAATGGCTAGAAATATTTGGAATCGAGTAAACATCCAATGTGATGGGAAATGTGATGAACACCCGCAATGAAAGGCCCATCATGATGAGAGTGGGAATTGTGATCTTTTTGACAATACTCTGTCAACTGGATAAGGTTATGAATAGATACATATATCTAGAGATTCACTCAAATTCTTATAATAAAGAAAAATCTATTATTGAATCTTTTATGTGACAATGACTTCAAAATTTCAATGGATCATCTAATCTCTTAATATCTTAACAATGGTCTTCTGAATTGAGAAGAACTTATCCATCCTTCAATGATCCAAACAATAGATCATTATTCATTTTTTATTGTGTAGAGGTAGAAGAAAATCAGTGGTAGAAATTGACAGAAAATGTAAATCCTTATGAATAGATTGAAGTGGTGGGGTGGAAGGAACTCCTTAATTTTTTTTTTCAATATATGATTTCCTATCACTCTTCAAAATAAAATGGAAAGAGAATTCATTTCCATGAGGAAGAAAGATGATGAATCAATTAGGGTTTATGATTTAATCATGACAAGAATTTCATAATACACCTTCCACTTGTTAATTACCCCAAATGAAATATTGAACATTTATTTGGTGGGCTAAAACCTAGTCTAGGAAAATTCCTTGATATATTAGACATTGATTGACATAATGAAATTATTTTATGTGACATCAATGTTTTAATGGAGATCGATGATGCTAATGGGTATCACAAGGATAATTAAAGGAAAGTGGAGTTGATTTCTGGAAGTCCAATGGAGAAATATAATGATGCCATGGAATTTTAACATATGAATTTTCAATAGTGATAAAATAAGAGACCCAAATATTTCCCAAGGGGGATGAAGAAATTGATTAGTTGTGGGAAGGAAAGACACATAGTTAATAAACTCTGATAGGATAAACCCAATAATTTATTCGAGGAGAGGAATAATCTGATACACCATCAACACATATTTCATTTATTCAACTATACGGAACCAAGGAACATTTCAAACCAATGCACTAATACAAGGGTTATCGATGAAAACTAACAACCTCCAAGGAAGTGAGGGTGATATTTTTCCATCACAACCACTAAGGTGTCTCCCAACAACGATGTGTTGAAATGTATAATATTTATTCATTCAATAATATAGAACATACTTTTTAATCTATTTTTATTCATTCCGTCATAATAATAAATTTTATTTGAACTATTTAAACACCAACAAAAAGCATGGAAGTAGATCTGTCTATGAAAATAGAATGTGGGTAATTATTTCATCCCAAGTGTATAACTCTACCACTATCAAAATTTTATGAATTATATTGCCAGAGAACATTTTAATACTCTATCACGAATAATTTTATGAAATAATGTGTATCGATTGTCTTTCCCTATATTGATCCAACATAATTTTTTTGGAGAATAAAATATCTCTCCTTATTGTGAATCGTACTTTTATTCTATAAAAGTTCTTGTAGGTAGATGAATCTTCTTTAGAACAAATATATTATGGATGGATAATATTTCCTTGTGAGAAAAAATATCTAAATAAAATGATTTACCCTCATGGAAATATCATCCATGAATTCATCACCATTATTAGGTAATACTCGGCTGTGATTCCTATGAATTTCAGAATATTTCTTCTAGATGATAAAATGGATTTTTTATTGCGATTATATATGGGGTGATATGATTATCTGATAATCCTTATAGAATGGTTTTTGTGGAACATGATAATATTATGAAATAACTATAGGATTATCTAGATAATTTGTCTATAAGTCCATATGCTTTACCATGGGGTGTGTTAGTCTAATTTTTCTTGATGAAGGATGGGTAAATGAACCGTTTCATTGGCTATTGTCAGCTTAACAAGATAATGGTAATGGAAAAGTCTCATCTTCCAAAACTTTAATTCTTATTAAATTAGATACATGAAACACAAAGCATCTACAAGGTGGATCTGTAGTTAGGATATTACCATGTTAGGTTTAAGAATGATGATAACCATGAGACTGCTTTTCATACAATGTACGACCCCCATGAGATCAATGTAATGATGTTAGAACTCACTAATGCATGAAAAATCACAATGTACAGGATGAATAATGTTTTTACGGATCATCTTGATAAATATTTGGTATTATTTTATAATGATTTTATAATATACACCAAAATCAATGAGGATAATGTGGGGAATCTAAGCACCGTGCTAGAGACCTTATGAAATGAGTAAATTAATTCTAGTTATAGTAAATGTGAACTCTGATAGATGATATTCTCGTAAATGGGTAATATTAACATAAGTAATGTGATATCTATGGACCCTTAAAAATTATATAAAATAAAAATATGGTTGAGGAAAAAATCTATTACATATATCTATAGTTTTATTAGATTAGCTGGGCACTATAATTGATTTGTGAGAAATTTATCACGATTATCAAATCCTCTAACTAATATAACTCTGAAGAGGGTAAATTTTTCTTGGAACGATTAGTGTGATGAGAGATTTAGTGATATTAAAAGGAGGGTTATAATTACACATGTGATCACACTACCCACACATGGATAACGTCTCATGGTATTCAACGATGCTTAAAAAATGCTTAAGATGTGTGTTAATGAAGAATGAAAAAGTGATATCCTATGCTTCATGGAAGTAGAATGTTCACGAGTATAACTACCCAATTCATGAAATTAAGTTAGATGAAATGAAATTTTATTTGAAAATATTGAGACATTTCATATTTTTGGGGATGTTTGAATCATATATGGGTAAAAATGACTAATGTATATTTTCACACTAAAAGAGGTGAATATACACCAATAAATATGGTTATAGATGAAAAATTACTATAACTGATAAATTCATTACCATCATGGGAATGAAAATAAAGTGGTAGATTATTTAAGTAGAAAGGGTATAACAATTCAATCATGGATGTAAATTTGGAGGGATCCAATCTACATAGATTAGGAAACAATGGAAATGGGAATCTTAAAGGAAGGAAGATCATTAATACGTTCACAGATGATTTCTCAATAATCCTTTATGGAGATATTAATGTATTCTAAAAGAGAGATTTGGGAATTCTTAAGAAAGTGGAGACTATTAGATAAAGGAAATCCTAGACGTTCAATGTTAATGAAGAATGATTTTTCAGATTTTTGTTAGGATTATGTGTACCATCATATATTGAGATAAATAAGGAGATGTTGGATGTTTCACATAGATCAACTTTATCCATCAATCCAAGAAGCACACAGATGAATCTAAATCTCTGATAACACTATTTGTGGGACTATATTTAGAAGGATATCAAGGAATATTCATCAATATTTCTTGTATATAAAAATGTGAAGGAGGAAAGGTAAAAATCTAAGGGAATGATGCTACCAATATTCATACCAACATGGTAATTAGAGATCAACACCATTGTCTTTGTCAATGGTCCTCCAAAGATATAAAGGGGAAATAATTATATATGGGTTTTGGTGTATCATCTTATAATTACAATACACTTCATTGGGATATTATTAGACTTCTCGCACAATAAATCTGTAACAACATACATTTGAGATGTTTTTTTTGCTGCATGCGAAAAAACTATCGATTGTATCCGATCAAGATCCAAGATTTAACACCATGTTTGGTATGAGTCTCCAATATTCTCTAAATAAATAGTTTACTCAAGAATATATTATCTCTATTTAATAGATGTCCAATTTGACCAGAATAAACTGAAGCATTAGGCCAAGTTGATAGAATTATAAATTTACTTGAACAGATGATGGGATCATCATATTCCATTGGTGGATTTCTTATACAATAACAATTACCACTGAAGAATCCAAATTTATCACTTAGAAGAAAATTATAGGAAGATGTGCATGAAACATCCATGTTGGGATGATGTTTGGGAAATAAAATTGATAGGTCTTGAAATGGTCATGAAAATCATGGAAAATGTTACGACTATTTAGTTTCACAACAAGGTTGCTTAGAGTTGAAAAATAGCTATGTTGACAATCATCGACGAGGCCAAGTGTATGCTATTGGAAATATGGTATTCCACCAAATGTCTCTCCAGAAGAAAATCACGATATTTTTGATCAGTGTAAATATTATTAGAAGATACATTAGTCATTTTCAGATCCTTTATCATATCAAAGTAGTGGATTATTGATTATCACTCCCAAAAAACCTATATTAGGTACATGAAACATTCTTTTTAAGCCTCTGGAGGAAGTACATACAAGACCCCTCACATGCAACCAATCTATAGGTGGTACAATTGGATAATGATATATCATATGACGAGTAGATGGTTATGATATTAAATAATAGATACATAATTTTATGGAATAAGACAACAAACCTGGTCATAGTGGTATGGAGAAACAACAAGTATAAGGAAGAGATGAGGAAACTAAAGGAAGTGGTGAAATATAATTTCCATCATCTCTTTTATTATTTAAAATGAAAAATAATTGGGTGGAATTTATGAAGGAGGGAAGAATGTAACAACCTGACATGTTATAAATAAAATTCCACGTGTGATTTAATTGGATGTCTCATTATTTTGTATGGTTATAGAAACCACATGCAGTTATCTAGTATTATTATATCCTATTGGATTTTAAATACAATTAATCATCAGTACCATTGATATTATTTCCGTTCAATAGTGATCATATAATTAGTATAAATATAGGTCTTCAAAAAATCTATTTTACAGTGACAAAGTATGTGATGGCCTCAACTAGTAGGATCTTACCATATAACTCCCATTTATCAGAGCTTCCAGGGAAGATAATATAAGGAATCAACATTAAACATTACATATTCTATTAATTTTAAAATTATAAATTATTTTATTTTAACAATGATATTTTGGATTTATATTTTGAGAGAATTAGGAAAAACATTTACATTGTAAACCCATACATTACACATTGAAACTGATATCAATTATCATTTTGTTCCATGAAACAGATAACATTAAAACATAATGTGATTTATTACACTCTAATATCTCCACAATATTCTATTGATCTCACCATTAAACCAACTATTCCTTAAACCATGCGAAAGTAATTTAAAAACATGGGATGAGCATAAATATCTATAAGGGGAAAAAAATAAAAGAACTTTTATTTAGGGAAAACCTATAAATTTTGTTCTTAAAAAATATATTTATAACCAAAAAAACATATCATCATTTCAAAAAGTTCATTATCATGCATTTTCAAATTCTAACGATTTTCATGAATTGAATGGACAAGTAGGTAAATTTTGACGTTATTATAGTCAAATATAATGACCATGTGATCGAAATCATTACATGTAACTCTTAAAATTTAATAGTCATATGACCTATTATCATATCCAATGCATTATAGGTTATAACATAACCACCCATCATTGTTTTTTTATGAATCCACCAGTATTTGGTTTATCATGCAACACTAATCAAATGTCCATGTACTACTAGGTGGTAATAACATAAAATATTTCAATTAATAACATATCTCTCATAAAATTTCTTTTTCACACATAAGAATCTTTTTTAATGAAATAACCAATCCATTTTTTATACAAATTTTAAAGTATTAGGAATATTTTTTAAAATCCATGTGTTCTATTCCATTTTGAAACATTTGAGATAAATTATAAAATTAGCATTTTCAAACAGTAATTTCCACAAAAATTCATTCATAAAAACAATTTTGAAAAAATTTATACGAAATATATTTTTTTAGAATAATAAATTCATAAAATATTAAAAACAATGTTTTACATATAGAGCCCCTTAACTTGTGTATGACTACTCATGTATAATATTTATATTTATGAATAATAATATTAGGGCAATTATTCACTTTCTTGACAACATTATTAATGTTTATAATTACTATTACATCACATAATATCTTGTTACATCAATCAATTAATTAATTGTGTTCATGTGGAATATTTTGTTGATATTCAGTACATTAGTCAGTAATGAATTTGGTATGAGGAAAACAACCAAAGTGGTCATAATTTCATAATCTCTAAAAAGATATTAATTGATTAATAATCACTATTATAAAAAAATTATTGTGTTAAATCCATCCATTAAATTTGGACATGAAAAATAATCTATGATACAATAAAGGAGACGGTTAGCCGTATATACAAATGAGTAACGATTAAATATTTCATTTATCATAATAAAAAGAAGGAAAATATTATTTTACATTTCCCGAAGGAAAATATTATGATAAATATCATATTAATAATTTATATATACTTATATATATCATCCATGTGATGTGGTGATGAAAAACTGAATCCGATCGCTTCGTAGACTTGATAGTTTAGACAAACACACAAATGATGTTTTCATTTTTATGTACATTGAATGGTAATAAAATTAATGTTATAATACTATTTTATAATGATAAATATTTTATAAATATCTTATATATTATCATTAAAAACAAAATTATAACTAGTGTTGACAGATGGTGATGGAAAAATATTTATATTGGTTTGTGAGATTGTAGTTCGTCTTGCAGACGAAAGAATAATTCATTTCTATTTTCATGTTATTAGAGATGGATTTAGTGGATGATATAAACCTAAAAATATTATTCAGTTATTATTTCACCATGTTTTGTGTTTATTTGAATGAATTTTAAGATAAATAATTGAAGCACAAAATTATAAACGGAACCCTTTCTCTAGAAGGTCTCTGTTGATTAACACATTGACACCTCTATGGAGGGTGTTCTGCCTAACATAAGGCCCCTATAATGTGATGATATATTCTATAAAGGAACTAATCTAGATATTGGATGAGTCCAAAAATGTTTTTTAAGTGTATTTTAATTAGAACAGTGGGTACCCTGAAATAGGATTCGGGAGGGTCCCTTATTGAAATCTTTGAAATATTTAATTTATATAAATAAATTATATAATAAAAATTGAAAAACATATTAATTTTGTAGATATGATTATGTAGGATCTAAATCCTATATTATAATAAAAACATGATAAATTTTTTGTTGTCTAAATCCTTATATTATATATTTAACCCTAGTTTATTTTTTTTATTCTTAATGTGATATCAAGTAATTTACACTTTGACGGTCAAAATATATACTATAAATTAGAAAACAACATGTAAATTATGTATTCATATAATTTTATGAATTTTACCAGTCATGTGGATTATTTAGATATTTCAATAAATTTTATTTCATTAAAAAATTATTATTTATTTTAAAATATCATTAATGTCAATTCTAATACTATTCATTATATGAATTTTTAAAAACATCTTAAAAACAAGAAAAAATGAATCAAAATATATTAAATAAATCATAAAATTACAACGTCATTCAGTTATTTAATTTGATATTAATTATATCAAATTATATGTATTTTATTATTTTTAAGAATATTTATTTGATATTTCAATTAATCAAACAATTACTTCATCAATGTTATATTACCATTTAAGGTAAGTATTTTATCACTAAAAATTATTAATCAATTGAAATTATTTATATTAACTTTTCAGATTTTTAAAGACTAGTAATTTTATAACAAAACCCTTATATAAACTCATATTAATTTTTTTAAAAACAATAGTATCGAAAAACTGGCTTTCATTTAATATAAAATTATAAAGGTTATATTCTAATAAAAAAGGCCATAAATGGTCAAATAACAGATACAATAATGATGGTATGAAAAAACACATCCATTAAAACTATGAAAACTTTTTTGTAATTTTATAATATTTATAATATTATTTTTACCTTTAATTACCTGATTTTCCCTTATACGTGTTAATAAACAGTATCACTAGTTGTTATATTAATAATGTTAATAATTAAAAGATAAATATTTATACAATTTTTACCTTCTTAATAAAAATATGGAAGCAAGTTTTTAAATAAAAAACATAGAATTGGATAAAAATAATATAAAATTAATAATGTTGACGAAACCAGAAAACATGTTTTTAATGTCAAAACATTCAAAAAAATGATTTGTTTTATATTGAAATTTATTATGAAATTAATTGTAATAAGATTTATTAGATTAATTTATAAATAAATTATCTAAATATAATTTAAAATTCATCTAAAATACAATCCAACAATATAACTATGTCAGACGAAAAAGTAGTTTTCAATTAAATTATAGTATTTTTTCAACCATTAATGAAAAAATGAATATGATCATAAAAATATATAAAATTCATCCAATTTAAATTTTGAAACACCAATTTCAAAAAAGAACTTTATTTTTCAAAATATAATTTATAAATCTGTTAACAATTAAATTTAAAAAATTTCTCCTTCAAAATGTCAGAAATATACCTTTTTTGAAAAAGAAATCGTTATATCTAAAAATGGATACACTGTAATATATTTTCTAGAAAATAAAAATGATAAATATTAAAAATTAAATTGGATATGTTAAATATTTATTTCATTAATATAATCCAAGAATATTTATTTTTTTAATTATTAGTATAAAACCCTCTTCTGGATATTGAAATATTATTTTTGAAAAACATTACCTTTTATTTTTTAAAAATATTTACAATAATTTATAAATAATTTGTCAAATTAAAGTATATTTTTACCATTCAGTTAACCCTATCCGTACCCTAAAATCTATCATCTCGGCTATATTATTATATTTTACACAATAATATTTAATTTTTTTTAATATTGATTGGGAAAAGTTTGTACACTATCAAACATACTGTTTCCTTTTTAAAAACATGGGATGTAACAGATATAATACCTAGTCTTGTAACATGACCTAAACCATGTTGTTATCCAAAAAATTAATCACGAGATGAAACATTTTATGAGAAGTTCAAGATCACCGAGAACACATCCCAAACCATGCATGACAAACAACCCCATGAATGTCTCACCATCTGGAACCCTTCTATCAGGGTGTTTGCTGGTGTATAAAAGAGATATGTTTTAATAATCCAATGGTACTAATATGTATTTTATTTTCAATATAATAATGGTTAAATTTACATCTACTTGAAAAATAATTTAGATATTTATTTAATTAAACAAATAATTTTTTAATTAGTATTCAATTTCAATGAGGTCATTAATATCGAGAAACTAATGAATTTTTTAAATAACCAATATTTTAAAAATATATATATTTTATTTTTTTATATTAAATATAAAAGATCGCTTAATTTGTATGAATGAAATGTAAATTTTATAAGGGTTCTCATATTATTTTTTTTCAAAAAAAAAATACTTCATTTCATTGTAAATTTCAATTCATTTTTTTAAAGTGAAAATAAAAATTTATTAAATAATATTTTGAAAAACTAAATTTATTTTTTGGATTCAAAACAATGGAATTATTTAAGGGTTGTTTTTTATTGTTTTCATATATAATTAAATTTTTGGGTAAAAATTAAATACTATTTAAATATACGGTGTGTATTTTGACATCATAATGAACCAAAAGTGATATAATAAATATTATAGATCGTTTCTCAGTTCAATTATATATTTTCCCCTTGAAATATTTGAAAATTATGTCTATTTTATTAATTTTAGAAATCTTATATGATTCAAAAAAACCCATTAATATATTTTATGTGTTTAATATTAATTCATTAAGACTATGAATCACTCCAGATCAACAAGGGTGTTATATTATTATGTTCGTCCCTTTTTCTTATGAAATAATGAAAACCACTCACCTTTGAATAAAAACTATGTGTAGAATATATGGGATGGATTTTGGTTTTTGATTTTTATTAGATAAATTCAAAGTCCTATGTTTGTGAAATCATAATGAATTTTCTAGTCATTTCCTATATAAACCCACCCAAATATCCATTTATCTTCATTAAAAATTCTTTTATCATGACCATAATCTACCCTACCCTCTATATATTCCTCTTAATGTACACCCATTCTATAATGAAGTTCCTCCGAGTCATTTGAATCCACAATCTCATGGTGAGGGATCCTTTCCTTCTCTTCATTATTCAAGCTTCATCATTATCTTAATATTCCTATTTACATTTCCTAATGTAGATATTTTTTCCATGCCCCTATAACATTCTATTTTATTTATAAATGATGAGAGACCCCTTTAGATATCATCAATTTTTTTTAATAATTTTTATTTATATCCATTATCTGGGAAAACTTTCACCCTGATTTTCCAAGCATAATAGTTGTGTAGTGAACACCCATACCAATTTTTTATCAAGGGTATTCACATTTATAAACTAATAATTCTTTTATTAGGGAAATAAATATAAGTATTTCACACTCAGTGATCATTTAATAAAACAATATGATGAATGAATCCATTTTTTATGGTCTATGTGGAAGACATAGGATTAGAATGAAATTAAACTGATGAGTGCACCTAGAATTATATAGAACTCCAAAGCTATGTGAAATGTGTTAGTCTTAACAGATGTCAAGAAATATATTTGAGAGTGAAGCTAATCTATAATGGGAAATTTTCCGTTATGATGTGTTGGAATTTATCTTTTACCAATGTTTATGATGTAGTATTTCAAGGTGTTTCCAAATTTCGAAGCAGCCTTTATGATTATCATGATATATTCATGTTTATGATTCTAACCCATTTTATGTATCATTGATATTCTTAGTATCTAAAATGTATTATTTTCATCACGTTATTCCATTTTCCCTTACTGGTCATTATAGATCCCCATTTATTATATATTTCCCCATGTTATCCCATCCATTGTTAAGTACAATGGAATAATATGATCATGTTAAGGACGTTTTGAATAAATATAATGCATTCCATGTTTTACGTTTTTATGTAATGTACCTAATTCAAAAATAAAATAGACTACATGATTATTTAGGTATTATTATATGTACATTTATATAATAAATCATAAAATAATATATAATAAAGAGAAATATTATCATATTGAGGGTTGGAAAAGCCACATAAACGAACTAAATGAATGATGTTATTATTTTTACTAAATGAATCACTCCAATTAAAGGAGAAATAATTTTTTTGGACTCTGTAAATTTATAGAATGAGATTAATACAATTGTATTTCACTTAGGGATTTATAGTCCCATATGAAAATAACATAAATATTTATACATATGATATTCAGCAACCAAATTTTGAAATGAATGCCTACATAACAACAAAACTAAAAATAATATCTCACTAAAATGGTTATAAATTGAACTAAAATATTATAATAAATAAAATTTTGATAAAAATGATCTTTATTAAGTAATTAGATGAACTAATTATATTATTCATGATGGTATTTTCGTGAAATATAATATCCTAGAAATCGTACACCCGGATCCTATACTGAATTCCATAACTTTTCATTCTCAACATTGATGTTGATAATTATAACCAAAATTTTCTATCTAAAATATACAAAATAAATACGAAAACATGTATCTCTTATATTCTGGAGGACCTTATAGGTTAAGAGTTTTTTATAATTATGGTAAATTCATACATAAACACATAAAATCAACATGTACTCATAATAAACTAGTTTATAAAGATGAGTATCATCTCTTATTAATCCCAACTTTTATTATTTCACATTAGAACATAATGTAGATCCTTATGAAATACTTTTTATACCTAAATCATTCAACATAATTCTTTTATACCTGAGTAAAAGTAAACAAAAGATGAGTGAGATAAAATTACAAGTAAAGGAAAATATAAGAATTATTAAATGAATATCATCAATTAGAATAATTGTGAATAAGGATATAATGAGATAATATATGTGTATTATTGAATAATTAAATAACTAGATATTTAAATATTAAAAACCTGGAAATTTAAAGAATAATTTGAATCTATAATCATGACATATTTGATATAAATCTCGGTCATTATAAAAATGAAAATCCAATAAAAAGTATAAATAATATATGTACATACTTGGGACATCATTTTCACTTCACTCTGACAATCACACTTAAAAATGGAAAAAGTATACGATTGACATTGGTATCGAATGCATTGGAGGGCTATCATAGACCCAGATTTCATTGTATTATCATGTATCAGACCTTCACTATTTTATTATGTAACCACTCATCATTAGTTTATCATGTTACCACCCATTGTTGGTTTATCAAGGAAACACCTAGCATTGGTTTACCACGTAACCACCAATAAAATTTTCAAATACTATTACATAATCACAACAAAAAATATTTCATTTCATCCTAAATATATATGAACAATCATGATATCTTTCATGACATGTTTTACCCATCGAAAAGAAACGGGTTCTATAAAAACATATTTGATACATGATTAAAACAATGAAAATATTTTGTTTTAATAAAAATGTATTTGAAACATTATTAACCCATAGAAAATATATGGGTTCCATAACAATCTATTTGAAATATGATTAACCAATGGAAATGAAATGGTTTCAATAACAATATCTTTGAATCATTCATAATACATCTAGAAAACAACAAGTATTGAATCAGTATAAGATATACCTAGTGGAGGATAAGTAAAAAGTTGTTTTGTAGATGTGGATGGATTGAAATTCTATTAAAAGGACACTAAAAAAATTCATGATAAAAATTATCAATATACATTCAAAGTGTCCCATAACTCATTGAAATGTTTAAATTATAAACCCAATAAAAGAATAATATGTAACAAAAAATTAAATAAAATTTTAAAAAATAAATTTCTGATATATTTTTTCAATGGGGAATTATTTATACTTTATAAAATAATGTTGGTGTATAACATAAAAAAATTCCTCGGTGAAAGGATATTGATAAAAATTCCCTTACTATATTGGAAACATTGAAACCGTAAACCCAATAAAAGAGAGAATCTTTAATGGATCTTTAAAAAACAATGAATTTATAGATACTAACAATAAAATAAATTCAAAAGATATATATACACCACACTTGAGTAACCATTGAATCATGAGATATTTTAGAGAATAATATTAATTGGAACAAATAATATAATTAAATAAATCAAATTCATTTGATAACATATCATAGTGAAATATATCCACCATATAAAATTAATTAGGTTCATAATAAAAAATAATTATCAATGGAATGTATATTCAAACCATTTCATTTCCATTGGTTAATCAAAAGTGCTCATTGAAGAGTGAAATAAATAAAAATTGAGCATTGAAGAATGTTACAACTTTTTCTTTTCAGCAAAGGACTCATTTGGTTTGATTTATGACCAAAGGGAGGATTCTACAATGATATGAGTGATTTTGGGAGTTTATTTAGGAATTTTTTGGATGATCGAAAATGTATTTAGAGGTTTTAAAATAAGTTGAGAGTTATTGGACTTTTATAAGTGGTGAGAGGATATATATGGTATTTTGAATAGAATATCAGGTGTAACCATTTTTACCATAAAATATGTATTAATAAACCAAAAATATATATAATAAAAGGTTTAAGGTAAAAATATACTCATTCAATGGGTTTTGGACTTGATTATAGTTTATTTAAGCCCTTATGATTAAGTTTTAGTCCCGTATTAAGATAGTTTTTCCCTTAATTATTGTAGTAAATTTTAATTGATTTCTATAATATCCTTGGTTAAAAACAATTTTTACAATAATAGAAATTATATAATATAACTATTCCATATATGGAATCTATTTTCATAAATTAAAATAAAAAAACTCTCAAAAAATAATTTCAAATTTATCCCATAAAGAGGATGAGCTGACAATATTTTTTAGAGAAAGGCTAACAAGTTTGAAATGTTTTTGTAATCAATCTCAATATGGAATTTATTATTTTGAAATAAATTGGAATTATTTTTTATTTTATGTAATTATAATTTATAAACAATTTTTTATATAAAATTTTACAATATATGTAAATTAGATGAATGAAACTTTTTTGACTACAATTCCACATTTTTTCACTATTCATCAAAAAAAAAATTTCAGATCAATTAAATAAACATAACAAAAATAAAATTTTGATATTTCAATTTTGAAATTGAAATTTTTTATTTATGATTAAAATTATAAATTATTCATTTTGATTTAAATCATATCTTTCATTAAAAGGTGGTAAATCTGTCTTTTAGAAAAATACAGGTTTTTAAGATTAAAAGGGGATTTTTTTCTTATTTGATTCATATAAAACTTTTTATATTATTTTAAAAATATTTTATTTAAATATAAAAAATATAAATTTAATTATAATACTTATATAATGTGAATTAACTTAAGTTATTGTTATATAATACCTATGTGGTTAAAAATAATATTTTTTTAATAAAAATACATCCTCTATATTCTATTTGTTTGTAATTTAATTTATAATTAATTTTTCAACAAATAATACATTATATAAACATTAATAAAATATAAATTCTTTATTTAGATAATTATACTCATTCCCTCCATTTAAATGTCTAATTGATAACTATAATGTCAAAATAATAATTTTAATAGTATATTGTTTTTAGGAACGACTTTCCCATGCATGTGACCAAGTAATAGAAGAAACTAAATAATATGCGAACATAATAAAAATTTGGTTTTTAATATAACACAAGGTAAACTATGAATTATGTGTACTATATGCTACCAAAATATTTTTGATAATTTAAATTATTCTATTTTATACTATTTTAGGATGTTATATGCTGATCCCAATAAAATAAATTTCTACCTTTAATTTAATCTTGGTTAGAAATAGATTATGAGAATTTATTTTTTAAAATCAATATCATAAAAAAGTAATAATGGATAAATCAGATAAAAAATCAAAATTGGGAATAATAATACTCACCAAATGTTATTAATAACTAGGATTCCTTATAGGGGAATATTGGTTTGATATTAAAAGATTGATTTTGATGGGAAAACAAATTCCCATGAACTAATAGAGAGTGGTTGAAAACATTCTAAAGTTGAATTAAATGATAAAAAATATATGTTTGGAAAATTTTATTGATATCATTAGAAATTATATAATAAGATAACATATTATTTCATGATTCTTTTTATAATGTTGAAGGATTTATTTTACCATATTGACAAAGTGAATAAGGAAATACACATACATGATGTGTAAAATTTAATCCTTAAATTAATTTCCAACAAAATATCCTATTTTACTCTAAATGATGAGTATTCAAGATGATTTTTAATTCCTAAAGAAATAAATCAAATTTAAAATACCGTATAACCATAAAAGAGAAAACATGATATCAATCCTATCTTGAAACATTATCCAAAACCAATATGGTTATAATATAGTAAGATAACTCCCAAAATAGATACAATTTCATATAATACATTATACTTCATAATTAAACTATATAACCTAAGGAAGAGAGTAAATTATTCCAAAAATATATATACTTAAAATTCTTTAAACATTTCATCACTATGTTTGAAAACGATGAATATTATGAATATTAAGAATATTATGAATTTTATAATATGTTAATACAAGATAAATCACCCATTATTACTCAGATAAAGTCTAATCTGTTTCTATAATAAGAATTATCATTACATGTTAAAAAATCATACTAAAAAATATCACGTAGGTGTAGTGTGTGAGACTCTTATAATCCTTAAGTCATGGGTTCTTCCACACCACCTATCCAGACCTGACATGTTGTCATCTAGCGTACAAGATGTCCCCATTTTTATTTAATTTTAAAAAATAAATCCTTTATAAGAATACTTCACGTTGATCTTATGTGTTATAAATAACTCCTCTTGAAAAATATTTCCAAAATTTTCAATGCTGACCTTGAAATATTTACTACTCCAAAACCTTAAGTGGGGTGTGTTAAGAGATTTATCTTATGAACAAACATGGGATTATATTCCTTTGAAGATATCCATAACACCTAAGATAAACATATATAGAAGCTTCATAACATCAAAATTTACCTTAACTGCCCTTTGATGTAACACCCCAAGATTATATGGCATGTCTCCTATAAGATTAACGTCCTAGATATCAAATATTTCACAAAAAATAATCTGTAAAACAAATATATAATATTAAATATTAACATGACTATTGGAATAGTATTATAACCATTTGAAATAGAAATATGGCCAATCGAACAGTAACCTACCCAATGAATGTATGCATAAAATTTAGTTAGCATATTAATGGAAATATTACAAATTTATATCATGGAATAGATAAATAAATGTTTTAAAATTGATAAATAAAGTGTTGGTGTTTTTTAAAAGCATAAATATTTATTTTCAATTTTACAATTAATATAATTTTATAGTATAAAATTATAATTCAACAAATTGATTCAAAAATTAATATATATTCTTCAAATGGATAGAGGAATTTTTTTTGAAACATTAACTAATATTTCAATATGTTATAAAATTAGTTATAAATATAAAATAAGTAATTCTTCAAAAAAATAATTATCTTAATTAAAAATTAAATTTCCTAAATACATAAAATTAATTTAATAAAAATAATTACATTGTTAAATTCTACATGATAATAAATTGTTAGGGGGATTTTTGGGATTTTTATAAAATAGTTGAATTTTTTGTGAATATTGAAATACCGTAATTTATAGTATATTATATTTTAAGATAAATAAAATATATTTGGATGAATTATGGAATATAGAACCATAATCGATTTCCCCACTTCTCTATTTACCATATTTAGTTTTGAAAAAAACTATTCATAACATTGAGAAAAAATAATAAACTAATAAATAAAAAAATCAAGAAATAAACGTCTACATAACTATAAATCCCCCCTCACCAACCATTATATTCACACCCTTTAAGCCATGTAACATGATAATATTCCACTAATCTCTTCTACTAAACCACTTCCACAAATTTTATTTCTAACTCATTTCACCAAAATAACATTACAATGTTTTGTACGGAGGTTCTAAAGGAGGTAACACTAAAGAGGTAAAAACATATCTCTCTCCCTCTCTTTCAATTTATTTTATTTTCATATCAATCCCTCACCTCCACTATCCATAGTAACATGATAACTATAGTGTATTATTTATACAAAAAAATTATTATATTCATGGTATATCCATAATCAATTATCTTTTCTTACCCTTTTGTTCTAAAAATGAAGACATCAACCATGAGGTATCAATTGACCACCGTTGTGGATGATAATTTAAATTTTCAAATAAAATATTAAATACTGGATATAAAACCATTTTTAAAGTCAAGCCAAATTATATAATGTGTATTATAACTTATCCAGTGTTCTGGGACAAATATATACACTACATAATAATTATTAATATAAAACGAGTTCGTGATGACTGAAAAAATCCCAAAATAATGAAAATGGTTATCTTTAAAGTTTTATCTACTGAATAATCCTCATATTTAGAAAAATATTTATATATAATAAAACTTAATTATCCCTATGTTCATTAATAGCTTTAAATTAAACATAACAATTCCCATTTCAAATAATTTTTTTATACATATATATTAGTGAATCAATCATGAAAACCAAGGAAATGAAAACTCCAAAATGAAAAAATGGAAACTTATAACTCATAAAAAAATTTACAAATGAAATTAAGTGAATGTGAATAAATCTTTCAAACATATATTAATGGTTTCATTCCAAACCCCCCTTTTTTTCTTTAGTTTACACTTTCTCTCTATTTATCACAATCTAAATCCTAATTTTTCTTATGTGCTCCTCCTAAAATCAGAGTGTGTGTTCCAAAAAATATATAATTTTCTCAAATATTATTTATTTATGGGAAATGGTTGATATATAATGATCCATTTTTAATTCATCATGATAAACATGCTTGATTAAAATAAACATTCCAATTTCTAAACCATTTTTATGTTCACTCCCTATTCTGTTTTAATATACCAATATTATTCAGAAATCAAACATTTTATTTTGGAAACTATATTAGTTAATTATTTTTCAAAAAAAATTATTCCCTCTTCCGTATTTATGAATAATTTTATATTTTCCCTTAATTTTCACTGAAGTGAATCATTTATAATTTTTCATAAACACTCTTTTTTTCATGTTTTCATTTTAGTTTCAAAATATTAGTGTGAATATTATATTAATATAGAAAAAAATATAATTTTATTCCCTAATCATTGTTGGGATATTCATGTTTACAGTTTGATTATATAGAAAAAATCAAAGGATATTCCAAAATAACTCATCTTTATAATGTGAAAGGGAATTTCTCTCCATAAATACTCAAAGATTTTATTATAGTATTTGAATCTATTTAAAATACTATTTTTTTAATATTACTATTAATTTATATATATCTTTTAAGATACCATATACCATATTTTATTAAATGGTTTATGATTATTCTGACTCAGGATGCACAATATTGAAACCATTCTCCATATTTCATATGATTTTTTATGATTATATTTACTGATTGGATATATTAGTTACATTTCACATTCATGTTTCAATATATATTTATATGTTGATTGTATTTCTCCCATTTCATATATGAAATTAATTTGATTTAGAAAGTGTCAGATGGGGTCATCTATAGCCCATCGATGCGCCAATAGGTCTCATTAGACAAACTAGTTTTGGAATTGGATAATGTCTTACCCGATTATGTATAGTGTCTTGGACGAAGCCTTGATGGTTTTATTTTGATGTCCGGCAACTTAAATTCCCAATTTTTGGGATTTTTTATTGATAATACATTTTATTATTCTACTAGTAGAATATCCATGGTTTTGTTTCATTATCATGTGATTATTTAGGTTATATTATTTTTATTATCTTTTATTCCTGCCATATTCTATTCAAGTGTTTGTTTTAATGACATTTCTTATTTGATATTCACTATCTTCTATTGTTTATCTTTAAATATTCCACTATATTTTTTATCCATAGTGAGTATCTAAGCTCACCCCTTTCATATAATTTATTTTTTCTCTAGGATGAGAATATATTTATTTTAACTAACATATATGGATAAACAATAAGAGTAAGAGTGTTTTAAATGAATTTAATATGTTTTATTTCATTTGAAGTTTTAATATGAAACACCTATTTTTATATACGTTACCGATGCATGTAAAATATTCAGTCATTTGGGATGTGAATAATTGTTGATATTACTAATTTCAGAAATTAAGGAAACAACTCAAAGATTTTGGGGTTATGTTATTTGAAATATATACCAGAGTATGTTTTGTGTAATATTTTGAAACTATATTTAGGAAAATGTAAATTAGGGAAACATGACTCTATAATTAGGGGAAAAAACAATGTCAAGGTAACCATTATAATGATGTTTATATATATTATACATTATGTGTTAACATAATTTTAAAATTTCATAATCTAATCTAGTGTATGCAATTTCATAGAAATGATGCCTAGTTGAATGAGTTGAAATAATATCAATACACATATCACATTTATAGATTTACCTACTATGCTTTATGATGATGTTAGAGATGCAACTTGTGCTAGAAAACATGAAACTATAATGAGACAACAGACTCAGATTATCAGCAATTACATACTCTCATGGAGTAGCCTGATCCACATTGTGGTTTAACAGTGTTAGATTGCTTCATAGAATGAAAACCTCTATAATTAAATGGGACTATAAACCTATTTTTATGTGATAAAATTGATAACATACATAAATAATGTATTTCTCTCTTTGGGAACTAACAAAAGGAAGAAGGATAAAATGGTACTTTATAATCTCTCTGAATTTAAAGATCAATGGTGGTTATTAGTTCATGTCACAAAGGTGGAGGAATAAATTTAAAATATGTGGTGGAAGGATTTTCAATAAATTTTATTGTAAAAATATGTATATTTTTAACTATGATGAGATATAGAGATGCAATTCTTCTGTTTGAGACATAAATATGATGAAATGTTTTTACTAGTATAAATACAACTTTACAAGGTTAACAGGGAATGCTAAAATGAAAATATTTAATCCAATGAGTAGGGTTTATGGTTTATTTAATGGTCTTAAATAAATTATAAAAAGGGAAACTGGTAACTCAACCATTATCATTATATGAGGATATAGTATCAAGTTTCATTAAGATGAGAAAGAATTTTTCAATCCAAATGTGTTCGAAGGGAAGTAGGAAAAGAAGATGGATGCTGAGTACTCTAAAAAAGTTTGTAAAGAAAAAATATAATAAGGTATGAATGTAATTTACAACTTCTAATAAATATGGAATGTATATTAATGCAACATGTCTATTGGGAATGGGATTTTGATTCATGTGTGGGGAAAACCCTAACAGGCGTGTGATTTCAAGGGAAAGAATATGGTTGGTAGTGCACAATGCTTCAACTATTAGAGAATGGGACACTATGAAAATGAATGTATTAAATCCCAAGCGTGGTTTCCTAAGAAAATTTCAAGGGTACCAGGCCATTATTATGAAGTTCGGATAGATGTCTATGAAGTTCCTAATGAAGTGTTGGTAGGTACATTAATTGTCTCTTCAAATTTTTTTAATGATTAATTTGATTATGTATCATCAAATTCTTTTATATCATCCAAATTTCCTAAAAACATTAGGTATTACCAATTCACATTAATGTGGGAGTTTTCAGTCAAATCTCACTATATAACTCTTATTTCAACAAATATGTGTCATGCAGTTCCTTTTATGACACAAATATGTGTTCTAATTAATGATTTCATTATCATACATGTGGTTGATTTTAATATAATCCTTGGTAATGATTAAATTTCAATGTATAATGCAGAACATTATTGAAAAGGGAAGAAAAATATGATTTGGGACAATGGTATGGAATTTATCATATTTAGAGGGGATACATCATAATCTGATTCATCGCTATATCTACCACTAGTAGATCTTATAAATGAGATTCATTGGGAGGAATAGAAGACAAAAATGACTAATGAATAAGGTTATATTAAATTTGATGATGTATATATAGTAATATAATACATTAATATATTTATAGATCATTAACCAGGACATCCCCCAAATTGGAAATTTTTTTTATTGATTTAATCGCTGATGTGAGATAAATAAAAAGGATTTCAATAATATTTCCTTAGTGGATTTTAGAGTGTTAAATAAAAAATAGATAAACTGAGTGATAAGGGATTTATATGCCCTAGTGTTTCACTATAGGGTTCTCCTGTTGTTTTTAAAAGGAATAATGAATAGTCATTGAGGTTTTTCATTAACTATAAAGAGATAAAGGATATTACAATATAGAATAGGCATCCTCTTCCTCACATTTCGGAAACATTCAACTATCTATATAGATATCAATAATTTTCAAATATTGATATTCATTTGGGGTATCATCAATTTCATTTGATGAATAATGATATTACAAATACATATTTTTGAAGAAGTTGTGGAAAATATGATTTTACAGAAATTCCATTTATAATAACTAATGAACCCTTTGTTATTACGGATCTAATGTATAGAGTATTCAAGGAATATATTCATAATTTTTTATTGTATTTATTTATGATATCTTAGTGTAATCCAAATTCTACAAGGACCTTGAGAACCACATGTCGATTGTTTTGGAGACTCATAAAGTAAACAAATTATACGGGATTCTAATAAAGTGTGAATTATGGAATCAGAAATTTCTTTTCTCGACCATATTGTCTCCAAGGATGGAATCTCAGTTGATCCTACGAAGACACTGGCTATCTATAAATGGCCTACCCTGATGAATGTAACATATTTACAATGTTTCATTGGTTCAGTAGCTTAATGTCATTATTTCATTCAGAGTATTTCTCAAATATATGACTCATTAATAGAAATTACTTGTAAAGGGGTTAAGAATATTTGGAAAAATGAATATGAATAATGATTTGAAGAATTGAATAAGTGAATAGTGAGTGATTATATTATGATTTTACTATTGGGAAATGATATATTTTTGATTTATATGGTTCAATCATAGAAATGGTTTGGTTATGTCCTTATGAATAATGGTTGAGTTATAACCTATTCATATATCTATTAAAGAACTATTGAAAATTACTATCTAACTAATGATCATGAGTTTGAATCTATAATGTTTTCTCCAAAGATATGGACAGAATTACCCTATGGGTAAATATGTGAGATTTTTTTAGATCACAAGATTTTAAAATATATCTTCTCAGAAAATGAACCGAACATGACGAAAAGGAGATGTCTTTATCTACTCCTTGATTATGATTGTTCAATACACTACCAAAAATTGATGGAAAATAATGTAGTATATTTATTGTTAAATAATGATCTTGAACTTCTGAATAAAATCTAGATTAACTAGGATATTGTGTACATGGATCTAGTAAATATAAATATGGGAAATATCAAGAAAGGTGAAACAACAATAATTTTTCAAATAGTTGTAAAACCTCCTTTATTTGGAAAGGATTATAATTTCTCAAACTATTAATAATAACTTAAAAAAAAATTCTATGTGTGATGGTAAATAATTACACTTTTTATATGAAGACGGAATCGCGAAATTTGGGTGGAGGCTTTCTTTTCCATCTACAGTCAAAATGAAAAGGAAATTATAGGATAATTGTCACATCTATAATTTCTATATACACCTTGGTAGCACTATGATGTATTGTTATTTGAAGGATCGTTTTTGGGGGGACAACATGAAGCTGAAAATAGTTGACTCTGTATTAAGATGAATAGTTTTTCAATAGGTAAAGTTTGATAGAAAACATCCAATAGGATTTATTCATCCTATTCCTATTCCTATATGGTAATGGGGTTACATTACTATGGATTTTATCACTATATTACCAAATACTCCAAGAATTAAGGATGAACTACGGGTTGTTTTTGATCGACTTACAAAATCTACACATTTACTCATAGTATGAGAGAATATTCCACTAGATATCCTTAAAAGACCCTAAATTAATTATGTTTTAAAACATCAGGGAGTACATATTTCAATTTTTTCTGATCATTATCCACAATTTAAATAAAAATTATGGAAAATTATAAAGAAGGATCTTGATACTTAGTTTCATTTGAGCACCACTTATCATCATCCTAGTTATAGACAATCTAAAAAGAAGATACAAACTAGGGAATTCATTTTTATATCATTATTAGTTGACTTTCATGGTATATGAAATCAATATTTACATTTTATATAGTTTTCATACAACAATAGTTTCCATTCAGGCATTCAAATGTAATTGTATGAAGTGTTATAATGAATAAGATTTTGTACATCATGTTGATGGGATGAATTTTGTGAAAGGAAAATAGTATTCCAATATCCTAAAGAGGAAATAAAAAAGTCCATAATGATTCAATGCCATAACAAAGCATCTCGTAATAGGAAAAATAGTTATGTTTAAATATGGTGAAATGATTTATAGTTTAATGTGTTAAATCATTTCTTTCTACAAGTACGTCCATGGAAGGGTGTCATATGGTTTGGTAAGAATGAAAAAATAGGGCACATCTAAATTAGAACATTTTAAATTATAGAGAGAATTGGAGATATGACATATTATTTGGTATTTCAACATATAATTTTTTATGTACACGATGTGTCCCACATCCCATTTCTAGGAAAGTACATTCCAAAACCAACACATGTTCTCACTTTTAAAAGAATATAAATTCTACCTGATTTATCTTACTGTGACGATCCTATTTAGGTTGCAGACACTATATAACATGTGCTTAGGAATTATACATATTTTCTTGTAAAGGTACATTAGAAAAGCAATAAAATTGAAGAGGCGACATTGGAATTAGAGTAAATTATGTTGAGTAATACCAAAATATTTTTATGATGTGATGTTCTACAAATTTCAAGGGTGAAATTTTTGATGTAGGGGAGAATGTGACAATTGAAAATTTTACGGTATGTCGCTGTTAAATTTTTATATCGTTTATAGCATATGTCAAATATAACTCCATGATGAAAATCATAATATACAATAAAATATTAACATTATCATTACAATACCAAAGGGACCATTCAGATTAGTAATAATGCCAATAAAATACTAACCACCCCAATATAATTATACATAAAATATAGGTATCATATGAATGAAAATAAAATATATTTATATCAATGAAAAAGTAAATTAATTTTTTTAAAAGGATAAATTAAGCAATTGAATTTTTATAAAGTTTAAAAATTTATTTACAATTTTATTATATCATATAATACTTTAAAATAATATTTAATTTCACAACGTATATTCATAAATAAATATTATATTTTATAATGATTATATTAAAATTTTATGTGACCTCAATTAATTTTTAAAGCGTTATAAAATTATTTACAATTATAAAATTTATATATTTGTAAATAAATCATTATTTTAATTAAAAACTAATATTATAATATTTAGGAAATCGTTTTCATAAAATATAGTTCTTTTTTAATTCAATATGGTGATAAATGTTTAAAGTGAATTTTTTAGATTTTCCTAAAATAGATTAATATTAGGTGAATAATGCTTGAATGGACCAAAGGACTTATTTTTTTTAATTTTCATAATCCACCATTCAAGGGGTGAGGTGGAACCCTTATAGACACTAAGGCTTAAGAGACAATTACATGACTCATAGGTCTTAAATGAAATTACCCAGACAAGAAAACTTCGAACTACACTTCCCCAGAAAATTTCATGATATCAGCACTCCACTTTCACATAGAAATTCAGAAAACTATCCTCTATGGAGCTACATAGGACTAGTACTGATGGAAACGCCAAACCCTCTCAATCTTTAAATTCGATTTAGCTATGCTCTGGTGAATGTGTCTGCTATGAATCGTCATCTCGAGCCTTTTTTCTTGTAATCTTACTGGTACATCTGGATATTTCATGTGGCCTGAAAGGCCTTGGGGTGGCCTTATGGCCTTAAGGTTTCTTTAAAGCCTTGATATATAACTATCCTAAAGTCTTTGGGTGGCCCAAAATCCATTTAGGACCAAAGAACCAAATAGGTGACCTAAAGGCCCATATGGATGAATAGTTCTTGATTCTACATTACTGAATAGTACCTGCTACATTACCAACAACAATAGTACTATAGTAACCCAGAAATATATATCCACCTGAAATTGATCATTTTTCTCTTGGATGCACTTGTCGAGTCCTCACCAACTGGGCTGAGTCTCATGTGCTATTCAGAGAATAAGGAAATACATTAATTTTCATTACATAAAATTATAAGATAAATAAACTATTTCATGAGTAATTGATAATGTAAGCATCATATTCTAGAACTATACTCCTCTCATTACTATATTTATTCATTATAATGAAAACAATTCTTATTCTAGATGAGAAATAATAAAATAATGTATGAAATAAATAAAAAACTCCTCTTCTCCAATATAAAAACCACCCCTAATAACCTCTTTTTGTCACACATTCTACACAATTTATCTTTTTTATAAAATTACCATTTTGTATACAAAACCATTACAACATTTTAAATTCATTGGGCTCTCACAAAATTTACATTTCCATGTCCCTTAAGGAGGTTATCAAGGATTTAACATTTAAGGGGAAAAACCTTCTATCCCTCTCCCTCTTTAAATTTCTATTCATTTCTTATCTATCCTTATCCTCCATAGTCTTATGTAATGTGATAACATTGATATTAAATATATAATTGAATGGTATTATTTTAGTAGTGTATCCACCATCAATTATATTCTCTTCCATTTTAGTTCTAAAAATGGAAACATTGTCCATGAGGTGTCAATTCACCACCTTCTCAGATAATTATTTTAATTTTATAATACTGCCTTCAAATATGGTAAGAAAATATTTTTCACGGTTAAAAATAATATAACATTTTTGTTACAACTTATCTACATTTTTGACAGAATTGATATTTATAATATTAATTAATAAAATAAAACTACTATGTGATGTTAGAAAAAATGACAAAATAATCTTAAGAGACATCATTAACATTTTTTAAATCATTATAATATGAAAGAATAAAATGTTTTATAACTCCATTTAACATTTTATAAGTTCATTAATAACATATAATTTCAATTATGGATCACTATTACCATTTGACATGATCTTTTATACATGTATAGAAGTGAATCATTTATGAAAACCATGGAAATGGACACTCCCGAATGACACAATTGAATCCTATAAGTCATTTAAGAGTACATAAAATAATATAATAAAATAATTATAAATAAAATAAATATTTTATATGATCATAATTAAAATATTTATCAGTCTAATTTCACTATCCATGAAATTATGTGCAAATACAGAACACATTTATATATAATGTAAGGGTCTCTTCCCAAACCACTATTTTTTCTTTGGATTCTGATTTCTCTCCCATTCCCCCAATGTAATTATTATCTCTTATTATGTTCTCCTCATAAATTACGATTGAAACTTCCAAAAATATATACATTTTTTAAATCTTCTTTCATTGATTGGAAATTGATGTTTTATAATGTTTCAATTTTAATTCCTCCTGATAAGCACGTCTGATTAAAGGGAACTTCCTAATTTCCTACCCATTTTCAAGTAGAATCCAAAATCAGATTAGAATAAAAATATTTTTATAAAATATCACCTTTTAAAAAGGATATAATATCTTAGTTAACTTATGGTTTTATGAAAACAATTTTTCATTTTTCTGTAGGAAATAGTCTTTTATATTTTTCATTAAACAACACTCAAGTAGATCATTTTTAATGTTTCTTAAACAATATTTTTCTAAATGTTTTCACTGTAGTTTAAATATTTAATTATGAATATTATTTTTATATTACTAATATATTCTTTAATTATATTATATTTTCTAGGATATTCATGGTTGAAATCTGATTTTCATGAAAAATAAAAATTATATTCAAAAATACTTCTTCATTATAATGTCTAATGGTATTTACATCAAGAATTTATCAATGATTTTATTATAGTATATTCATATATTTGAGATACACTATATTTAATCATATGAATACATGATTTCCATCTTTGGTGTTACCATATAAATTTTTTTTGAATGGTTTTGGATTATATTTACTGGTGATGTACTGTCTTTATAACATTCACCACATTACTCAAGATAGATTATTATTATGATTAATGATTGGGGAAATAATTTATATTCCATTTTCCATTTTCAATATTAATTGATATTTTGATTATGTTTCACCCATTTCATATGTGGAATGGATTGGAAAAGTATGTGTCGGATGATGACCACTATAGACCCTCGATATGTCGTTAGGTATCATGAGAGAAAATAGGTTAGGTTTTGGATAATATATTACTTGACTATATATGATGAATTTGTCGAATCCTTGATGTTATGTTTATAGTTCTCTATATTATGCATTCCCTCATTTTTAGATTACATTCTGAATATCTAAGTGATTATTCAACTTGTTAAATATCAATTGTTATGTTTCATTTTCATGTGATTATTAATATGGATGTTTTTGATCATCTTTTATTCTTACCATATTATGTTCAGGAATGGGTTTTAATGAAATGTGTTGTTAGATATTAATTATTTCTTATTGTTTATGTTTTTATCTTCCTATATATTTTTCACACTTACGGGGCATTTGAGCATACCCATTTATTATGTTTAATTTTCTCCCAATGATTCCAAAATTTATATTGAGAATGATCATCAGGTATAAGATAATATAATAAGTGTTTTTTAAAGGTAGTTACTATGTTTTATTTCATTTCTTGTTGTAATGTAATAATTATACTTGAATATCATTTTCCGATTCTACTAAATTGTTATTTCCTTTGGGATATAATATATTGTTCATTATAAAAATGTAATAAAGTAATACACCAGCTCCGAGCTACTATGGGAGGGGTCTTTACATTAGATACCAACTATAATAGCTTATATCCCATAATCTCGAATCATGTGGTGAAAACTATAAAATTAAATTCATGGATATGATGTTGATAATGTGAACAAACCATTTCATGTAAATCATAAAACATAAAAAGGAAAAGATGGATCAAATACATATAAGAAGACCATTTATGTTTAATGTTTTATAAAAATAGGAAAAATACTTACATAAACAACTCATATAAACATAAATTCAAAAACAAATATTTCAAAATGTTGACCATCATCTCTGAATATGGCCAAATGTTTTTATTTGGCATGAGTCCATAAAAATCATCCTTATGAAACCCATTTTATCCAAGATTTGTTCAACACCATTTACTAAAACTAGGTGAATTTGAAATATAAGAAGGGTGAGATCAAATTATTAATGATGGTAAACATGATAATTTTCAATTTAATATCATCATTTGGAAAAATTGTTCACAATGATATAATTACATAATCAATCTACATGAGATAATCATAAAATAACTCATTTACATCAATTCATGTATCATAAAAATTTAAATACATGTGATAGGAAATAGTTATTAGAATAAATAATTATAATCCATGTGATTTAAATCTCTATCATGAGAAGAAATGTAGACCTTATGAAGCATAAATTAAACATTTATATACATGTGACAAAATTTTCACTTCATTATCACCAATCACTCTTACTAATGGAATAACCAAATAGTATATATCCATAACCAATTCATTGGATGGTTGTCAAAGTCCCACCTATCATTGGTTTATCACTATTTCAATCACTCTTGTTATTTTGGATGTCAAGGTAGGTGAAATTGGATTATCACAACTCAATGTGAAAATCTAGGGATATGTCTAGACAAAAATTTCTGGACTGAACCATGAGTTTCCATTGGAAGTTGGGTTTTGTTTGGTTTAATTGGATATTTTGTTTTTTTTAATGAATTTAATAAAAAAAGGGAGTTTGTTTAATGACATCAATAAGATCTTCGGGCCTGGAAATCCATGTGGAGTCAGGGATATTTTACTCGGAGGCTCTCTGTGGTGGTCGTGTGTTTGGAATATAGCCATCAACCATATGGCCAACTCAACCATCAACAATTTTTCCCGTATCTGATTTATTTTGGGTCTTCGTTAATTATGAAAATTGTTTGGAAAAATCTTTTTTGGAATTGAGAAAAGGTGGTTTTTGGTTCTAATAGTTGTTTTGGAATAATATAATCTGTGTATTTTGAATTGATTTAAAGAAATATATAGAAAATGGATTTTTAAGATGGTTTTTGACTATAACGAGAAGTGATTTTCCACACCTGAGTTTTCTGAACAAAAAATTGGGGATTATTGAAATCCATTGATTGAAAGAGGAAGTCAGTTATTAAAATTTTCTTAAATAAGTATAAAAAAGTTTTTAATCAACCATATTTTGGATGTTATGAGATTTTTTGAGCTGCAAATAATTGTTTTCAGAATTATAAATTAGGATTTTGAATAGAATATAGTGGATCAATATATAGAGTTTTAAACAGGTTTTTTATTAGTGGATGATGATATCTTAATTTTTTTTTTGATAATTGAAAGAGAATGTGGTTTTACCGTGTGAAAAAGATAAGGTAGATTTTTTTTGGATGTTAGAAATGTTTTGTTTTGGTTCATGGTATTTATGTGGGTGCTAACATAAACAAATATGTGTGGGAAAGTGTATGGATGATGATATGAGCAGATGAGTTCTCATATTGGCATCTATTAATGACATCCCATGGGGGAATGAAAATGTACAGGTTTGAGGCATGAATGAATATCATTGGTGAGTGTGTCAATTAACCATTTTTATTTCCCTTTATACAGTGTATTTAAAGGAAATTTTTTTATATTTTTATAGACAATGGTTGGTTGGAAAGTTTCCAGATGTTTTGGGGATTTTTTTATTCTACGATTTGAGTTTGAAATCACATGTTGATGATTTATTTTTTATGTGATATTTAGAAGGTTTCTTTACGATATTTTCAATATATTTGATATGGTTTACCTTCATGTTGGTGTTTTTTAGGTGAGTATTGATTAATGAACTAGTTTATATTGATATCATGGTTAACTTATTACTTTCTGTACACACACATAATGATTTAATGGATATTCCCAATGAGGATATGGGTGATGTTACATTAGCTGACTATATAGTTGATCAACCTATGTATTTCCTTCTTGAGTTTCAAAATTTATGCCCAAATCAGTTTTATGTTCAATTGGATCATATCACAATGGATTAGTGGATGAAAAAAACTGAAAGGTTTTTTATTCTCCTTGATTAGTATAAGTCATAATAGGTTATGTTTTATAATAATATGATTGAAGGACCAATATGGATGAGGTTGAAGTCAGTTTTTAGAACCAATCATCCAGAAGATCTCACATAGTAGTTCTTAACGGATTTATTTATCCATTATTATTTCATTGATGAAGTAAAGGTTAATAAGGGGATAAAGATGTACTGCTTTTAGTATGGTGATGGATTAGTAAGCAATTTTTTGGTCATTTTTTGGATGTTTTTCATTATTATAGAGAAATGAATGTAGAATATTCCTAGAAGGCTTTTCATTTTGATCATGAAATTCATCATGATCTACAGTTGAAGGGTTAATAATTTAGTTTAACCTTCTTTTCCGATGTTGTTATATAAGTTGTTCTTGTTGAGGAAGTTATATTAGGAGTGATTGAAGCATAAAGTCTTCATTCGATCCTTTGAGGTAGTGTAGTGAATTATAGTAAAGATATTGGGTGGCGGCCTGAAGCTATTAGTGCTTTTCAGGATATTAAAATTCAACATGATCTTTCATTACATTCGTTTATGTTTATAATCATGGGGTGTCATTAGTGGGTCATGTCAGATAATAGGAATTCATCATGTTTGAATTCTCTTAAGACCTATCTATCTTGTGGGCACCTAAGGCACTTACAATAGTTTTTTGGAGTTCTATGAGGCAATGTGGGGACAATTCCTATGAGTAGTGTTCTATTCTAATATTAGTTGGATGTATTACTATGTGGATGATTGGTTTCTAGAAATGGTTTTTTTCCAGAGGTTTTTTCTAGTGTTTTTTCATTATGTTGTAAAAATACATATTGAGGACCTCCCAAAATTTTCTATTATAACAGAATCATGTTTGAAATTTAAAAATTATGAGATCATGCCCTCATGAGTGGAGGTCTGTTCTGGTTTTTTCCTGGTTTCTACCTCTTCTTATTTGAAATGAAATAGGAAATTTATTTCAAATTTCTTGATTCCTTATTTCGTTGGAATTTAGGATTTTTTATTAGGAGTTTTCATCACTTGACTATGTTGAATTCGATGCTTTAAACATTATTGATCTATCCATATGCCCTAGAGTGAAGCATTCCCATAGTAAGGAATCCCCAGGGTGTAAGGGATCATGGTATAGCATGTGTACTCAGTGTGGGAATGGGGAAAATTTAATCTTCTCTATTGCAGGTTTATCGCTATTAAAAGTCATCTTTTGTGGAAAAAGTCATAGATTCATAATTTTATCATTTTGACCCATGAGGTTTGAAAGATTCTCCTTGGTTTTAAGAAGGTTTTTTGGTGTCCATTTCATGAAATTTCTACTTTTTGTTTACTTGTGTGGTTTCCCCTTATGATGGGGTTTTTTGGCATGTGGATAATGTTCCTTATATATTGACCAATGGGAGAAAATATTCCATGTTGTCTCATGTCGAGTTTTGAGTGTCGGTCTAATCAAGATGGTTCATTAATTGTGGGCAAAACCACCATGGGTATCATTATTGTTTCTTCTAATATTTATTAATTCTAGAAAGTTTCTAATGTTAGGGAACCTATTCCATCATCCCATGGTGATGTATTAGTTTTTTCCTTGTGTTGGTTTGGTTGGAAGTGGTTCATTTATATTGTTTTTGGATTTTGAGTGCCTCTTCATTTGGGGGAACGTTCATTTTTTTAGAAATTTGTCTTTGGTTCCAATATTTTTTTGAGTTTCGGATTAGATTCATTGGTTTGTTGTAGGTAATTTGTATTCTTTTATTGGTGGTGTTTAATTTATTCTTGATTTTTGAGGTTGGATCATGCGATTTTAGAAATCCATTTTATATTATTGATCAACTAGAAATTGGTGTGGCTTTCTCAACGATGAATGTTTTATGGTCGGTAGAGTTTCCAAACCCAAATTTTTTTTTCATCATTGGTTCTAGTTTATATTTGAATATTTTTTTCTCTCATGATACAGGCATGATATGAATAAAATTTGAAGTGATATTTTGTTTATCTTTCATCATAAGGTTATTTCATAGATTCCACAATGATTTTTTCTTGAATTTTTTTTTCTTGATAATGGGTGGTTTATAGATTTACTATAGTTAGAGGATATTATGAATAATGCTCTAAGAAATTGTGTGAGCCTTGGGGTTCCATCGGTTGAGGTATCACGACCCACAAACAATTAGAAAAAACATGAGGAAATTGTGTGGAGACTTTATGTCTCAATGAAGAACCATTCCATATAGTCAGCACAAAGTTTCCAAACCATGTGGCTGAATCTTATGGGTTCCCAGTGTGTTTGCAGTGAGTGGTGCATGGTTAGGTCACAGTTTGGGAAACTATATAGCCAACCCTTGCGAGCTTCCTAGATCCTTTTTTTTGAAATTCATATTCTAACCTCTTAGTTTTCTTAACTCCAAAGAACCATTTCATTACCTCTATAGTTTTTTTAATCATAATGGGCCTCATCCCCACTCCAATATGTCTCCCCTCCTCTCTAATGATGTAGATAAATATATTTATTCTTTTTTGGAGATAGATTTTTCAAGGTATTATAATATTATCTTATCCCTCTTCCTTATCCTTCCATTTTCTATTTGGTTCATCTTATCCCATGTTCACATGGATCCATTAATTTATACTGGGGGCTTTTACTTTTTAATTTTTCACTTTCTCGATGTTGGACACTGAATCCATTGCGAGGTTTTCTTAGGTGTGCATTGTCGATGCTCCATGTGTTTGAGGAAGGTTTCCATTTTCACTTGACCATTAAATTTAAGAATAATTTGTTTCATGCATTTCACACCTTCTTTATATGTTAACTTTTGATGTATGATCTTTTCAATATTTCTTTAGTGTTAAAAGTTTCTATTTCATCCAATTTATAATGTTAATGGAATTGATCAATGAAATATTTCCCACTAAGTGTTCGTTAAAATACCCAATTATATTTTGTGATTATCTTTTGATTATTCGATCATTGAATGGATTTGAAATATTTTTTGGATATAAAAATGGGGGTTATGGGTTACAAAAATGTGTTTATAAAAGGTGTGTACTTGAAATTAGTTTTTATGCGGTTCTTGAAAATGATTTGGTCTGTGATAATGATGTGTTCCCCATTTTTCCTTCTCATAAAAGTGGTTTTGTTTTACAGATGTGATGAATTCACCAAAATTGGAATTTATATATGATTTTTTAATAAAAAATTGAGTATTCTCATATTTTTGTAAATTTGGTTTGATTCTTTGATAAATGATTTTGAGGCCCATTTGGAACCCTTATGAATGTAGAGAAAAGGTTCATTATGAATTTACACCATTGATAATCTCTGTTCCCTATTTATATTTAAAAGATAAAATGTAATCACTATAGAATAATCATGATCAATTATATAAATGGTTGGGTCATCCTTACTGTGGATTCATCGTGATGGATTTACCTTTAGCAGAATAGGTGATCCTTGATGTGGACTCCATTGTGATCAATTTTATTATTAAAAGAGATTGATCCTTAGGGTAACTTGGGTTCATGCATGTTTTGTGAATTAATTATATTTTATGTATGATTATCTTAATATATTATTGGTTAGAATCATATGGATATTCCCATTTATACTCTTGAAAAGGATACCTGATATAGCTAGTGAATTTTTAGAGAATGATAGCTACACCAATTAAGATTACAGTCTGACTAGTTTCACATGGTAGGGGAAGTGATTTTTTTGTTTATCAATTCTATGTGATAGTGGACCTTAATTATTCCATTTATGGTTTTATTGAGTGTGTTAGTGAAATTTGATGTCGTTGAGTTAGTCATACCTTCTTGAATGAGTCAAGATATATAATATGTTCTTGATTAATCATGCTATCCTAATTTTCTACCATATCTATTGGCACTTAATTATCTACAGTGAATTATTTTTATGCATTGTTTTTTCGATACTACTGTGTGATATATTCCCAGTTATAATGTTGTATGATTGTTGTGATTATGTATGAAGTAGTGTGTCATTATATCAAAATTCATACAATGCTTTCATCCGTTTTTCAAAAAAAAGATTTGGATGTGTCTTAAAGTCTTTCTATTTGTTTTAAAAGATATTTAATAATTCATATTCAAAATTAATATTGTTCCTTCATGTGAGATATTGTGGTTTCAAATGGTAAAAATGTAAATGGAACATGATTTGTTTGAAAGTGGAAATGTGTGGGAAATCATATGTTTATATATTTTATTTCAAAAACTAAGTTGATGTTTCTTTATTTATGTAATGTTCATTGGGAATAGATTATTCATGCATGCCAACGGAGTATTAATACTCACACTTATATTTAATTCATTTTTGTAGATGGTGGGGTAGTTTTCAAATTGGTTTCAATCTATATGGGTGATGGTTAGTTTTTGTGTTGGAATGTGACCCTTGGTGTCACATGGAGACATTGTAGTAATCAGTTCCAGTTTTGTTTTTTTTTGTTGATTTGTTGTATTTCCATTATTGTAAAATAATTTTCATTTTCAATATTTATTTATATCGGGATTCTTTAAACTAATTACACTATTTTTATATTTATTATTTTTAGAAATCATCCCCTTGGTTTCTATGTTGATTAATGACACTAGTTGGAAACCCATGGTGATCGAGAACACTATTCAGGACTTGCCTAGGATCGGCTCAGGTGACCGGTTCATGTTCGACCTTGGTTGTTTCATGACACACGACATCTTAAGAACCCCTACCAAACTGAAAAATTAAAGTTTGAAAGTGTATATATTTCACAAAAAAACATTTTTCACTATTTTATATGTTCTTTTGTACCTTGTTGTTATTGTTTATTCCTTTATTAAGAATTTTTTCCTCTTAATCGATGTAATTAATTTTCGTTTATTTCACTATTTTTTGGGTCAACAACTTATTAAAACATTCTAAATTATTAATTATTCTAATTCCTGGTATGGAATCAATTTTTCAAAATTCCAACCATTTAAGTGTATGAAATTAATTTCAAATTAGTCTCACATATAGCATGAAACCTCTCATTTATGAATAAAAATGTTCAAAATATTGAAATATTTTTATATCGAATTTCATTGTGAAATTGATTCAGATGAACATAATTGGATATAATAATGTATAATTGAATTAATTATTATTTTATATAATTTTAAAATATAATATTTAATAAAATGTTAAAATATAATTTAACTATTTAAGTAAATTAATGAAAAATTATCTTTCAAATAAAATTCATTATTTTTCACTATTCATAAAAAACGAATCTTCTCAGAAAATAAAAAAATCATCTAATGTTAATTTTTATATTATTCTTTCAAAAAATGATCTTATATTTTTTAGATGAAATTAAAATAGTTTCCATTTTTTATGTTAAGATAACTCAACCATTATTATGCTGTAAAATATTGGAGGAACATAAAAATAATTTAGTGAAAAATTAACATATTAATTTCATTAGTTTACAGGACTAATATTGATTATTTTAATTTATTATGATACATGATAAATTCATAATTTATTTTATATTATTAATTCCATCCATTCAAAATATTATTTTATACTTATCATGATAAAATAATAATATTAACAGTACATTGTTTTCTCGTAAGACTCGACCTTGCGTATAACACAAGTTATTGAAGAAACTTAATGAAATGTGAAACACATGATAAACATGTTGTTCCCTATAATTCAATATAAACTATCCTTTTGATGTAAAGCATGATATCAAAGAATTATAATTCATTTGAAATAATATATTTCATAATTTTTTTAATGTTACAAGTGAATACTAATTCTAGAACATATGTTAATGGATCTCTTTATCCCACATTATTTAATTAGTGTATGAAATTTACCTCTCTAAATGCACATCACAATATATTTTTTTTTATAAATTATTATAACTTATATATATATGAATCTTAAATATATATATCTTATCATTCAGTCCTTTTTACAGTTTAATACATTCCATAAGTTTATTTCTCAAATACCTTATTTAGAATCATTCGTGATTAATGAGAAAAATTCAATACGATAAACTTTAATGAAATGATATTTTAATTCCATTAATCGCATTAATGATTTAATTAAATATAATAATATTTTGTTTATATAAATTCTATTTTACCACAAATTTTTAATTAAAAGTCAACACTTATTCGTTCTACAAAATTCCTTAAGTGATTCCATGTAACAGTTTCTAGAAAGCTGAATGAAGGACCTAATTATCAACCCTTTTAATGATTGATTTATCAATGAAAACAATATTTTGAGACCTATATTTTTTACTCAAAGATGAATTCCCCACATATTTAATTCAATATTCTCTATTTAATTTTTATAAAATATCATTTGATTATGATATGTAGAAAGATTATGAAACTAATTTCATTCGAGGGGTAATTATTATGTTTATTCTTTACAATTTATTCCGTCATTAAATAACATGTAAGAATTTAAATTTTTATGGGCTCACTGAGATAGTTAACCTATTAATTGGGTAATGATTGTGTCTCATGAGACATTGTGTTTTGATTAGAGAGTGAACTAATTCCATAATGGGACTCTTTCCAACATATGAGGTTGCCTTGGCAGTTATCGTTTAGTTTTTTAGTGTAATGTTTTTTGTTTCTACAATTTTATTATTATAACATGATCTTTATATTTTTCTCTCATGTTATTATTCCTGATCTCTATAGTTTATGGTGATTTATTCTTCCATTTTAAATCACATGCTATGATTCGATATCATGTTTATTTCCTTACACTGATATTATGATCAACCATTTTATTTATATATTGAACATTATATCTTTTACATTTTATATAGAAAAAATTAATTTTGGATCTAATTATGGAGATTATAATTAGAAGGATTTATTATAGTTTCATATTTTTGTTTTATGTACATAGTCCTCAAATGACGCAAGTATTTTCAATGCCTTTCATGTATTTATTAAATATTTATCTAAAAAATATAGTAATAATGCATATAAAAGTCTTGAAACTCTATAATATCCCAAGATTTGAATAAGAAACATCATGGAATATTAACACATGTAAAAAAATTCAATTAATATTTCATTTCAACATTTCTTAAAAACATTATAAAAAATCACTTTACATTTGTATCTTAAAAAATCCCCAAAATTTTGAAAAGATAATTTATTTTTATATATACAGGGAAAAAATTAAATTAATTTTCAATATAATGAATGGTCAAAATAGTGTGAAAATCCATTTTTGCAGTAACTGTGGTAAAAGCTTCCCACTCACACATTTGTTAAAAAGCCCAAAAGTATCTCATTCAGGAAGAGAAAAAATGGTTCCTTTTAAAAAATTGAAAATCAAGTCAAATATATTTTAAATTTATGATAAATAACAATTTAATTATAGAAAATAATATTCATGGGAACTATTTTAAGAACATGGTCATGAAAGAAAACATTTATTTTCCAAAGTTGAAATTAGGTCAATTTTTATTAAAAACATATTCCCAATCAATATACATAATAAAGAGAGTACATAAAAAGGTAAATGAGAATAATAAATAATAATTAGGAGAATGGAATATATTTGTTTTAAATTATAAGTATCATATAATTTCCCTCGTTTGAAATCTAACATAGTCAATCGTAATATTAAATGTGTAACATGAATTTCTTACCAAAAGTCCCAACTTTCATCAATTATGTTCAAACCACCATTAAAATTAATATATTTTAATTATACATATATATATATATGTTACATATTGAAATAAACATATGTATATATATATCAGTATATAAATCTATTGTAAAATTTAACTATTCTTTTACTAACAATTGATTATTAAAATTATAATTCACAGAAAAACTATATTATTGTGGATGAAATTATTGATTCAAAATATCCAATAAATGAACTTGAAAATTTATTCAACTTCTTCAGAATAAAAAATAATATAAAACTATAATATTAAATTAATTTATACAATTCTATAGAAATTCATAAAATGTTCTGGTAAAAAATGTGTGACATTACAATTCAATGATGGTAATCCATACATACAAATGATCGATGTTCCAAAATTTTGATGGGTTGAAAGAATGAAAGGAAAATAATAGTCCAATTTTATTGAAACAATAATATTTATTATATATCATATATATTAATTTACTTTATTTTTTTAAATCCATGTAAAACTGAAATTAATGACGGATGATATTTCTTTATGAAGGTGGTAGTCCACACATACTTAATAGGAGAATTATCATTCTATAATGAATTGAATGGTATGAATATAGATAGTATATAATGTGATGAAAATAATTATATTATAAAATCCATATATATTTATATACATTAATTTAAAATATATAAATATTCAAAAGTGATGACGATGACAAATAATATGTTTTTCTCCATAGTGACAATGATGTTTTCGTATGTATGAGATATTTTTTAAATTACATTATATATAATAGTAATAAAAATTATTATTCCACTAAAAAAACATATTAGTATATTAATTATAACTATTTAATTATTTTAAGATGGTATAGATTATTTTTTGGTCTTATTAGAAGAACAAAACATGAAAATCATCGAAAATAAGAGATACATCTTCTTCGAGAAAATTCCATTGAATCTCCTCTTAATGACCTTTGGGTTCGTATTTTAAGAAGAGAACCAATGATAGGACATGGATATATATGTTGATAGTATACTTAGGAAGGTTTTCTAAGCTAAACGGATCATGTATCATGGTTATTATAAGATAGCGAGTTTCACTTTATAATTGAGTTTTGGGGAACACTTGTAATTTTTATAAATAATAAGATATCAGAAAGTCAATGTTATGGCAATGTAATTCCAAAGTAACCTAATTTAGAATATGGGGTGATATAGTATTAGAAAGAAAATAAAACAAATAAATATGTATATGTTTTTTCTGTAACTCTAATTATTATCATTTTAGAATAATGGCTTATTAAACCCTTAAACCTTTAATTTCATAATGAATTTTTACATCAGTTACCATTAATATGGATGACAAATATATTAGACACATTACCATATATATATATATAATTTGATTCCAAATATGGGATCTATTATATAAAAATTAAATTCCAATATGTGGTAGAAATTAATTTTACAATAAATACGTAAAAAGCATTGAACCCTATTTTTAGAAAAATGCATTTTTAATCATAAAATTTGATTTATTATCATTATATTCTTTTTTACAACCATTAAATGAATTTTAATTTTTTTTAATAAACATATAATCAATAAATTAAAATAGTTCATAAATATTAGTTAAAATAATTTATTAGGTTGAAAAAAATTTCAATGAAAACACGTCTCTTTTTAACTAAAAATGATTTCATTTTCTAATATAACCAATTGATGTCCAATGAATTCATTTTTTATATGGGAATAAAATATTTTTTTATGTTTAATACTTGGAATTAATTTTCATATAAAATTAAATAACCTATAAATTAAAAATTACTAATAAATACAATGTAATAAAAAAAAATATTTTAAAAGTGTAATTTGGGAGAAATAATATTTCGTAAGTGAAATTGAAATTATTTTTAATTATTAAATTTCATTTTAATATAATATTATGTGATTCAATATATATTATATATTTATTTTTTATAATAGTTTATAGTTTTTTTAATTAATTATATCAAAATCATATAATTTATTAATTAGTTATATGTCATAATATTTTAGGGTGTTACTTTCTAACCATATTATATGGATTTTTCAACAAAACATTTGTCACTCAGAAACAAAAAAAAACAAGTATAATTTTGATTCATATGATACTCAAGTTCCCATATTACTTCATTAAATTATGGTTTCACTACAAAACATTGATAATGTGAGTGGTCCTATTTCACATCACTTTATATTTATGATCCACAATCTCAACTAGAATTTCCCTATAAAAATATTGTGCTCTAGTGGTTTAATTTATAAATTTATTAATTGTGAAGGATTTGGAATGTAATTACTCAAAATTAAAATATATAATACATTATGAACAAGATAGTAATTCAGGGGAATCAATGAGATTTATGAAACTGTTATATTTTAATCAATAATTTTCAAATGGTTGATATATCATAGTATCAGTTTAACCTACATTCTATATTTCATAAAATTAATTAATAGATATATCCATATAAATAAAAAAATCACCAAATTTAAACTCAAAATCTCATTTATGATTGTAATAAAAACTCTAATTTCGAATAGCAGCTTCCCTGATGTGTTGCGAAATTTCTATAAACTTCTCGGTCATTTCCTCAGCCAACTCACGTCCCAATAGTTTTATTTTTTACATCGTCATCGTATCACCATGAATCCATTTATTTAATGAAATATAGGTCTTGATAATGTTCCCTATAAATTAATTTTTGAAATATATTGTCCAATAAAAATTACAACAATGGAATGTGTTGATTTTGACAGCCTTTGAATTCCATAAAATAGTTTTTTGTATATACTATATGGTATGAATGTTTATCTCCAATTGACCATCAGCTTGAGGAAATTATATAGTAATGAAGTTTATAATCATATTAAATAGATTTTAAAATTTATTTTAGTCATTGATGTAAACCTCATATTCGGGTAAGATACAATAGAACATGGTAAACGATATAATATTACTAATTCCATTACTTTTGTCATATAATTTTGATCAAATGTGAAATGTTCTCTAATAAAAATAAATGTTTTCATTTTTTAAATCTATCAAAATTAACCATAATATCATTTCCCATTATATTATTTAAATAATATGAAAATGAAATCACTAGTAATATTTACCAATTTCTATTATGTTATAATAGGTGGTGTCCTAGGCAGAATATAAACCATACTTTTTTATTACCATGTCATGTATATATATAAATATCTATGATTAAAAATCCATTAATAGTGTTGATATTTTTATATACACTTTTTAGATAGTAATTTCCCACAAATAATTTTTCATATCTATTGGATATAAAATTTACAATGCATTAATGAGTATCAAGATATTATTACCCTCCAATTATAACAACATATATTTCTAGTTTCATTGGTTGTTTTGACATACAAGAACATGTATGGAATTTCAAACTATAGATTTTTATCATTTTGTTATACCTTATCATATACATTTTTAAAAGGAAAAACCATTAAATTTATATCATGGAAAGGTAGATTATTTTTTGGGTGAAAATTTTATATGAAATTAATTGGATAATGAAGAAATATAATTTATATTTCTAAAAAAAGTGATATATTTGGCCTTGTTGATCATGATTCTAGTACCTTCGATATATCAATGGACATGGATGAAAAAGTAAATTATTATCAGCTAGGTTAATTAATAATAAAATATAAAAGGATAATGACACAATAAATGTTCCCTAAATTATAATATATAGTGTGTGGAGTAGATTCAATTACATTGAATGTGTTCATTCAAGGTTTTCATTGCTATGAATACTCCTTATCTCATAGAGAGATTAGTTGTTTTTCTATACTATACTCCGGGTCTGTGAATATTATTTTTCCATTACCATTATAAGTTCCTTGAGTGTAACACAATGGGAATATTCTAATCTATTGAGTATTTGTAGGAATTGACGTATCGGTCAAGGTGGGACCAAACATGACCTAAGAGTTCTTCTGAGAATATATGATCACTATAAAATAAATAATTTATTATTTTTCATGTTACGGAGAATTATTGTTGAATTTATTTGTTAAAATTATTAACTAGATATTATTTTAATAAAAGAAAAAATATTAATTTTTTAATTTTCAATTTCAATATTAATTATTTTTCTAATATTTACAGGAATGAAATGTCGACTTAACGAATAAAATTTACTAGATTATATATTTATTATATAAAATGTTATAGATATAAATATAAAATATATATTTGATATAGTATATCAATAGTTGTTTTTTTATTATATATTATTTAGAGGGAAGCAAATATTAAGGGTTTCGGGATCCAATTATTTGTCTTATATAATTTATAATAAACGGGGGAGGGAGGCTCTCACCCATGTAATTATTCAATGTAGAGATCCACTATTTCCTCTCTCCATCATGAGGGAGAATGAATCCCTTTATCTATTTAACTAATCCATTCTGTCTTTCACTAAATAGGTGATTGACATAATGTTGATCATCAAGACATAAATGGAATCATCTTATCTCGACGATGGAAACTATAATTCAATATGTGATTCTCCCACCAACATTCTATGTATGTGTGGATGATATAGATTGACCTTTCATCTATTCATTCATGAAAAGATCACTAATGAGGAGAAGTTGTCTAGCATTCCATAAAATTGAATGAGGCAATAATTGATTTAATTTCTATCCTTAAAATAATTACATGTTATGCCGGAGGAATTTTACTAGTCTAAATGTTATTGGAGAAGATATAATTACATTTTATAGTGAAGGAAAAATTTAATTCCACACTCTATCTACATTTTTTCTGTTCACTAATACCTAGAATTACTAATAATGATATTTCAATATTTTTTAAGAGAATAATTTTTTTGAATTAAATTCATAAATAGGGATTAATTTTGGACACATCATCTCTGATGGTGATCCAATATGAAATATTATGGTAATGATTAAGTTATAAGAATATTGGAATTATATTTATTTTTTTATAGTATAATGAATTGAATAAAATATGTAAGTATATATTTTTATATGTTCATGTGGATATTTTTTACAAATAATAGGTCACTGGTAGTGTTTTTCCAGTGAATTCACATTGTGGTTGAAATTTCTAAATTCAAAATATTTTTTTATCATCGGGAATTTCATTGCACAAAGTAGTCGAAAATAAAAATTTAATAATTATAAAAATCATTGGTTTTCATAATTTAAAAATAAAATAAAATAAAATAAAAAATTATTAAAAGGATGATGTATTCTAGTTTTACAGGTGTATAAAGAATAAAATCGGAAATGTAAAATAGAAGTGGAGGATGCACAATATGTTGGCCAATAGTAACCAAATACAAGAACTAGGTATTGGGGATATAGACCTTGTGTAGAGAAATATATTAAAATATTAAAATATTTTTTAGTTTAATCGTTGAACAAACTTTGTGGAATTCCCCTATCTTTAGGCTCAAAACAACTGCCTGCTTTCAGAGGACCCACCACACACCTTTTTCTCTCATGTTACCGCCAACATCGAGCATAACACCCTACCTATGGCCACAAATTATAGTCAGTGTTGTACCATCCTCATATCAATTCACATCCTCCAGAAGCCACACCCCTTACACCTTAACCTCAATCACATCCCATCAGAACATGCAACCACCTAAGGGCTACCACCGTGGAATAAAACAGCATCACAAAAAACATTAGAATCTCACCTAGAACCCCAAATCATGGATCACCCCTACCTATAAAAATTGAAAACTCTTGTAACCTCTCTATTCACTGACCTAGATTTATAATACCACTGCAAGTAAAAAAATAATGAAACAACCTTGATAAAAAAATCCACCCTATCAATCTGGTCATCACATAGTAAATAGAAAAAAATATACCCTAAAAATGTTTTTTAAATAACTAAATCAAGAAAAACACCAAAAGTATAAAGTGGAAAAAAAGATAAACAAATAAATCATGCCATCCAAGACAAACCATCCAATCCAAAATGTATGAAAATTCTAGACCAACAAGTCTCTATTAGACAAATCATCAAATCCAAACAAACATGCTACGAAATCTAAGATAAATATAGGATCCAAAAGTCTACATTATGTCCTTCCCTTTAACTAGATCCTATAATAAAAAATATACATACACTTAAATAATAAATTAGTGTTTGATATTAAAGATTACTAGTATTCTACCGTAGTTGATATAAAAGTTCTAATAATAAGAAAGAGCTAATTCTAGCTTAAAAAAACATTTTACAAAAAAAAATCATATATTAATATTAATTTGTAAATATTTCATTTGGATTTCATAAAATCTATTCATATTCCAAAAAAATGAATATAAAAATAATAAGTGATGAAATGGGAAGGAGGCTCTATGAACTATATGTTAATAATTTAAGCCCAAATGCATAAAATAATCCATCATGCTAACCCATGTGATACAACCTCATTAGAAAAATATTTGGGAAACAATCCATTACATAATAATTTATGCAATAAATAAACCATGAAAAAATGAGACAATATTATGTCCTAGCCTATAGGAATACTTAATAGGCATAAAATGAGAAAAAATGGTATATTTTGTTCCAAATGAAATTGAGACCTTCCACAATTGATCAATATTACAATGAATCCCCTAGTTGTTCCACACTTACTAAGGTTACCCTTTCCAATTTCCTAACACCCTAATGATTCCAAAAGATTCATAAGTTTCAACAAACATTTCAAAAATATGTTAACCATTTATAAATTATTTTCATAGACATGAAATTCCACATTGGTTTTTGAATACCCATTTCTAAATCAAAACCACTATTCATGAATTTAGTCAAACACATAGTGTATAAAAATCCATTTTTAAAGAAAAACCACTATAAACACTTTTATATTTCCATGAAATAACTTGTAACCACAATTAACTAGAACTGAATGGATATACTAAATGATTTATATAGTAAGGTTAAAAAAAATCCAAGAATTAACCCATTGTAGAGAAACAACTACATTATAAATAGAGGTAGAACTATTATTCATTGAAAACATAGACCTGTGAATAGGTGATCACTTCCAGTCAATACTAGATTCATAATAAGAAATGGAAAACCTCATTGAAACAAATTAGATCAATCATCACAACCCAATTTGATTCCATGAAGTAGGTTGGAGTAGAGACTTAACATAGATCTACAAAGAAAAGTTGAAACCAGATAAAAACCGTAACATATCGAGATGTGATCCATTAAGAATAAAATAATTCCACTTAGAATCGAAGAGGATATACCTAAAAAGTTATGGGGAAGGATTGGTGTGAGAAAAAATGATAATATGCTGTTATAATATTTAAAACTAACCAAGGGAACAATGGAAAAAATACCATTTTTATGTGTTCGGAGTGGGGTCGAAACATTTTCTAGAGGATAGAAAAAAGTTAAACTATGTGTACACCTGACCATTCACCGACACTATCTATTATATTTGGGGTTCATGTGTTGGATTCAATATTTGTTTAATTGTGTTCTATTCATGAAAACTCTATTATCCAAGGGCTCATAGTTCATAGGAAGAATGCATGGTTTTATTTATGGTGTTTAAAATATAAAAAACTTCTCTGTCCAAACATAGAACTATACCTCATGGTTTCTTCAATGTTAGACTAGTTGTGTTCCCACCATGCGCATGGAATGTCTCCTAAAAAATATACATTTTCAACCTTTTCCCCTAAAAACCCTATAATGGAATAAAATAAAAACCAAGATCAAATTAAAGCACACCTAACATTGATTAGGTGCTATAATTCTCAAAAACCTAAAATAATTCATTCCCCATAAAATCATTAAAATACAAGTACCAAAAAATTAAAATTCTTATACTAAATCATCAATGATTCCTACTCCCACATCTCTAGAAAATAACTTCAACGCATCCACAGTACACAGAACAAAGATAACATTTTACAAAGTTGTTCCTTATCATAGCAATCCAGAAAATGATCTTTTTTTCCAATAATGATGGTATCAGGATCCAAATCGACATCCCCCCTTTGAATCACATGGGAATGATCCTAGTGACATATCCTCGATTGGAAAACATGAAACCCATCATGGATCGAAGTCAAACAATACAATAATATGAAACTATGTACACCTTTCATAGTCATTCCTTGATCTGAAAGAGGACAACAAACATTGCAGCTAGCATACCCTACCTATGAAACCGATGATGTCAGAATCAATGTAAAATCCTAAGAATAACCTGATCACAAACCTGAATTTCCATTGTCTATAGATGAAGGTTTTTATAATATATTTGATGTCTTTGTGTTATGGAAAAAAATATTCTGGATCAATTGTACATTTTCAATAAATAGTGAATGATACTTGGACCGAACAAGGACAACTCTCCTAACTATACCCAGCATAAGTGGAATTTACCTGGATTAAAATATATATATTCAAAGGTAACCAATTTTATCAAATCATGATAAATATTTTTAAAGTGAAATTCAACAATAGAATATTCTTTTCCGAAGTTACAAAAAAATAAAGAACACCAGATCATAGTGTATCTTTAAGAATCTGGATAACTTTCTCAGTCTATCCTCCTATCTAAAAATTATATTCCATGATTAATTTAATCTAGGATACCATCTCCTCACATTAACATTTAAAAAAATGGATGTAAACCTCAGGTCCAATTTATAAACAACTGAAAAGATAACCTCATTAATATTCAAATTATCTCGTGCATTTTAGTCTCTTATCGACTCCACATTCATTATCTACTTTTTATGTAGTAAATGCCAGGATTTTAGGAGTTGATCAATGGAAACCAGAATTACACCCATCCCACTATGATTCTATGGAAAACCAATGATTAATTATATGTAAATTTCATCCCTCTACAATACCGTAATGGGTAAATGTTGTAAGAAACCAGTAGGTCTTTGGTGTTCAAAAATAATTTCCTGACATGTAAAACACCATGAATCAAAATATGAAAGCATCCACCTCATACCTAAAGACCATTATTGTAGCACCATCAGTTTGAGGAATGTCTCCTTTTTATGCATTTTTAGGTGTTTAATGTGCATGGGATGGGTTTGGAAGAGTATGGGAGAGTTTGGGAGGGTTTTGAATGAGTTTGGGGGATTTTCTAAGGGAGTACGGTTTGAGCATGGTTAAGGGAAACCATGTAGGGAGAGACAGAAGGTTTCACACAGCCTGTGCATAGTTTTCCAAACTGGACGAGGAAACCATGCATACCCTTTCTCTCATGGAAGTAGAGTGAAAATGGTTAGCGCACGGTTTTCGAAACCATACGGGATAACCGTGCGGCCACTTAAAAATGGGGTTATAAGTTATGGGATCCCTCGGGATTGACCTATTTCACTCCTCTCTTCCTCCCACTCGAGCCTCACTTGGGATTTTGGGTTCTCAGGGGTTAAGGGTTCTCTCCCACATAGTTTGAAAGGATTTTGATAGGATTCAAGGTGGTTTGAAGGTGATTGCTTCCGGGTACGTCTCTCATCTTAGATTCCTTGTGTTTTCCTCTAGATCTACATCCCCCTCTTTCTTGGTTTTCTAGATCTACACTTTTTTGTGTATATCTAGGGTTGGGGTTTCCTTGAATGATGTTATTAAGGCTATTGAATTTTAGGTAAGGGGATCTAGAGAGGTTTCAGTGGTGCGTTCACCGGATTGGAGGTGCAGGTGTTTTTGGGCCGAGTTCACCGAAACACTAAAGGTAGGTGGATTCTCTCTCGACTCCAATTGGTTAGAAATAGTGGTTCTTTGTTATAATTTATTTTTGTTCTGGAAATTAATTGTGAATTGTTATGTGAATTTTTTTGGAAATCCCTTGGGTGATGTTTTGGGGATTTTTGGGAAAAAATGGTGTTTTATGGTGAAATTTTCTTCTTCTGGATTTTAAAATGATGATTTTAAAATGGGATGATATGGTTGATTTTTGAAAATGATTGATGGAAAGGGTTTTCAATAAAAGGTTTGTTTTATTGAAATGTTGTTTTGCATGGAAAATGGTTTTCAATAAATGGGTGATTTGTTGAAGTGGATTGATATTCAATGGAATTGGTTGAATGCATGTTGTGGTGACCTTTATAGGTTCATTCTTGTTTTGGTTTGATCTAAATGTTGTATTGAAGTTGGTGAGAAGTCTCACTATAAAAAGGGGATGGATAGTGGTCAGAAGAACCACCATATGGGTAGTGGTCGGGAAGTACATCTAGTTGTGAATGGGTGAATGGGTTGGGCGGAAGTCCCACCATTTTGATTGCTTTGATGTGAGTGGGTGAACGGGTTGGACGGAAGTTCCATTGTTTTGGTTGTTTGGTTTTAATTGCTTTGCGAGATGGAATTGTGGTGCTAATGTGTAAATTATGGAATGGTTTGTGGCTTGGTTTTTTGGTTTTCCCTTGGTTTCTTGGTTTGTCTGTGATGGATTGGTAAGGGCATGTTTGTCTTATGGAAATGTTTTCACTTGTGAATATTTTATATAAATTGTTTTATATAAATTTTCTAATGGTTTTATCCTAGTTTCTTGTGTTGGGAAGTCATTTGGGGAAATCCTATTGAGTTTTAGTACTCACCCCCTGCTTTGTCACTGTGGTGTATTTGCAGATGTCGTGTATTGCGACGTGGGAAAAGGTAAGGTATCAACCATATTTAGTGATGTGTTGTGATTTCTTGGGGGAGCTTGGAGTTTGGTGTGGAGATATGGTGGTGTCATGGCTTGTGGTTTTTTCTTGTTTGGTCTTCTGCATAGTACTCTTATGTTGTTTTTGGGTTGTGTTGACATGTCAGATCATTATAGATTATCTGGTTATCTTTGGTAATGTATGAGGTTGGTTGTTTGTTGACATGCATCATATAGTTGTGGATTGTTTGGCTGGTTTTTTCTTAAGGGAAAATAGTTCCCCAATTTCTTCTCGTAGCCCAGGGCATTTATTGCCAGCCTTTGGTGCCTAGGGAATGTCGCTTAAGGCCAAGTAACCCTCACCGCCTCCTCAAGCCAATGAGGTAGGGGCAAGGTCTTACAAGTGGAATGAGCTTGTTCGGTCCTTGGTTTTCATGTGATAGCAGTTTTTTGATCATTAATTTTGGAGTTGACATTCGTTGTGCTATATTCCTTGAGTCGGGATGGTAGAAAGGAGTAGGAATGTCAGAACATGGAATGTATAGAATAAAACGATGTAGCGAACCCTTTTCTGCTGAAATTCAATTTACCAGGGATTTTGGAACATAAGTGTTTTGGAGACCCTTATAGGCATTGGATATCTCATTGTTGTGGGTGTAGCCAATGAGATGATCATGTCATGCATGATAGAAATGAATTCCCACTAGGATGAATATTTCATTGGGATATAATGATTTATGGTATGATATGAATGTATGAATTTTGAAAAATCTGAATTGGGTTTCAAAATGGAAGGATTTAAAACATGGAAACTGGTGGTATTTTGAAAATTGTTTGGTTTTCAAAAACGGTGAAATATGGAAAATGTGAACTTGTGGAAAGCCTTGTTGTGATAGTATTGTGTAATGTGATATGAATTGGGGATTATTAATGTCTTTTGAACTGAGACTCATGGTTGTTTTTTTTATAGAAATGGCACCAGGTAGGCATCATAGAGACCAACCGGAGGAGGCTACTGAGAATGTGGTAGCACATGAGCCTCAGATGAACCAGCAACTAGTGCAAAGCATATTGAAAGCTTTCCAAGATGTGGGAAGTGGAAATGAGATGGATGAATCAAGGCATGTGGATCATGCAGTTCAGTTTAAAAAGCAGAATCCACCCATCTTCTGGGGTGATTTAGATCCAGAAAGGGAATAATCATGGTTGAATAGAATGAACAAGATCTTTGAGTTCTTGGGAACACCGGTAGAGCTGAATGTGAAGTAGGCCACGTATATGTTAGAAGATGATTCCCTTCAGTTGTGGGAGTTGGTAGTTCAAGCGGAATAGGGACACTTATTCCCAGGGTGGGAATATGGCATATAATCCGTTGGCAGGATCAGTAAATCTTCCACTGAGGCCCTAGAGCAAGCTGGGATGTTTTCATTGTGGTTTGACGAACCAAATCAAGAGGGGTTGTACGACACAACCTTGAGAATGTCATAATTGTAAGCAGATGGGGAATCTGTAACATTATTGTTGGAATGCTCCAAGGTCAAGTGCGTGTGACACTCCTTAGGGATCGCAGACATCGTATTCTTCGATGGGACGGGGGCAGCAACATACCCGTCGTTAGCAAAGAAAAGTGGGTCATGGTTATTCTTGGAATACCATGACTCCTCAGTTGGGAAATAAAGAGCAGAGCGTGGCAAGAAAACATTTTTTCGGAGCTGAGAAGGTTGTGGTGGATGATCAGTAGAGACCATCCATAGTGGGAGGTACTATTGTTTTAAATTCTACTGTGATGCAAGTGCAGTTTGATACGGGTGCTTCACACTCTTCTATTGCTGCACATTTGGTTTATTTGCTTGGTTTAAGGGTAGAAATGATGCCCTCAGTTTGGAAACTTCAAACTCCCCTGGGACGAAAAGAGTGTTGAGCCTTCTTGTGTATAGAATGTAGTATTGCTGTGGGTGAGGTTGAGATAACATGGAATTTCATAGTGCTTGAGATGGATGGTTATGATATAATCATGGTAATGGATTGGCTAGTGGCATTTAAGGCCCACATTGATGGTGATGTGCAAACAGTGGCTTTTACGACACATGATGGTGTTAGACATTTATTTAGAGGAGAGAGGCATGAAAGGCAGGGTGCAACGAGTTTGTTAGCACCAGCAGTGGGTACGTTATCGTATCAGTTGGCGGTGTTGTCGTTGGAACAATAAAAGAGTTGAGCAGAGTGTTCTTCCAACAGTGGTGGATCAGTTCATGGATGTTTTTCCTAAAGAATTCTCAGGGTTATCTCATGTAAGAGAAGTGGAGTTTATGATTGATCTCCTTTCGGGGACTAGTCCTATCTCACTTGCATCTTATCATATGGCACCACCTGAATTACAAGAATTGAAAGTCCAATTGGAATAGTTAGAAAACAAAGGCTTTATCCAGCCTAGAACGTCTCCATGGGCATCGTCAGTGTTTTTTGTGAAAAAGGTGGATGGAACATTGAGGCCATGTGTTGATTATCGTTTACTTAACCAAGATACGATAAAGAATAGGTATCCAATTCCATGAATTGATGATATGTTTGACCAGTTGAGGGGAGCCCAGTGGTTCTCCAAGATCGACCTGAGGTTGGGATATCATTAATTGCGGGGTGAAGAATGTCGATATTCCAAAAACAGCTTTCAGAAGTAGATATGGCCATTATGAATATTTGGTTATGTCCTTTGGTCTAACGAATGCGCCAGTGGTGTTTATGACATGGATGCATCAGATATTTCAGAGATATTTGGATTCATTTGTGTTGGTGTTTTTTGATGATATTCTAGTGTATTCAAAGACAAGGGTGGAGCATGAGAAGCACTTGGTGACAGTGATGGGGATATTGAGGGACCATCAGTTGTATGCCTAATTGTCAAAGTGTGACTTTTGGATATCGAAACTTTGTTTCCTTGGACATTTGATTTTTGAAAGGGGAGTTTTAGTGGATCTAGAAAAGATAGATGCTATCATTTCTTGGGAACCACCAAATAATGTGTTTGAGATATGAATTTTCCTTGGTCTAGCTGGGTATTATCGGCGTTTTGTTTGTGATTGTTCACATTTGGCTTCGTCGATGAAAGCTTTGATAAGAAATAATGTTCCATTCCAGTTGAATGAACAGTGTGAGTAGTGTTTTCAAGAGCTAAAGGGTCATCTTACATCAGCACAAATCTTGGTTTTTCCAGAACCAGGAAAAGGGTACGTGGTGTATTGTGATGCATCGGGATCAGGGTTGGGGTGCGTTCTCATGAAAGGAAATCATGTGGTTGTGTATGGCTCACGGAAGTTGGGAGTGCATCATAAGAACTACCCAAATCATGATTTGGAATTGGCAGCGGTGGTCCATGCTTTGAAAGTGCGGAATCATTATCCATTCAGTGAGAAGTTCACGGTATATACAGATCATAAGAGCTTGAAGAAAATTTTCTCACAAAGGATTTGAACTTGAGGAAAAGGAGAGGGATAAAAAATCAGCATATCTTTGATTTTGACTTAATGTACACACCAGTTAATGGAAATTTTGTGGCAGATGCACTAAGTAGAAAATCATGTGCTCAGATAGTGAAACAGGCATCGAACCAGTGGCATTTGATGTCGGTTATAGTCGATATGTGGTTGGAATGTGAGGAACAGAGAGATAGAGAGGTGTTCTTTCCGGTTTTGTTGATTCCTGACTTGGTTGGCCTGGTTAGAGAGGAACAGGTATCTGATTTTGAGTGTGTGACCTTGGGGTTGAGACTCAATGGTGGGTAGACCATTAATGATTGGCAACTGAATGGAGATTCAGTTTTTTGTTTTCGGAATCAGATGGTTTTACCAATTGTTTTTCAGGAGGATCTTCTCAGGGCGTATCATCATTTCAGGTGGGCTATTCATCCTGGAATTCAGAAAATGTATAAAGCATTTAAAGCACAGTTCTGGTGGGGTGGTATGAAAAGGAGAGTGGCTGAGTTTGTTTGGAGATGCTTGACTTGTCATTAGGTCAAGTCAGAGCATCAGTGGCCTGTAGGAATGTTGCAGTCTTTACCAATCTATGATTGGAAGTGGGAGTAGATAGCGATGGATTTTGTTTTAGGTCTCCCAAGAATGGTCAGAAAGCACGATGCCATTTGGGTGATTGTGGATCGACTAACGAAGTCGACCAATTTCATCCCAATTCGTGAATCTCATACGGCGGAGGATCTATCCAAAATCTATATCTGGGAGGTGGTAAAGGGGCATGTTGTTCCAGTTTTGATTGTATCAGATAGAGATCAGAGGTTTACATCTTTTTTCTATAAATCCTTACAGCAAGACCTTGGGACAAAGTTGGCCATGAGTACAGTGTATCACCCTCATAATGATGGTCAATCCGAGAGGACGATACAAGATCTGGAGGATATGTTGTGTTCATGTTTCATGGATTTTGGTGGCTTGGGGAGGAGCACTTTTCGTTGCTTTAGTTCTCATACAACAACAGTTATCAGGAATCCATACAGATGGATCCGTTGGAAGCATTGTGTGGGTGTCCGTGTCGTTCTCCACTATGTTGGGTGGAAACGGGAGAGTACTTGAGGGTTCTACCGAGCCTTGTCCAGGAGACTATGGAGAAGATCAAGTTGATCAGGTAGAGAATGTAGATGGATCCGAGTCATTAGAAATCATATGTGGATCATCGTCCATGGTCGTTGTCGTTCGAGTTGAGTGATCATGTGTTCCTGAGGATCTCTCCTAGGTTGGGACATCATCGGTTTGGGAAGCAGGGATAGTTACCTCCGAGGTATATTCATCCTTTTGAGATTCTTCATAGGTTTGGTGAGGTGGCTTATCATTTGTCTTTTCCACCACAGTTAAGTGCAGTTCAAAATGTGTTTCAGATGTCGTAGTTGAAAAATTATCATCCGGATCGTGACCTTGTGATTCGATGGGATCATGTTGAGCTAGAACTGAATGCTTCATTAGTGCATGTGCCAGTGCGGATTGTGGATAGGCAAGAAAAAGTCTTGCGTAGAAAAATCATCAGTTTAGTTAAGGTTTTGTGGCAACATGGTCAGATTAATTAGGAGACTTGGGAGTGGGAGAAAGTGATGGTCGAGTAGTGGCCCAAGCTCTTTCGATAAAGGGCGGGTTCACTAATTTCTGAGGACAGAAAATCCGATTGTGGGGAGAATGTAGAACCCCTGGTTTGAGGTATGTAGCCTTTTTATGCATTTTTATGTGTTTAAAGTGCATGGGATGAGTTTGGAATAGGTTGGGAGAGTTTGGGATGGTTTTTAATGAGTTTGGGGGATTTTCTAAGGGATCACGGTTTGGGAACAGTTAAGGGAAACCGTGCGGATGCTCTAGGAAACCATGAAGGGGGAGACAAAAGGTTTTTCACAGCATGTGCACAGTTTTCCAAACCGTGCGTGGAAACCATGCAGACGCTTTCTCTCTAGGAAGTAGAGTGTAGACGGTTAGCGCACGGTTTTCCAAACCGTACGGGCTAACCGTGCGGCCACTTAAAAAGAGGGTTATATGTTCTGGGCTCCCTAGGGATTGACCTATTTAACTCCTCTCTTACTCCCACTCGAGCCTCACTTGGGATTTTGGGTTCTCAGGGCTTAAGGGTGCTCTCCCACTTGGTTTAGAAGGATTTTGAAGAGGATTCATGGTGGTTTTAAGGTGATTTCTTCCGGGTAAGTCTCTACTCTTAGTTTCCTTGTGTTTTCCTCTAGATCTACATCCCTCTTTTTCTTGGTTTTCTAGATCTATACTTGTTGTGTATAGATTTTGAGTTGGGGTTGCCTTGAAATATGATTCTAAGGCTTGTGAATGTTAAGAAAGGGAATCTAGAGAGGTTTCGGTGGTGCGTTCACCGGATTGGAGGTGCGGGTGTTTGTGGGTCGAGTTCGCTGGAACCCTAAAGGTAGGAGGCTTCTCTATTGAATCAACATGGTAAGAACTAGTGGTTCTTTGTTACAATTAAATTTTGTGTTGAAAATTAATTGTTAATTTTTATGCGAAATTGGTTGGAAATCCCTTGGGTGATGTTTTTGGGATTTTTGGGAAAAATGGTGTTTTATGGTGAAATGCTATTCTTGTGGATTTTAAAATGAAGTTTTAAAATGGGATGATATTGTTGATTTGTGAAAATTATTGATGGAAAGGGTTTTCAATAAAGGGCTTGTTTTATTGAAATGTTGTTTGGCATGGAAAATGGTTTTCAATAAATGGCTGATTTGTTGAAGTGGATTGATATGCAATGGAATTGGTTGAATGCATGTTGTGGTGACCTTGGTAGGTTCATGCTTGGTTTGGTTTGATTGAAATGATGTATAGAAGTGGAAGGGAAGTCTCACTATAAAAAGGGGATGGATAGTGGTCGGAAGAACCACCATATGGGTAGTGGTCAGGAAGTACCGCTAGTTGTGAATGGGTGAACCGGTTGGGCGGAAGTCCCACCATTTTTATTGCATTGATGTGAATGGATGAACGGGTTAGACGGAAGTTCCACCGTTTTGGTTGTTTGGTGTGAATTGCTTTTCAAGATGGAATTGTTGTGATAATGTGTAAATGATGGAATGGTTTGTGGATTGGTTGTTTGGCTTTCCCTTGGTTGATTGTTTTGGGTGTTATGGCTTGGTAAGGGCATGTTTGACTTATGGAAATGTTTTCACTTGTGACTATTTTATATAAATTGTTTTATATAAATGTGCTAATGGTTTTATCCTAGAGGCATGTGTAGGGAAGTAATTTGGGGAAATCCTACTGAGTATTAGTACTCACCCCCTCCTTTAGCACTGTGGTGTCTTGGCAGATGTTGTGTGCCATGACTTGGGAAAAGGTAAGGCATCAACCTCCTTTAGTGGTGCGTTGTGATGTCTTGGTGGAGCCTGGAGGTTGGTGTGAAGCTATGGTTGTTTCATGGCTCATGGTGTTTTCTTGTTTGGTCTTCTGCATAGTAATCTGATGTTGTTTTTGGGTTGTGTTGACATGTGAGATCGTTATGGATTATCTGTTTGTCTTTGGTAATGTTAGAGGTTGGGGATTTTGTTGACATGCATCATATAGTTGTGGATTGTTTGGTTGGTTTTGTCTTAAGGGAAAATTGTTCCCAAATTTTTTTCTTGGAGCCCTCAGCATTTATTTCCAGTCTTTGGCTCCTTGGGAACGTCGCTTAATGCCAAGTAACCCTCACCACCTCCTCAAGCCAATTAGGTAGGGGCAGGGTGTTACCAATATCAATATTTCATGTCATGATAAATCATTTTATCCCCATTTTGTATGGACCAACATGACTAGTTTCCACTATCCTTCAAATAATACCTCAAGGAAAACATAATAACCAACCTATAATGAATACACAAGTATCCCCTAGGAGAACAAAACCACTCAACCAAGTCATTCACACCATAAACTATTTTACTAACATGTTGGAACTCAATGGAGACCACATGATAAGGCCAAAATCTTTAATCAAATGAAGAGATAGTATTCATCAATTCCAAGAAAATATATCCACTAACCACTAAAAATATTGAGATCATCTCGAGGGAAAAAATTATTAGAGACCACTCCTCAACTAATTCCTTCATGGATTGTATCAGTAATTTTCTACTCATTGCATCAGTAACCACAATCATTTATCTTGGTGTATATGATTTATGAAAATCAAAAGTCTAAAGATACTCCACCAAACATATTTTTAACATATTTATATCCCTCTTTGTAAAAATTATGTTTTATGATATTATGATAAGAATAACCTATAAATCACTCCATATGGAGATAGTGATGATATGTTTTGAGTCTATTTGTAACTTATACTAACTCACGATCAGGGTTAGTTCAGTTCTTCTCATGGTGGTATATCTAGAGAGAGCCATTTTCCATCACCTATTTCCATTACATGAGGACACATAACAAACCCATACCAAATGAACCACATAAAACCACATATCTCAAACCCATTTCTGAAATAATAAAGATATATTCTAGAGGTTACCTTACCTTCAGGTCCCTAAAATATCTCTAACACATGTTACTCCATTCAAAATTTACAATCTTATTTGATATGTCTTTCATAAAATATGCAGTCTTAGAGAAATCCTAAACAATCCATCTACAGTTACTAGGTAATCCCAATAAGTAACATATCAGAAATACATTTCTAGGAAACTCTCAAGAAATAACAACCTATTTCATTCTAATATGAACATAGATAACCCTCTCAGATATCCCATTCCAATGAAATTTAAATTCACAATACAGAAACTCACATGTGTAAATATTACCATATGGACAATGTTATTTATTGTTATAATAAGTATATCCATATAATCCATATAATCCTCATATGACTTGGAGTATACTAAACTATCATCCATGAACCAAAAAATAAAAGAGATCAAAACCTGATAAAGTATTTAGTTCATCAATTATATAAATAACACATGAGAATTTAGGTCATTTAATGGAATAAAAAATATCTGTAACTACACATAATATCATCAAAATGTTGTCTTGGGTATGTACTATTATCAAAATCTCAACATTTTTTACCAGGACTGAAGGAAACTAATTGAAAACTAACATTAACCTCTATGATTGTCAGAAATTTCATCAATTCTTTTCAGGGATAATTCTTCTTAATGGTCACCTGATTCAACATTCGATAGTCCATACAATGTTTGAGACTCTAGTGTGCCTTATTAACAATGAGGATTGGTGATTACAAATATGAAATTCTAGGATAAATAAATCTATTAGCCCGTAGTTCCCCAATATTGAAATTATGTTCCACCAACGTAGAAGGTTTCATTTGAAAAATGGAATTTCAAGGGGAATCATACCTTGGAGTTGTTCAATAGTATTATCGAACTCTATATAGTAATAAACTAACATAATAATCTTTTAATAACTATAGGTTTGGAGTAACCACTATAGGAATATGACTCAATAAAAAATGGTCAATGAAATCAGCAAACATATTTAAATTGAAAACCATTCCCCTAAAAATATATGGTCATAAATTAGATTCTTCTGGCATATACTCAGTCACATAATGTTTTCCAGGATTATAAAAATGAACATTCCCCTTTATATGAGAATTATACCCCCCACCCATGTAAGAAAAAACATGCACATGTGAAGAGTTGGAGAGAGTGTATCCAACCTCACTACTCTGTGATCTCCTTTCACAAAACCCATTTAGGTGGATAGATTTTCTACACTGATGAAATGATATAGAATCCTACACATAATTAGAATTGGTATAATCATTCCTTCTAAACTGGTGGTAGAAGACCTGGTGCTATCAGGAAAATACCCGTAAACTATTCCATAAAAATACTGACCACTCTGGTGATTCTATGTTTTGGAAAAAGAAACCCTTCCCAACACATGTACCAATTGTATCCCTAGTAAAACATGAATTCCCTAATTTTACCCCATCTAATGCTTATCTGTTTATTACCTCCATTAATGTCAAAATACATGTGATAATAAATATTGAATCAGTATTAATCCCTAATACAAACTCAATCCTTCATGACTTTAGGTACACATTGGTGACACCCTCGGGTTCCAAATACGCCATCTCGGGAAAAGGGGTGGAATACTACAGAATGGTATTCTACACTTTCCCAAATCTAATAATCTCATAGTTATTTTCCTAAAACAGAATCTCATGATTAAACTACGAATTCAATATTTCATTGAAATAATTCCAGGGAAGATTGCCATGGAACATAGCTTGCACTATAGTGCCCCTCTATCTCCTTCCTAATCTGTTAAGAATATATGTGGAGAAACCCACAATATTTTATTTAGTTTACATAAAAAAATTTATCTCCCACTCAATCCCCTCAAGAAACTCCTATGATTTTAATGGACCATTTCCATAGATGATGTGTTCATGTAACCTTGCGAATTTAGGGTCTTGATCCAAAATACATCCTTAGTCCCAGACACCAACATGAACTAGAGCTTATAATATATGGATTATATCATGAAAAAATGAATATTACCCTAGAGGGTTCACCTATAGATAATATCTCACTACTTATTCTCTAATTGTAACTCACTACTGTCAATAACATGTGATGGTTAATTTATATTCCTCCTCAGTTATGAATCATGGATGATTTCATATACCCCATATAACTATGGAAAAATAGACAACTGGTACACCATCTATCCAATAATTCATAATGACTAAAATGGAAAAAATGAACCTCAAAGATATATTTCTTCAATAGATAAATATCGTCAATCCATTCTGATGTGAGAAAATAAAGAAAAAATATTCTCCCTCCTTAATCTCATATTTCATCCTTCATCAGTCATTATAAGAATTGTATAGCATTGGGTAGTCATCATCATATATGATATGATCATTAACCCTTCTATCATTTACCACACCAAATATGGTTCTATCATTTTTGAATTTCCCGGATCATTCCATGAATGTGTTTACCTACATGTCCTCCTATATACCGCCTCGAAAGATGAAATAGTGATTTTGGAATGATACTAGTTATTATATGAAGACTCCATCAATGGTTGTTAATTCCCCCAATTAAGGGAAAGGTCCCCTAAAACATGAATAGTTCACTTAGTCTGGATATCGTTCTGTGGGGGGGGGGGACACCACGAGAAAATAAATAAGATTAAAAATTACCCCATATAATCCTATCCCCAATCATGAAATAAAGGGACGAATATGTTATGAAATGATCATCCTGGGAACTCTATGGATCCTAAATATCTCCCACATGTAACAACATCCCATCATCTATTTTGATCACTACCTTATATATCTTAGAATATGGAAGACATAGTGGTCGATCAATAGGCACCAAGATGGAAACATTTCTTATAGACATATATGTAATCCCAGTCACGAATTACATATATATCCCATTCCACTTCCACTCTGTAACCTCAATGGTTAATTCTAAACTTACTATAAACTAGTGCGCAAACTTCACCTACTTAAAATTGAGGCATCGAGAGACAAACTTTGTTTCACCCTTCATAATTTATAACCACCATAAATGATATTGGATGTCCAAGTATTTCATTATCACACCTAGATGTACCTATAATGGGTATAATTGAACCTTCCCCATAAGATCCTCCTATAACCAAATTTATATGGTCATCCATCCTCCAAAAAATATAACATGCTCCCCACCATAGGAAAAACCATCAGATCCTGCTTAGTGAATTTCCAAGTGCATAATGTCTCACTGTCAGTATCTCTATGCTGAACCCCCTTACAATGTTATAAAAGTTTTGGGGTAAAATCCAAAGACTATAGATATGATGTAAAATCCTTACCCACTATGTTCAACTATGACAAGTCTAACAACTCTAAATCATTTTTTCACAATTGAAATCATGATCTCTTAATGAGAGTATCTTCCACCACATTCTCCTTCCTGTGTGTAAAGACTATGTTGAAGCTGTAGTACATAATGAACCATAAACATCCCCTCTTGGGAAATATAATATACTTGTGAAAGAAGTTATTCATTAAATTAATTAAGACCTAGACTACTACTGCCAACTAATGATCACAGTACACATAGTATTTTTATGTATTATCAAATACCAAGACTCATAATAAATCATAATCTACTTCTGAGTTAACACGCGACAACAATTAGATTCCCTTAGGCATCACATACAAATATATTCTTAACACCTTCCTCTATAAATATAATGATGGGATCACACATTAATCATTTCCTCAATTCCTAAAAATATTTTTAGAACCATTCCATCTAAATTATCATCATCCCCATTTGGATAAATGCAGTCAAATGTTTTTATATTCTACTGAAATCAGTCACAAATCTCTTTAAGTAGCCTGCCAACCCATGGATGGTCCTCATATCAATCACACACTTTGGGGCGTCGAAATATTACACTACATAGACCTTAATTAGATCAAATATGACACTAACATCTGAGATGACATGTACCAAAAATTGTAAATTCTAAATAAATAAATGTCACCATGAGAGAACCCCATAAATCTCATACTGTTATATTGTGTCTAAAGTCATCCTAAATTACCTATTTTTATTCTTCTAGTATTCTGAATACATTATGATATTTTTAATCAATACAACCATGAACTGATCCAGGAATGGTTAAAAAATCTTGCTCATGAGTTCCATTAACAGTTATGTATATCTAATAACACCAAAGTGAATACACATGTATTCATAGTGATTGTAGAAATATTTTAATGTCATCATCAATATATCCTCATCCCATACTCATATCTAGTGATAGCCTGATATAAGGTCAATATAGAGAAACATTGTGATCCCCCCAAATGATCAAAGTGTTTATTGATCCGTGGAAGTTTTTAATTATTCATAATGGTCACTTTGTTCAACCGTATATCTTCTACACAAAACATCAAGATCACATAATACATCTTGGTGAACAACATTGGGGCTGCCTAGAGAGAATCAATTGCTCTCAAAAATTCCTTACCATTCATGTCCTCCAACTACATTATCATATCTTAATTATATACATGATTCATCTGATATGATGGTTTAGATACATATTCCATCTCATTGTGTGATTCAGTGCCAAATTATATCTCTTTGTGGAGAGTTTAGTATAGAATGTAATCATGAATGATATCCAAATACCCCCACCACTGTAGAAAAATATTATCCAATAGACTCTTCTTCTACAAGTGTCATTCTAGAAATATTGTAATGACTCATACTTTACATACATTGTTATTACTACAGAATTGAAGAACATTTATTACAATATATAACAAAACCAAGAAAGGACCGTATAGGTATAGTGTCTTTAAAAACTGGGAATCATAAACAACTGGTTCATAAAGCATCTACTTTGCCTCCCATTTATTTCATCATATCTAGAGTCTCTTTTTGGCATATTTTACTTAATAACCTTCTTCCTGACCTGGGGAAATAAAACATACAAAAGGGTGAGCTCAAATGCTTAGTAAGGGTAAACAAAAGAAATATCAATCACATTATATCACATTATATTCATAAGAACATAACTTTTGGAAATCTTAACCTGCAAAAGAGATCATAATTTCATTACATGGGATAGATCATGGTAGTGAAATGTATTCCCAATAATCATAACATAAAACATGAAACTTTGTGTCATGCACACATAATAATAGAGAATCATTTCTTATTAGTCAAGACTCATTGCCAAGACTATGTTAGTTGACAAAGACCATTTCTGAACCGAGTCACCCTCATTTCAGTCATGTTTCACTGAACTGGTATAACCTACCATTCCAGCCATGTCTATCTCATGAGATATAAAATCTTTACCCAATGCATTGGAAGGAGATATAGGTCCCACCCATCTCATAATGATACCGTTCTTATGTGTGCCACAATATCATAAACCATACATCATTGCATAACCCATGTAATAAAAATGGGATTCTTAAACAACATGACATCATAAAACAATTAATATAAGATAAAGGATTTTATAAAAATAATTCCATCACAACATAATCAAATCAATGTAATAATAGGGATAGAAACATAACCCTATATTATCTTAGATGGAAAATAATTTTGATAAAACACTTGAACTCCATTCTTGAGGAAAATATCCTTTCTACTTCAAAAACATTTTCCTTTATTAACATGTCATAAAATTTTAAACTAAATGAAGTTGATTAAAAATAAACTTGAAAACTTGTAAAGTAAGCTTCTTGGAAATAATGTTTTAAAAATCCATTCATTCCGTATATGTTAAAAAAACATTCTTCGTACTTTTTTCGGAAATGTAAAAAAGTACGTCGTACGAAAAACGACAAAAGATTCCTTTCATATCTTTTACTAAAAACTCACCGAAGGGTAAAATAGGATTTAAACAATTGTAGGTGGATGTAAATAATATTACATATTGAGGAAACATAGATGTGGATGATAAAATACACCCTAGTAAATACCAAAGTATAAACAATCTCGGATAAAAATGAGATTGTGATATTTACCTTACCTTAGGTCCGATATGCTTTTTACGTGTCCGAACCTCATGTATAATGACTTAAATAAAGTTATTGACTTATTCCAGAATCAAAAATATTTTTATGATATCATATTTGGTCATATTCTTAGCTTCTTTGTAGTAATATTTCATTGCTACTTGTTATTCGGGTGTTTATAACTTTTTGTTCTTATGTGTGTTTTGTCGAATAAATTATTATTATTACCTTTAGGTTATAGATACATAATTACAATAATGGTATTAGTATAATATATATCATATTCATTCATTCAATTCATTTATATAATCATTATGAAATGAAGATCATGTAGAACGAGTCGCATCACATCGTGGAGACAGTATTCCGTACATACGCACGAGTGATGATATCGTTCCTATGATCGTGGAATTGTATTGGAGTGTATGTATACTATTTCAGAATCAGTATCACTTTATAATAGTCATATATAGTCATTATTTACACCATTATACCCATCCATGTAAGGTGGTGGTGGAAAATAGATTACACCACGACGTGGAGACGATATTCCGTACGTACGCACGCGCGGTGATTTCTTTTTCCATAGGATGGATAGCTGGTGAAATAGGGTTGTTTCATACTTATAATAAAATATCAGTATATGAGAGATACTGATGTTATTACTTCATAATGAAACAACTAAAGAATAAGAAGTGGAAGAAGAAATAAAGATGAAATAATCGGTAACAGACATTACCTCTTCTTTAAAGTGCTTATTTGAGACCTCCTTTTAGGGCACTAAAATGGGTCTTTGAAGAATACCATAAACTCTAGGATGTTTCTAGGGAAGTGGAGAGAAGAAATTGGAAGGGGTTGGCCGAGATTTAAGGCTCAAAGTGGTGTGAGGAAGAGAGGGAGGAGGTTCCCTTTTATAAGGGAGGAGAGGGGCACCTTTGGAATAACCAAACATATTATTTTATTATAAAGTCATGTTCGGTTTTAAATAGATCCAAATTGATTTATTTAGAGTATAAGGTGGGTATGGGTCTAAAGCCTCTCATCCAATATAATTTAGACAAGTTTAGGTTCCAATTTTAACATTATCATGTAGATTTAACATTAAGTTAAATAATTTTACTTTTACCGTGTCTTCTTGTGTTCTTATACTATAAGGTTAATAAACATACTATATCAAGCCAAACGAACCCCAACATGTCTATTATTAATATATATAACCTTATCTAAATCATTTTGACTAAACATAGATTTTTAGGAATAAAATAACAATTACTAATATAATATTTGTTTTAAAAACTATTTTACGTCAATTTTGACACTATTTTGTATTGATTTTTGTGAAAATCATAACAGAATTATTAGTTCTAACCAAGTTAATTAAATCAATACTAACACGTAATATTAACCTAGAAAATTAGTTTAATTCATAAAAAGTCTCAAATTTTATTTATTTGGGTATTTATGACATCAATTATGTCAATATTTCATTAATAAGATAATTACTGCATCATCGTTGTGTCATCAATAAATTAAATTATTTAATGTATAAAAATTACAAATAAAATACAATTATGTAGGAAATATTTTTATCTTTCTAATGAATATTTATAGTCAAATTTATCTTATGTATAACCCCATATTAAAAATGATTTACTTATTAAACATTGATTTTAACTATTTTAACCCTTCTTTAAATAAATTAATAATAAATGTCCTAATCTAATCCAAGTGGGCCTAAATGGTCATATTTTATTCCTAAGGTTGTTTTTGGTCGAATTACACTTGTCCAATAGAATTAGGACATTTTTAGGGTAATAATAATATCGTTTTTACCCTTAATTGCCCTATTTACTTTTAGCCGTGGTAAAAAAAGTAAAAAGTTACTATTCACCAAAAAATTATTTTCATCTCATTGAACCACATTTTACTTACTGACATCAACCGTGTCTCTTGGATTTTCAAAATTACACTCACAGAAGCAGTAAAATTTTGTTTTATGAAAAATTTAGTTTTTTTAACTACCACTTAGTGGTTTCACTATTAATCAAAAATTGAAAGTTTTCAGAAAAATACCAAAATTTCACCCTAGGCTAATTTCAATATTACGAATCCAAAAATAAAATTTATAAAATTTCAAAAAGTGGTTATTACTATTCATAACGGCTAGTTTTAATAATATTTTAATAGTATATCGTTGTTTAGTGAAAGTCGGTATTGCGTACGACACAAGCTATCGAGGAAGCTCACGATTTCGTGTAAAGAAATCCAAGCAAGTGTTGTGTGTAGAAAAAGATTCCTTTGATGATTTATATAACAAAAAAGTCTCGGGTGTTACATTCTACCCCCCTTAAAATGAATTTCGCCCTCAAAATTCGTCACTTTGTAACAAACAGATGAGTATACCTCTCCCTCATCATATCCTCAAGCTCCCATGTAGCTTCTTATAATTGGTGGTTCCTCCATAAAACTTTCACCAATCGAGTGGTCTTGTTTCGTAAGACTTTTTCGCTACGATCCAGAGTCTCTATCGGTTGTTCTTCATAAGAAAGATATTGCTCCAGCGGTACAACTTCTGAGTTGAGTACATGTGAAGGATCAGGTATGTACTTTCTTAGGAAAGATACATGGAACACATCGTGAACTTGAGAGAGATTCGGTGGAAGCGCCAATCAGTAAGCTACCTTCCCAACACGGTCCAATATTTCGAAAGGACCGATATATCTAGGGCTTAACTTCCCCTTCATTCCAAATCTCATAACCCTCTTCCAGAGAGATATTCTTAAGAACACTTTATCACCCACTTCAAACTTTAGGTATTTTCTTCTGTTGTCGGCATAACTTTTCTGTCGACTCTGAGCTGCTCTTATGTGTTGTTGAATAGATCTGACATTTTCTTCCATTTCATCAACGAGATCAGGTCCTAATAGCTTTCTTTCCCCAACTTCATCCCAGCAAGTTGGAGTCCTGCATTTCTTTCCATACAGAGCTTCATAAAGAGCCATCTGAATACTAGAGTGAAAGCTATTATTATAAGAAAATTCCACCAATGGCAGGTGTTGATCCCAACCACCTTTGAAATCCATATAGAAAGCTCTGAACATATCTTCTAGAGTTTGAATTGTTCTCTCAGACTAACCGTCTTTCTGAGGATGATAAGCAGTGCTGAAACTCAACTCTGTATCCAGAGTATACTGAAGACTTCGCCAGAACATCGAGGTAAATCTCGGATCCCAATCAGATATAATAGAAAGTGGTACTCCATGAAATCTTACCACTTCCTTTACATATATCTTGGAAAGCTGATCCAGAGATAAATCCTCTCTAATAGCAATGAAGTGTGCAGACTTTGTAAGGCGATCTACTATGACCCAGATAGCATTATTGCCTTTGGATGTTTTAGGAAGTCTTGTGACAAAGTCCATAGTGATGTTTTCCCATTTCCATTCGGGTATGGGTAATGGTTGTAACATCCCCTTAGACTTCTGTCTCTCAGCTTTAACTTGTTGACAAACCAAGCATCGAGAGACATATTCAACAACATCTCTTTTCATGCCATCCCACCAGAAGTACTCTTTCAGGTCCCTATACATCTTCGTGCTTCCAGGATGAATAGAGAATGAAGAACTATGTGCCTCATCCAGCAGCTCCTTATTTAATTCGGGGATGGGAGGAACACAAACACGATTCGTGAACTTTATTATCCCATCACAATCAAGGTTGAATTCAAGAGCATTTCTCACCTTCTTTTGTAACTCGACATCTTCTTTCTGTGCCTCTTTAATCTTCACATGTATAGATGGTTGAACATTCTTTTGAGACAGATAAGATTTTTCCCCTTCCATTATAATTCCAAGATCCATCCTTTGTAAATCCATAAATATTGGATCTTTTGTAATCCTCATCATAGATAAACTGGCATGGTATTGTCGACTTAATGCATCTGCCACCTTGTTTGATTTCCCATGGTGGTAATGGATTGAGCAGTCGTAATCCTTAATCAGCTCCAACCATCTTCTTTGGCGCATATTCAGCTCCTTTTGTGTGAAAATATACTTTAAACTTTTATGATCAATATAAATATCACACCTTTCACCATAAAGGTAATGCCTCCAAATCTTTAATGCAAAGATTACGGCAGCTAACTCCAAATCACGTGTTGGGTAATTTTGCTCATGGATTTTCCAATGTCGTGAGGCTTAAGCTATCACCAAATCATTTTTCATAAGAACACACCCCAATCCCTTCTTGGATGCATCACTGTAGATGACAGACCATTCTCCACTACAGGGAAGTGTGAGCATAGGTGCACTGGATAACCTTCTTTTCAACTCCTTGAAATTCTCTTCACATTCCTCCATCCAAACAAACTTAAATCCTTTCCGAGTCAACTTGGTGAGTGGATTAGATAATCGTGAAAAATCTTTCAGAAAACATCGATAATATCCAGCCAAACCAAGAAAACTTCGGATCTCAGTTACTGTTGTTGGTCTTGACCATCTTTCGATAACCTCTGTTTTTGCTGGATCCACAGATATCCCCTCTTTTGAGATTATGTGACCCAAAAAATGAAACTTTTTGAAGTCAAAATTAACACTTGGTAAATTTGGCATAAAGCTTCTCCTTTCTCAGGGTATTCAATATAATTCTCAAGTGATCTTCATGTTCTTCCTTGCTCTTTGAATAGACAAGAATATCGTCTATAAAGACTACCACAAACTGATCAGGATAGTCTTTAAAGACTCTATTCATTAGATCCATGAAGATAGAAGGGTCATTAGTAAGACTAAATGGCATCACTATAAATTCATAGTGTCCATACCTTGTACGGAATGCCGTCTTTGGTATATCCTCCCTTTTGACCCTTAATTGATGATACCCTAAACGAAGATCAATCTTGGAAAATTATTGAGATCCGCGTAGTTGGTCAAATAGGTCATCAATGCGCGGGAGAGGATATTTGTTCTCGATAGTGATCTTGTTAAGTTCTCGATAATCAATGCAGAGTCTCAATAATCCATCTTTCTTCTTAACAAACAGAACAGGTTCTCCCCAAGGTGACGCACTATGGTGTATGAACCCCTTATCAATAATCTCTTGGAGTTGGTTCTTCAATTACTGCAACTCAATTGGGGCCATTCTATAAGGTGTATTTGAAAAAGGAAAAGCACCCGGTACGAGTTCTATTGAAAACTCAACTTCACGATTCGGTGGAAGACCCGGTAATTCCTCCGGAAATACATCATCAAACTCCCGTACAATTGTAATATTCTTAATCATGAGTTTCTCACCAACCATTTGAGATAGATAACCTTCATTTATTGGAATCAATACCCATAAAATGGAAAAAATTTCCACTGGAAGGTTATGTTCATCCTTGCATCGATAGACGATCATGGATTGATCTGGAATATGAAACGTGACTTCCCTTCTTTGGAAGTTGATATGAGCTCCATGTAGAGAAAGCCAATCCATGCTAAGAATCACATCAAATTCCACTATAGGAAGGATCACAAGATTTGCAGGAAGCTCTTTCCCACAAACTTCAATCGGAGAAGAATTATAAACTTTTGATGCGACTGTTGTGCCATTAGGTGTTGTCACAGCTAACTCAACATATAATTTTTGAGGTAATACGGTGATACCCTCAGAAAATTTTTCAGAAATAGAGGAGTGGGTGGATCCAGAATCAAATAAAAAATTTGCTACATTAGAGTGGATGGTAAGTGTACCTTTCACCACATCATTATCTTACTTCACATCGCTGATAGAAATTGCATGTGACTTTTCTTTATCTTTAGCCTTAAGAGTTTGTTGACGTCGACCATCATCATCAACCCTTGGATTAGGGCATTTATTGGCATAATGTCCCATCTCCTTGCACTTGAATCATTGAAGTGTAGTAGGTTCATTCTGTGTATCCCTTCCTTTTTTTGCATCATTAGAGATCTTCTTCCCATCATCACGGTATTCAAATGCCCGATTACCTTCCTTTCCACGTTTGAAACATTTACTTGTCCCTATAAGACAACTCCCTCCATGTTTCTTTCCACACTTTGAGCATAAGGGAAATCTCATCTTCTTTTCAGTGTGATCTTTATCTTTTCCTTTGAATTCCATTTTCCTCTTCTTATCAAACCCATATGACTGATGGGTTACTCCAATATCCATCTCAACTTTGAGAGCACATCGAACGATTTCCTCTTAGCTATTGAAGTCCCTTATTGCTAATGCCCTTCGAAGACTTGGTTTTAAGCAACTAAAGAATCGATCGATCTTACTCTCAGGTTGGATAATAACACTCGAAGCATACCTTGCAAGTCTTGTAAAATTTTCTTCATAGGTACCAACAGATTCATCATCCTTTTGCTTCAGTTCAAGAAACTCTTTCTCCATCTTTGTTCGGATAATACGAGGGAAGTACTTATTGAAAAATAAGTTATTGAACTCGTCCCATTCCATGGACTCAATTTCATCCCTTTTCCTCGTATTCTTAATATGATTCCACCATTGATCAGCATCACCTTCCAAACGATACACTGCTAAGATGACTTTATCATGCTCAGAACATTGAAGAACTGAAAATATCTTTTCAGTAGTACTAATCCATTTTTCATCAACTAATGGATCAGTAGACCTGCTGAATGAAGGTGGACGCTGTCTCATGAAGGATTCAATAGAATTTTTCTCCTTCCTTTGCTCGTTTGGAAATCCTGCATGATTCATAGCTTGAGAAAGTTGTGTGAGAATGGCTATAAGATTTTACATTCCAGCTCCCATAACGTTTGGTTGCTCAGGGGGACAATCATTACATTGCCCGTCACATTCCACATTAACATGGTTCTTTCAGGTTCCAGTCATTGACTAAAACCAAGAAGAATAGTGTGAGAAACACTAATTATAATAGGAAAACCACATAATAAAAAATTTCACACTTAAGGTCTTATCCTAGGTTATTCATCGCCATTTCTAAAACACTAAGATTGTGTTCTATGCTTAGACTTATCCTTAGGGTTCTTACTAAGGAGTTCACATACTAGTTTCCAAAGGCTTACTATACCTTTCCTCTGATACCAACTATAATGAACCATAATTTATATACATTGTTATTACTTCAGATTTGAAGAACACTTATTACAACATATAACAAAACCAATAAAGGACCGTATAGGTATAATGTCTTTAGAAACTGGGAAACATAAACAACTAGTTCATAAAGCATCTAATTTGCCTCCCATTTATTTCATCATATCTAGAGTCCCTTTTTGGAATATTCTACTTAATAACCTTCTTCCTAACCTGGGGAAAGAAAACATACAAAAGGGTGAGCTCAAATGCTCAGTAAGGGTAAACAAAAGAAATATCAATCACATCATATTCATAAGAACATAACATTTGGAAATCTTAACCTGCAAAAGAGATCATAATTTCATAACATGGGATAGATCATGGTAGTGAAATGTAATCCCAATAATCATAACATAAAACATGAAGCTTTGTGGCATGCACAAATAATCATAGAGAATCATTTCTTATTAGTCAAGACTCATTTCCAAGACTATCTTAGTAGACAAAGTCCATTTCTGAACCGAGTCACCCTCGTTTCAGTCCTGTTTCACTAAATCGGTATAACCTACCATTCCAGCCATGTCTATGTCATGTGATATAAAATCATTACCCAATGCATTGGAGGGAGATATAGGTTCCACCCATCTCATAATGATAACATTCTTATGTGTGACACAAAATCATAAACCATACATCATTGCATAACCCATGTAATAAAAATGGGATTCTTAAAAAACATGACATCATAAAACAATTCATATAAGATAAAGGATTTCATAAAAATAATTCAATCACAACATAATAAAATCAATTTAATAATAGGGATATAAACAAAACCCTATATTATCTTAGATGGAAAATAATTTTGATAAAACACTTGAACTCCATTCTTGAGGAAAATATCCTTTCTACTTCAAAAACATTTTCCTTTCTTAACATGTTATAAAATTTTAAACTAAAAGATGTTGATTAAAAATAAACTTGAAAACTTGTAAAGTATGCTTCTTGGAAATAATGTTTTAAAAATCCATTCATTCCGTATAAGTTAAAAAAACATTCTTCATACTTTTGTCGGAAAATCAAAAAGTACCTCGTACGAAAAATGACAAAAGATTCCTTTCATATCTTTTACTAAAAACTCACCGAAGGGTAAAATAGGATTTAAACAATTCTAGGTGGATGAAAATAATATTACATATTGAGGAAACATAGATGTGGATGATAAAATACACCCCAGTAAATACCAAAGTATAAACAATCTCTGATAAAAATGAGATTGTGATATTTCCCTTAACTTAGGTCCGATATGCTTTGTACATGTCTGAGACTCCTGTATAATGATTTAAATAATGTTATTGACTTATTCCAGAATCATACATATTTTTATGATATCATATTTGGTCATATTCTTAGCTTCTTAGTAGTAATATTTCATTGCTACTTGTTACTCAGGTGTTTATATCTTTTTGTTCTTATGCGTGTTTTGTCAAATAAATTCTTATTCTTCTCTTTAGGTTATAGATACCTAATTTCCAGAATGGTATTAGTGTAATATATATCATATTTATTCATTTAACTCATTTATATAATCATTATGAAATGAAGATCATGTAGAATGAGTCGCATCACATCGTGGAGACGGTATTCCGTACGTACGCACGAGTGATGATATCGTTCCTATGATCGTGGAATTATATTGGAGTGTATGTATACTATTTCAGAATCATTATCACGTTATAATAGTCATATATAGTCATTATTTACACCATTATACCCATCCAAGTAAGGTGGTGGTGGAAAATAGATTACACCACGGCGTGGAGACGGTATTCCGTACGTACGCACGCGCAGTGATTTCTTTTTTCGGTAGGATGGATAGATGGTGAAATAGGGTTGTTTCATACTTATAATAACATATCAGTATATGAGTGATACTGATTTTATTACTTCATAATGAAACAACTAAAGAAGAAGAAGTGGAAGAAGAAATAGAGATGAAAGAATCGGTAACAGACATTACCTCTTCTTTGAAGTGCTTCTTTGAGACCTCCTTTTAGGGCACTAAAATGGGTATTTGAAGAAGACCAAAAACTCTATGATGTTTATAGGGAAGTGGAGAGATGAAAGTTTCAGGGGTTGGCCGAGATTGAAGGCTCAAATTGGTGTGAGGAAGATAGGGAGGAGGTGCCCTTTTATAAGGGAGGAGAGGTGCACCTTTGGAATAACTAAAAATATTATTTTATTATAAAGTCATGTTCGGTTTTAAATAGCTCCAAATTGATTTATTTCAAGGATAAGGTGGGTATGGGTCTAAATCCTCTCATCCAATATAATTTAGACAAGTTTGGGTTCCTATTTTAACCTTATCATGTAGATTTAACATAAAGTTAAATAATTTTACTTTTACCATGTTTTCTTGTGTTCTTATACTATATGGTTAATAAACATACTATATCAAGCCAAACGAACCCCAAGTTGTTTATTATTAATATATATAAACTTTTCTAAGTCATTTGGAAGAGCCTTAGATTTTTAGGAATAAAATAACAATTAATAATATAATATTTGTTTTAAAAACAATTTTATGTCAATTTTGATACTATTTAGTAATTGATTTTTGTGAAAATCATAACAGAATTATTAGTTCGATCCAAGTTAATTAAATCAATACTAAGATGTCATATTAACCTAGATAAGTAGTGTAATTCATATAAAGTCTCAAATTATATTTATTTGGGGATTTATAACATCAATTATGTCAATATTTCATTAATAAGATAATTACGGCATCATCATTGTGTCATAAATAAATTAAATTATTTAATGTCTAAAAAATACAAATAAAATACCATTATGTAGGAAATCTTTTTATCATTATAAGGAATATTTATAGTCGAATTTATCTTATTTATAACCCGATATTAAAAATTATTTACTTATTAAACTTTGATTTTAACTATTTTAACCCTTCTTTAAATAAATTAATAATAAATGTCCCAATCTAATCCAAGTGGGCCTAAATGGTCATATTTTATTCCTAAGGATCTTTTTGGTCGAATTAAAATTTTCCAATAGAATTATGACATGTTTTAGGGTAATAATAATATCATTTTAACCCTTAATTACCCTATTTACTTTTAACCATGGTCAAAAAAGTAAAAAGTTACTATTCACCAAAGAATTATTTTAATCTCATTGAACCACATTTTACTTACTGACATCAACCGTGTCTCTCGGTTTTTGAAATTCCACTCACAGAAGCGGTAAAATTACGTTTTATGAAAAAATCAGTTTTTTTAACTACCACATAGTGGTTTCAATATTAATAAAAAATTGAAAGTTTTCAGAAAAATACCAAAATTTCACCCTAGGATAATTTCGATATTACGAATCCAAAAATAAAATTTATAAAATTTAAAAAGTGGTTATTAATATTCATAACGGCTAGTTTTAATAATATTTTAATAGTATATCATTGTTTAGGGAAACTCGGTATTGCGTACGACGCAAGCTATCGAGGAAGCTCGCGATTTCATGTAAAGAAAGCCAAGCAAGTGTTGTGTGTAGAAAAAGATTCCTTTGATGATTTATATAACATAAAAGTCTCGGATGTTACAAAGATGGTGAGTAATCATCTTCACACGTATATGTACGATTCCATATTGATTCTCCTTGATCTCTTTCTCACCTATAAAGAACAAAAATGTTCCATAAATTTAGACACATGAAATACTTCAACCAAAATATTCAATATGTGCATTAATTGTGTATGGCCAGTCAATGCCTAAGATATTTCTTAAGGACTCATTACTTCCAAAAAGAAATACCATATGAATATATCACCTCTATGTGTAAGAAAACACTTTTAGTAGATGTTTTTGATCACTTAGTCAACTATATTCAGACACTCCAATAATAGTGGTTGAGAAATAGTCTCAACTAGAATCTCAATGTTAGGAACTAGATATGTATAAATAAAAGAGTGACACACACATGTGTCTAATAGTATAGAATTTAAAGTATATTGGGAACCTATAATACCTATAATCATACAAGGATGCTTTTTCCTATAGTCATAAAGAACATATAGTTACCCACAACAGTGACCAGCATCTCACTGGGCTAGGTACATACCACCTGGGAGTTGTGATGATTATAAGTCAAACTTCTTTCCACCTCCCACTGCTCTACCCACGATTCTAAATCACAATAAACCATAAAAACCACCTTTCTCCACCCCTATATCTATGTAGGTGGTATCTAAACAACCTTACTCTATGTGGTTTGATGAGATAGAAAATCATATGAAATATGAACCTGATCATCATAAGTGAAACACCGCCTCTCCCTCGGTTAACTCAAGCGATCCTGAGAGACCTATAGTCTGATCCATTACATTGGGATCATATCCTGAAGTATCTTAAATTTCCATATATATATATATATATCACTATCACTAGATACACGATTCCATGGTCTTAGCTATAGGGTTCCAACCACCATCACCCATGGAAAGAATCATCTCTTCATGTAAGCTCTCGACTATCAAGGATCTCTCAATCACTACAACATGGTGGGAATGAATGGATATATAACTGAATCCTTGAAATCAATACATAATACATTCTTGATGGACTAATATATGAAGAATGGATCTTAAACAATAGCAAGATAGTATCTTTAATTTCTATTAAACAACACTGAATAATCTTCCATAATCAAACATCACTTATATAATTATAAATGTTCATGGGTTTTCTATGGTAATAAAATGTTTGGATAGATCACCTCCTTAGATAGATGATCATTGTATGACTAGAATAGAGTTTTCTAATATTTTGACTGATTAACCAGACCCCCCATTACCCAGTATATCCCTATAGAAAACTCACATTGAGAGATACCATCAGATATTTACGAATCATCATGAGGGTAAAATCATGAGTGACTGGATCTATCTAGCCCATTTTCCCACTAGGGGGTCTACTTACCCTAAAACCTAGGATAATGATACCTCCATAACTAATGTAGTGAACTCAGCCTACATGCATCATCTAGAATTACACCTAGTGATAACTATTGCACTAAATTTTTTTCCTAACTAGACAACAACCCAAACATACTAACTCACATATAGGACCCTTTACTAAAGCCTCGTCACTCGAAAGATAATCCTTGTGATAACATAGTGAAATCCTTTCTGGCTTTCTTAATAGCGTAATCATATAATAAAAAATATAAACTATTGTTAATAAGAATATTGGGGGTGATAATTCTAGAAGTTTATGAAAACAAAAACCCATTTCTATATAATTTATGTTTACATTTACTTCCATTCCACCAATGTCAATATATGCCAAATCAAGAAGAATTATATCAGAGTCCTAATGAATGAATATATCTATTGTCATACTAACTCTAGAGTCTTTGTGTTGAAGGATGATCTCAAAACACTACAGATCTATTTACATAAATACAATGAAAATATAACAACTAGAAAAAAATATTTGATCTGCTAATATGTTAGATTCACATATGATACCATTGTGTTATTACTCAACCCACTATGGCATTATTGGTCGTTGAAAACCTATATATGGCTACCAAAATCCCACCTATAATATTTATATAGGATATTATACAAATCCGTATAATCAAGATATTATACTCAAATTCTAGGATACATTTCAAAAAATTACATATCTATTTGAGAGAGTGGAATAACATGGTTTAATTAAATGCTTAAGTCATACACGTGGATGGTATAAAAACAAGTTCTATAATATATTATAGAACATGACTATTCTATAGACATATATTATTAATGAATAATGAAACCATTGTGGTTGTGGAATATTCACCCTGATGAGTGATAAATTATTAATATTAGAATAATTAATCTTATAAGGATTAATTAAATGGAAACAATATAATATACACAATTACAATTAAAATTCAATAATGGATCTTGTGTATCAATATACATTTTCTTAGTATTTTGAATGTTTCAAATCATTATACTAAGGGGTATTCGTGATAAACATTACACAAGTAGTAAAAGAGATGTACCAATATGGTTTGATTCATTATACAATGTCATTATTCTTAAATACATTAGAGATCTATTTTCCAGATCTATGGCCTGTGTTTTTTATATCTCTCATTTTTTTTCAAAACCAATTTTAATGGAAGTTTCAATATTATAGAACTAGAATGATCAATTGGAACCATAAAATGTTAAAAAGGGGTGCATGTTACAAAAATCCATATTTGTATTGATGTAACCATCAAGATCATATAATATTCATTTGAAATTATTTTGTTATAGGTTTCTACAGGAGTATTATGGGAGAACCACTATTTTCGAAGGAAAATACATTTTTAAAAAAATGGAAAACATATATTTTCAAATTGATGGTTTTGATCATAATGAATGTAACATGATTGATTCTAACATAAAGTAGATACTATTGTTCTAAGTAATGATATCAACTAGGGTCGATATAATGAGTTTCTTACACCATGTCAATGTATGTATACTGACCTTGTTTTGATAATAAATGTTATCAAAATTCAAGAATGAATTGGTACAAATGTCACATGGAATAAGTGTATCCATCAATAATTGTAGGAGACATCAGAGGAGATTAATGTGATGTGTATAATTTTTTATTATTCTATAATAGATGAATAACATATTCCATGTTATGTACTTCATATGATATTTTCGTTATTTAATTAATAGTTGGAAAATATCAGTTACAAAATGGAGAATTTTATGGAACAATGTTAGAAAAATCCAATTATAATTGATAGAGTAAAAAAGATGTGTTCTTGATATTGGATAGAAATGAACACTAGTTTAAATTTATTTATACTTTTCTTCCTTTAGAAAAATATAACACAATAACATAGTCTGGATAAGTTAACAATCAATAGAATATGAATCAAACTAGGTGTAGTCATTTCTAAAAATAAAAATTCTATTGTAGCTTCTAATTCTTCTTAATAAGAAGTATAGAAAATGAAATTATTTGTTCCTCTTCCTAGAATCAATCCAAGTATGTAATGTTTTATTATAATTTTAATTATTATAATCCTAATAATTGTACAATCCAAGATGTAATGTTTTCAACAGTGTAAAAATGTAATATAATTAGGTATATAATCTATTAAGGATTCTTACTGACATAGGTGAAGTATTAGTTATAATAATAGCCACATAGTGTATAGATGAAAGGAACAATGACTAAATTAATAATGAAACATCATATTTATCATATCATGTTAGTGAAAACAAGGAAAAATAATAAGACGGATGAATTTCATGTGGGTGTGTTATAATAATAGGGTTATTTAACACAATATAAACAATATATATCAATTAACATATAATGTATAGAGTGAGTAAGGTTTGACATATTCTTATAATAATAATATTGATATTTCTACCTCCACTATTTACATCATAATTCCAAAAATTATTTTTCTTTCCAAAATATTATAACAGTTCCTAGGTGGTAATGATATCCTTGAGATATAAAGACATAAATAATAAATTTATATCTTATGGTCTAGATACAAAATTTTAAATGAAAAAAAATGATATTTTACAATAATGTGTTTAGGTATCATAATAATTGAGGGTTCCTATCATTAATTTCTCACATGGTGATCTCAATTAGATGCATTTATGATCACCAAAACACAAATAAAAACACCACATTTTTCTTGTATTATTGGTTGTTTCTAGACAAGAATACTTCTTAATGATATTATGATATAATTTTCTATCAGTGCATATTATTTTTCCAAATAAATTTATACAAGTATAAAATTGTTACATTAAGGTTGTGGCGAGGTACCATTCATTAGGTTCAGCATTGGTGGGGGTATTGATTCAATAATCAAGATATAATTGGTTACATAAAAAGGAAGTTATATCTCATTCCCAATTGATTGGTATGTTAGTACCATCACTAAAAAATGGATATTTTAGTAGAAGGTATGTCTGTCCAATTGGTCCAATGGAAAATATAGAACAAAATAAAGATGATAAAACACGTTCATCCTTATTTATTAGATATTATGAAAAAAAGGAATTATATTCCATGAAAAGTGTTCACTGGAGGGTTTCATTTCTATGGAGACTCCTTATTTCCATAGTATCCTTTATGGTTTACTATACCCTTCCAATTATTTATGAATAATATTCAGTACTATCAAGAAAATTTCTTACAATTCCACACACATAATGTATAAGAAACATATCTTTTTATGATGAATATGAGTATATGACGTGGTGGGCTCCACCAGGAGGTTCGAGTGATGTGAGTAATACACTATCACAATTAAATAAATAATTTAATATATTTCAGGTTTAGAAAAATTGGTATCGATTATATTTAATAACTTTATTCACAAGAGATTATGTGAATACGTGGAAGAATATAATATCAAAAATATTATTTTAATATTCATGGATTGTGTAATCTATCCTAGAATGAAGAATCTGGATAATTATTGACATTTATCTTAGAATATATTTATTATATTTAATGAATGTGATAAAGATAGAAATGATATTTATGACTCATAGAAGGAGTCATAAGATGTCATATATATCTTATTTAGTGTAAATTATAAATTCTCAAGAGCTAGGGAGCCAATTATTTATATTATATAATTCACTATACAAGGTAGAGGCGTATGTATTTTATAAGATTTTTCTACATATAAATTTGAGATATTATATATCCTTTATCCTAAATCATAGGGAGATAATATATTGTTATATGTAATTAATCCTAGTTCCCCATCATAGATCAAATTATTGGTGTATTGGTGATTTTTTGAATGAGGATGGAATCATTAATCATTGATAAAACCTATATTTCATCCAATGATGACCCAGAGTATTTCAATTCATCATTGGATGATCTTGAGAGTTCCATAATAGGTTTCTTTGAACTACAATCACAGGTGATGGGTAGTTTTTGAACTCACCATCAAATCAAATGAGGTAATGTCTGATTTATAATTTGTGGTAAAATAATTATGTAGGATCCTCAAGAATTCATATAGAGGTACACATGACATAGAATATAAAGTTATATCTAGCAGTGATAAAAACTTTTAAATCTTCAAATCATTTATTTATTATGGGATTTTTGGTACGTCTAATATCTATTATGAATAATTTTTGTAACATCCCATTAGACTTATATCACTTATCATTATCCTATTTGCATGCCCATTATGAGGAAATAAACTTCTAAGAATCACTTTTAATGATATAAAATTTGAAATTTCCTTTTAGATCTATATATTTCTTATTAATTCTAGGATGATAATAGAATTAAGAACTTTTAGCATTATACAATCACTCCTTCTTCATGTTTGGAATTAAAATGACAAAAATTCTATTCTAAAAATACAATTCGGTCATTGTTATGGATTAACATAGGTACATTTATCACCATATTCGACAGTTCCACATCCTCATTTTTCAAGTTTTTAATGCTCACATCAATAAATGGTTAAAAATAAATATTATAAAGTCATAATATATTTTCTTTCCACATTATTCAGATATATATATTATTTAACTCCATATTATTTATATCTCTTTTAGACCATATCATGGAAAAACTAGCATATTCTTTTTTACATAGAGTATTTTCCACATTTTCACCATCACAATGCAGTTTTGTGTTGAGAATTAACAATATATAATAAAATTCAATTATATCCTTTGTCCCATATTTAGTAATGTTATCATGAATATATACATCATGATTTTATGATCAATTAATTTGTCAAAACATTCCTTACAAATATAATTGCATTATATTTTCAATGTAAGTACTACCACTGATATCTATATTGGGTAATTTTTCTACTTAATTATCAATTTCCACTAGGAATAAACAATCGCAATAGGATTATTTGTAATATGAAATCAATTTATTTTCTATAATTAATCATTACAAATGAAAAACCCATCTCTATTTTAGCATAGTTTGAGAAATTGTTCTTTAACCAAGTTTCATTTTGGATCATTCAATTATTCCAAATATTCATAAATCCATAGGGAATCTAATATCTACTATTTAAACATGGTTAGTGGATTTGATATCATTGAAAGGTCTATCACAATGAATAAATAATATAGAAGAAGCACATGAAAAATATGGGTACTGGATAGAGTTTTTATCATCACTCATTATTCAATAACAAGCATCGTTGAATAAACACTTGATATAACTAATTTTAAGATTATATAACCAATAAATAAAACCATAAGTTGTAAAATTTAACACAATGAAACTTAGTCATTTATCTTCTCCATCCTTATGGTATTCAATAAATTCTTAAAATTATCTTCATTATCTTACATCCTCTTTGAGAATATAAAACTATCATCTTCAAAGAATCTGAAAATTAGTCTTTTTAATATCTAAATACTTTATTCATCACATCCAAAATGATATTGGGATTATTAGTAATCCCAAATACCATTACTATAAATTCATAAGATAAATACATTAAATATACGTTCATCATCAATATACAATCCTTCATGACACAAAATTCATTATATAAATAATTAAGTACAATCATAGAAATGTAATGAGATATATGTAGTTGATAAAGGAATGAACCACTATGGTTAAAAGGATAAAAAGTTATGATAGTTATAATTTTATTATCCTATAATTAATGAGAAGATTTTATTAATAATAATTACTCTTAACAAAAATAATATTCTCCTCCTCATATTGATGAAAATAAACATGTGAGTCCATTTTATAGATTTACATAGAGTTTCTTCATCAATTTATGGAACTCAATTGGGGTTATTCCAGAAAAAGTATTTGAAATAGGTGTATCTTCTTGTGTCATATCTATTGAACAAAAAACATCATGATTCAATGGATGACATGGTACACCATTAGGAAATTAATCAATATATAATCAAATAATAGGCATATAATAAGTGTCGAGTATTCCACAGAACATAAGATAAATATCAACCATGAATAGATATTAATAATCAAATAATGGAAGTAATTTTCATTGTATGATAAAAACTATCTATGAACATATAGAAAATAATATTTTGATTAGAAATATTAAAATTGTATTCCATTAAATATAAATTTAATTCATATCCTCATAAAAAATAAAACCTGTAACATGTAGAGTTTTTAAAATAAATACTATATTTTATAGCTTACATGATACACCACATCATGTTTCAATGAACAACTAAATATTATTATTTAAATGTTTCCATTATAACATATTCATTAGAATAGAGGAAATGAATATTATTATTTTAATAATGAAAATATGGTTTAAACATGTTTATATACTGATTCATTGGTTAGAAAGATAATTATACATGAAAATAAAATATAACTGAATATAAAGGATATGTTTTTACGGAAAACAATTTGAATGAGAATAATTGTGTTTATAAAATAAATTATCAAACTTTTATGATTATATTAATGAAATATAAAATCAATATAATGTTTAAAAATATTTCTACGAATTTTATTCACATGATATAAGAAGAAATTAAATTTTATGCATGAATTATTATTTTTCTCAAAATACAGTTTTACCTAATATTTTGGTGAACCCATTTTAAATCATATTTTGACACTTTTATATGTTATATTTGATGAAATAAACTTATTATTTGTATGTGAGGCCTCAAAATTTAAATTTCTTGAATTTTGGTATTTTTTAATGATAATATTCATTTTTAAAAGAATAGAGAAAAATAATGCATTTTAATTCAAAATTTCATATTCATCTAATTTATTTAAAATGATTGATTATCTGTTTAAATAGTTTTAAAGTATAATTATATTTGTTTTTATCATTAAATCCAATTTAGGTCATTCAAATCTATTCCAGAAGTGATGTTTTGTATAAAATTGATGTGAACTTTTGAACATTTTACTTAAAAACCCAGTTTTCTTATTCGGTCAATGGTATTAATTCTTAATTAAATTAAATCAATAAAATTTTTAAAAATTATAAAAATGTATTCCAGATTTATAAAAAAGATGGAAAATTATTTAGATAGGTATCTTTTATTTTTGGAATTTTTTAATAGTAAAAATAGTAATTATTTTTATTACCAGACTCGAAGGTAAAAAGTGTAAATAAAAGTAAAAATAATATTATTATAATATAAAAATACCCAAATAGTTGTTCAAATAATATATTATGAGTTTTTTACTAATAAATCATTTTCCTAGAATATTGGCCTTTGAAATCAACTTGGGTTTGATTATTACATTTATAACATTTAATTCCAAGTAAAGGAAAATATGTCATAAATTTGTATCTTCTTAATTTTTTTTAATAAGTGGTTTTATAAGTGATAGATTCAACTATAAATAGTATTTAAAAACTAAACATCTTAAATTCATCATGGTTAAATAATTATAATTTTTAGGAATTATATAATTAAATTTAATTATTACACAATGATGATGTAGTAATAAATATATTAAAGAAACAATATAATAAATGATATTAATGATGTAAAATAAATATAATTTGAATTATTTGATGTCATCCACTCATTTTTTTGTAGTTTATGAATGTTTAGGATTAATTTAATGTAGTTTATTTTATGTAATCATATTTTTATGATATTTTAAAAATGTAATGTAATGAATAGTGTAAAAATTTACATTATTCATACTTTAAAATATAAAATATTTAATTAAATTGAATAAAATTAATAAAAATATATGATTTTGAAAAAAAGTTGAAATAACTCTAAAAATTTCATAAATGACACGTTAATATTATTTTTGGTATGGATTTTTAATTTGTTGACCCAGAAAATATAAATAACATGATACCACAATAAGATTAAAAAGGATAAAATAAGGGTTAATAAAAAATTATAAGGATTTAAAAATTTTAAAACATGTCTAATTATAATTGATGTTGTTTATTCAACCCAAAATAATCTTATATTTGAAATAAAATAGTTTGGGACAATTTTGAAGTGAAATGTTTATTTATATTAATTTAATACTTTTAATAAATCCAATAGTTCCCCTCCCCTTTCCAATATAAAGGCACACATTCATCCACATTAATTAATTATTTAATACCATTTGGTTCATCTAGTACCTTTCAAAATCCATTTATATACTCTCGTACCATATTCTTAAGGCCTTATTTTAGGCAGAACACCCTATATAAAGGTTTTAAGGTGTTCATCAAAGGTGATCAATCGAAGAAGGTGTATCATTTTCTTTAAGTACATCTATATTATTTATTTTTCCTCTTCATTTAAATATCCTTTATCCATGAAGAAATAATAACTCTAGTATCCTAAATATGATGAGATTTAATTATTTTAACATCATCATATCCATCCATCTCAAATGTCATCAAATGGGAAATGAATATTTCATTCATGTGTATGGAGGACTACCGTATTGTTAACCGATATAGTTTGTTTTTCATCACTATCTTCAAAAACTAGTTATAATGAGTGGTTTAATGTTCATATGTGATATTATTGAAATTTTAATCATTATAATAAAATAATATATCAATTATGTTCTTATTTTCGATGCATATAAAAATGATAACATCGTTCGTTTGTAATTGTGAACTATCACCTCCACGAAGAAATGTGATTCATTTTTATACACTAAAAACTTGTACATTATATATATAAGAATATTTAAAATATTAATATATTATTAATGATTTTATGCTAATTATAGAATTTTTTTTATTTAACTTAGTTCCCTAACAATCAATGAAAAATGGAAAACATTACCCATCAGTTTGTACGGCTTAACATCTCATTGATTGTTACATTGTTCATTTTCAAATACATATTTAATTTATATAATTAAATTTATAATTGAAATACAGAATTTATTATTATTTAATTAATTTTATTCTCGAGATTATGGAGTTATGACCATAAGGACTACTGACATCATACGGTGTTCATTTTCAACTCAATTATCGAATGTCGACAAAACATCTGATATGAACTTATATAATTATCTAAATGTTTATTCGTGATAATAAGTGATAGAAAATAAATAATAAACATGAAAAATGATCTCATGAAAGTATAAATCAACCAATGTTTATTATTTATAAGGATATAGAATGTAAGAGATGAGTTAGAATCAAGGTACTGGACTTTGCCTCAATCTCCATTCATTGAAGAATTTATTGATAATATTCAACTTTATTATTTTATAAGGTGTATATAAAGCCACAATGACATTTCATATCAATATTTTATATATAATAGTGATATTTAGTTTTTGGTAAATTTATTAATTCATTGATATTATGATTTAAATGATCAAAGTTGTATGTGAAAACTAGAACATTTAATGATATAATTTTCTTTTTTTTGATGTTATTAATTTGAATATTTATTTATATAGATATAAATAATTATATAGTACATTTTATTTCTATCATGAATTTACGTCAATGTGATAAGTACTATTTTTATATGATTAATTATTCTTTCCTTACAAAATGTAAAAGGAATGTTTTTTAACATATATGACAACAATGAATTCTCAGCCATCATGAAAATTATTTGTTCTTTGGATTCATAGAAAAGTAATATTGTTATTAGAAGAAAAATAAATCACTTATTACCATTTATGGGTACATTTTTAATGGAAATGGTTTTGAAAATTGATTTACTACTTTAATATCATGAAATGTTTTTTGGTTATTTCAAATAATATTTTATGAATGAAATGTTGATAATTTAATCTTTTATGTTTTATGATTATATAATGGTACTTGGAAATTTTACAGGTGGTCACACGATAAACTAAAGATGGGTGGTTATGTGATAAACTAAATTTTTTGGTTAAGTTATAACCTCTAATGTATAGTGAATTGAAGTCAACCGTATGATTATTCAATTTGTAAGAGTGATATCTGTAGAATTTGACTGTATGGTTAATCCATTTATGTATGATTATATACAAATTTACTATTATATGTTAAATGTAAATTTTATGGGTTTTATGGTAATATTTTAATTAAAAATATTGTATGAATGGGCCTGATATTCGGTTTTTAGTATTTACTAGTTCTTAAGGGTGAAACATATTAATTTATGATATATTATTCATGGTATTCATGTTTTCATAAGATTAATAATTTTCTATCTTGCTATATCCCTTACCATTCTTCTATGCTTATCCCGAGTTTTAAAATGTTTTTCATAGGTAATAATATTGGTAAATAAAAATAATTTTCCATGATGAAAGTATTCATGATGTGTCTTGAAAAAAATCTAATTATATTTGAAAAGGGTTTCCTCTTGAGACAAAAATGGATAATAAGAATAAGTGTACAATTGTAATTTATATTTTTACTATGTAATAGTTTTTCCAAATTCTATATAACTGTATAACTAAAATATCATTGGTAATGAAATAAAATAAATTCTAGTCCAAAGTCACTAGAATAAGTTATGTTTAATGACAGGTCCTTATAATTGGTATCAAAGCAGGTTTAGGACAATGTTGGAGAGTAGTATGTTCTCTTTAGAGTTATGGATGTCATATTGAGTTTAAAATATTCAGTTTGATCATTAGTTTAATGTCATTGAAACCATTTTGAGGGATTAAGCTATTAAAATTTAGGTGAGTAATTGTATGTTTTTAGACATTCATTTTTGTGGTAATTATGGATCATTAGTTTTTGGGAAACTTAATGAAAGATATAATATAAAATTTATGGTTAACACATTTTATTGTTATTTTTGAGGATTTTATTTTATGAATATTATAATAATTATATATTATTATTAAAAGGAAACCCTGATGAAAGTGTGACATTACCATCACATTGGAAAATTCTATGTGGATCGAACCAAAAACCGAAGTGCGACATGGATTTATCGCCTACCACTTACTAACATGAAGTCCCGTGTTAATATGAATTATTATTTTTAGTTAGATGATTTTATGTATTTATAATAAGTTTATTTGGGATACGTATATTTTATTTAATAGAAAAAAATAGGATTGCAATATGATTTTATTATTAAGTGAATAAAATTATTTCAGAATATGTTTAATATTTTTAGAAACCTATATGGTCAAGGTAAGAATAATACTATGCAATTTTATTTTAAGAATTATTTTTGGATAAAACCATGATTTAATTGTGGACTTATAGTTATTTGGTTTATTAAAGAAATGATGAACCTATCTTTGTGAATATATTATTAGGTTAATTACATTTTGTTATGAGACATTAAGAGTGGTTGATGATATTTGGAGATAATTGATAAATATAATGTGATAAAATTCATCTGAGTTCTGGTTTTCAATCTTAGTTTGGATTATTTTAATTAATTTAACGGACTATTATTTTTCGAATGCTCTTTTTTGGGCATTGGATATTACATATTAATTTTGAATATTGAATTAGTATTTCACCATATTAGTTTTATTCTGGTTGTAAAATTATTATATCTTGTACTAACCATTTTGGTTATGTTAAATATTTAATGAAAGATGAAAAACATATGTAATATTTTTTGTATAATGTTATTCTATAGAATTTGATTTTAGTTCCTCAGGTATTCATCTTAAATACTCATCGTTTGTAGAAAAATATGTGTTTATGGTGGATTTCAATTAATGGTTGAAAATATACTTATAAAGTAAGTATATTTATTTATATTATTTTTATTAGTGGTAAAAGAGTTCATAAAATTTATGAAAAGGATCTTAAAATTATTATTTTTCCTATTCACTTTTCACACATTGAAGTCAATAACTATTTAACCCATCACAAATTTATATTTTTCTGATTGTTAACATTTTCATGAAATTTTATAATATCACCACCCATCAGAATATGATGGTTATTTTTTATTCCATAATAATGTTTTCATACATTTAATCCTTGTATGTGTTATCTTAGGTGACATTATAACTAATGTTTCTTTCTTTTAAAGTGGATGTTTTATTAATCATTTTTCTGACGTTGTATTATAATAATGGTATTTTTAAAATTCATACCTTAGTTACCATCCTCAAATTCAAATTGTGAGGACACAATTTCCAAACTATTGGGGGAGAATATAGCACCCATAGTTTTTAAAAGAAAGACTATATTCAATAACATACATGATACACCACATCATGTTGAAATGAACATCTAAATATTAATATTTAAATGTTTCTATTATAACATATTTTTTAGCATGGAGAGAATGACTCGTACTAATTTTATAATGAAAATATGTTTTATAGATGTATATATAATGATTCATTGGTTAGGAAAATTAATTATTTAAAAAAACAAAAATAATATATATGATCTGTATTTTTGGAAAACTATTTGAATTTGAATAGTTGTGTTTATAAAATAACAAAATCACAAATACTGGAATAATTTAATAAAATATAAATTTAATATAACTTTTAAAATTAATCTTCTTAATTTCCTTAATATGATATGAGAAAAAATTAAATTTTATGATTCAAAGAAATAATTTTATACAAAAGTAGTTTTACACCCTTTTGAAGGAAAACTCATTTTAAATCTATTTTTAACACTTTTATATGTTCTATTTGATGAAATAAACTTATTCTTTGTAATAGAGGCAAAAAAGTTTTTACTTTGGTTGTTTTTTTGATAATATTCATTTTTAAATGAATAATGAAAAATAATGCATTTTAATTTAAAACTACATTTTCATCTAATTTATTTAAATTGATAGATTATCATTTTAATTGGTGTTCAAGTATAAGTAAATTATTTTTCATCATTTAATCCAGTTTAAGTCATTTTATTCAATTTTTAAATGGATATAAACACTATGTGAACTTTTGAACATTTTACTTAAAAAATCATTTTTTTATTATGTCAACAGGATTAAATTTTAATTAATTTATTCCTATTATGTGTTTTTAATTAAGAAAATGGATTCAATATTTGGAATCAAAATATCCAATTAATTTAAATATGAACTTTTTATTTTTGGAAATTATGAATAATAAATTTAGTAAATATTTTTATTTTTATAGTTGAAGTTAAATAATGTAATTATATTAAAAAATATTTTATAATAATAAAAAACTACTCTAAAAGTTGTCCTAACATTATTCTATAAGTTACATTAGAACTGTAAAATCATTGTGCTGAAATTTTGGCCTTTGGAGGCCACTTGAGAGTGATTATGACATTTAAAATATTTAATTTAAACAAAAGTAAAATATGTCATCAATACGTCTCTTATTAATGAAGAATTTTTAATATTGGATTATATAATAGATATATTGGACTATAAATTAAATTTAGAAATATCAAAAGATTAAATACATCATTCTAATTATTTATAATTTATAGGAATTAAATATTTAAATTCATTTCTGACACAAATATGATATAGTAATTAATTTATTAAATAAAAAAATAAAATAAATGATATTAATATTTTTAAATAAATATTAATTGAATTATTTTATGACATAAATTTTTTTAGATTAACATATCATGTTAGGATTGAGTTAATGTAGTTTGTTTGAAGAAATATAGTTTTTATGATATTTAAAAAATGTCATGTAATGAATAATGTAGAAATTGAAATAATTCAGTCATTAAAATATAAAACCATTAATTAAATAATAATTTTTTTATAAAAATGCAATATTTAGATACCATGTTTATATAACACTAAAAATTTAATAAATTACCCATTCATTGGTCTTTTGGGATGATTTTATAATTATTTTGACTGACAAAATGTATATAACATGACATCATAATAAAATTAATAAGGGTAAATTATTTGTTAGAAATTGATATGGATTAAAAAATATTCACATATTCTATAATTTTTATTTGTTGATGGGGATTCAAAAAAACATCATCATAACATTAAAATAATTTAGTTTTTGACCATTTTGAATCGAAATGGAATTTATATTAATTTAAGACTTTTTATAATTCCAAGGGTTCCCCTCCCCTCTCCTATAAAAATTCACCCATTACTCTCTAATAATCACACATTAAAAACCATTTTATTCTACTAATATCTGATCCAAACCCTTCGTAGAATCCATATAAAAATTATTAAGGCCTTAGTTTAGGCATAACCCCATCCTAATATGTCTTAAGGTGTTTTTCAACGATGATCAACTAAAGAAGATGTATCATTTTCTTAAAGTATTTCTATATTATTTTTTCTTCAAAATCCTTTAAACATCCTTAATACACGATAACATAATAAATCTATAAAAAAAATATAATGAGATGTTTTTATGTCAATATCATAACCTAAATACACATTTAATTTATTCAAATAGTAAATGAACATTTCGTTCGTGTGTGTGGTGGACTACCGGCTCACAAACAAATATTATTATTTTTTCATACTATTATTTTAAGACTAGTTATAATGATTGATTTAATATTTAAATTTTATATTCATGACATTATAATAATATTATTATAATAATATATCAATTAAGTTCTTCTTTTACATGCACATAAAATGATAATGTCTCCCGTCCATACGTGTGAACTATTACCTCCACGAAGAGATGTGATTCGATTTAATTCACATCAACACTTGTATGATATATATAAGTATATTTAAATGATTAATATTATATTAATTATGTAATAATAATTATGGAAGGATGAAACAATATTTACCTTCATTCTATAATTATCCGTGAAAAATTGAAAACATTACTCATGCATATGTACAACTTAACGTCTACATGAAGTTAACATTTTTTATTCTTCATATCTATATTTAATTATTGTATTCAAAGGAATAATTGATATAAAAAAGTGATTATTATTTCAGGATTTTATTCATGGTATTACATAGTTATGACCACATACACTATTGACATCATATCAAGTTCATGTTTTACTAAAGTACCGAATATCGATAAAGAATTTAATATGAATAAAAATAATTATTCAATTATTATAACATGATAATAAGTGATATAAAATAATTAATAAACATGAAAAATTATTTCAATAAATTATAAATTAACGTATGTTTATTATTATGTAAGATACATAACATATTTAGTGATTTGGACATGAGGTAAGGGACATCGTCTCAATATCCTTTCATTGTGGGGTTTCTTGATAATATGCACAATTAATATTTTATTAGTTGTATATACAGACACCATGACTTTTCATGTCAATATTTTATCTATAATAATGTTATTTATTATTTTAGTAAATTCATTAATTCATGGATATAACGAATTAAATGTTCAAAGTGGTATGGGACACCTTAAACGTTTAAGGATTTAATTATCAAATCTTTTTCTTAATGTTATTAATTTACATATTTATTTATGTTCATATAAATGATTATAGAGGAAATTCTATACCTATCTTGAATTCTATTCAATTTTTTGAAAATAAATATTATTATATTATCCAATTTTCTTTCATTCCAAAGTGACAAAATGAATGTATTGTAAAGTGATGTCGCTCTATTTTTACATTGTTTTGGAACATCTTTTTTAATTAATTTAAAATGATTTAATTAATTATTTAATCACTTTATACTACATATTTGTAATTTTGTAATTATATAGTTAACTCTGTTAATTAATCAATTTTTATAACTAATTATGTATTTTCAGTCTTAAAATTAATAATTTTAATTTTAATTTATTTTTCAAATTTAATTATCTCTTATTTAGTTTGGTTAATTTAAGTCTGTCTGACTCTTTAATAAACTGAGTTTCTTTATAAAACAATTATTTAATCGATGTAAGTCTATTTAATTAAGTTATTCTGTATTTTAATATTTTATTTTTTTCAATCTAGTTTCATTATAATACGTTAGAATTGTTAAATAATGTGTTAAGTCTTCCTGTTAGTCATTTAAGTAAATAATATGTGTTTTTTTAATTAAATATAATGGTTAGGCTTTTAATTTTTGGTGTTCAATTAGTTAATTAATTAATTAAGAGTTTTTAAACATTAATTATATTATTTTATGTATGTAGATTATTTATTAAGTCACGAAATTTTGATTTTAGTCTACTGATGAGATAGATAAGAGCTTGTAGTGATTTATTTCGGTCATCGATGCTAATTTTCATTATTCGATGCTACTCTGTAATTAGCGTGTTTAGTGATTTTAATTTAAGTCTTTTATTAATTTAGTTTAATAATTATCAATTTTATAATTTTAGTGTTGTCAACTAAAATTTTTAATGAATTAAGTTTAATGGAAATTTTGTTTTAAATTAGTGGTGTTTAGTTTTCTTATGAATTAATTATTCTCGATCTTTTATTTAGTTTTCTTATGTTTTAATTTTATATTTATTCTGTGTGTTTTTAATTTTTGAAGGTCACCGTGAGTTCAATAACTTTATTTCTACCAGTACCTTTTACATTTAATTGTCTTAGTGAATTAACATTTTATTCTAATGGTGAGGTTTTATTTTTTTTTCTATCAGTGAACCCCGCTCCACTATTATCCATCCAACCTCACAGTTACCTTATTCTTCTCTTCCATACCAGTAGATCTTTATTTTCATTCTCATCGTTACAGCCCCTGCTTTCCTCACTGATTTATCTTTTGCACACCATTGCACTCCCTTCTATCAGTACCCTTGCTACCGGTCCACACCTCACTGATAGCATTTCTTCTCTCCCTTGTTTCTCACCGATGCAAATCATTACCAATACATCACCACATCACTGGATCCAAACGAATCAGGAGAGCCATTGAAAACCACAAAAAACACAACTGAATCAACATTTTCACATACTCAATTGAATTTTCAATTTTAAGAAACCCTAAATCATGGAGTCGGGACGCCGCTGCAAGAGGAATTCGCAGGAGGGTTGAGCCATGGGTCTTCTATGGAATTTTGCTGAAGAAGAAATTCTCCCATGTGCGCCGATTTGGGGGAGGGGCAAGATAACAATGAAAAAAATTAAGAATAATTATAAAAGTAAAATTAAACAAAAATAAGTGAAAATAATAAAAGTAAAGTAACGTTAATGTAATGTGAACTTTACATAAAAATTAACTAACTAAGTCAAATAAATATAAAATAATTTATAAAAGGTATAAATTTAAAACAATTATAAATCTAATAAATAGATAAATTATAAATTAAAATATAAAACTAAATTAATAATAATTCTTAATAATTAATTAATATACTAATTATAGTAAATATTTAATTAATAATAATTATAAATAAACTACTAAATATTCTAACTAATTTAAACATATCTAAAACATGAGTATTAATTCTAATTATTAAATTAAAATAAACTAATTAATGTATCAATCTAAAAATTTAATTTCTTAAAAAGTAATAATAAAATTATTAATACAATCTAAATTATAAAATACATAATTACTTATTTACTTAAAATGTTAAATTTTAATCATTTATTTAAATACGATAAACTAAAAAAATAGTTTTAGTATTTATATTTATCAATAGTGTTTGACAAATTTATAGTAATAATTAAATATTAATGAAGATATTTATTAATTAACATAGTTAACCTGTAATGAGTAATATAAAACTAAATATAAAAAAATAATATTTTTCTTTCTTTGCGTTTTCAGTTTTTTACTTTTTTATTCTATTTTATATGTGCAGGTTAATACCAAAGTCGAAGACATGTCTAGGTTCATGTAACTAATTAAACAGAAGTTAGTTATGTGAGGAAAATTAGCGTGACGTGCTAGTCGTGGAAACACACATTGAAGAGAAGATCTAAAGACTCTCATTCAGACGAGAGCAGAGACTCCCGGGAGAGAGCAGACATGGAGGCTAAGGAGCCCGAAGGCAGAGCATCACTTAGGGAGTTCTTCTTCCCTTTTTTTCCTTTACGTTTGTACTTAGTTTTTGGATGTTTTTCACTAGTTTAATCAATATGATCAAAGGATGAATTGTTTTTTTTTTGAGAATTCAATTATTTTGGTTAATCTTTTAAACTTCTTCATTCACTTTCATTTTTCATAATCATAATCAATTGGTGAGATTGATTAATGATTATCTGTTTAGTTTCTTCACACCTCATTTTTTTCTAAATTCATTAATTCAAGTTCTACTGGCGAGGTAGTTTTTGAATAAATTTTCAAAGAGTTGATATTTTTACATCTGGAAATTTATGGTGAGTTTATTTCCAGATGTTATCATTTTACAATTGTCAAGCAGTTTGTCTGATTTTGGAGTGATGAACTCCTAAAGTCAGTCTTCTTCGTGTTGAGTTTCCTGGTGAGGGAGGCTTTTCACCTTTACTTATATAGGTGTGATTCAATAAATTGGATTGGAGAAGATATCCTTTTAAACTAGTAGATTTTAATTCTTGAATTTTAATTTTGATCTTCTCCTTAGACCTTGTTGCTTTATTCTAGTTTTCTGTTTTTTTTTAATTTAGCTTAACTGTAGTTCTTAGGTCATCTGTATTCTAGTAATTGATTTAGTATCTTCGCTGAATGAAAAGTACAAAAAACATTGTAAAATTAAAACAACTAAAAAGATGCACAGTCACCTCACTTCTGAAAATAGTGGAGTTACTTTTGAATAAAACCTAGAATTCTCATCTACCTTCTCTGTGGATTGACCCTGCACTTCTATACTAGTGCATGAGTAATAAATGTAATTTTGAGGGCCGTGAAGACCTCCATAGTATTCAAAATTTGGCACTGTTTCTGGGGAAGGCACACACTGAGAATCTATGGTTTTCTTAAAAAAACATAAAAATACACATAAAAAATCATATAAAAGATCTAAAAAAAAATAAAAAAAAACTCTGAATTAGAATCTACTGCTCATGTTGTCCATTAAAATTTGGAATCAACTATGAAACTCTATGTGTTTAAAATGAAATGTTTAAAAAAATGGAATGTTTTGAAGGCTTAAACTATTTCACTGGACCTTGCTGAGTTTTTTGTAAAGATTATGGACATACTTCCTGGCAGTGTGTCTATAACTAGCCACAACAGACTACTTTCATTGAAGATGATGAATATATTGAGCCCAGTCCTGACACCCTAGTTAAAATTGACCCAATTAATTATAAACTAGATGCTAGGGTGGAACTAATTAACAATTGGTTAACTCAAACCCCTGAAATTCAACTTAGATATTCTCAAGAGCGAGATCAAAGACTAAAAATATTGGAAAACATGCTCTTGGAATTACAAAAAAGGGATAATGAACAAGAATAATTTGAAGAAAAAGAAAATGAAATTTTTTATACAATATATGAAAATCAATGTGAAGAGGAAAGTGAATCTGAAACTAGGAAACAGACCATTTACATTGAAGAATCTGAAACTGTTGAACCAAATATAGAAATAACCAAGTCATTGAATCAAGATAATGACATTGAAAATCCAACAAAGAACTTTAATGTTGTTGAGTTGGAAATTTTTGAAGTTCAATTGAAACAGATTGAACAATATATCCCATTTCTCTTTATAATTCCTAAATTTTAGAACAATCACTCTTTTGGAAGCTTTGATAATGTAGTCATTTGGGTAGAATAGATTCTTGAAACTGAGAATTTGAATGTTAAAAGCTATTCACCCAAAATTTCTAATATTATGAACAATGATCCTGAAATTGAAATGGGAATACTTTGGAAGAGAACATTAAACTGGAAGTTAAAGAATCTGAAATATTTAAACCATAATTGAAAATTTTCCCTCAATGTTTTGAATCTGTAAACCCAATAAATTTTGAAATATTGTTGGATGATGAGGATATGGGAATGACATTTTAATAAAGACTAACTGATGATATTTCATTTCCTTATTCTTGTAGTAATAACTTTTTTGAATCATTGTGTAGTGAAATGGAAATCAGTGTTGGCCATCTTGAGGAGAATTGTCTTAATTTGAATATTTTGTAAACTAAATTTATTGATGCTGAATTGGACATTACTCCTCCTAATTTAAACTTTTTGCAACACTCAAATGAGATGGTTTTAGAAAGTGAGACTTTTGAACTTGAACATGAAAAAGAGGTTAAACACACATTAGATGATGGTTACAGAACTATTTTGATAGAAGCAGTAAATGTTCAGTGTGAGTTAACAGATGATGATCTTTTGGAAGAGATCAATAATATTGTTACACCTAAATATATTTGTGATAGAATTAATTCTATTCCCTGTCTTTCACTTACATCCTCAACTATGAAGGGTGTTGAGCCTTTTCATGATACTGATAGTAGTCTAGAGGGAGAATAATTCTCGAGTTTAAATGTTCAAGATTCTGTTCAGAACATTATTGAATCCCCTCTTGAACCTACTATTTAGTATTGAACCATTTTCACCCTTGATTGTGAACCTGTTCGTGTTGATGTTAAGAGAGATAACTCTGAGGTCAATGATACACCCTTTGAAGCACCTAGTTCTACATTGTCCCTTCATGTGCATTAAAATCTTGAAATTCCTGAACTTATTTTGGAAGTGGACAAAACTATGCCCACAACTGTTAAAGGGTGCTATTTAGGGGTTATTTTAGGCGATGAGAATTCAATTTTTAATTTCTTATATTTTGGTTCCCACATATCACATTGTGCTGTTAAAAATATTTGGGCCAAAAACATGTGGTGGTTCCTGTTAAGGAAACCACATCCACCTAGTGACTACGGTTAGTTGCTAGGTGAGTCCGGCTGGGGACTATAAATCTGGCGCTGCATGGGAGGTAACCCACAGTTCTTCTTTTGTGTAAATAAATAAATAAAATGTGATTAAATAAAGTCTAACTGAAGACTTTAGATTTAGTGCTTAATGGGAGTCAACCCATGTTATTTATTTTGTGTTTACTTTTATTTCTATTTTTGTTATACTTTTAATAAAGTCACATTGTGCTTCCTTCTGTATGCACTTTCCTTGCTAGTTAACTGTCCTTGGTTTTCATGATTTGTATTTTTAGGATGCTACTGTTGGTTTTCATGGAGGAGTGGAATTCCCATACTGTAGGGAACTTGACAAATATATTCAGAGAAGTACTTCAACTTTCTACATGTTTTACTTCTCCTGGTGTTGCTAATAAAATTCTGCTTTCTAAAAAAAATTCTGCTTGTTTTAGAAATTATGCTACATATTTTGCAATAAAAAAACATTTCCAGCATTTCAATTTTCTGTTCATAAAAAATCTGCACGCGCATGTTGCTGTGAACTAAAATTCATTGTTTAAAACCCATTCACTGCATGAAATTAAGTGTGGGGGGTACATGCTTTTTGAAAGTTGTGTTTTTCATTTGAATAGATTAGTCTATGGGGTGTTAGCTTGCACATTTCTATTATATTGAACATTATTTTGAACCAAAAATTATATATTTCTTTCACCCAATTAATTGTGCACCCACAAGTTTCACGCCTTGTATGAACATAATTTATTCATGGTGGCAAACAACTTCTTTGATCTTCATTGAGACCCTTTATACATGTCATAAATCTACTTAAATGAAAATCTGTTTTGAACCTTGATTTCTAAATTGTTCTTCTCCACATTTGAAGTCAACATTGGGGAAAAATTTGGGTTTTATGTGGGGGGGAGGGGGTCAATTCTTCACTTTGGTAAACTGTGTGTTAATGAAAGCTCATCAATTCCCACTTCAATTCAAATTTTTTGTAAAAAATGGTTAATTTTTTTCAAAATTCATGCATAAATTTAGGCTTTACATTATACTCAATTGGGTCTTGCCATAGTACATATTCCTTTCTAGTAGTTAAGAACTGCTTAGAGTCTGAAATTGATTATAATGGATGATTGCTGAGTGATCTTACTTAGTGATTTGATGGAAATACGGTTTAGGAAGTACTTCTGAAGGTGATACGGGTTACATGTTTGTGGAATTATGATCTTACCTTTGGAACTGGAATTTTGATTCTGAATATAGGGGACTTATTCATCTTTTAATTATTAAAATAAATTTCTCTAATGATCCACTATAATGTTTTTTGATATAAATCTTTTGAAACTGAAGTAATTTGGGCATCTGGGATCCTGCGGTGTGTTTCTAAGACCCTACATGCTGGGGGCATTTCTGTGTACTTTAAGCCCTCTTTAAGCTTTGAATATGTGCTTATGCACAGTGCTTAGCACAATGATACAAGGCCTGGGAAAAATAAAATAAAGTTTCTAGGGTCAAAAAAAGATGAGTTCATTAAGGTGAGGGGAATGATGAACTCCAAATGAAGAAGGGATCAAATGGTTTTTATGGGAATCATTTAGGTTATATCAATAAGGTGATTCGAAAAAAATTAATTATTTTGTGAACCTAATATTCTATCAATGTACAAAGTTCCTTGGTTATGATCTTTATTCCATTGATATTTTATCTCCTGTCATTCTTGAAATTAGAACCTGAGATTGAATTGAAGGGATTCATTAAGTTGTATCACATATGAGGCATGGCATTTTCGTTACATAATGATTCATAGCTTTCCAAAATACCCTTGAGTGTTTGTTATAGGCATGATTTATATGGGTAATTCATTTTCATAAAGCCTATTGTTATGTATTGTCCTCTATTTTGAGTTCTTGACATGTTTCATTTTGAGAAAAATCATTAATACCATACTTTTGATTTTCCAAGATAATAAATCAGGGGATTGTTTGAGGACAAACAATTCTTATGTGTGGGGGAATTTGATGTGGCTCTATTTTTACATAGTTTTTCCACATCTTTTTACGCGATTTTTAATAATTTAATTAATTATTTATTCACTTTATACTAAATATTTGTACTTTTGTAATTTTATAGTTAACTCTTTTAATTAATAAATTTTTATAACTAATTATGAATTTTTAGTCGTAAAATTATTAATCTTAATCTTAATTTAATTTTCTAATTTAATTATGTCTTATTTAGTTTGGTTAATTTAAGTCTTCATGACTCTTTAATAAACTGATGTTTTTTATAAAACAATTATTTAATCGATGTAAGTCAATTTAATTAAGTTAGTCTTTATTTTAATATTTTATTTTTTAATATAGTTTAATTATAATAGGCTAGCATTATTAAATAATGTGTTAATTCTTCCTGTTAGTAATTTAAGTAAATAATATTTGTTTTTTTAAATAAAGATAATGGTTTGGATTTTATTTTTTTGTGTTAAATTAGTTAGTTAATTAATTAATTTAGAGTTTTTAATCATTAATTATATTATTCTATGTATGCAGATAATTTATTAAGTCGCCCAATTTTGATTTTAGTCTACCAGTGAGGTAGATAAGAGCTTGTGGTGATTTATTTGGGTCACTGATGCTAATTTTCATTATTCACTACTACTCTGTAATTAGCGTGTTTAGTTATTTTAATTTAAATCTTTCATTAATTTAGTTTAATAATTTTCCAGTCTATAATTGTAGTATAATCAATTAAAAATTCAAATTCTTTACGTTTAATAGATTTTTTTTTAAATTAGTGGTGTTTAGTTTTATTTTGAATTAATTATTTGCGATCTTTTATTTAGTTTACTTAGGTTTTCATTTATGTTTATTCTGTATGTTTTTAATTTATTAAGGTCACCGTGAGTTCTTTAACATTATTTCTACCAGTAGCTTTTACTTTTAATTTTATCGGCGACATCTTATTTTATTCTAATGGTGAGGTTTTATTTTTTTTCTATCAGTGAACCCCACTCCACTATTATCCATAAAACCTCACCATTACCTTATTCTACTCTTCCATATTGGTAGATCTTTATTTTCTTTCTCACCATTACAACCCCTTCTTTCCCCACTGATTTCTCTTTTTCTCACCATTGCACCCCCTTCTATCAGTAGCCTTGCTACCGGTCTACACCTCACTAATATCCTTTCTTCTCTCCCCTGTTTCTCACCGATGAAAATCTTTACCATTAACTCACCTCATAACTGGATCCAAACGAATCAGGACAACCATTGAAAACCACCAAAAAAAACAATTGAATCAACATTTTTACATACTCAAGTGAATTTTCAATTTCAGGAAACTCTAAATCATATATTCGGGACACCGCTGCGAGAGGAATTCGCTTGAGGGTTGAGCCGCGGGTCTTCTACGAGATTTTGCTGAAGAATAAATCTTCCCTTGTGCGCCGATTTGGGATAGGGGCAAGATAACAAAGAAAACAAAATAATAATAATTATAAAACAAAGTAAAACAAAAAGAAGATAAAATAATAAAAGTAAAGTAAAGTTAATGTAATGTGAAATTTACATAAAAGTTAACTTACTAAGTCAAATAGTTATAAAATAATTTATAAAAGTTATAAATTTAAACCAATTATAATTTTAATAAATAGATAAATTATAAATTAAAATATAAAAATAAATTAATAATATTTTTTAATAATTAATTACTATACTAAATATAGTAAATATTTAATTAATAATAATTATAGATAAACTACTAAATATTCTATCTAATTTAAAAATATCTAAAACTTAAGCATTAATTCTAATTATTAAATAAAAAACTAATTAATGAATTAATCTAACAATTTAATTTCTTAAATATTTATAATAAAATTATTAATAGAATCTAAATTATTAAATTTCTAATAATTATTTACTTATGATGTAAATTTCAATGATTTATTTAAATATGATAAACTCAAAAAATAGGTTTAGTATTTATATTTATCAATAGCGTTTGATAAATTTATAGTAATAATTAATTATTAATTAAGATATTTTATTAATTAACTTAGTTAACCTGTAATGAGTAATATAACACTAAATTTAAAAAATCCTATTTTTCTTTCATTGCGTTTTCATTAATTTACTAGTTAATTCTATTTTATATTTTCAGGTTCATACCAAAGTTGAAGACCCGTCCAGGTGCATTTAACTAACTCAATGGAAGTTAGTTATGTGAGGAAAATTAGTGCGACGTGCCAGTCACAAAAAAAGCGCACGTGTGTGGTGCACTCATGAAGGACACTCCATGTCGATGGAAATCGAGCAGTGAATTATAGCATATGACAGTAGGGTAGTTAAAGTAGACTAGAAGCAGAATTAGGGGGCACTCATTCATTCCACAAACACACATTGGAGAGAAGATCCAAGGACTCTCATTCAGAAGAGAGTGGAGACTTCCAAGAGACAGCAGTCATAGAGGCTAAGGAGCCCGATGGAAGAGCATCACTTAGGGAGTTCTTCGTCTCTTTGTCCTTTACTTTTGTACACAGTTTTTGGATGTTTTCACTACTTTAATCAAGATGATCAAAGGATGAATTGACTTAGCTCGAGAATTCAATTCTTTTGGTTAATCTTTTCAACTTCTTCATTCACTATCATTTTTCATAATCATAATCAATTTGAGAGATTGATTAATGATTATCTATTTAGTTTCTTCACACCTCAATTGTTTTCTAAACTCATTAATTCAAGTTCTACTAGAGAGGTAGTTCTTGAATTAATTTTTGAAGCATTACTATTTTTACATTTGGAAATTTAGGGAGAGTTTATTTCGAGATGTTATAATTTTACAATTATCAATCAGTTTGTCTGACTTTGGAGTGGCGAACTCATAAAGTTGGTCTTCTTCGTGTTGAGTTTCCTAGTGAGGAAGACTTTTCACCTTTATTTCATGAGGTGAGATTCAATAAAGTGTAGAGGAGAATATATCCTATTAAACTAGTAGATTGGAATTCTTGAATTTTAAATTTGATCTTCTCCATCGACCTTGCTGCTTTATTCTAGTTTTCTATTTTCTTATGTTAGGTTAACTATAGTTCTTAGTTAATTGGTATTCTAGTAATTGATTTAGTCTCTTCGCTTAAATAAAAGTAAAAAAATTGTAAAATAAAAACAACTAAAAAGATTCACACTCCCTTCACTGCGGACAATAGTGGGGTTACTTTTTAATAAAACCTAGAATTCTCATCTTCCTTCTCTGTGGATCAACCCTGCACTGCTATACTAGTGTAGGAGTAATAAATGTAATTTTGAGGGCCGTGATTACCTCCAGCCTGTTCATAAAGACCCATAAATTCGGTTGAATTTTTTTTCTTAAATACATGGGAATTTTACAAGTTCACAGTTTTTTACGTCACGTGATTCCAAGGCCCGGTGTGGACAGAATCAATTTCTGAAGTTTTGTTAAGATCAAATTAATGCGAGTAAGATGTTTTCCTGAAAAGTGGAGTAACTCATAAATGGTTACTCAGATCATAAATCTAAGGGCACCGTTGTTCTTAGGATGGGGGGTTTACCCTAGGTGTTACTTATCTTTAGTTGGTGCAGGCCTCCTGTGAGAAAACCCAAAATTGGTATAATCGTAAATAAAATAATTAAATTAATTATTTTATTTTTCAAATTCTTATAACTCAAAAATGGTAACTCAGATTAAAAATCTAAGACCACCGCTGAACTCATGAGGGTATGATTTTTTTTAAGCAGATACTAATTGGGTCACCGAGGGCCACCAGGGAAAGTTAGTTTTTGGCCATAAATAAAATAATTAAGTGACAATTATTTTATTGTGAAATTAATAACTTTTTAATGGTAACTCGAATTCAAAATCCAAGAGTACCATTGGGTTCGTTGGGGCGTGCTTCACCTAGGGACAGCCTATCCTTGACTACAGTGTGTTTAGGGTGACTAATAATAATTTTCTGAACTTTTTTTCAGGTACATTCAGTAAATGTGAAAGAGAACTTTTATATCTTTTGAACCGGTGCTTGGAATTGAAATCTGAGGGCACCGTTGAACTTGCAGTGTCGATAATTGCATAGTGACACATTCACTACAGTTGCATTCTGACAAGTTTGGAAGATAGTTTTTTGCTTTTAAAAAAATTAATATTAATAAAATAAAGTATAACACTTTATTTTATTTTTAAGCTTCCATGTGTTTTGTGTGCAGTTATTTGATACCTCTCCACTCTCCCTCATTAATGAGGGTGAGCCTTTTACCTCCTCCACACAATTAATTGTTCCAATAGGCATGACACTTAATTGTGCCAATGTGTGTGCCGATTAATTGTGCTAACACGCGTGCCAATTAATTTTGTCCATGCACGTACCAATTAATTTCACCAAAATGTGTAATTTAATTAAGGGAAGCCTCTTAGAATTTTCCCCCTTTAATTTTACCAACGCACTGCATCGTTGCGCTAGCGTAAATTAATTGGCCTTCCCCTTTTTAAGTTATGTAACAATATCGTTGGAATTTAGGAAGTTTTCTAATAAATGAAGTGTCATAAATTCAAATGATGGTTACCTACCTTTCCCCCACTCCTATATATGAAGTGTTTGGTAAGAAGATGGCTTCACCAAGTGACGAAGCGCAGGTAAAGTGACGCAACTCCCAACACGTGGAGGATTACACTCTCCAACGAAGAATGCGAAGAACGTGAAGAACGCCGACGACACTCTTCTTCTCAGGCCTTCTTCCTTAGACCCCCTTCGACGTTGGACATGATCGTCTACCACAGATTGATGGACATCCTTCCGCAACATTAATGAATGACTACTAATAAATCAAAGGTAGGGGTGTGTTTTAAGTTGTTTAGCACTTAATCATCTCTTGTTAAATCAACTTCTTGAGCCACTTGCTATCATTCTAACGTGGAGGGTTCGGGCAGCAAGAACATGTCTAGACCCCTCCGCAACCTTTATGTTTTTGGAACCTTGGATCGACGATGACATAACAACGGCATGGCAATTTGGAGATGACATCAAAGACGGATAATAGAGGTCGCGCTTCCCGCGACCTCCGCGAAACCCTCTGCCGGTCGGGCGGAGCCCGACCAACCTACCCGAGCGCTGCCTGGCGCGCACCCCGCGCCTGCTCGGTGCCCTCATGGTGCCTGCCCAACACCCTCACGGCGCCTGCCCGGCGCGCTCCTGGTGCCTTCCCAATGCCCTCCGGTGCCCCGACCTCCAGCTCGGCGCCCCGCCTCCTACCCGGGGCGCCCTGCGCCCTTCCCGGTACACCCGCATCCTGCCTGTGCCCCGCACGGCCCACCATTGGCCTATCGGGCTGAGAATAACAAGCCGCGCCCCACGCGGTGCCGACTGGACCTTCCACTAGACTTCGGGCCAAGTTGCCAACGTGCCGACTTTGACCCGAATTGTCCACAGAGGCCGCTGGGATGGGCCCAGCCTATTAGGCCAAACATAACGGGCTGAACCGCCCAACGAGTCGGGTCTGACCCAGCAAGTCGGACCGGGTCGACCTAGGCTGGGTTGACCCATACTGATTTGGGGAGAGTTGGTCCGACCGGGTCGGATCGGACCTAGGCCCACTTTTGACCATTTTCTTGCGTTGGCCATATCTTTTCCACCAGATGTCCTTTTGACGAACTGTTAGTGGCGCTGGTAATTTTTTTGAGAATTGGTCCCTTCAAAAATACGAAATGGTAATTCGAGGTAGAGTTCAGATATGGTCGGGTTGGTTTGTACACAAAACCAACAAGGCCCCAGGACAAAAAGGCTAATAACTCACAGACTGGGCGTCCGATTTATGCCCCCTCTATTGCGTTGAGACCCCTATGACATGGTGGAACATTGAGATACTTCTTCATGGGACTTTGTGACACTTGGAGTATCGACTTGTAGCCTATGGAGTGGACCCTCATGAAGACGAGCGAGTAGACTACGGAGACCTATAAGCTAGCTGAGACCCGATGACTGCTTGTCCAATTCGTTCGGAGTTAACTGTCTAGCACAGTGGGGAGCGCTACTGTGTGAGGCAGTAGACCTATGGTGGAGGAGTGATACTGTGTGAGGTGGCTGACCTCCAATACTCGACAGTAGGAGTACCTCTGTAGGCTATTAGGGGGTGCTCTACTGTGTGTGGTGGCAGACCCATGGCGGGGAGCACTACTATGTGAGGTGGAAGACCCGCGGTACTCGAAAGGAGGAGTAACACAACAGTCTATGGTTAGTGAGTAGCACCTAGGAGTCACATCCGGACTACTGTACTCAACAGAGGAAGAGTTCTCCAGCAGCCATGGTTTCGTGAATAAAAATACTTGTTTGAGCCGAGTCAATGACCTTTTTGTTTTCTTCATCATTGATATGGGTTACAATATAACATAGGTATATGTATTGACATATACCAATGTAATGGTTATCCATTTATTTCATACATTGTGGTTTATCCTTGTTTGATCTTGTGAGACCTTTAGGGTATCAGGGTCCCTACTGAGTATCGTTATACTCACCCCTGCACGGGCTATGCCGCACCTCGTTGTGTTGGATGCAGACGACAGACATCGCTGACTGAGGCTAAGGGCGCCAGGACTGGACGGTACCCAAAGGAGGACCTTACGAAGTATCAATACATGGTGGAGTTAGACGGATGTGGAGTGATGTGGAGGCCATATGTACCTACCCATATAGTAGGAACCTCGGAGGAAGATCTAAGAGTTTATTTCACATTTCAGTTGTTTGTCCCTTTTTAGTTGCAAATTCATTCAGTTGTATTTGTAATTTATAGTTGGGATTTTATTCTAGCCCCCTTTTCTTTCAATACACTAGTTATATAGTTTTTACTTAGAGTTTTCTTCCGCTTGTACTCTGGTTGTGTGAGTTTATGTTTTATGAAGGCAATACCTTCCCAGTTTTAGGGAATTATGCGTTTGGTGATAGTCTCCATCCCCTGGTCTATGGAAGGTAGGTTTGGGTTGTCACGATATGGGCCCCTGGGGTATGGGTCATGAAAAATTGGTATTAGAGGACATCGGTTCTACCGCAGAACTCAGGACATTGATATTTCTTTTCTATGAAGCAATAGTGTTAAGGGTACTAGGTGTGGTTTTAATTTCAGGGAGTCAAGTGTTAGTGCAGCGGTAGACGTATCCATGCACCAGGACCCTGAACTCTGATTTCCGACTTAGTGCCCGAAAATGCTGATTGGGTGTGTGTTTTCAAAAGTTTTCTTTAAAACATCTCAAACTAGGTCAACTCACCAGGTATAGTATTTTGAGCGTGTCTCATATATTCTTTCAGGATGCCTTCCTATGGACGACCAATTAGATCCCCGAGAGTTGTTCGTACTGATAGCCCACCGAGCGATGAGGCATCAGTACCGGGCCCTCTTCCAGTTGAGGCACCAGCGGAGGCACCAGCGGTACTATCCACTATTGGTCCACCGATGCCACCAGCCCTAGCAGCAGATGATGCACGCTGCTTGAACGTGTTTCACGAGTTCCAGCTCCAGAGGCCACCATGTTTATGGGGAGAGATGGACCCACAGGCAGCTAAGGATTGGATAGAGGCTATGGTGAGAGTCTTTAGGCTAGTAGGGACACTAGAAGATTACATGGTGATCCTTGCTGCCAGCCTCTTTCAGGCAACAAAAGTCAGATGGTGGAGACTGATACTCCAGATGTGTGATGAGGAGTCAATTATATGGACAGAATTCGAGAGCCTGTTCCAGAGGGAATGTGTTCCAGCCACCCTTTGAGTGGTGCAGATATAGGAGCTACTGCATCTATAGCAGGGTAGCATGACAGTGGCATAGTACTCAGCGAGGTTCTTCGTCCTCTCGCACTACTCCACTAATATGGTACGAGACCCATTCACCAGGGTCCAGACCTTTGAGAAGGGACTTATGCGAGAGATCAGAGATTTAGTTATCTCTCAAAGCATCCCGAGGCAGACATGGGGTGTTTGAGAGAGCCCTTCTAGTGGAGGGTTTCCTTGCTGATTAGTCACTAGCTGTGAGATCCACCACTAGTCGACATGCAGTAGAGTCTTATACACCTGGAAGTAGACAGATGATGTAGAGGCCCAAGAGGACCAGACCCACTGGTGGATGACCGCACGACTCAGGATCGGTAGTGTGGGGCACCCAAAGTGGAGACAGAGCCAGACCTGTCTGGAAGTGTTACTCATGCAACGGACAGGGTAACTTGACTCGTGACTGTCCGACCCACCGCACGGACGATCAACAGACAGCTGAGGGACCTCCCAGGTAGAGGCAGAGAACTGATCGAGATGGTCCGCAGGGAAAATACGGATGTGACAGAGGAGATGTTCATGCATCTTGTGGTGGAAGACGCTCTGAGGGATTGCCACCACCACCACCAGTAGGTCCACCCCGACCGTAGGGAATGGGTGGACATGGGAGATCACAGCTTCAGGCAGCTGAAGCATACAACCATGGAGCTCCAGAAGCAGGTGGACAGGAGCAGGACTAGTTCTAGGCATAGAGGCCTTTGTTCATGACACTTCTAGCCTCATTGATGTCATTTTTTGTGGTTGCTTCGTGTCTTTGTACTTTGAGCTGAAGTAATAAAAGACACTTTCCAATGTGACATTTGGTTTCCAGCCTTTTTTGTGGTTAATACGAAGAGGTTATGGTTAAAACCGTTGACTTGACCCTCACATTCGAGATTCCTACTGGAGGAGACCTAATGACCACACACTGATGCCGACAGTGTGACTCCACCCTTGGAGGTGAGAGTAACAGTTGGATATCTTGGTTGCAGTGTCGAGGCCTTACAACATTGTCTACAACATAAATTAGTACAGTTCATTTCCGGATTGACGGTATTAGGGAAAAGACATGGTTTATCCAGTGGATGAGACCAGATTTCTTTTTTCGGCAAAGGAAAAATCTTAGCAGCTCTTGTTGGTCATAGGAAAAGAAGGGTGTAGTTGAGTTCTTTATAAATTGATTGTCTCACCCATTGTTCGTTGAGCGAACAGTTTATGATTAACTATAATATCAAGATCCTCAGGTATATCTTCTATCAGAAGGACCTGAACCTGAAACAACGACAATGGATTGAGTTCCTCCGGGACTATGACTATGAGATAGTCTATACCCTTGAGAAGGGGAACATTTTTACAGATGCGCTCAGCGGGATTACTAGTATTCAGCTGCTAGGTGAGGCGATGGAGTAGCTGGCCGTGTTGTAGATATGCTTTATGGATTGGGATGGAGTATCCTATCAACAATCTCTTAAATACACCCCCACTTCTTCATTGAGTCAGGGAGGCGTAGTATGGGGATGCTGACTGTGAGGCCCAATGTGCTCAGATATTTTCAGGACAGTATCTTAAAGTATTTTCTAAAGGTGGGTTGCACGTCATCCTCTTTAGAGAACGTACCATAATACCAGTTCCACTTCCAGAGGAAGTGTTGAGGGAGTACCACATCCACTCTTACGGTACATCCAGGAGCGGATGAAGAATATAAAGAGCAGATATAAGTCTTTTTCTGATAGGATACGAAGACCACTGTAGTTCGAGGCTAGTGACCACGTCTTTCGATGGGCCTCACCTCGACGAGGTCTACGGATATTTGGACAAGGAGGCAAGTTATCTCCGATCTTAATCGGACTATTCCAAGTCCTCAGCAGAGTAGGTAAGGTGGCATACTGCTTATCTCTTCCACCTCAGTTGCACCAGGGGCACGAAATCTTCCACGTATCTCAACTGGGGAGATATGTGCATGACCCTACCTACATCAACAACCACAGGGAGCTGGTCATCGATGATGGGGAGACTTTCACGGAGGTTCTAGTGGAGATTGAGGATCAGAAGGAGCGATTACTATGTGTACGGTCAATACCTCTAGTACGCATTCGCTGGCAGCATGGGAACCTCCAAGAGAGTACATGGGAGCGGGAGGCTCGGATGCGTGCTCAGTACCCCCATGTGTTCCCTTAGTTTGAGTTGTTGCTTATGGGGACGTAAATCCCTGAGGTGGGGAGAATTTCAAGACCCATAAATTATTCGGGATTTTTTTAATACATGATAATTTTACGAGTCCGCAGTTCTTGACGACGCTTGATTCTGAGGCCCGGTGTGCCCTGAATCAATTTATGATGTTTTTTAAGCTCAAACTAATGGGCATAATAAGTTTTCCTAAAAAAGTTAAATAACTCTTAAACAGTTACTCGGATCAGAAATCCGAATGCACGGTTGCACTCAAGATGGCGGGTTTACCCTAGGTGTGACTTAAGCTTAGTCGGCGTGGGCCTCATGTGAGAAAACCAAAAATTGGCATAGTCGTAAATAAAATAATAAAATAAAATAATTTATTTTTAAAATTATTATAACTCACAAACGGTAACTCGGATTTAAAATCATAGAACACCGACAAACTCGTGAGTGTATGATTTATTTAAGTAGAAACTAACTTGGGTCGGAGAGGGCCACCAGATAAATTTAGTGTTTGGCCGTAACTAATATAATTAAGTGACAATTATTTTACTGTAAAATTCATAACATTTAAACAGTAACTCAGATTGGAAATCTGAGAGTACCGTTGGGTTCTTTGGGGAATGTTTCCCCTAGAAAGAGCCTAAACTCGGCCACAGTGGGTCAAGGGTGATAGATAATAATTTTCTGACCTATTTTTTGGGGTACGTTCTGTAAACGTGCGAGCGGTGTTTTATATCTTTTGAACTGATGCTCAGAATTGAAATCTGAGGGCACCATTGAACTCTCAACCTCGGTAATTTCTTAGTGATACCTTCACTGTAGTTGCATTATGACAAGTTTGGAAGTTATTTTTTGGATTTAAAAAAAATATTAATAAAATAAAGTACAACACTTCATTTTATTTTTAAGCTGCCATGTGTTGTGTGTGCAGTTAGTTGAAACCTCTCCACTCTCCCTCATTAATGAGGGAGAGCCTTTTAACTCCTCGATACAATTAATTGTGCCAATGTCTATGCTAATTAATTGTGCCAACGCACGTCCCAATTAATTGTGCCAACGTGCGTACCAATTAATTGTGTCCAAGCATGTACCAATTACTTGTGCCAACGTTTGTAATTTAATTATGGGAATACTCTTGGCATCCTCTCCTTTTAATTTTTCCAACACACCGCATCATTGTGCCAGCGTAAATTAATGTTCTTGCCTCTATTTAAATTAAGTTAAAGTATCATTGGAATTTTGAAGGTTCTAATAAAAGAACCGTCATAAATTCCAACGATTGTTATCTACCTTTCCACCTCTACTATATATATCGAGCTTGGGAGGAGGATTTGGGATGGCTTAACCAAGTGACGAAGCACTGGTAATGTGCCACGATGCCCAAAACTTAGAGGATAATGCTCTCCAATGAAGAACGAGAAGAACGCGAAGAACGCCGGCAACGCTCTTCTTCTCCGGCCTTCTTCCTCGGACCCGCTTCGACGTGGGACGTGATAGTCTACCACAGATTGAAGGCCATCCTTCTGTGACGTCAATGAATGACTACCGTCAAATCAATGGTAGTGGTGTGTTTAATGTTTTTTAATGCTTAATCATCTCTCGTTAAATCAACTTCTTGAGCTGCTTGTTATCATTTTAATGTGGAGTGTTCAGGCCGCACGAACACGGGCCGACCCCTCCACAACCTTTATGGTTTTGGAACCATGGATCAATGATGACCTAACATCGGCATGGAAATGTGGAGACGACAACGAAGACGGAGAATATAGGTTGCCCTGCCCGTGACATCCGTGAAACCCGTCACCGGTCGGGCGGCGCCCGACCTGCCTACCAGCGCGCTGCCCGGTGCACGACCTGTTTGAAACCGTGGCCCGCCCGGCCAACCGACACCCTGCCCGCACACCCCGCGCCTGCCCAACGCCCTCTCGACGCTTTCCCGGTGCCGACAGTGCCAAGGCCGCCTTCCCGGCGCCCAGTCCGCCTGCCCAGAGCCCTCCTGACCCCATGGACGCCAACCCTGAGCCCTCCTGGTGCATACCCGGTGCCCCGGACGCCCTCCCGGTGCCTACCCAGTGCCCCCTGGCGCATGCCCGGTGCACCTCGACGCCTGCGTGGTGCCCCGAGCCATCTTCCCGGCACCCGGTCGACTTCCAGGCAAGCCCCGTGCACTTCCCGGTACACCCATAGCCTGCCCGCGCCCCGTGCAGCCCATTGTGGGCATCTCAGGCCGAGCCGTCTGACCTGCGCCTCTCGCAGCGCCGGCCGAACCTACCATTGGCCTTCGGGTCGAGTCGCCCATGTGGTGACTTTGGCCCGAATTTTCCACGTAGTCTGATGGGCCGGGCCTGGCAGACTTGGCCAAACATAGCCCGCTAAACCGCCCAACGAGCCGGGTTAGACCCAGCAAGTCTGACCGGGTCGACCTAGATTGGGTCGACCCAGATTGAGTTGGGATGCGTCGGTCAGACCGGGTTGGACCGGACCCAAGCCCCCTTTTGACCCTTTGCTTGCGTTGGTCATATCTTTGGCACCAGACGTCCGCTTGACGAACCGTCAATAGTGCTAGTAATCTCATTGAGAATCAGTCCCTTCAAAAATACCCCATGGGAATTTAGGATACAATTGAGATATGGTTGGGTTGGTTCATTCAAGAAACCAACCGGGCCCCCAGGATAAAAAGGCTAATAACTCACAGACCGGACGTCCGATTGACGCACCATCTGTTGCGTTGAGACCCATATGACGTGGCGGACATTTGAGATACTTTTTCATGGGTCTTCGTGACACTTGGAGTATCGGATTGTAGCTCATGGAGCGGACCCTCCTGGAGACGAGCGAGAAGAATATGGAGACCTAGAAACTGGCTGAGACCTGATGACTCCTTGTCTGATTCGTTCAGAGTGACATGACTAGCCCAGTGGGGAGTGCTACTATGTGAGGCGACAGACCCATGGAGGGGGAGCGCTACTGTGTTAGGCGGAAGACCCATGGTACTCGACAGGAGGAGTACCTCTATAGGCTATTAGGGGGAGCGCTAATGTGTGAGGCGACACACCCATGGCGGGGAGTGCTAATGTGTGAGGCGGAAGACCCACGGTACTCGACAGGAGGAGTACCACAACAGTCTACGGTAAGTGAGTAGAATGTCGGAGTCGCGACAGGACTAATGTGCTCGATATAGGAGGAGTTCACCAGCATCCATGGTTTCGTAAATAAAAATCCTTGTTTGAGCTGAGTCAATGACCTTTGTGTTTTCCTCATGATTGAGATGGGTTATTTGATAACATATGTATATGTATGGGAATATACCTAACTAATGGTTATCCGTTGATTTCATTCTTTTTGGTTTATCCTTGTTGGATTTTGTGAGACCTTGAGGGTCTTAGGGTCCCTACTGAGTATCGTTATACTCACCTCTACATGGGCTATGCCCACACCTCATTGTGTAGGATGTAGACGATGGACAGTGCTGACGGTGGCCGAGCGTGCCAGGACTGGATGGTACCCGGAGGAGGACCTTACGATGTATCAGTACACGGTGGAGTCAGACGGGTGTGGAGTGATGTGGAGTCCATTTTTACCTACCCTTCAGGTAGGAACCCCAGAGGATGATCGAGGATCGGATTTCACCTTTTAGCAGTTTGTCCCTTTTTAGTTGAACTTGATTTCATTTGTATTTGTACATTACTGTTGGGCTTGTATTCTGGCCCCCATTTCTTTTAGTGTACTTTTTATACATTTTTTACTTAGTGTTTTCTTCCGCATGTACTCTGGTTGTGTGATTTTATGTTTTATAAAGGCAATGCCTTCCCAGTTTTATGGAATTATGCCTTTGGTGCTAGTCGCCACCCCCTAGCCTATGGAAGGAGGGCTAGGGGTAGTCATGATACGGGCCCCTGGGGACAGTTTCTGAAATGTATTTTTATTATACACGTGGACAAAAACTTCACATCCACCAGGACCATTATTTTATATTTTGATTCCAATATAAGAATTAATGTTTTTAAAAGACAAATAATTCACTTATTATATTTTATGGGTATTTTGGTATTGAAAATAGTTTTGAAAATGGATTTACTACTTCAATATCTTGAAATTGATTCTTCTGATTTCAAATGAAAATTTGTGAGTTAAATGTTTATAATTTCAATCTTTTATGTGTTATGATTATATAATGGTACATATAAATATTACGGTTGGTTAAATGAAAAAAAAGACGAATGGTAATAAGATAAACCAAATATGGGTGGTTTTGTGATAAATCAAGGAGGCATGGTTACATTATAACCTCCAATGCATTATCTCTGGACGTTAGTCAAATGACAATTCCATTAGTAAGAGTGATATGTTCATAAGTCAACCATACAGTTATTTAATTTATGTATGATTATGTACAATGTATTTTATATGTTATATGTTCTTTCTATTGGGTTTATGGTAGTATTTTTAGTACAAAAATTCTTTGCATTGAGATTATATTTAGTGGTGATTATTTACTACTTCTTAATGGTTAAAATAATTACAATCTGATAAAGTATTTATGGTTTCCTTCTTTTCAAAAGACTAAAAGTTTTTGTTCATTGTGTATCACTTACTTATATTTTTAGCGCATCCCATATTTTAAAGGGGTTTTTGATACATCTTACGATTGGTAAAGAAAAAAGAATATTCCATGATGAATGTATTTAATATGTGTCTTGAAATAAAATCAAATTTTTTTAAAATGATTTCCTTTGATGAAAAAAATGGACACTGAGCATAAGTGTCCACATGTAATGTATAAGTTTACTATGTAAGAGTTTGTCAAAATTATCAAAAACACCAGATCAAAATGAACTTTTGGAATGAAAGAACGATATTCTAGTAAAAATTCACTAGAATAAGTTTTGTTTAAGGTCATGTTCTTATAAAACTGAAACAAAGAATAACATAAATCTCAACTGGAGGTAGAACAACATTATTCTCATAAAAATCATTCCCAGAAACAACAATTTAAGAGAATATATAAACATGAAATTTTTTCATCATTATATAAAGATATTTTACTATTAGATAAACATCTAATTTTTGGTCTGGTGATGTAATACCCAATGAAAATTTACCATATTTAAAAGGGTGTTTATTTCAAGAGTCAAATAATACATTTTCACATCCAAATATGATTTTCAGTGTACCATTCACCACATTAGTCACCTAACCCACATTTGTGGGGATAGAAAATTCTATCCCTTATACTTTTTATTGGGGGTGTAATGAGGCCTAACATATGTATTATCACTTAAAAAATTGAATTTATTCAGATAATTCCCAATCTACATCATATGAATAATTGAACATTATTGGTTTTATCCTTATTATCATATATTATAATATTTTTCTTTTCAACCCCCATTGATTTTCAATAGCATGATGTCCAGTCTTTCTAAACATGATTCATCTTCCATTTCCTATCAAGATATTTCTTGAGTGATTTAACCCCCATTTTTAAAATATAGGTGGTTGGAATTTATTTCCTCTAATAAATTTGCCATTAATGTCCCCATGAATCTTATTTTATCTCTTCTTTTCACATAAATCAAAATAACATTGCATGTTCCCACAAAATATTTCTACCATTAGATTATATTGGATGAATTATTCATAATTTCTAAAATATCTTATAACTAACACCTTTCAAATACATGGTTCTTATACATAATTCAATTAATAAATTTTCCCATATAGTTAATGATATTTCTATACTCAAACCTTTAATGTATTTTAGGTTTTCCTTCATCTGTACTAATGAATTAAACATCATACAATTTATCCATTAAAATATACTTTTCTATTTTAATATTAATAGTATATGGATTTTATTTTTTGAGAAATAAAAAAGTAAACTACTCTCACTGAATTCAATTTATTTCTTAATATTTCCTCATTTTATTAATAATAATCTTGTATTGATGAACCTCACAATCAAATTGATACACTACTAAGATTAATTAATCAGGTTTTGGGTAGTGAAGAAGGGATGTATCATTATTATCTCACTGATCAATTACTTGAAAACTAGTGGTTTGTAAGAAAAACCTAAGGGGGAGTGGATGTTGTCACCTAAAATTTTAGATGTCATGTTTCTCCCTCATTACGGTATTGGAATTCACAATATCATTCCCATTGTTTCTCAATGATTAAGAATGATGAGTGATCATAGTACTAATATATTTCATCCCATCTCGAAATCCATTTGGTTTATCATAAGGCAATCATTGAATTTTCCATCACATCCTTTATCTTCATATGTCCATATAGATCCATCCATATACTAAAAAAATATATTAGTGAAACCATTATGCAATAATAATAAAAGGAAGAATAATATGTTCCTTAAAATCATTCCTATCAAAGCTTAAATTATGAAATCATACAATCAAAAAAAATTCAGTATTAGGTTCACCAAATGTCCCTTGTTGATCATAATATGTTTCCTTAGGTTCTACATACATATTTCCCATAACAGAATGTCTAAAATATTTAAAAACATCTTTTATACCATCTTAGAAATCCAAAGCCCGACATTTATAAGGAATACATAACATTTTATAAATATTAAATAAACCTGAAAAATATACACATGTAAGAAAAAAGTGTTGAGCTGGTATGTGAGTATGATATAATCTATAATACCAAATGTAGGATCGAAATAATGTAGATACTATATGTATTATATAATTATTCTCAATATAAAAGAGGGGGGGGGGTTGATTGTATACTTTAAAAAAATTCTTTTTGAACTTTTAAAGATGGTTATGTTTAACAAGGTTAAACAAGATAATTCACAAAACCTCTAGTTTTTCACACTTACTAGATTCCTGAAATATGATTCTGAGAAAGTGAATCTGAAAATATGGTTCTGCAAAATTAAACTTAATCAAAGTTTGCAAATATAAAGATTCAATATTATAGCGTATATAATCTTAATAAATTAGAGTACAAGAGTAAGAAGGTATAAGATAGTTATTCCTCCTCAACAATCAAAATGAAGTGCAAAACTTGTAAAAATACTAGTAACAAATAAAAAATATTTTAACCCAAAGAGATGGGTTTCCAAAAACCTTAGATAATGGTCCCTTGATTTATACTTTCAATAAATTCTGTCTTACCAGCACTAGGGTAAGCCCTCGATACGAAGATCGGAGTTTGTCTTGCTCTCCCCAAAGCCCTCAACTTCAAGGCAGTCAGAATGTCTGTCTTCCTCAGCAAGGAAGCCCTCAACTCTAAGGTAGTCAGCACTTCTGTCTTCCTATCCCCGGAAGACCTCGATTGTACACAACAACAATCAGAGTTGCACGAAGAAAATCTGAACAAGAAGTTCAGTGCACACTAATCATGAGGGTCTCTCTCTAGAAATCACTTCAATATCATGTAATATCTAGAGTCATCGAATAGTAGTGAGCTCGTTCAAATGAGCTCCTATTTATAGGCACAACACCAACGATCAGATCCCTCCTCCAATGGTCATATTTTTACTTAAATCCATGAGGGAGTTGTACATGTGTCAATCAAAAAACAGTTACTTAGTAACTGAATTTACTACATCGTTTTATAACAAAAACAAGTGTGGGAAAAAATATGGTTATATAAACAAAATAAAATATTTTGTGTGTCGAAAAATAAAAGTTTGGAGTCGAACCAAAAATTTATTCAGTGTTTATAAAACAAGGATATTCTGATTCTATTTATCAGGGAATTCGTAGTCTAAATTCAGAGTCAGAATTTTTAATAACTCGTAATCAGAAATCGTAACCAGAATTCATAACCAGAATTCATAGTCAAACATTATACAAGTTCGTAATCAGAATTCGGAGTCAATATTCATGGGAATTCATAATCAGAATTAAGAGCTGGACTTCATGAAAGTACGTAATCATAATTCGGAGTGTAACTTCATAAAAGTTCATAGTCAGAATTCAGAGTTGAACTTCATAAAAGTTTGTAACCAGAATTTGGAGTTGAACTTCATAAAATTTCATATCCATAATTCGAAGTCGAATCTTTCTATTAGTTAGTATCCAAAATTCAGAGTCGATCTTCATAAATGTTCGTATCTAGAATTCAGATCCTAAAACAGAATGCTTCGTATATATGTATTATTTAATTCTGAGGTTTTAGACATGATTGCGAAATTTACACTCTGACAAAATAATGAACAATAAAAAACATGATAAGGATAAATTTCCTTGGGGAAGGAAATTTTCCTTAGAGAAGTAAAACAAAGGGTACAAATCGATTTTCCTTGAGATAAGGTGTTTGTGATTTTCAAAACAAGAAGGAATGGTCACGTTATAATGAAACCTTATTGACTTAACAATCTCCCCTAGGTAAGAAGGAATAGAAAATTCATAAGGAACACCTTATTGACTCAACAATCTCCCCCTTTTTGGAAAGCACAAACATCATTACGAAAAAGAATAAATGGACTTAAATTTTTTTTTCTAGAATTTGAAATAAAACTTATCTCCCTTAGTGTACAGGGAAATATAAATATTACTAACTCCCCCTTCAGCTTTGAAATAGTAAGGATTATATTCTAAATTTCAAGAATGAGAATTTACTTGATTACGGAAGTCTCTGTAGTGAAAAATCCCCCTTAGATAAACTCCCCCTTATTTGGGGATATTTCTTATATACATAGAATTATTTTTCCATCTCCCCCTTAGAATTATTTTTTCCTTCCCCCATAGAATTATTTTTCCTTCCCCCCCTTTGTGATTTTTAGAAAGAGTTTGAGGGAATGGAAATAAAATATAGTACCATAAATATTAGTAGAAACATCCAAACAAAAATGAGCAACCAAAATTTTCATTAAGATAGGAAGAATCTGTATAAGGAAAAATACAACAAAAGATCAGATTGTAAGAATGTTATCATTCTTTTTCCTTCGGTATCAAATTTTTGACAATAGTTTTCATCTTTTGGAATTCCTTATGATCTTCTCAGCATTATTTTCTAGAGCTTTGACTCCTTCTTATTAAGCCTTCATAGCCTCTTCCTGATCATTCAGGACATCTTTCTACTTCAGAAGCATTCCTTCTATCTCGATCCAGAGATCCCTTTTTCTCTTCCAGCTTTGAGCAACAGAGTACAACTTCCCATTCATGTCTTTCACTTCATGACTCTGAGTATTTTGTACAAGAATTTTCTTTTCTTTAAAATTTCTTGTAATATCCTTGATCATCCCATCTTCTATGTCAAAAGCCTCCTTGACTCCATATTGGAATCCATCAAGCTCACTCATTTCTTGTATTGACCTCTTTGACCAGTTGGCTACTTTCTTAAAAGATATTCTATGAGCTTTGCAACCTATGCGGAATTTTTTGAAATCTGATTTCATCTTGACACACTTTTCCACCATCATAGACACTGAATACAATTTCTAATTAAGTGTGTGTTGAAGCATATAGCTTTTAGTGTCTATGCTTGAAAAAGTCGGAATGGACACGACAAGCTTCTTTAAGTATTATTCAAAAAAATCATGTCCAAATGAAGATGATTCATAATCCTAGACTTCGCTACGTGAGGCTTGTTTTTCTAGCTCAACAAGCATTCACTTTTTAGTTCCACCAACATCCTTCTTCTTCACTATGGATTTTCTAGGAGTATCAACAATCACTTGTTTACCCTTATCAGTTCTCTATACGACATCCTCATCCGGGGATTAATTCCCACTATCAGATAAATGAACAATTCTATCTCATCTACCTCTTCTTTCTGAGTTCTAGCCTTAGCATCCTCAGGATGAATGAAATCATGATTTAGACATTATTTATAAGAAAATTTATTTACATCCACTTCACCCTTCTCTTCATTATTCTCTTCATCCTTCTCTTCGTCCTTCCCAAGAGTGACAAGCTTTGAGGAATCAACTTCAGATGTTCGGAGTGACAATTTTTCAGATGGGGTTCCCCTGTCTTGATAATCTTAGACTTTCTTTATAAGGTCATCTGTGTCACCACTCCATTATTATTATTATTCTTATTCTTCTTCTACCTCTTTCACTTTTTAATCAAATTTTTCATTAGCTTTTTCCGGAGTGAAGAATTTCTTCCCTGGAGTCTCAGGTAAGGGTTCAACTAAGAGTGATTTAGGAACATGAATGTTCTCAGATTCTACTTCTATATCCTTCAAAAGAGATTGCACAATCTCGAACTCAAACATTTTCTTCTTAAGATTAATCTCTTTGTCTTGCTTCTCAATCTCTTTAACAATTGTCTATTTGAAAGCCTTAGCCTCACCAGGATACAAACCAAACTGTGGATCCCCTACTTTTCTATTCTTTTTATCCTCCCTCCAATTTGCTAAAACCTCATCCGGATAGTCATTCTATTTCATGGGAATTGGAGGTCCGGATTGAGCTTCCTTAGCCTTAGGGGATTTCTCTACTTCTTCAAATTCTTTCCGTTTTCTCTTCTTTCCATCCTTCTTGGTCAGTTCAGCCTCTTCTGTATTCTTTGGAACGGCTTCTGCTTCATCCACTAGTAGAAAATAAAACTCTCATGATTCCTTAGAAAAACCAACATTCATTCTTTTCAATGTTTAATCACTAACTAACATAACATTGAATTACCTCGTCTTGGAACTGCAAGGAATCTTGAAGGACTCAAGACACCGAACAATCAACTTAGACAGTAGGGCAAGATACATAATTATTTGTGCTCTCAAATTACCATTCTTGATATTATCTATGGTAATGATAATGTGTTTCATCATATTTATTTTCCTTATATTTACTATGAAATCCAAGATATACATATCACTTTTCTTTAGAGTGTCCTTGTCACCCTTTATCGGTACAAAAAACCTCGAACCCATAACTTGAGGATCCGATTGGTGGTAGATAAGTAATAAATATTTGCAGTCTTGACATCTGAATGTCCAAGACATTCCCAAGCCTTCACCTTGATAAAACGTCCTCAAACGTTTGGTAACTTGTGTGAATAAAATTCTGCTTCCCCTTCATAGGATAACCCTACCAAGATAGCAGCCTTGGTGTATGAATGTTTATATGTCTTTCCATAACTTTTGAACAAAAATTTCTCTCGTCCATCTTCCTCAAATAAACAAACTGACTCATAAAACTCTATGAGCAGATCTTGATAGACCAAGTCTTGATTTCCTTGTTTTGAAATGCACACAATCTCCCATCCATTCTTCTTGATATTCTTGGATATAATGGAATTGTACTTGGAAAAGAAATTCAGATGCACTAACCATTCCCTGTATACTTGCCAACATGAGATTGGATTAACGGTAGACATCTCTTGAGAAGATGATTCTAGTGAAATTTGGATTGGAGAGGACACTGAGAAGTTCAGAATGACCATAAGAAAGGGAGGCAGAGCTTTAACATGCAAAAGCATGAAAACAGATGTGGGAAAATTATCGGTGGTCCACTTTTCATAGGTGTTGATACGACAGTTGAACATTAAATGTCGATCCAATGGTTGAAAAACCATCTGATAAGATCTAACGGTTGATATGATAGCTGCAAGGAAAAATTGGGTAGGATCCGATCTTTTGAGGTTTTTTTTTAAAAAAATCAGATTTAAGAAAACTAGAATTCGAGAATTTAAAATACAAAATAAAATACCAACAAGGAAATAATGAGTACAAAAACTTAGGGAAGGAAATCATACCTTTAGGATTGTGAGGAAGGTTATTCGTAAGAGATGATATTCTTCTTGATGAATTCTAGATTAAAACTAATATAACTACGAGATACTCATTACGAAAAATCTAAGAACGAAAATTTTATTGAAAAAAAAAATTTTAGTACCAAAATTCCATTACGAAAATTTTGAATACCAAAATTCCCATTATGAAAATTTTGACTACAAAAATTCTTATTACGGAAAATTTCAAAAACTAACTAAAAATTTTCATTACAGAAAATTTGAAAAACTAACTTTGAAAAGTTTCATTATGGAAAATTTGAAACATTGACTATCAAATGTACTCCCCCTATGAAAAAGAGTTTATTAATGTAAGCATATTGGTTCAATAAGAAGTTACTCAAGGAGGATTAACTTACGGTTATCATTCCTAACTTCTATTTAATGTATTTAAATCTATCGGTGGGTAAAGATTTTGTAAAAATATCAGCAACATGATCTTGTTTTCAGATAAATTGAAGAATGATATCATCTTTATTTTGTGATCCCTAAGAAAGTGATTCATAATATCTATATTATTTTCATGAGATCAATGTTCTGGATTTTTACTAATGGAAATGGCACTTGTATTGTCACACAAAATTTGTGTTTTGTTAAAACTCATACCATAGTCTGTGAGTGTGTGTTGCATCCACAAGACTTGAGAACAAAAACTTTCAGCTGTAATATATTCAGCTTCAGCAGTGGAAAGTGCTACTGAGTGTTGCTTCTTGAATTAACAAGAAATTAATGAATCTACTAAGAAAAAACAAGTTCTAGATGTACTCTTTCTATCCATTCTACATCCACTAAATTCAGTATCTGAAAAACTTTTCAAAATAAAATCATTTCCAAAAGTATAAAAGTGTCCTATATCCATGGTTCTTTTTAAGTAGCGAACAATTATTTTCACTGCCATTAAATGAGATTCCTTAGGATTGGATTGATATCTTGCACATTAGCATACTGAAACCATTATGTCTGGACAACTTGGTGTTAAGTAAAGTAAACTTAATATCATTCCTCTAAAAGATGATTGATCTACTAGTTTCCCAGCTTGATCAAGATCAAGTGTGTTTGAGGTACCGATGGGAGTACTAATACTCTTATTATTTTCATTTCCATACTTTTTATGAAGATCTTTAATATAATTATGTTGAGATATGTAGATTCTTTCTGGTTTATGAGAAATTTTAAAATCAAGAAAAAAATGTTAACTCACCCATCATACTCATTTCAAACTCATATTTCATTAGATCCGCAAAGGAATCAGTTCAAGATTGCTGAGTTGAACCAAATATAATGTCATCAACATAAATTTGAACAATCAAAACTTTTTTGTTATCTTTATTTATAAAAAGTGTTCGATCTGGATTTCCCTTAACATAATTATTTTGAAGCAAAAATACTATAAGTATATCATAACAAGCTCTAGGTGCTTGTTTAAGGACATATAAAGCATTGGTATGTCGAAATACATGATTAGGATGTTTTTTATATTCAAAACCGGGAGTTTGTTCTACAAAAAATTCCTATTGAACATAACCGTTAAGGAAATCACATTTCACATTGATTTGAAAAAGATTGAATTTGAAGAATGCTTCAAAGGAAAGTAAGATATGAATAGATTCATGTCTAGTTACTAGAGCATAGGTTTATTCATAGTCTATTCCCTCTTATTGATTATAGCCTTTAGAAACTAATCTAGATTTATTTCATACTATGATTCCATTTTCATCACACTTATTTCTGAAGACACATTTTACTCCAATAATAGATGTTTTCGTAGGTCTTTCAACCAAGGTACAATCATTATTCCTTTCAAATTCATTGAGCTCATCTTTTATATATTTTATCCAATCATCATCACCTAAAGATTCATAAGAGATTTTTGGAACTAATTGGGAAAGGAATGATAGCTACTCTATTTCATTTCATAAGGAACATCTAGTCCTTACACGTTGATTCACATCACCAATGATACTATCACTGGTAAGATTCTTAAGAAACAACTGATGTGGGTTTTGTAAATCCTTTTCATCAACATAGGGTAAGAAGTCATCTGAGGTAAATGTTTCAGAAATATTTTCTTGAACATTTTCCTTATCAGAAGGATATTCTAACAAAGGTTGATAATTAGTTTTTGAAAACACATCTGAAGATGTAGGTTGAGTTTGTTTAAAAACAAAAGGATTTTTTTCATTAAATTTCACATGTAGTGTTTCTTCAATAGTACATGTGTTTTTATTACAAACTCTATATTCCTTAGATGTTGTGGAGTAGCCTAAGATAATTCCTTCATCAGATTTTGGTGAGAATTTATGTAAATTATCTTTAGTATTAAAAATTAATACCTTTCAACCAAAAACATTGAAGTAGGAATGTATAGTTTTTTCTACCAATCCATAACTCATAAAGAGTTTTATTAAGAAAAGGTCTAATTAAAACTCGATTTATAGTATAACAAGCAGTACTTACAGCTTCATCCAAAATATATTTTTCTATAGAATATTCAATAAACATGGTTCTTGTTATTCCTTGAATAATTATATTCCTTCTTTCAATAACACCATTTTTTTGAGGAGTTCTTGGTGATGAGAAGTTATGAGTAATGCCTTTTCGACTATAAAAGGTTTCAAAATAAGACTTTTAAAATTCTCCATCATGATCACTATTAATAGTTATCAATGGAATATTTTTTAATATTTTTAACTTGGGCTCTAATACATTTGAAATATGAAAAAGCTTCAGATTTATTTGAAAGAAAATAGACCCATGTAAATCTAGTATACTAATCAACTAAAAAAATAAATAATACTTTCCACCAATACATCCAGTTTGTGTTGGACCAAAAATATCCATATGCACCAACTGTAATGCATCAGTATCTGGGACTTTGCCGACTAACTTAAAACTAGATTTATGTTTCTTTCTATATTGACAAGTATCAAATACATTTTAAGAATCAAATCTAAGATCTAGTAGATCCTTAACTAATATTTTCATAGAAAGTTTGCATAAGTTTATAAGGTTACAGTGATCTAACCTTCTTATGCCACAACCATGAATAATCTTTCATTGCACTTATTCAAGGTAAATCTTCGATTCTAAGGTCTTTTATGTTTAGTGTGTATACATTCTCTTGCCTATGAGCAAAAACAATAAAATCATCCTTGTAATTGTGTATAAAGAACTTATCATTCCTAAAATTCATAAGGTAACCTTAATCTCATAATTGGATTATACTAATGAGGTTGTGCTTAAGAACCTTAACAAATAATACATTTAAAATCCAAATTTTTCCAAGAAGAACAATATTACCTATGCCAATAATTTCTCCCTAAGCATTATCTCCGAAAGTTACTTTTCCTCCTTTCGTCTTGATAATCTTTTCAAAATAGTTTTTGTTACCAGTCATATTCCCAGAACATCCACTATCCATGTACCAAGTATTGTTGTTGGAAAAATATATATTTTCCTGAAAATAAGAAAAAAGTATGGTTTTAAGAATCTAGACTTTATTGGATCCAAAAATTTCAGAAAGCAAAATTTTAGGCACCCACATTATTTTAGAAAAATAAGATTTATGAAATCTTAGAGAATGAGTTATGTTTAGGGAATAATTTTTTCCCCAATGCCCACCACAACGTCACTTAGTACAGAATGTGGAACTTTGACGAACAAAATAATTGTTACTAAAAATTGGTTTAGAACCAGTATAACCAAAACCAGGACTATTCGTTAGATGTCTGATTTGTGAATACATTTTATCAAAATTTTCATTACCAACGGAAAAGTTTGATAAACAATTCCTCAAGGAAAATATTTCGGATTTCAGTTTGATAACTAAATTTTTGTCTTAAAAAACATTATATTTGGAACTAGAGCTACTATCAAAAACATTTTTCTTAGAAATTAAATTTTCTAGATCTTAAGAAAGTTTATCGTTCTCAAAACTTACTTACTCAAGATTTTTTTTGAAATACTTTCAAAACCAACCTTTTTCTTATCAAGATCTTTTGAATGATATGATATTTACATAGTAAGAACAGTATTCCTAGAATTTTCCTTATCATGCTTTTTCATGAGTTTTGAGTTCTTAATCTCAACAAGTTTGGAAAACTTAGAATCTTCTTCATAGGTAGGTAATGTATTATCTTTATCAGAAGAAGATTCTTCATCTGAAGAGGTATAATATCTATTATCACTATAGTGTGTATTTAATGAAACATTGGTCATTGATTCAGTATTGTGTATATTATCCATCAAACAATGATTTTCAACATGTATTCTGGCTATTAGACCAAGGTTCTTCTATCTAGAATATTCGTAATCTAATGATTCATCTGAAGAGTCACCAGCACCGGCACGCTAGGTGTCATTATCGTTCAATACATTCTTGTCTTTAACATTGAAGTACTTCTTTCTGTTTCTCTCAGAATGCTTTTCTTTTCTCTCTTTTCTTTTAAGCATACGACAATAAGGTCTTATATATCCATCTATCTTGCATTTATAACAAGTAACTTCTAAATCATTCCTATATTTCCTTTATTTCTTATTATATTTGGATTTAATGTTTTTCTGTCAAGCTATCTTGTTCATCCTTAGAGCATGATTTTCTAACTCATTCTATGAAAATTCACTTCCATTAGATTCAGATTGTATAAAAACCATCTTAGAGTTGGATCTAATAACTCTTTTAGGATTCTTGGCTTTCATATGTTCTTAAATTTCTGTAAAAACAACACTAAAATTCACATTCTTCTTCTTTATGTAATTTCCATCTCTCTTCATCCTAGTCTCGGGTTGAATAATAGTTCCAAAAATTTCATGAAGACAAATCTGATTAACCTTCTTGTTTTCATAAATAGTTGTTCTATTGGATTCCCACTCATTGGGCATGATGTCTATGATCTTATCAACAAGAGTTTCATCATCTAATACTTTTTCACCAATTTATTGTAATCTATTAACAACATTCTTGAATCTTTATTTCACCTTACATATGGGTTCTCCATAAGGAAAGCAGAAACCACGATATTTAGCTCTAAGAATGGATCTTATTGTTTCAATAACATTGGAAGTTACAAAGTGAGTAACTTCATGTTTCTTCCAAATACAATTTTCTACTTCACAAGATGAAATTTTTTCTGTATATATTTCTAGTCATGGAGCAAAGAAAAGTATTGAGTACCTTATAATTCAGTTGATATTCATGCTTTTCTTGAGTTGTAAAGGTACTAATTTCTTTGTCAGGGATTTTATATCCTCCAGTAAGCAAAACAAAATTATCTACTCCAGTGTTGATAACGAATGTCTTAATAATATATCTCCAATATTTGTAATCATTTCCATCAATGATAGGTGGTCTAGTTGGATTGAGATTGTCTATTGAACCGACATTCATTCCAGTCGTTTTAGAAATAAAATATCTTTCCAAACAAACTTGTTAGTGGAAAAAGTTTGTAAATGAGGAAAATATTAATAAGAAAAGAAAAATATAGAACTAAAGTATATTTAATAAAAAATGAATCTGAACTTTATTAGTCCGAAAAACTGATTATGAGAAAATAATGAGATAAATTCTCTTCTGAATATAATCGTGAGATTAATTCGGACTGAACCAAATCCTTTGATACCAATTGTTTTGATGGAATGTGAATATGAAATACTCTATAATACCAAATGTAAGATCTAAATTATGTAGATACTATATGTAGTATCCAATGATGCTCAATATACAAGAAGGGGGGTGAATTGTATACTTTTTAAAAATTCCTTTGAAATTTTTAAAGATGGTTATGTTTATCATGGTTAAACAAGATAATTCAAAAAACCTCTAGTTTATCACACTTACTAGATTCCAGAAATATGAATACAATAATTTGAATCCAGAAATATGGTTCCGAAAAATTAAACATAATCAAAGTTTACAAAGATAAATATTGTACCTTAATGCGTATAGAATCTTAATAAATTAGTGTACAAGAGTAAGGAAGTATAAGATAGTTAGGCCATCCTCAACAATCAAAATGCAACGGATAACTTGTAACAAAACAAGTAACAAGTAATACATCTTTTAACACAAAGATAAGGGTATCCATCAACCTTGGATAAAGGTCCCTTGATTTATACTTTCAAAAATTCTATCTTACACACACTAGGGTAAGCCCTCAATACGAAGATCGGAGTCTGTCTTGCTATCCCCACAAGCCCTCAACTTCATGGTAGTTGAAACCTCTATCTTCCTCAGTAAGGAAGCCCTCAACTTCAAGGTAGTCAGCACCTCTATCTTTCTATCCCCGGAATCCCTCTATTGTACACAGCAACAATCTGAGTCGCACGAAGAAAATATGAACAAGAAGTTCAGTACGCACTAATAATGATAGTCTCTCTCTATAAATCACTTCAACAACATGTAATATCTAGAGTCATCGAATAGTAGTGAGTTCCTTCAAATGATATCTTATTTATAGCCACAACACCAATGGTCGGCTCCCTCCTCCAATGGTAATATTTTTCCTTAAATCTCGAAGGGACCTGTACACATTTCACTCAAACAACGGTTAGTTAGTAACTGAATGTTTGACATTGTTTTACAACAAAAACAAGTATAAGAAAACATATGTTTATATAACCAAACTCAAATATTCAGACTGTAAAAAATAAGAGTTTGGAGTCTGAACAAAAATTCATTCGATGTCTATAATACAAGGATATTCATATAATATTGATCAGGGAATTTTAAGTTTGAATTCAGAGTCAGAATTCATAAGAATACATAATCAGACATCGTAACCAGAATTGATAACCAGAATTTATAGTCGAACTTTATACATGTTCGTAGTGAGAATTTGGAGTCAATCTTCATGGGAGTTCGTAATCAGAATTCCGAGTTGAACTTCATGAAAGTTTGTATTCAGAATTCAGAGTTGAACTTCATAAAAGTTCGTAGTCAGAATTCAGAGTTGAACTTCATAAAAGTTCGTAACTAGAATTCGGAGTTGAACTTCATAAAAGTTCGTATCTATATTTCATATTCGAATATTTATAAAATTTCGTATCTAAAATTCATATTTGATCTTCATAAAAGATCATATCCAAAATTCAGATCCTAAAAAATAATGCTTCATATCTAAGTATTATATGATTCTGAGGTTGTAGATAGGACCCCGAATTTTACACATGGATAGAATAATGAACAATGGAAAACATGATAAGGTTAAATTTTCTTAGGGAAGGAAATTTATTTTAGAGAAGTAAAACACATGGTAAAAATAGATTTGCCTTGACATATGATGTTTGTGATTTTCAAAACAAGAAGGAATGGTTAAGTCATAAGGAAAACTTATTGACTTAACAATCTCTCCTAGGTATGAAGGAATAGAAAATTCATAAGGAGAACCTTATTGACTCAACAAAAAAGTATTATTATCATGGAGACTATATATATAATAAAAAATATTTTTGAACAGTTGTGATCATAACTCATAAATATTCTTAATATTATTACCTCATTGAGATATATCCTACATAGGACCTTCCATCAGAATACATGAATAAAAACATAATAATTGGTAAGATCAGATGCTCATTAAGGGTAAACATGTGGGATAACAATTATAAGGGAATAAAGGATTATCATAACTGTATGATAAAATATCCATGTACATTTACTCAATGTAAACAAGTCATACATAGAAAATCATAGATCATAATATCTAATGTCATTCAATAAGAATGTGCAAGATGAACAATGGTGTAAATTAAAAAAAAGACATCTAAATGTTATAACATTGGAAGGTGTAACTGTAAGAATAGAAAATCATAATCTTGTGAACATATTTACACACAATCATGTCCACACATAATCATTTGATAATTAATAGAATAAATAATACTCATGCATCAAAATGTGAACAATGTTATTCAAAATCAAATCCACACTTATCATCATCATCCAACTTTATGTATATATTTCATTTTTTTCAAAAGTATTATAGAGATTTTAAGGACCAACCTCACACATAATTAAAAAATTTACTATATATACAATAATATCATAGAATCATTCATTTGTTCATTATATCATAACCCAAAGAAAAAAATAGTTTTTTAAATATTTTATCAACCCATAATAATAAGACATCAACAAAATTAAGGTAGATATTAAAATATGATAATATCTCTATATAATCATAATAAGTATAAAAATATGTTTACATAGATGAAAAGTTCAATTAAAAGTGAATTTAGACATTTCTTTGAAAACATGGGAAATGTTCTTTTTTATTAAAACATTAAAAAAATACATTAAAAAATATTGGGTATTATTTATAAATACAATCCTACATACAAATAATGTAATATCCACCCAATATACTGGTCACTATAGTGGGATAATATATTCATGTGGTAAATAGTAAAAAAATTATTCCTCTCACACTTCGTGTCAGATGGTCAAAACCAACTCATTGAAATACAGATAAATGATTCATTTAAAAAATTTAAATATAATGAGAAATATAGTTTAAAATTACTTTAAATAGTAATTTTATCAATGAAAATAGAATTCATGAAAACTTTTTAATGAAAAAAAACATGTAAGGAGAAAACCACTAATCGTAGTGTAATTAAATATTATTTTTCTTTGAGACATATTATCAATACGTTCATGTACGAAATAGTCACCAATAAGAGAAAAAATGAAGTCTCCATTGATAACGAAATTATATTAATTTATATGTATTTTAGAAGATTACGACCATATAAATTCAGTCATTGTAATTTGAAGATAGAAAATCTTGATAGTAAATTAGATTATGTAATAAATCCCCTAACTCAAGTATTTCATTGAATCATGAGATAAAACCTCATATAACATAAAAATATATTTATTATACATTTATAGTAGAACCATATTCATATACATTAAAATTTATAATTAGACTATAAACTTTAATTATACCATTATAAATATTTATCCATTTAAATAATTATTATTGGAAAAATGATTAGTTTTCAATGAATATTTTATTTCTAATGTATAAAACCACACACAATTGAAATTGTAAAATACCCTCCCTTATTCTAAACACTGGTGCCCCAAGATAGTTAGTAAAAAAACCTCATGCATGCCTCCCCGTACATGATAATCTCTTAACTAGTAGTGAGGGTCTAATATAAAACATGGGAATACTATAACCTATTTATCAATGTAATACAATGACAGAAATTGAACAAGAATAACTAAACTATATAAACAGAAAAAACTAGTCTAACATAATTACTAATTTAGGGATAAAATATCCAAACCAAAATTGCATATATGTAATTCCCATAGGTTCCATGTGTAAAATTTAAACCCAAAAAAAATATACACTGACACTCCCTAGTGGGACCTAATGCAATGTCAAGTTCCCTCATCTATAATCCATCCAAAATCATATATATAACATAGGTACCTTTCCATTATCTTTTCCTCCAGACATGAATTATATTTGGGTACCGATCTGGAAACTTGAGTATGGTGTGTGTATAAATCAATCTCCCACAACCAATGGAATATAAAATAATATCCTTTCTATTAATGTGTATTTATATGTAATTAATAATGTAAAATTCATAATATAAATGGTTATCACAATTTGTAATTCATTAATTAACAACAAAACATTTATTTCATAAAGACATATGACCCCTAAATACCTACTTTAGGTCGTGCTGGATTCAGAACCGTATGACATTGGTAATTAAAAATTCAATATAAAAAATGGTTCTTTATTATCCATTTAATTCCCTTTAATTTCATGACCATTTGGAACCACAGTCCAATTCCAAACTGAAGGGTGTACAACATCGTGTCTAACACCACGTGGGTATTTGTGTCCTCAGTCCCGGTCCCACATCTCAATGTCACATGGTAATTCGGAGCCTCAGTCCCAATCCCATACTCGGTGTCTATTATATGTATTTAGAGCCTCAATCCCTTTCCAAATGTCTTTATCACATATGGGTATTTGTATCCCCATCACCTATCATACTCTCGCAATAACATCTGGATATTTGGAGCCTCATTACCTATCAAAAACTCATTTATCACATATGGGTATTTGTATCCAAAATCAGTGTCCTAAATTCATTTATCAATTAATAACACAAGTATCACATAAATCACAATAGTCATGTTTAATCAAAATTAAACCTATTATCAATTTTCACTTCAAGTAATATACCATTTACACTATAAAAAAATTATAAATCAAAACATTAATCACATGGAATATTATGATTAATTCCACATTAATCTTTTTTGTAATATTAAATTCATATAAAACATTAGCCCATTGATTTCATTACAGTCTTCTCATATTACATATTTTGAATTAATCCATATTCATATTAATTCACCAATTTCACTATCACAATTTCCCATCAATTCAGCAATCAAAACATTGCATTATTTAATTAACCAATTAATTGATCCAATTCCACTGTCACAATATTCAATTAAATAAATAAAAATTAATTAATCCAATTCAAACAATTATTATTTTATGTAATAATTCCCAATTTATTTTTATATGAAAAGTATAATAAATCAATTCCATGATTCCTTAAATTAGTGATTAAATTAATTTACTCAAATTGGTATTGAATTTATAATCATGGTAATTGAATTTCAATAACACATACACGCAATTGGAATTCAAATCTATTGGAATTTAATTTCAACCATTGTATAGAAAATTGATGATGAACACATGCTGATGAAAATCTCCAATTGAAGAGGAAGAACGAAGATCTGAATGAAGAATGAGATCTAGTTCCAAAACCATAACTCAAAATAAAAATAATCAAGATCCATAAATCCTAGGTCTAGATCCATTACATACCGTGTAAAAAATCCTTCAAAAGGAAGATTAAGGAATGAGGGATATTGAGGAAACTATTTTGAATGATAATATTTTATCAGGAGAGATAAAGATCATCAATCCAGGATTCTATTCATCAGAAACAAAGGTTAGAAGGATTTCAAATTTATTTTGGATCCTCCAAAAAAGATAGAAAATGTTTACGGATAATTTGGGTCAAGTAAGGGTGAAATAAAAGGGGATTTTGGAATTTTAAACTAATTTTCATCGAATTATATATCACGTGAAAGGTTTCATGGGGTTGGGTGAACTGTTTTTGAATTGGTTCCTCCTATCCTTGCCCCTCGTCTAGGTGTCAATGGTTGTATCGTCACTAATTATAGTGCATAAAATTTGAAAAATGGTGCCCCGACCATCTAAATAACCTATTCCTATGTTCTTAAGGATTATTAGTCTATGTACTTGGTCTAGTAAAACCATGTACCGACCCAAAAATACCTCTCTTCCAAACAATATTCTCGGATTTCACCAAAAAACTACCAAAGGTAATTCACTAACATGATATACTCCATAAAAGGAAAAATAGTACAAGTAAAAAATAACTACTGATATCTAGAGAAGTGTATATCTTATAATCTCACAACATTATAACCAATCATCCTCGAGTTATACTCCCATGAATCAATACAATTCCTAGGAGAAAATTTTGGGCAATGAGCCCGTATATCATCTTCCCTCTCCAATATCCCTCTTGTAGATGCCCTTGTTGGAACAATAAATGATTTCTAGGAACTACATTTCTAGGAAAAAATTTCGCACCACGATTCAATGCACATATCAGATGCTCCTCAACAGACACATTGGTCTCAATCTCAGCCTCATTCACATCGATCCCCTGATAAGAATCAAGATGATACCTTTGATGTTTGGTCACCTAAAAGATGTCATGCAAAGCACCTCACCTTTTTTAATGAGCCAATCTGTAAACCATTGGTAGTATTCTCCCAATGACATAAAATGACCCAAAAATGCTTTGCACTAACATTCACTATCTTATATTCCAATGGTGACCCAATCTCGGTGAAACATAAAATAAAACATGATCACCCACTAAAAGATACAATGGAATTCATATTATATCAAAATACATATTTTCTCTACCTTGATCCATATCCATATGTTTCTAAATCAGCTAAACCTACTCTGATGTCTCATGCATGAGACTCAGTCCTAATAACGCTAACTCACCCACCTCTATCAAGCATAGATATGATTTTCATGGCATATAATAAATTTGTCATATTGTGACATCTAAATATTTTTTTGCTAATTTTTTTATATCCATACTCCATTAGTGCTAGGTGATTATCCAAATACCCATAAAATCCAAGAACACATGATCATAACATATCCTTATGTATCTATATATAATGTTTTGACATCCCATAATCATATGGGTGGAATTCAGTACTCAGAAAAACATGTGTTCGAAGTGCCTTATATAAGACCTACTATAAAACGTGATTCATAATTAAAAACTATAAAATGTGGTTCCCTATTAATTTGTATTATCTCCCGAATGTGTATATCTATTAACTGATCCATATAGAAACTCTATCGTAAGGGAAAAAAATACACAAGCTTATTTAAGAGGTCAAAAATAACCCAAATAGAATCACTCTTCTAAGGAATCTTTGGGGGAAATACCACCAATCCCATAGTAATGTTGCCACACTTCCACTCCTGAATGGGAAATGGATGTAGTAAAAAACCAGGTCATTGATGCCCAACCTTCACTTGTTGATAGGTGTAACATAATTTCATGAACACTAGAATTTTCATTTTCATTTATTGCCCCCAAAATTATCCTTATAGGTCATGGTAAATTTTGGTTACTCATTGATATATAACCCTTTTAAAGGAATTAAATTCATGATTAATCTCCTTCTATATTCACATATGTACAACAAAATTATTCTTATAATAGATGATATCTTCCTTATTTATGATCCAATATGAAGTTGTCTCCCCTCTATCAAGGGTTTCCATCAAGGCCAATCATTCCTTAACTTCATACATCCTTTCCCCAGCATCACTCAAATGTGTAGACATGACTTTTACAGATATAAGTGCCATATTACCTTGTATCCCTGGAACCACAACATGCATATCACCATATAAAGACATTATCATCCACTGAACATAAGATTTTATAACATCCTTAGTATATGTTTTCTATTATAGAGAATCATGAAAATTATTTCACTTTATAGTTGTATATGGTAGATCAAAATCAGTTGGCTGAATTAACTCAATCCACCTATATTGTATGAGTTTCTATTCTTGTTTTGAAAGGATATACTTCAAGCTCTTATGATTAGTATTCCCAATGAATATTAATCCAAAAATTAATCCTACACACACATAAAATAATAAACCAATATATACAAGTCGAGGTCATGTGTGGAGTAATTCTATTCATGTGGCCTCAATCAACAAGAATCATATTCCATAAATCTATCTCCCTAAATCAACACCGCACCATTCCCAAATTTAGATGCAACAAAAAATATATTATACTCCTCACATAGATCGGGTAGGGTTAAAATTTGTTCTATTTTTGAGAAATTTTTCAACTTCTAAAAAGAATTATCACATTCTACAATATACTATAATAGTAACAACCTGATATTTACAAAGGATACAACATTCTCTATATCATTCATGATAAAAAACATCAAGCTTAACTAAATGACCATTCCTTATTATTTAAATGTTATAATTATTACTTATCAATTGTAGTGGAGGGAATGAATGAGAGTAATTAAATTATAAAAATATATTATATTACCATTTATAAAATGAATTAATTTATTAACATTTAATAAGAAACTAAAAAATAAAAAAAAAGTTAATATAAATGATGTGCTTTACAAAATATACTATTTTTATTCCCATAATGAAATTTTATCTTTTAAAATTAAATTAACCAGTACTATTAAAATATCATAATTGTATTTATTTGTTAAATATTCATTGAATTATCTTTAATATCATCCAATAATTTTTATAGTGTTAATATAACAACAAATCGGATTTTAAGCATAATAACCTATATTATTCTAAAAGGAAATTTTTATCCTTTATGAAGGGACACCAATTTTATATTTACATTCGGCCACTTTTATAAATTTATATAATAAAATGAGCATCGTTTTGAAAATCATAATTTCTAAACTATCATAATGTGGGCGTTTTTTTTATTTTATTGATAACTCTAATTTTATTATGAATAGTGAATAATATTTCATTTTAAATAAAATATTATTTTTAAACAAATTTATTTATTATTATAATTTATATATTAGGATTGTTTAAAAGTATAAATTGATTAAATTTTTATCATTTAATGTAATTTTGGTCATTATAGTAAATTTCACATTGAAATAGTATAAAAAAACATTTCAAACAATTGATATTTTATCATTAAAAACCATATTTTTCATTATGTCCACATGATCAATTTTAATTCTAATTTTCTGAATTATGTGAATTGGATTTGATAAAATGGATTATATATTTACCAAGAGATTTTAAGAATTATTTTTTATGGTAAAATGTATTTTTATCTTTCAAAAAGGTACCATGATAAAACAAATTCTTACTTAGGTATAGTTAAAGAATGATCACTTTAATGTAAAAAATGTAAAGTATTCAAACCTATAAAAACTAAAAAATTAAAATTTTATTTGAGTTGTGGATATACCCAATAAAACATAATAATATTAATTTATATACAATTTTTTTAATTTAATGTCAACTCAATGCGGTTGTCTTTAAATATAAAATCTTTATTATTTTATTCACTCAATCCCACCTATCCTCACGTATAAAATCCACCACCACCAACCCATTTCAATCAAAAAAACACTTTATCTAATCATATATGTACCTAACCCTCTCCTCCTCACTCTCCCCACATCGAAGTTGTATGGGTCTCACCAAAATAACAAATTCATGGTCCTCAAGGGTGTCTCAATGAGGTGATATTTAAGTGGTAAATTTCCTAAAGTACCTCTCATAATTTATTTTCTTTTTCTAATTTCCTATTACATCCTTCATAAATCAATGCATGATAACTATATTATCCAGTGTATAATGTATTTTTTATCTTTGTAATGAAATATTCCATTTCCATTTTATGTTTAATCTCAACATATTCAATGAAACAAAATTATTTTCAATGTTACATCGGTTAATCACCCTAATGAATAATGTTTTATTATTCTTCCATTACCACATTAATGGATAGTGTTAAAATCATTTTAGGGTTAAATAAGATTTTAATAGCTATATTATAACCTATTTTATATTATGGAACTAATATTTTCTCAGAATTGGAAAAAATGATACTATTTGTGTTGTTCAGAAAACCCATCAAAATAAGATAAATATTTATCATTGACATATTATACATTGAATCATCCTTATTTATTAAATAATATATATATATATATGGGAAAAGTTTTACCTATGGAAGTAAATTAATACCATTTCATTCCACATTTGGTGTTTGAATCTAATTTTATAATAACATAAATAACATTACACATATGAATCGATCATAAAACAGTGAATATAAAGAAATATTGTATTTAATTGTTTATAAGATGTTATAAAATCATAATTTTAGGTAATATAAATATTAATATAGTTTTTTAATGAGTTAATAAACCTTTTATAAGCATTATACGGGACACTTGAACAAGTTTGAAGGAAGTCGAACATGAGGTAATGGCTTTCATCCCAATTTCCTTTCAATGAGTAATTTCATGATGATATACACATTTATTATTTTATAAGGTGGATATAATACTCTTTTTAAATTCTATTTAAATTTTTTATCTATAATCTTATGAGCTTCATACTTTATTTTCTCTTTCTGAAATGGATGTCTTATTTTCCCTTGTTTCGATTTTAGATTTGAACAAAAAGTATTCAGAAAAGTCAAATCCCATGTTTTTAGATCCTCATTTCAATTTTTTATGACACAATTTATGAACTATGGGGGATAATTAGAAACATATATATTTTAAAATGAAATACTTTTCTCAATATCATACATCATTCAGAACATTAAGATTAAATAAATGACTAAACATTATTGTCAATATGTGATAGTTTTCATATAGTCATCATAATGAAGGGAATGAATGAGATTAAATAAATTATATTCTAATTTTTTTAGAAAATGAATTCATTTGTTTCAAATTAGTTATAAATAAAAAATAATATCCAACTGAAAATATATAATGTGTATAAAAAAAACTATAATTATGCCCATAATGAATTTTTATTGTAATATATTAAATTATTTTATATTAAAAAAAATATTAATGATACTTATTTTTTAAATATTAATAATTTTCTTTATTCATCCAATACGTTTAATAGGATTTAAATAATAATAATTCATATTTAATTCATAAAAATTAATATAGTTCTAAAATAAAACCCTCCACCCTTTGATGGAACACCTATATTAATTGTAAGTTTTTCACATTTATATATTTATTTTTTAAAAATATTTATAATTTTTTAAACAAGGATATAAAATTTATATTTGGGTAGGTTATTGTTACTTTTTTGATAAATTTCAGTTTTGAAAAAATTTGAAAAATATATTATTTTATTGAGAAATTATTTTCATAAAATTTATTAATAGTGTGAAATTTTATTTCTGAATTGATAAAATATATAATTAGATTTTATTTTTATAGTTTCATCCCTGAAATTTATTAGAATTAATTTCACATTGATATTGAATATAAAATCATTACAATCATTTAAAATTTTCTAATTAAAAACACTCTTTTATATTGTGGATACTGTATCAATTGTAAATATTCTTTACCAATTATGTGAACAGAATTAAATAAAATTTATTTCATAATTTTAATCAAAATAACCATATAATGTTGTAAGGGAAATTTAATTTTTAGGCATAGAAAATATAATATCGTAAAAACAATATTTATAATGGTTTACGTAAAAAATGAATAAAGTTATATGTAGAATGGTAAAGTTGTGAAATACATAAAAAATTAAAAATTTAATGGTAGTTTTAAATTTTTTTGACCATATCCTAAATAAAAAATATTATTTATAGACACAGTCCTCGATTTAATTCCGTATGAACATGATTGGATTTAAATATAAAATATTCATTATTTTATTCACTTAAACCCACCTCTCCTCATGTATAAATATCAACCCTAACAACCACATTTCATCTAACAAAGCCTTTTAGATCCTATAATCTGTTCCCTAACCTCTTCACCACACTATCCCCATGTCCATGTGATTCTGGTATCAATAAATGTCCAAATCCAATGTTCTCAAGGATCTCTAAAGGAGGTGATATTCAAAAGATAATTTTCCCAAAGTACAACTCATAATTTCCTTTCTTTTTCTAATTTATTCTATATTCTATCATCCATCTATGTATGATAACTACCTCATATTTTATATATTATATTTTTTTGTTTTTAATTTAGTGTATCTTATCCATTTCATATCCAATGTTTTCATACTGAAAAAAGGAAATTATTTTTCATGATATGGCATCTAATCATCTATGGGGATAACATTTTTCATTATTCATCCACTACCACCATCATTTCTGGTCTTAAACTTATTTTATTAATTAAATAAAATTTTAAAAAAAATTTAAGAAACTTTTTTTTATTATTTATGTAATATATACTCATAATATTAAATACAATTAAACTACTTCATGGTGTTTTGAAAAATGCCAAAATAAAGAAAAAAATTATCATTAACATTTTATGTAATGAATTTTCCTATTATAAGAAATAAAAGTGATATGTGGTTCCATTAATAATTATCTACATACATTAATAATATTTCATTCCACTTATAGTGTTTTAATCTCATTTTACAATAACATCAATAATTTTACACAAATGATTCAATAATTAAACTATGAAATCAATGCACACAAAACCATGATAATAACAAAATATTAATAATGAATAGTTTATAACATGTTTTAAAATCACCACATAAGGTATTATAAACACGAATATAGATCACTAATGAGTTAATAACTTTATTTAAACCATTATAAATAATATATGAACACATTTGAAATAACTTGAACTTGAAGTAATGTATTTAGACTCAATACCCTTTCATTGAGGAATTTCATGATGATATGAACAATTATTCTTTTATAAGGTGTATAAACAATATAATTGAAACTATATATCAATATTTTTTCACTTATCATGTTTATTAATTATTTCTAAAATTTTATTCATTTATGGATATTATGATTAATCTTACAAATTGGCATGAGACACTTTGAGTTTTTTAAGATTTAATTATCAAATAATTTTCACCATGAAAAATTTCATGATATTATTTATATAAGGGTATCATAAAGGAAATTTTATTTATATTTTGAAATTCATTCAAGTTACTTCAATGAAGAAAACCTTTTTACATGTTTTATATAAAATGTTTTGAAAAATGAAAATAGGGATCTTTGACTTTTCCACAGTTATGGCAATTTCATTTGGATTCCTCTTCAAGAATTAATTTTTACCTAAATTGAAAACCATATTTATTTTTTGGGAATATTGGTACTGAAATGGTCTTTCAATGAATATGGTGTTTTTTAATTGAAAATGGGTTAAGATAAGGGTATTTTTATATGGGTTTTAAAAGAGTTTTTGTGGGTTTTAAAATGAGATCATTTCACTCAAGAGATGTTACATGATAATTATATGATTCATGGGACCCTAATACGACATATATGATGGGATGAGACACATTATAGTTCATAGGTGATCCCAATATAGAGTATAAAAAGTTTCGAGCCCCATTATATCTCATGAATAATGGGTGACACTGATTTACCTTATATGAACGGTGATTCCCATTATAGATCCCCAACAAATTCCGTAAAAATGGTGTTGGATATCAGCCTTTTGGTGAGTCTAATAAAAAGGGTTTTGAAAGGGTTGTATGTATATGATTCTCAATGTCTCCTTTTGGAGCCCAAATTAAATATTTTGGCTTCTAATTATTTTCATTGAGAAAAGTTTAAGTTTTTTAAATGTGATTGGGTTTTATTTAATATTATCAATGAAATTTGAAGATAAGAGTTACAAAATTATGTGTTTTCATGTTTTTATCAGTCTGATGGTTTCTTTAATTTCTATTTATAATAATGATATTTTTAATATCATCCCAGTTTTTAAATGTTTTCTATAGAATTTAAATTTGAGTAAGGGATTTGAAGAATTCATGTTGAAATTCGGGATGATTATTTAATAAAATGGATTATTTTTTATTTTTAATAGGGATTCCTTCATTTGAATAAGTGGATACTCAGTAGAGGAGTCCCCTTTTAATATATGTGATTACATTGTAAAATATTTCATAATTCCATAAAACAATAACCAAATAGATTCATGGGAATAAAATAATTTGGATTTTACTAATACAATTATAGAATATATAATGTTAATGCACATAACCTTATACAAACATTGTCACTTTCTTGGTCAAGCCTAAAAGAGATATTGTCAATCAAGAAATATCATTGATGAATCTTGGATAATATCCCACTAACCCCCGAAAACTATTGATATCAAAATGGTTCTTGGGATTATCCCAAGATACAACTACATAATATTTCTCTGGTTCCACTAACACACCTTCCATTGAGATGATGTGACATATGCAGTGTACCTGATCATTATAAAATTATCACTTAGATAGCTTTACATTCAACTGATGATATATCTACATACCCAAGATGATGTTATGATGTTTGGAATTATCTTCATGATCCTTGGATTATAGTAATATTTAATTTAAAAACGATAGAAAAATATTATCTTGGTATAAGAGGAGTATTACATTCATCAAGCCCATAAACTCTACCGGTTAGTTTGTTACTCTGAGCGACATCATTATGAAATCACAATGGAAATAATTTCTATTAAAAGTAGTATGGGGTATGTAAAAATATCCAAAACTCAACTGATGATGCCCCAATCTCATATTAATCATGAAGAAAACACAAGACCATCTCAACTAGTCAAATAGATCACTAATACATAGGATAGGATATCTATATTATACAATCATCTGGTTTATAATATAGTAATCAACACATAAGAGCAATATCCAGACAGTTCTATTTTCACAAAACATAGGTGAACCTCAATGTAATGTACTTGGATGGATTAACCCCTTATACATCATGTCTTCTAGTTAAGCCTTGATCACTTGATGATCTAATGCAACCATTCTATATAGTAGAATATTAAATTGATCAGAAACATGTAGGATCTAAATTCTAAATTACACATCTCTCTGAGGTGTAATACCAATAAATTCATCAAAAAACTCATCTTCTAACCTATCTACAATAGGGGTAAAGAAACCATGATTTACACCCCATCATCACGAAATAGTCTATTAGCATTGATGGTAAGCTACCCAAGTTTATGATGAATTGGCCCTATATGGCCTGTAATTATATCACACTCTCACTGGTGAATGAAAGTTTTAACCATAGGAGATGTAAACATCACTACAATTTGATAACAATATATGTGGGGTCACTACACTACTAACCATTTCATACTCATAATGGGGTCAATACATGCCATATTCACAATTTAATGATCCCATAGTAAATGATACTCCCTAACCCCAGTAGAACACTGCTTACATATACAAATACCCCTTAATTGTGCCCCTATTTCTATATCAATCATTATAACCCCAGTAAAAAATCCTATGATAGAATCAACCCATGACCAAATTTTACAGTCATAAATGATTGAGAGGAATAAATATGAAATAAATAACTATCTAGAATATATACTGTAATAATAATAGAACCTCTAACCGTCGATAGTCCTACCTCACTATCCAACATTGTAGGCTGAATGACATGTAAATATTCTACCCATATTATACCTAATGTAGTCCATGTCCCCTACGCTACACCCCTCAGCTGGGAGAGATTATCTTTCCCAAAAGTACCTCATCCACTACCTCAACAACCACATCTAGTTGAACTCCATATTCTAGACAGATATAGTGTAGAAGACCATCTCCCCACATTCCAGTTCTTCAAATATTCCCCATCACTACCACTCTACCATGTGTTTCTAGATATGATCTCTAGATTCACCATGCTAACATAAGATCGCCACTCTACTGGTGGTCGAGGACAATGTTTATGAATGTGTAGTAGACTACCACACTTGTGGATTACCACTCAGGTAATATCTTGGGAAATTGAACCTTCTCATGGGACACTCATATTATATATTTCCAACATTCCCATAACAATACTTCCTACCCTCAGAACAAGTACCATTGATTGTCTCGTAAAATACCCATGTCCTCTAACGAAATATTCCTTCATGTTCCCATTATATATGAGTGTCTGATCCATCCCATTAGAAAAAATTATATCTGAAATACATTAACCTAGTAATTATTCTCACACTAATTCTCATCCTATAAATTCCATTCCATAGTTATTTTATCCACTTCCATTGTTGGAGAAAATAACAGTAAATTATCAAACTATTTTGACATTTTCTATCAAAGACATTCACCCCATAGTCAACTTCCCAAACTCTGCTGCTCTCTCCAATCTTAGTGACTCTTGATAAAACATCTCAATGGACATATCCAAAATTTCATTTCAAATCACACCATATACATACCAAATCTAAGCCTAAACATCCCACCAAGTATTTGATTATCCAAAAAACATATAATCATCTATAATGACCGTATTCTTAGTATGATTCCTTAAATGATCGATTATATTCTAGATGGACTCCACCCAAAACATTTCTACCTCAAGGAAACACTCTTATGTGAGATTCAAAGGGTGATGTAACTAATACTCTCATGTCAGATCAATCATTCTATTCAAAAAACACTATGGGTATCTTTCATAAAATATATGATGAGAGAAAATATCTCACGTAACTTCTTTTGGGCTCCATCACCCCTCCCAATTGGTTTCTATGGTTCCACTACTAGAGGATCATTTACATCTATATATTCCTATCACCCTAACAATAAACATGATCATGGTGGTATATATATATTCTTAAAAAAATATAAAATATTCAAAAGAATAAAAAATTTATACTGATTCACATAAATCAATAATAAATCAATCCCCATAACTCTCCAAATAATCAATACTGAGGCACTATCACTACCCTTAACCATCCAACATCTAGGTAATGCTGAAAAAATGGTAAACTAATTCCCATTATTCATGTATCATTAGACACCCATTTATTCACATGTTCCATAATTTCACATCATTCACGTTTGAAATAGGAAGTATTTTTTTTTAAAATTCACAATTAAGGGAAAAAAATTTAAATAAAAAAACATACTCAAAACATATTTCCCCATGTGTTCTTCAAAATGATTCAATTAAGAATAATTCATGAGTACATAGAATTTTTCATCCATACTCAAGACCCATTCTATATTTTTCCATCATGCAAATCTCAAAAAAAAATAGAAATCAATAATAGTACATAATAATTATATCACCCAAGGTGAAATAAAATCCATCTATAATAGGAAACAAAAATAAATAAAATCCAACCCTAGGTACTTTGGCTTTACCCCGTACATGGGTTATCTAGTCCCACAAACAATTTTATAACAAATTTTTTAATAGTCCTAGTATATGGTATACCTTTCCAAAATAGTAAACAAAATAAGGAAAAGAACACTAGGCTCTCACACCCCTAAGTAATATCATGACTTCGGTGAAAACACTAGTTCCCTAAGCCGGTCAGTTAAATATCCCAAGTGTGCCTCCTCATACACAAGAGGATATTGAATAGAAGATATGGTATAATATAAAACATGGGAAGACTATACCCACCTTATCAGAGTAATACAATGGTGGAAATAGAAGAATAATAACTATATGAAATAAGAAATAAAACAAAAAAACCGTTATAGAATGATGACTAAAATAGAGATATAATACCCAATATAAAACAGTAGATATGTTTTTCCATTTACGTTCCATGTGTCAAATGAAAATGAAAATGAAAGGAACATTGACACTCCCATGTGGGTACCAATTCTTTTTCCTAACCCCTCATCAATTCCGCATCCCAAATCATCCTTATAACATAGTTCATTTTCACTTACCATATCATAAAAACAAGACATCTATTATATTTCTTACCATGCTTCCCGAGATAAGTGTGAGTACAAAAAAGTATTCCATTACCAACAGAATCTAAATCCTTATCCTGTCAATATCTATGTATGTTGTTTCATGTGGAATAATGTATAATTCATAAATAAAATAGTTATCACATTTTATTAATCATTAATTAACCAAAAATCCCTATATTTTTTTGAGGAAAATCAAACCCTCAATACATGATTCATCATGTTACAGTGTCTGAAACTTATCACAAAAGAAATTCATAATTCATTTTAACACATGGGTTCTAATATCCATTTCATACCATTTCACATCATGGTCATTTGGAAACATAGCCCACTATCACAATCATGAATATAGAACATCTTATGTAACTCATTTTCGATATCTGAAGCCTCTTCCCATATCACATACTATAATTTCATGTGGGTATTTAGAGCTAATGTCCATGTCCCATAATCACTATCTCATATGGGTGTTTTGATCCATAGTTCATTTCCTATTATCTCTATCACATATGAGTATTTGTATATTTAGTCTCTATCCAAACTCGTTTATCACATATGGGTGTTAGGTGCTTCAGTCTATTTTCCACCCTTAGTGTATCAATCAATCCCATATGTATCATATATTTCACATCAATAATGGTTAATCAACAATAACCGACATATCACATGTTGTATTAATTAAAATAACATTTAATCTATATAAACAATTCATGGTTTAGAACATTAATCACATGGAATAATATGATCAATTCAAAATTAAACCATTTTCAAATATTAAATTCAGATAACCCATTAACCCATTAATATCAAGTAAAAATTTTCATAATCCCAATTGTTAAATAATTTATAATCTAGTTAATTGACCAATTTCAAAATATCAATATTCCATCAATTTTACAATGATAATATCCCCATAATTGATTAAAAAATTAAGTAATCCAATTCCACATTAATATTAATGTATTAATTAATTAAACAATTATTTAATATAATTCATCATATTCTAAGTGACCTAAATTTTACACAATTCTTTTTCACAAGAAAATAAAATTAAATCAATTTAATGTTTCCATATATTTATTAATCCATTACATTAATCAATTAATGATTCAATTTCAAATCATGCCAACTTAAATTCTACAATACATACATGCAATTGGAATTCAAGAATATTGGAATTAAATTTAGGCCACCTACCTCAAAATTGATGTTGAACGCTCACTTGTAGAAATCCACAATTGAAGAGGAAAATTAAACAACATGAAAAATAACAAGATCTAGGTCCAAAACCAAGATCCTAGACAAAAACAAACAAGATCCATAAAACTTAGATCCAAATCCATTACAAATGGTGGTAAAATAAATTCAAATGATTAGAGTATGATTATAGATATAGAGGACACTAGTTGGTATTGAAATCTATTACTGGGAGAGTTGCATATCTTAAATATGGGCTTTTATTCATCAGGAACAAAGGCCAAAAAGCCTATGAATCCATCTAGAAGCCCCAAAAAATGATGTAAAGTATTTATAGTCTATTTGGGACTTGTTAGGGTGACATCGAGGGGTTTTTAAAAAACTTTAATCAAATTTTAAGAGGCTTAAATCCAATTTACAATGTTGGCATCACATTCAAAACCATATTGCTTAATCATGTTACACTTCTTGGGAGGGCAGATTAGTTACTCATAATGTGGAACACATCTTTAGAAATCGTGTGCCACTAATGTAAATTTCCTCTATCTGTGTTTTGATTTTTTTTTAAAAAAATCTCAAAAAAACACTACCCATTTAATTATAAAAATCATCCAATTTCACCAATAACTCCCCATGATATAACACACACAATATATTACCACGATAAGGATAAATAGTACCTAAAAACAAGCTCAATATACCTTTAGAAAAGGGATAGATCATACAGTAATGGTTTTATAATATACATATTCCCAATCATAACATAAATATATTATTTAGAAACTTTATAAATTATAAATCTTATTTAAAAAAATGGAAGAGAAAAATTAATTTCATCACTTCATAGAGAAGGTAGATCCAATATACACATGAGAAATGTTTCCAAATTTTTTCTGCTTAAACAATAGAGGTATATTATAATATGATATTAACATATATTTATTATATCTTAAATATCATATATATATATATACATTTATATATTATTTAAATAAATTATTATTACTAGCCATATAGAAAAGAAATGAAAAATATATCACATCGCTTCTTGGCGGGAGAAGCCCCCTAATACACATAAGTGGTGTTATCATTTTCCAAAAGATCCATGGGTGTGAAGGAATGTGATATATTATATAGAAAAAACATAATAATGTTATAATCATGTCATATATTGATAATATACATTTATATTACTATATAAATGAGATGGTGATGAAGAATTATTGACATTATATCATGGTTATGGTAATTTCTATGATTGCATGAATGGTTTTTTAATTTTTACGTTTGATATAAATTAGATTAGAAGGAAGTAAATTTAACATAAAAACATGTTAGTGCAGTAATAATGTTGATTTCATCCTTTTTAAATGGTTTTAGATTATATATATATTGTATGAGATGAATGAAACTGGAAACAAACCAGTAAGAGCATATACATCATCAAAAAACCACATTTTAATATAATATTAATGATAATGGTGGTGGTCATTTATGTTGATCAATGAATCAAGGACATGACTACTTATGTTTATATGATAGTTCGAATGGTTTTGGTTGATCTAAATTTCTCAATTTTTAAATAAAAATTATCTGTTTGGTATTGCACCTAGAAGTTGTATGAGTGAAACAAATGTAATTATTTACCATAAAAATACAATAAGGAAAATATCAAGGGAAATGTTCCCAACGTAATTCAGTTTAAAATACTCTAGGAGGTATATTTTAAATAAAAACCACCAGTTTGATTTATACAATTTTTAGTTTATTATAACACTTATCTCATTAGTTTAAAAACTAATTAACCTTTTTAACCATTAGAATATTAATAATTTTTTTTACATAATATACTATTCCTTATAACCACAAATTATTTTGGACACATTTCCAAATGTGTTTCTATTAATATATAAAATGGAAACTATTTTTTGAAATTAAATTCTAATAATAATTTCTATAATACCCTAATAGTATAGAAGTATATCCATTTAAATAAAAATTAATTATTTTATAACTTTATTTGTGTGCCACTCTGAGTGTATATGAAATTGTAATATAGTATATCATTATGAATAACCTGTTTGATTGGATTTTATGAATAATATTAATTAAATTAGGAATTATATATAAAATTTTCCAAAACAAATGTCCTGATGAAGCCTTTAAAAAATTAATTAAATTTATTATGATATTATTTAATGAATAAAGGTGTTATTTTTAAATTAAATTTAATTTTCAAATTGTTATATATTTTTATATGAAAATTATAAGTTATCACAATTTAAATTTTTTTGAAGAAAATATATATTGATAATTTATTTAATAAATTAATTATAATTGATACATTATTTATTTATGGTTCTGGAATTAAAGTGAAATCATTTAATGTTAAAAAAGGGACAAATTTTAAAAAATAATTTTTATATACACAACATTTCTTAAATGAATAAATTAAATTAATATCTATTAATAAATGGTTTAAATGAAATTTATATATTTTAAATTTAGAAAACAATTTTATCACCCATTTTATGTTCTTTAATTCGAGGAAAATAAAAATAAATATAAATTTTTGCTTAAAATGCATTTTAAAAAAAACTATGATTCACCACATTTTACTTATTTATTTTAAAAAAAAATTATTCCAATAATAGTAATTTAATTTAATATAATTTATTTAATATTAGTAACAATATTCTCTGAATTTTTATTACTACTACACATTCATAATTTTTTATATATAATTTTGAAAACGGTCAAATATTATTACATTGGTTAAAATGGGGTTTCTTGTTGTCTAAAAACAGTTAAAACATTATAATTGAAACATAAACATGAATGATTTTTTTATAAGGAAATATATAAAAAATACATTATCCTTACACTAAATCCATTTCAATATCAAGGAATATAGCATTATAAAATTATTAATATATTTTTTTAACTTTAAAAAATTCACTTGTGTCATCTCCTTCACTTATCAAAGGACAACACTTATCCTCATATTATATACAAATAAATAGACACTTATATCCACTAATACTAATTAATAACCTTTTATAATATCACTATCCACTTCTTTGGTACATTTTTTATCTTAATTCCATCCATTCAAGGATTAATGTGTAAGATAAAAGGGATTATGAACAAAGATGTATAATCCTTAACTGAGTATAATCATTTTTTCTTCTAAATACTCTACATCAATGGTTGAAATTATTAACTAATAAATTCAGTTTTTTATATTTTCATTAATTTTATTATAATTATTATTTCACAATCTTTTACCACATATTTTCCATTAAATGGGTTTGATAAATTATAACTCATGTGTATGTGAACAGTAAAAAATTCAAATAGAGATATGAATAATTTTACATAATTTCCTCCAATTGACTGATATATTTATTAATTCAATAAATATATATGATATAAAATATTTTATAACTATTATGGAATGAAAAAAATATCATCCATATTTCTTTTAATAATATTTATAGCAAACGAAAATGATGTTTATAAGTATGTACATACTATCATCACCATGAACAATGAAATTCATTTTCAATTCCAAAATTTTATGAATGATTAAAAATATGTAAATAATAAATATATATAATATATGTATCATTATTAACATTATGATGATTATATAACAATGTTTAATGTATACTGATATGAATTTATAAACAGATACATTTATAAAAATGAAACTGTTATAATATTGAATAGTTAAATATAATACATAATTTTATTGAATAGGTGATAAGATTTAATATATAAAAAATAATTTGTATTATAGGAATAATATATTTCAAGTACATTGGTTTTATTGCATTTAATTTATTAAATATAAGGTTATATTGCTTATGAAGCATGTTTAACATAAGGTAAGGGTTATTCATCTTAATATTGATTCTTCAAGAGAAATTTTGTGTTATGAAATTATGTTTTAAATAAGGTGAATATATTGATCAATGGAAATGAAATAAAATTAATTATTATTATTTAATTATAATTATTTTTATAAAATGAATTATTCCATCATTGGGGAATTTTATTAAAAGTCACCATAGTGGTAAGGGTTGATTTTCTCAAATTTAATACTTTGGAATATATATATCTTGGTATAAATGTATATTATATATTGAGGTTTAACTACATCCCATTTCTTATGTTTTGAAATGAATATAAATATTTTCATGTTATTTAAGATTTCATTTGAGGCTATTTTATTCTTGGGGGTTATGAATAAAATGTTTCTAAATCTCTAAGAGTATTAAAATCAAATAAAAAAATTATCAGGATTTTTTATACAAAATATATTTATAGTGAAATTGTTTCCGACGCTTTCACCGGGGCGCGTGCGTCCGTCCGGAGGGGAGGGCGTGCTGCTTGTGGCCCCGCATTCCCGCTTTACAAAGGCGGGCGACATCCGTTCCTTGTTCGGGGATGTCTGCTCCTTGATCGAAACCAGGATGATGGGATGTCGGTTCTTCCTTCCGTGGATTCCTCCTCGGAGCTCGTCACCTAGTCCGGGTCTCCCTCATAGACTTAAGACGGATTCGTGAAGCTCATTCCCGGTGCCATATCTACATGGACGCCAGTTAATTACGCTTCTTCTATCAAGACGCTCCATGGGGTCTTGTCGGGGCAGCAACCTGCGGTGAGGAGAATGGTCACGTTGGGCCATCGTCGACATGTCTGTCTTTGGTCCCTCATCACAGGGCTTCTCAAGGGTGAGGAAGCCCGAGTCATCCCACATCAAACGCGGGGAATGTGTACCATATGAGGTTTTCCTCATCTTCCCATGTTTAACACGGGGTATGTCGCGAGTTTAACGTCTTGCGGAGACGAATCAGGTTAAAGGATCCCTAGGGGGGAACACCGATGTTGGGGCCAGCACGTGGGCGGCCTCCCGTATAACATGGAGTGGGAAAGGGTGGCATGATATCACCAGGATGTGGCGGCCCGGGTAAGGATCAGGATGGATGGTGGAGTGAAGCATGAAGCTTACGTTCTGAGACGGCCCAAGAGGGGGGATACAGTTTAACGTCATGCGGGACGGAATACAGTTTAACGTCATGCGGGACGGGATACAGTTTAACGTCATGCAGGACGGGATACAGTTTAACGTCATGCGGGACGGAATACAGTTTAATGTCATGCGGGATGAGAGATTTGGGGATTATGCTCTGAGGCAGCCCAAGGTAGTCAGGGAACCGGCATGGAGAGGTCGGGACGACTGGGTGGTGGTCTTGAACCTCGTGGAGGCTTCCTACGTACCATGCGTTAGCACGGATCAAAGTCCACGTAGTTCTCTGGGATGGGGCTTACGCTCTAAGGCGGCCCATAGGAGGATTTCATGGTCGATGCGCACTCTAAGCCCACGTGAGTCATGCTCGGTGTGGGAAACAAGAGGTGCCAGGGACCAGACGATCACGTCGTGGAGGGTGCGTCCGTGAGAAGTGGAATGGGGCTTACGCATTGTGTGGCCGAAAGAGGAAATAGGGGCTTATGCGTGGTTAGCGGCCCTTGGTGCCGGGCTTACTCCATGGTGGAGGCCCGTGGTGCGACAAAGCACAGTGGGAAAAGGACTCCACTGGCCTTGGCAGGGGGGGAGTACAGAGATGCACGGGTGCAATCATCCGTACGAAAGGTTAGGGGCTTACGCTCTGAGGCAGCCCTTCCCCCGCGGACAAACACCGCTCCGAAAAGGAGGATCTCATTCCATGTGAGGAAGAGTCCACTGCCGTGGAGATGAGTGGGCCCAAAAAAATGTCCAAGCTGAGGGGGACCCTGCGTGCGAAGCACGGGGTCGGACCACAGTTTAACGTCTTGTGTTAAGGACGAGGTGCTTAGCAGTTTAACATCCTGCAACTTGGACGACGTGGGTTTGCTCCACACCCCTAGGGCTTACATGCCCAATTCCCTGTTCCCCTTGTGGAAGGGAAGGAATCGGCAAGGCCGTGGTGAAAGGGGGTCACAGGGCAAACCACCGGGGGGTCCACGTTAGCGTGGCTATGCAAAAAAGGAATAGTCGTTAGCGTTCCTATGAGGAGAAGCATATGGAAAAGCAAAGCAACGGGAAACACGGCCCAGGGGACCTTGAGGTTACATCGCACGAGCCTGGAAGGCCGTGCGGGAAAACAACGCATAGCGCGCGTGCCCGGCAGGGGAGACATCAGGTGCCAGTGCAGGGGGCAGCCAAGGGGCGTCAAAGTGAGGGGTCATCGGCCTTGCGCGCGGAAAAGGTACGATTTGAACGCAAAACACTGGGACAACGCGCAATAGGAGTAATGTAATTGCGCGCGAAGAGGGAATTAAGCGCAAAGTTTTGCACGCACGGCAGGGTATTGTGCGCGCGGACCACCGTTGCGTGCAAGTGGGGAAACCAGAGGAAGGGGAAGATTCACTGAAGCCGGTGATGTTGCGTGCAAAGGGAAACTCCGGGGAAAGGTTGCACGGAATTCGGGATTACCTGGATGTCATCTTTCGCGCAGGGGAAGCCGAATTGCGCGCACGAGAGTCGCTTCGGATTCCTCAACCCCCAACCCGTTCGGGGTCACCTTATATTTATAGGCGACCTCCAGCGCGGAATCCAGGCGGTGCGCGTTGTTTTCCGCACCGGGAACCGCTTGCGCGCAAAATCTCGCCGCGGAGAAACGAGACGTGCAATAATTGTGCGCCTCACTGGTCCAATTCCGCGAATCCCGGGAACCCTTCGAGCGCAGAATATTTGTGCGCGCGTATCCTCCTTTATTTCACGCACCACTTCCCGGGCCTCCGGATCGGGCATCTGATTCCGAATATGACTTCGCTTCGTCATTCCGAAACATCCTCCGGGAGTTTTGGGCTTTTTTCGGCGTCAACAAATTCCCCCCTTGGAATTCGATCAGCGAGAGGTCGCAATGATCAGATTCCAAGGGAAACGCCGAAACTCTAAAGTGTGGAGCCTCTTGGTCAAGTTGCGTGCAAAATTCAGATGGGGCGCGCAAAATGCCGGACTCGCGCGACATCCTCTTTCCGCATGGTGCGGAACCCTGGCCTCACCTATAAAAAGGGGCGCTGGGTCCGATCTCCGTACATCCTCTTTTTTCTGCGCGATAAGTTGTTCGCTCTTGTGCGCGAAATCACCCCGCGGCTGCGCGTAATAACGCACTGGCAGTGCAGAATTTCTTCTGAAATTTGGCCATGATTTCGCGCCGAACCGGGATCTTCTGCGCTTCGCGTGCTGATTGCACGCTCATCTCCAGGATTTCGCGCAACTCCTTCAGATTTCACGCCGAACTCTCCAATTGCACGCACTGCATCCTAATTTCGCCCAACTGCCGAAAAATTTGAGATGGCTACAAACTGAGTCGATGAGGGGGAAGCCGCTTCCCGTAAGAAAAAAATCGCGGCGAACGAGGAGGTATATGGTGCCAAGGTGATCGTCTCCAAAAATCTCACCTTGTTCAATCTGCTGACTCCGGCCCAAAAGGCATATCGCTTGTCGGACAAACTCCCGCTCTGGAATTTTGGCATCCTGGAAGAGGTACCACTGCCGGGCTTCGAGGTGGACACACCGCGGTCCTGGGTGACTCGGGAGGACGATCTTTCTCGCTACAACATCACCAACAACGGCCAACCTGCCAGGGAAACTAGACACATGGATGTATATGTCCTGAACATGAGGACTATGACCATTACTGGGGATGAGCCTTTGGCGGAGGATTCTCCGGCCCTCTACGTGAGTACCTTCCGTCAGAGCATCACGGATGACATGAAGTGCTGGCTCAAGGATTGGGACCTACGGTCCGGGTGTAACTTCACCAGCGAATGGGCCTGGGCGTTCTGGGTTCGCCATACCTGTGACCAGTTCGGAGACGAATTGCGGTATATCGGCCTGTTTGAGGCGGTATGGACATCGCAGTTCCATTTCCACCGTCTGCCTGAACTCGGACCGGAGCTATTCACTCAGTGGTCTCCTGACACCAACACGTTCACCTTCATCATGGGGAAGTCGGCGTCAGTCTCTGGGACGTTCACTGCATCGGCGGTATCCCACTGGAGGGTTACCAATATGACGAGTTCGTTCCTCCAAAGAACACCTGGGGAGATAGGTCACGGACGCCTATGCTGATGTGGCACCTACTACAGCTAGCCATGGAGAGGCTGGGGGTCAAGGACTTCCAGATGGACATCGCCTACAATGGCTGGTTCAGCCTGTTCCTTGAGAAGGATCCTGCCATTAAGATACCGGGATGGGGAAAACGGTGCCCAACCGCGACTCAGAGGAGCAAGGACGGGTCATACTGGAAGACCCTGGAGGCAGGGAAATACCAATCATGGGGCTACCACATCATTGAGGCCCAGGACCCGAACGTCCGGTATGCCGGGTTCCTTTCCGCCTTCCTGAGCGGGTGGCTCCTGCCGGTGTGGGACGCAAGGATGGGCGTCCGTCCAGCGACTTTGGTGATGGCGGGCTCCATGGCCACCAACAAATGGTTCAACTTGGGCATCCCCGTGCTGGCCAAGCTGTATACCATTCTGGGGCACATCTCATGAGGGGGTCACCTTGGAGAGTCTGTGGTCCCTTCTAGATCTTCCATGGCTGGGTGGTGGCTCATCTCGGCGGGTATACTTTCTCAAACGCCGTCCGTCCTCCGGGCAATGGCTTGCGACCATCCTTGCTAAACATTGAAGGGGTGGTTCCATTGACGCTCAATGAGGATGGCATGAGGATCCGCATTGGTAACCATGCCAACGTCAAATTCAGCCCATTCCCCACCCCGGTTGGCCAGCCAGTGGACAACGGGCGAGGCTCTCTCGAACAAAAGGAATACTTCCAGGGCATTCGGGGTGGGGTGCCCGTGGCTCGAATTGATGGGAAGGTGATCTGCGAGCCGTACGTGCCATCCTGATTCTCCAGGAAGTTCGGGTGCCTCCAGCGAATGCTGAAGAAGGTATTCACGGAAGTCTGACAGGAGAAGAATCCATGCGTCCTGCGGCAGATGTGGTTGATGTTTACCACCTTCGGCTCTGGCGACGTTGTTACTCTCCCTTCCATCGGGGTCGACGCCAGCCTAGCAACCGAATATGCCGAAAACTGGACCATTCTGTACCCTGAGGGCCTATTACGCAAGCGTGTCCGGCAACTCGAGGTTACTCGCGCGGAAACCGGGCGACGGGAAAGAAGGGAAGGTGTCGTCGGAAGGGGAGAACCAAGGGCGCGTCAGGCAGCGAGGCTTGCGTAGGCCGGGACTTTGGCAGCGAGGACATCACATGGTGCCTCCACGTCCTCGTTACCCATAGGTGGGTCACATGAGGCGGCCAGGGAACTACCTTGGAAGCAGATAAGATATCTTCTTGAACCTTCTCAAGACGCAATTCTCCCGGCACTGTGGTCGGTCTGGATGACCCTGCGGCAATCGTTGAGATTCGAAGCCATCTGGCAGAAGATAATGCAGAACGGGATCCAACTGCCAGAGGTCGGGCTCGTTCGGATTACTGACCGAGTAAATTTCAAACGATGACATGATTATGTGACGGCCATGGACACATACGCACGCCAAATGGGGCGGCATGCGGAGCCAACTTTCCTAGTGAAAGTGATGCTCGGCCAGGAGCATGATCCGGAAGCGATGCCGCCGGGAGAAGGCGATAATGATGAAGAGCCGGAGGGGGAGGAGGAAACCGGAGAGGACGAAGGCGAGGGAGAAGACGAAGAAGAGGAGCCCGAAGGTGAGGGTTCACAGGGGGCGACCTACCAAGGGAGTCTCCGAGATAGCGGCGAGATTGCCGACTCTGATCTCGACATAACCGAGATTCTCGAGGTTTGTCTCTGACTTCATTCATTTCCCTCATTCATCCATTCTACTTTCCAACTTCTAACTCACTTCCCCATCCTACTCAGGAGCAGCTGAGCGGTGGACGGGCATCCCCACCAGAGGAAGGCGAAGAGGAACCAGTGGGACATGATGGGGATCCGGCACCCATCATTGAATTAACCAGCGCAGAGGGGTCTCCCCTTATGGCGGCTCCTACAGCGGCCAGAACACTGGGGACCGTCTCTCTGGATTCCTGTATGTCTCATGCTTCACTACTGGTGCTTGGTGTCAAGAGATCCCTTTTTACCAGCGTATACCCCGTGCAGTGATCTCAACATTGGAGGCACGTCAGGTTGCGGAGCCCGGGCCATCCGCGATTTGACTAGCGGCGGACATACCACCTCGCTCAGAACATGCTCTCTGCACTGAGTCGGCCTCGAAAATAGATGAACAGAGGGCGGCGGACATCAGCGGTGCTGTTCCCGTAACGCGGTCAGAAGCTGGTGGAGGCATCATTGCTGCTGGGGCGAGGGAAGGTCGCCCGGACGTCGAGGATTCTATTCCTCATGAAGACATCTCTGGGGTGGATCCTGCTGCGGATCTGCTGGCGGCCTTCCCCATATACCGACCTGCTGACCCTGAGGAGATTGATAACTTAGACTCAGAGGCATCCGAGGAGAGCCGGATGACACGACGCAAGGGGTGGAAGTGTATCCAGTGCTTTCTCAGGCATCCACAGTCTGATTAGCTGAGGCGGATGGGATCACTTCAGATCTGGCTGCGCTTCCTGTGCGCCGGAGGGGCTGATGCTCAGCGCCTTCATCTAACGGTCCGTGATTACATGGCCGAGAAGATACGCGAGAGCAGCCGGCGCACCGACGTTTCCCAGTGCCAGGAAGGATCGACGAGCACTCAAGCGCTGTTGAGGGCGGAGCGAGAAGTCCGGCACCTCGAAGGGCAGGCGGCAGATAAAGAGGTCTTCATCGCAACACGCTCTGAGCTCATGGAGCAACTAACTGCCCAGCTGGCTAATGCCCAGGAACAACTGGTGGAGGTGAGTCACCAGATTATCGTGATTCAAAGCGAGTGGGTGCAGGCACAAGCTAGGGCTGATGATATGCGCTCCACGGTGGCCGATGAGGAGAGAGTCTTCAAAGAGCGAAAAGCGGTCCTGTAGGATACCATCCAGAGGGTAGCAGTGCTAGAAAGATCGTTTCAGCACGCTAAACCATGAGGGCTTTGTTTTTTCCATCTCATAAACTTTTTTCTTGTACTGCTCATCGTCTCAATCCAATATATGGCCAAATCCACTCATTTGTACCCTTGGTTTAATTCACTAAACCATAGCTTCGAAACGAATAACAACTCACCCCTAATCTCCTGTGGGACATGCCCAACGCAAGAAGCAAGAGATGCTCGTACCATCATTCTGTTCAACTGTGGGGCATTGACCAAGCTTCAGGCGTCCAAAATTGGGCCTGGACTTTTGAAGAGACCTCGGGCCGATTGATGTGTCCATTTCTCAATTTGCCTTAACACATGAGCGGGGCAATGCCAGGGGCATTGAAATCCATACGAACATAGGGGGATGGAGAGAAAGGGTGCATCACACTGCCCAAATTCGGAACCCAATGGGGAGCAACCATGGAGGATAACTGTCAACCGTGGCAGAAACACATCATCCATATCACGTTGGCCCAGAATGGGAGGACAATAAATGAGGGCTGACCACTGACCATGTTCGCAACACGGGGCCTAACTCAAATATCGTTTGTCAGTTTTCCGAAACGTTGGCCCAGGACAGTAGGCAGACCATAGGTCGAGCATCCATACTATTAGGGGGTCCCGTCAAACATGACCAGTTCTCTAGAACGTTGGCCCAGGACAGTAGGCGGACCATAGGTCGAGCATCCATACTGTTAGGGGGTCCCGTCAAATGCGAAAGGAAATGAGGGTCCGAATAAGGGGGAACACAAAGCGCGGGAGGTGGAGTGGTGGCTTGTTCGAACATAGTACAACACTCTCGATATTGCGCCACCAGGGGGAAGGCGCATTAGGCGGACGTACCAACCTGATCATGGGTCATCCCAATTTCCAGGAAGGTCCTCTTTGGCGAGAGAACTTCTGCTTCCCATCATTACCATGGGGCATCCCGAACATTCTCGAGGTAGATATCCTGATTACACCATTTCTCATGAAGTCGGGCTGAGGGACCGACAATAAAGAAGGACGATGTTCAGATATCCCTGGGGATAGACCCAAGACGAAACATCCGGGCGGTCCTATGTATCTCATAAGGATGAGAATCAATCCACACACAGTTTTGAAAATACAGTTTAACGTCATGCTGGACGAAATGCATTTTAACGTCATGTGGGATAGAATACAGTTTAACATCATGCTGGACGAAATACAGTTTAACATCATGCAGGAGGAAATATGGATATTAGTTTTAGGTCTTAGAGCTCGGACCTAGAGGAAAGGGGAGAAACGGACACATGGCCAGGCGGTTAAAAAAGAACCCGACGTGAAGGAGGACCTAAGCCCTACTTAACATGTGCTCTCCGGGGAAACGCTCGAGTTGAGGGACCAAACACGGAGGTAGGCTGGACCCGCGGGGAAGTGCCCCAGGCATTCCAACGTATCTCATAAGGATGATAATCAAGACACACGTAGTTCTGAAAATGACATGGTAAGATACCAGTTCCAAGGGAAAAGGGGAGTGCAGGTGTGGCCCTTGCACTAAAAGAAGCGGCATTTGATAAATCTTGTTTGTAATTTAAGGTGAGTGGTTTTTTTGTGAAGCGACAAGCCCAGAGTTGCAGGCCATGGTGTCGCCACAAGAATCAATCCGTGACAGGCATTGACAAATGGCATGGCATAAAACCAATACCCAACGTGATGTCCTCTACAACGAGGTCACCACAATGTAGTGCCTTTTTTCGTCGTGCGGCCAGGACGAAAATGTCACAGTTTAGGGTCATGTGATCGGACGAACATCACAGTTTATGGTCATATGGTTTGGACCAAAAGCACAGTTTAAGGTCATATGGTTTGGACCAACCGAGAGAGGAGCCTCGGGCAAAGGAGCCTACGAGGGTTCAACAATCAGGGTGGGGTATGCTGGGCCCGAAACACAATTTCTGGGAAACTCCTCACTCCCCTAAGGGGATGAAGGTCAAGCTGTATGCAACCCGTAAAGAAGAGACCCAAGCACATAATCTAGCGCTCGGATCGCTGGATCCCTGATAGACACCGTGACGCAGCTCGGTCTTTCTGATGTGCGGGGGTGTACTGAGGGTTAGTACAAGGAGTGTCGAGATTCCACCTTGGCGAAGCGGGGGGGAACATTACATGAATCATGCCACCAACATTCAGGGGCTGGGGAACCGGCATGATGACTGAGGACTACTGTTGACCATGTTTGCAACACATTATCCTGTCGTGTTAGACATGGGGACAATCAAATGAGCATCAACCGCTGACCATGTTCGCAACGCGGTATTTGTATCAATTTGTTGTCTGAAACCCTCGGGGGCGTTGGCCCATGATGGTAGGAGAGATCTTGGGCGTTGTATCCAGGCCGTTCTTGGGGGTCCCTCCGGGTACGAAGGATGATGGGGGCCCGAATGAAGGGGAACATGAAGCTTGGCAAATGGATGGAACTTGCCTAAGTCAAACCTGGCACTCCATGTTTTAGACCAGAGTGCTTTGATCACATCAGCAGACCACTAGAAAGGGTCAGAGGGCTCAGTCCGAGAGCGGCCAAGAGATGGCGGATCCCTGGGAAAAAGAGGGGGCGTAATTCCAAACACCCTGGGCACCGGGGGATCGTGGGATCCCCTAAGAGATGGGGCTGGACCTGACATCTAGGTGTTCAGGCGGTCCTACGTATCCCATTAGTATGGGAATCAAGCCGCACGTAGTTCTTGATATGCGTCTTTAAACGCCGTTGGACAGAGCAGGGCTAAACCCTGAGGACATGGTGCGCGGGGTGCAGTTATTGCAAACTCGACGTGAATGGGGACATAATCTCACACCACACCACGCGACTCTTTGATCGAAGTCCTAAAGGCAAAACAGACGTGACAACGGACCTCTAGCTGGACCCAAAGCCGAAAGGTCTGGGCGTTCCTACGTATCCCATTAGGATGGGAATCAAGCTAGACGTAGTTATGGCAATACAGTTTAACGTCATGTTGTATGGAATATAGATCTTAGTTTTAGGTATTAGAGCTCGGACCGAGAAGGAAGAAAGGGTAGAATTTGGTAATTCCTGGGCTGGACCCGAGAAGAAATGTCTGGGCGGTCCTACGTATCTCATGAAGATGAGAATCAAGCCACATGTAGTTCTCGATAATACAGTTTATCGTCTTGTTGGACAAAATATAGATCTTAGTTTTAGGTCTTAGAACTTGGACCAAGAAGATCTTAGTTTTAGGTATTAGAGCTCGGACCACGATGATCTTATTTTTAGGTCTTATATCTCGGACCATGGAGCCCAGATGTAGGGAGGAGTGTAGTTTAATGTCGTGCTGGACCGTACAGTTTAAGGTTATGCTAGACCGTACAGTTTAAGGTCATGTAGGACCATAACAGTTTAGGCAAAGTACTTCTTGAGGAACCTGTCATTGGTGGGAGGAGTGATACGCTCGCCATCCATAGTCACCAGGGAATACGCACCATTGGGATAGACCTTGTGGACAATAAAAGGCCCCTCCCACTTGGGCTCCAACTTGGGTGGTTTCCTTCCGGGAATCATTGGCGCTCAGAGAGCCAACACCAGTTCACCTTGTAGGAAGGAGTGGAGGCGAACCTTCTTATCGAAAGCTCGAGCCATCCTACTCTGATACCTTTCCAGGTTATGTAAAGCATGAAGCCTACTTTCATCCAGTGCTTCCAATTAGGCTAGATGGATCTCGGCAACTCTATCCAGCGCTTGCTGGTCGTAGACCGCCGTGCGCAATGAGGGCAGTATGACCTCGATGGGAAGGATAGCCTCAGCTCCGTACACCAGGGAATATGGGGTCACCTGGGTGGAATTGCGATTCGTCGTCCTATAAGCCCAGTGGGCGTTGGGGGGCTTGTCCGGCCAAATTTTACTGTTCTGACCAACCATTTTTTGCAGAATGTTAGAGCGGGTTTTGTTAAATGCCTCAATCTGTCCATTTGCCTGTGCATGATAGTGGGAGGTGTGGTTTTAGTGAATGTTATACATGGCGTACAATCTATTCAGCTCGGCCGCTAGGAAGTTGCTTCCGTTATCCGTGAGGATAGCGTGAGGTATTCCAAACCGGTGAATGATATTGGAACTCACGAAGTCGGTGATAGAACCAGCCTTGACTTCCCAAAGCGGGGCTGCCTCTGCCCACATTGAGAAGAAATCCATGGTGGTTAAGATGAACTGGCACTGGCGGGCCGTCGCCGGCGGGTAGGGCCCTACGACATCCAAACCCTAGACTGCAAAGGGCCAAGAATACTTAGTATTATGGAGAGGATCCAGTGGCTGATACACAAAGTTAGCATGAACTTGGCACGCATGGCACCTCTTGGCGTACTCGATGCAGTCGCGAATCATGGAGGGCCAGAAGTATCCTAGTCTCTGAATCTGGTGGGAAAACTTCGACCCGACCTGGTGGGCACCACAGGAGCCAGCGTGCACTTCCTACATGACCTGTGGGATCTCAACTCCTTGAAGACAACAGAGGAGAACACCATCAAACCCACGCCTTTAGAGGAGCCGCTCACGACTGGGACCGCCATGAAGGGTGAACTGCGGTGCACGGCGCCAAATTCGTTGCCACTCCGCTTGGTCCATCGGAAGATTGTCGTGCGAGAGATATTCAACCAGAGGTGTCCTCCAGTCAGGAACTGACTCGATCACCACGCCTGGAACCCCGGGGGGTCCCGACGCGGGGGCACCAACGGTGAGATGGTTCACTTGTGGGCCACGACCGCCCTCCGGGATAAGAGGAGCAACGACTCTTCGGTGCGCAACGTGAATGATTTGGTCATCCTGTTCGGTCTCCGCGAGTGATGCGGCCAGGCTGGCCAAAGCATCTGCTCGACTGTTTTGCGACCGGGGAACGTGAACGACATCTGGTCGGGAGGGGAACTTATCCATTAGATGGAGGGTTCACTCCAGCAACGGAACGAGTTTTGGATTCCTGACAGCGTAGTCACCGTTAACCTGCTTGATGACTACCTCAGAGTCCCCTTTTAGATATATGTGGGGTACGTTAACCTCCAGAGCCAACTCGAGGCCAGTGATGAGGGCATGATATTCTGCATCATTGTTGGTGCATCCCTCTGACAATAAGAAAGAATATGGTAGCATGGATTGCTCCGGGGTGATGAAGACGATACCCAGGCCCACTCTGTTAAGCCTAGGATCGTTGAGCCTTCTACCGGTAGGGCTTCGGGAGGCGCCATCAAACTGTATCTGCCAGCATGGGGTGGTGTGATCGACTGAGAGGATTGCCTCATTAGGAAATCCCACATCCAGCGGCTGGTCCGAAGAGGTTGGATGAGCGGCTAAGAAGTCTTCCAACACATGTCCTTTGACGTCTTTCTGAGGTACGAACCTAATGTCGAACTTCTGGAGGATCACCGCCCAGCGTGCCAATCGGCTGGTCAACATAGGCTGACTCAGGATTTATTTCAATGGGTCTACCCAAGAGACCAACTGTACCTCATGGTGCTACAAGTAGTGCCGCAATTTCTGTATGGAAAATACGAGCGCCAGGCAGCTCTCTCTCGATGGGAGAATATCTAATCTCCGCGTTGAGGAGCATGCGGCTGAGGTAGTATAGGATATTCTATGTTCCCTCGTTGTTTTTCTGGGCAAGAAGGGTGCCGAGGGATCGCTCCATGGAGGTCACGTAAAGGACCAATGGCCTTCCGGGAATGGGTGGCATCAGGACCGGAGGTTGAAGCAGATACTGCTTGATTTCCTCAAAAGTGGTCTGGCACTCTTCATCCCACCCATAGGCGGTGCCTTTCTTCATGAGCTGAGAGAAGGGCTTACACTTGCCGGACAGATTCGCAATGAATCGGCGTATATAGGCTAAGTGTCCTTGGAGGCCTCGAAGATCCCAAATATAACTCGGGGGAGGCATCTGATTGATGGCCTTGATCTTCTTGGGGTCGATCTCGATACCTCGATACCTGACAATGAAGCCAAGAAACATTCCAGAGGTGACCCCGAAGGCACACTTCAACGGGTTCATCTTCAAGTGACGAGAAAGAAGCAAACCGAACACTTTCTCATGGTCTTTGACATGGGCCTGATGCTGATGAGATTTAACCACCAGGTCATCTAAATAGCACTCCACCAGTGTCCCGAGGATTGGCTTGAATATGCGGTGCATATCGCGTTGATAGGTGGCACCCGCGTTCTTCAGGGCGAAGGGCATAACCCGATAGCAAAAAGTGCCCTGGGGGGCCCTGAAGGCAGTGAAATCTTCATCCTCAGGGTCAATCCGGATCTGGTTATACCTGGAGTACCCATACATGAATGAGAGGGCTTGGAACTCGGCTGTTGCGTCGATCAATAGCTCTGGCACGGGAAGGGGAAAGTCATCCTTCGGACAGTGGCGATTAAGATCGCGGAAGTCGATGCAGCCCCTGATCTGCCCGTTCTTCTTCCTGACGGGCACAATGTTGGCTAGCCACCTGAGGTACTAGACTTCCCTGGAGAAGTTGGCCTTAATGAGCTTATCAACATCGGCCTCAACCATGGCACCATGAAAGGGGTGCATTTTTCTGGGAGGCTGCTTGAACCCGCGATGGTTTGCTGGGAGGCCAAGGCAGTGGACAGCTACCTGGGGATCTAGTCCAGGCATCTCATCATAACTCCAGGAAAACACATCACGGTGTTGTCTGAGGAAGTCTATGTACCGTTTCTGTTCCTCAGGAGGCATAGAGGTGCTGACCAATGTGGGTCTCGGGTCCGCCTCACTACCGAGGTTCACCTGTACGAGCTCATCGACCGTGGCGGAGACGCCCTCCTCAAAGGCAGGAGGAGCATCTTCCATGTCTTCTTCTCCACTTGGGGAAAGATCGTCCACGGGCGGAGCTGTTTCGGGGCTGCTCGACCCTGATGGGTAGCTAGCACCAGCTTGGGCGGCAGAGGTCGTCACGACGGGAGGCTCATGCACCGCAGAGACCGTAGCGACAAAGGCGGTTGATCCAATCCCATACGGCCTGCGGCCCAAGGGGCCACACTTTACGACATCGAAGTAGTGGTGTCGCGTTGGCCTAAGCCAGTCGATCCCGGCTCGGCAAAACATGCACGTATGACGCACCGTCGTTGCCATAAGCCCAACGTCCCGATATCGTACGGGGGTAGGAGGCTCGGGGATCACCTGGGCCTGGTTTGTGTAAGAGTACGAGGTGATTTCCCGCTGTCGCTTAGACCCGGAAGTATGCATTCCTCTAGTACACGAGACAACAAATCACTCCCCCATATCGGGAGTTTTGGCCTCCAACCGATGGATTGGGAAGACATATGCATCATCCAAGCCTGCCCAGGGATCACTCGCGATAGCGGCAGGCTCAACCTCACCTTCCAGGATCTGCTTGTCCTTGCTCTTGTAATAGACTGCGTCCAGGTAACGAGCTTCACAAGAGGCAAACAGGGACGCATCTCCTTTGAGCACACCCACTCGACCCTTAAGGGAGTATTTGAGGCACTGATGGTATGATGAGGGAACCGCTGCGTGAAGATGGAGCCACGACCTTCCCATCAACGCGTTATAGGCAGTGTCCTGAGAGCCAACCAAGAATTCAGTATTGGCAATTAAGCCGCTGAACTGGGTCTTCAGAAGAATCTTTCCGAGTGGAGTTTGCTCGGTCCTATCATAACCTTGGATTCTGAAGTCGGAGGGAGTTAAATCATCCTCGGATAACCCCAGTTTTCGTAGTGTCCGAGTTGGGACCAAGTTAATCCCAGAACCCGTGTCGACAAGACAGCGACGGACCTCCATGCCATTGAACTGGCTGGTGATGTTCAACGGGCGGATTTTCCCCTCTATGGGAGGGTCTTCATCATCACCGGAGAATGAGATAACCTCCTGACATTCGGCGTCCTCAATCACCTCGGTTTGGAAGGATTCTGCGGCCGCTACATCCGTTTCAAATAGGAGGGGGCTCCTCAGAGCCTCGGCGAGCGCCTCACGCATTTCAAATGACAAGAGGAGGGCCTCAAGGAAGGAAAGACTCGCCGGAATTCCGGACAGATGCTTCAGGACATCATACTTTCACGCCAAACGCGAGCTTCTGCTTATAAGAGGTCTCTCTGCGATTGGGGGCATGATGGGCCCTACTGGCGGGACCGATGACTGACTGGTACTAGGCACGTCCCGCTGTTCACTAGCTGATGCCCGGTAGGTGGCTGCCATGCTAGGACCGGAAGGCCGTAGTCGGCCAACGGTAGGGCTGGGCTGGTTGCGACGCGGGCAAGGCGATTCCGCCTGATCCAGCAACACGAATGGTGGTGGAAGCGAACCTGTTGCCACCGGATGAGGGAGCCGCGAGTGCTGCTCTATAAACCGGGCCTGTTGTCTAGTCTTGGCGGTGTGCACGGCCTAACTGGAGGTGACGACCGCCGTGCCCCATCGATTCACGTAGCCACGGCTCCGTCGACGATGACGACGACTGGGGACATTGGGGAGGTTCACCCGACGCTCCTCATTGTTGGGAGCCACAAAGGGATTTACCAACTCTACGTTGTTAACCGAAGCGTATCCCGGGCTCTCGGGGAGATTAACTCGGCGCTCCTTGTCGTCGGGAGCCACAAAGGGATTTACTAACACTACGATGTTAACCGAAGCATACCCCGAGCTCTCGAAGAGATTCACCCGGCGCTCCTCGTCTTCGGGAGCCACAATGGGATTTACCAACTCTACGGTGTTAACCGAAGCATACCCCGGGCTCTCGGTCGAGGAGTCATCCATTAACGTACGGGGTCTCAGAGGGATCCCCATCTCCAGGGGCATGAAATCTCCAAGCGTTTGAGACGATGACGGCAATGGCAGGGCGCGTTCTTTCTTCTTGCACCACTGCCTGCTCTTTTGGGAAGAAGTAGGCTGGGACGACGATGCCGAAGCGGCGCTCGTGGATTCTGAGGGATCTGGATGGTCCAGGCGGGCATGGATAATGCCTTGGGCACGGGCGACCGTCCTGGGGGCCATCCAGTCGTTATACTTCCGGGACCCACGGTCAGAAACCTGTTCCCACCCATCCCTGTCGTCACTACTGCCATCTGATCCGACGAAGACACGAGCCACCTGTGCCCGGGCTGGGCCCAACCTGACTATGTTGTTGTCAATCTGGTCTTGGAGCCTGTCCTTGAACACATAGCATTAATGGATGCTGTGTCCTATGAACTGGTGATAAGGGCAGTAGTCAGGGCGATCCGTGAGACACGCCTCTTCTGGCTTCCAGCACTCAGGCAGCCGCACGATCCTCTGCTCCAAGGCGCTATGGAAATAACCGGGGACCTGGGCCTTGCCAAACGAGTAAGCCTGATTCCTTCTGCCTGGAAAGAGGACCCTTGGGGGCTGACCATGGTCAGGGACCGGAGGAGCAGGCCGAGGAGGCGGAGCCTGATTACCTCACCTAGGTGGTGGCGGTGCGTTACGCGGAGGCGCCTGTCGATTTTGAGGCGGTCGCTACTGGGCTGGAGGCTGTGCGGGTGGACCCCTATGAGCTTGCTGAGCTGGCCTCACCGGAAGCAACTCTAGCTGTCTGGGGGCCTCTATCTGTGCCACAGCAATGAGCTCGGCTCTGGCGGCTCTCCTTGCGGAGATCACAGGAGGCAGCGGGTGTGCCGGACTGGCCTGTTGCAGGGCTTCTTCGAGGCGCTGAGCCTTGTACGAGAAGTCCCGGAACCCTCCAGGGTAATTCTGCGTGATCAGGGATGGAACCAAATCCGCCTTGACATTTCCCACACACATCGTCAGTAATTTCTCCTAAGTCAGTGGCATGTCAAGGGAGTACGTGAGCCCCTTCCACCGGGTGATGAAGTCCGCGACTCACTCGTCGGGCCTTTTCTTGCACCTGGAGAGTTCTGCAATATTCGTCTTCCGGGTTGTGGAACTGAACTGGTAGAGGAATTATCGACGAAGGTCCTCCCAGCTAGTCACTGATCCAATTTGGAGCTGGCTGTACCAAATGAACGTTGGTCCCTCCAGCGTCTGAACGAAGCACCGGAGCTTGGCAGCCTCCTGCTGCGCCGGAGTCCCCAACATAGGCCCGCACCTCGAGTTGAAGAGGGCCAAGTGTTGTGGCGGGTCACCGGTCTCATTAAAGGGGGAAAAAGTGGGATTCCCAAATCCTGGAGGGGTCGGCATGTCATCCACCCATGCAGGGTACGACTTGCCATCCAGTGGGATCGCCACCTGCCGAGTTTCTAGGGCCTCCAAGCGAGTGATGAGTACCTCCATCAGATCATCCGGATGCGGATTCATGTCCTGATGGGGATCCATAACCACAAGCGCATTGTCAGGCTCTTCGATTCAATAGTCGCGCTCAGTGACTCGGGGGGCAGCTGGCAGAGCGACTCTCGGAGCGACGGGAGGAAACCGAGTAGGGTCTCCCAGGTTGCCTCGCTGCTCGAGAGGGTTTGGCAAAACATATCCAGCCCTCTTGCCATGGGATCCAGTGTCTCCCCTGTCGGCGAACACGACACGGTCACGGTTTCCCAGGGGGATCTCATCAAGGGGAAGATGCTTCTGCCACTGCTTTCCTGGTCTAGGGTTGTCGTAGACAGGCCGCCGCTCTGCAATGCGTTCATCCAGGAGCTCATCAACCAGCCTCTTTTTCTCGGCTAGCTGTTGGTGCAGTGTGGCCTTCTCGGGATATTCCTCTGCCTTCTGCACCGAGGCAGATGGGTCGGCGAGTTTGACAGACCCGACAGGCTCGTTACCCTTGCCGATGTTTCAGACCAGCGCCAGTGCCTCCGTGGGTACAGGAAGGCCTAGGAGGCTCCTCTGTTGGCGAGTAATCCTCCCAGATGGGACCAGCAGTGGCCTGTCCTCGGGGGGTGAGTCCCCGTCGAGGGGCTCCACAATGTTTCCCTCATCTAAAAGGTCAGCCATGTTGACCGTGACTGCCCTTGGCGATGTTCCATCATGGCCGCCCAGTGGATCGGGCTGCCGGAAGATCGCACAGAAGAGGAGAGCAGCATACTGCCCCCACCCGCGGACGTGTACGTGGTGGGTGGCCTCCTCAATAACTCTGCAGAGTACTTGAAAACTCTGGATGCATTATTGCTGAAGGGCCTCGTGGAGGCCCAGCGACTCGGGGGTGATGGACCGCGGGGAGTGCTGCTAGGTCAACCTGGCGGCACTGCTCACCAATCTCCTCGAGATGCGCTTGGCTCCCGGGATAAGGTGCCAGCTGATGACGGAGGCGGGAGTGAGTCACCCGAAGAATCTGGCAGATGCATTCAAACTCTCCCGGGGTGAGTGACTCTGGCACAACAAAACCTGATTCTGCGACCGGCCAAAACTTCTTAGGGAAGTGGCCCACTGCAAGAACGGTCCAGAAGCTCCACAGCTCCGGCTCGGGTTCCGGAACTTTCCGCCCCTGCTCGTCCACCAAGGAAATTCGGGGAATTGGAAATGGCGCCAAGGCAGGCCGTCGGGGCGGTGGGCTGGCCGACGGAGAATACAGCGAACATGCCGATTGGTGGCCGATCCCTGTGTCATCCTCCTGAGGTTGCAGTGCCCTAGCCGCCACGTCACGATAGGATGGGACGGTGGATGGGCCTCCTGTCACAACGTCGGTGCTCAATGAGCGTGTGTCGCCTCGAGATCCTTCCGTCGGTCCCCAGATGAGCTCATCACCCTCCCTAACAGGGGCGGGAGGTGCTTCCGAGGATATCAGCGGCAACTGCGGGCTTGATCCCTGGCGGTACACCAAGTCTTCATCCTCCTGGATATACCTTATAAGGGAGGAGGAAAACATACGGATCTCGAATTCGGGGAGTATGAGACTGACGTGCCGCGTCCCCGTCCCTGACCTCAACTCGAAAGGTTGGGGGGGGTTCTATCTTCGAATCATACTCTACCTCAGAATCTGAGAAACAGACTGGTCTGATTCCCGTCCGGACTCCCCTGACATTCCTCTAACGGCAACGACACCCGACCTTCCTGCCCCTGTGTAGCTCTTTAGGGTAAGGACGACTTCTGTCATCGGGTCCCCTGGCCACAATAGAGATGGGGCAGAGGGGACCGAAGTCCGGGGTGCGAGAAGCACATGGACATATGTCGAAAGGGACATGGGGAGGACCTCCATGTGAGTGAGTGACTGGATACACAACGGCTCCATGCTCGCGACCGGCGGTAGGGGGAGTGACCTCATACCCCATGCGGTGGGTGCTGGAAGGAGTCACACCTGAAGCATAGCTGTTGCAAAGAAGCTTTCGGCTTCCCAGATCGGTGGCACAGGATGAGAATTCGTGGTGAGCGGCACTACCGCAGATTGGCCCGCAGTAGCCATTGCCATTGTCCACGACTGGGAGATTCGACCCAACCCGCCTGCTGGGGTGTCGGGGTTTCGATCCCAATCGGTCACGTGGCTGCCCCTGCTCAACTTGCGCAGGGATCTCGGAACAGGAGTCAGCAGTGGCTGGGGCCACAATGGTTTTTGATGCTGGTGCCCCAGGACGGTCGTTCTCCCCCATTTGCGCCCGACGCTGGCGTCGAGTCAGATGGGCCGGAGCCAGCGGTGCAGGCATGAAGATTGCCTGCTCCTCGGCTCAGGGAGTCGGGCGGCGGCATCGACGCAGCCTGGCGGGGGTTCTTGCCGGTAACCCCTGTGATGGATCGCCGATCGAGTGGACCCGGACATCCCCCACCTCATTGGCGTAGGGTAGGGATGTGTCACAACGTTCCGGGGATAGGCTCCCGAAGTGGTTGAACGTCGGCGTGGGGAGCGACGGCTCCCTGCGCGGCCCTCGAGGGCGGCGATGGTGGTGAGGCACGACCGCCTCTAGATCCAAGCGGGCCATGCCCCTAGTGGGGATGATCCCTTCCTCATCATACCTACGAACCAGGTTATTGATCACCCTCCGTTGGATGATTTCTGATGGGGAGAGGGTGAGCAAGCGCTTGGCTACTACGTCAGTCAAAGTCGGAGCGACCGTGGGATAGGTGGGACCACACGGGGTAGCCGCGTCGGCACTGCCCCTGCCCATACGTAGGTGGGCAGGTGGCGATCGAGATCCGAATGTAGTGATATGATTCCTGGAAACAGGGAGATGAACCCATTAGTATCAACAGGAATGGAGATCGACAACCAAGGCCCGACATCATTCCGTCTTCAGTGGTCGGCGAGAGGGAACCACGCTGACGACGTCACAGAACAGAGTAGTCAACGTCCTAACGGCCTCGACCCCTGGTGGGTTCACGTCCCGGTGCGGGTTACCCGGACGTTGTGACATGCTATTATTCTGATGCTCCAACGGCTACCATTCCCCGTGTTGAGGAGAAGAGATTCACGTCGGGTTCACCATTTTTTGTTTCTGACGCTTTCGCCGGGGCACGCGCGTCTGTCCGCCGGGGAGGGCGCGCTGCTTGTGGCCCCGCATTCCCGCTTTCCAAAGGCGGGCGACATCCGTTCCTTGTTCAGGGACGTTTGCTCCTCGATCGAAACCGGGATGATGGGATGTCAGTTCTTCTATCCGTGTATTCCTCCTCCGAGCTCGTCACCTAGTCCGGGTCTCCCTCATAGACTTAAGACGGATTCGTGAAGCTCATTCCTGGTCCCATATCTACATGGACAACAGTTAATTACGCTGCTTCCGTCAAGACGCTCCAAGGGGTCTAGTCGGGGCAGCATCCTGCGGTGAGGATAATAGTCACATTGGGGCATCTTCGGCATGTCTGTCTTTGGTCCCTCATCACAGGGCTTCTCGAGGGCGCGGAAGCCCAAGGCATCCCACATCGAACACGGGGAATGTGTACCATCTGAGGTTTTCATCAGCTTTCCATGTTTAACACTGGGTATGTCGCGATTTTAACATCTTGCAGAGACGGATCGGGTTAAATGATCCCTAGGGGGGAACACCGATGTTGGGGCCAGCACGTGGGTGGCGTCCCGTATAACATAGAGTGGGAAAGGGTGGCATGATCTCACCGGGATGTGGAGGCCCGGGTAAGGATCAGGATGGATGGTGGCGTGAAGCATGGTGATTACATTCTGAGACGGCCCAAGAGGGGGGATACAGTTTAACGTCATGCGGGACAGAATACAGTTTAACGTCATACGGGACGGGATACAGTTTAACGTCATGTGGGACGCGATACCGTTTAACGTCATGCGTGACAGAATACAGTTTAACGTCATGAGGGATGAGAGATTTCAGGCTTATTCTCTGAGGCAGCCCAAGGTGGTCAAGGAACCGACATGGAGAGGTCGGGACGACCGGGTGGTGGGCTTGAACCTTGTGGAGGCTACCTACGTACCATGCGTTAGCACGGATCAAAGTCCACGTAGTTCGTTGGGATGGGGCTTATGCTCTGAGGTGGCCCGTAGGAGGATGTCATGGTCGATGCGCACTCTAAGCCCACGTGATTCATGCTCGGTGTGGGAAACAAGAGGCGCCAGGGACCAGACGTTCACGTCGCGGAGGGTGCGTCCGTGAGAAGTGGAATGGGGCTTACGCATTGTGCGGCCTAAAGAGGAAATAGGGGCTTACACGTGGTTAGCGGCCCTAGGTGACGGGGCTTACTCCAGGGTGGAGGCCCGTGGTGTGACAAAGCGCAGTGGGAAAAGGACTCCACTGACCTTGGCAGGGGGGAAGTACTGAGATGCGCGGGTGCAATCATCCATACGAAAGGTTTGGGGCTTACGCTCTGAGGCAGCCCTTCCCCCGCGGACAAACGCCGCTCCGAAAAGGAGGATCTCATTACCTGTGAGAAAGAGTCCACTCCCGTGGGGACGAGTGGGCGCAAAAAATGTCTGAGATGGGGGGGGACCCTTCTTGAGAAGCACGGGGTCGGACCACAGTTTAACGTCTTGTGTTAAGGATGAGGTGCTTAGAAGTTTAACGTCCGATAGCTTGGATGAGGTGGGTTCGCTCCACACCCCTAGGGCTTACATGCCCAATGCCCTCTACCCCTTCTGGAAGGGAAGGCATCGGCAAGGCCGTGATGAAAGGGGGTCGCAGGGCAAACCACCGGGGGGTCCACGTAAGCGTGGCTATGTGAAGAAGCAATAGCCGTTAGCGTGCCTATGTGGAGAAGCATAAGGAAATGCAACACAATGGGAAACACGTCCCAGGGGACCTTGAGGTTACTTCACACGAGCCTGAAAGGCCATGCGGGAAAACAACGCATGGCGCGCATTCCCGGCATGGGAGACATCAGGTGCCGGTGCAGGGGACAGCTAAGGGGCGTCAAGGTGAGGGGTCCTCGGCCTTGCGCACACAAAAGGGACGATTCGCGCGCAAAACACTGGGACGGCGCGCAATAGGAGTAATGGAATTGAGCAAGAAGAGGAAATTACTGGAAAATTTTTGCGCGCACGGTAAAGTATTGCGCGCGCGGACCACGGTTGTGCGCAAGTAGGGAAACCGAGGGAAGGGGAAAATTCACTGAAGCCGGTGGAGTTGTGCGCAAAGGCGAACTTCGGGGCAAGGTTGCGCGGAATTCGGGATTACCTGGATGTCATCTTTCGCGCGGGGGGAGCCGAATTGCGCGCACGAGAGTCGCTTCGGATTCCTCAACCCCCAAACCGTTCGGGGACACCTTATATTTATAGGCGACCTCCGGTGCGGAATCTAGGCGGCGCGCGAAGTTTTCCGCACCGGGAACCGCTTGCGCGCAAAATCTCACCGCGGAGGAACGAGGCGCGCAATAATTGCGCACCTCATCGGTCCAATTCCACGAATCCTGGGAGCCCTTCGTGCGCAGAAAATTTTTGCGCGTAGATCCTCCTTTATTTCCCGCACCACTTCCTAGGCCTTCAGATCGGGCCTCTGATTCCGAATATGACTTCGATTCGTCATTCCGAAACTTCCTCCTGGAGTTGCAGGCTTTTTTCGGCGTCAACAGAAATTTTATAATATATCTCCAAAAAATAATAAGTCTTATATTACCTTTTAATTGTTTTAAAATATTATATATTACAATTTAATATTCGTCTACCTAAATACATGAATGTATTAATTAATATTTTTAATGATAATAGACCTTGATTTTATTATCAGCCGAGAATAATTTTCTATCACTTCAAAAATTTCATCCCAAAGATTTCATGATATTTTTTTTATAAAAAGTTCTCAAATTGATAACTTTCCTAAAATAAAATTTTATTTTAATTTTACTTAAAAATAATCTTGTTTTTATTTTCAAAATAAGTTATTTTTTAGTTTTTTCCTAAAATGTGAAAGGAATAATTTTTTAATTTATACAACATGACCAAATTTTTATACATCCATGAATACTATTTTATTTGAATATTACATTGAAATATAACATGGTTATTTTATAATAAAATAAATTTAAAAATATATTTTGAAATTTTAATATTTTAAATATGATATTTAAAAATTTAATGTCTATTTTCCTCATGATATATTTCACTGACATTTCAAATCCATTTTTCTTCTATAATAACGTCCTTTCTTATTAATAGTTCTTAAATGTGTATTTAATACTATGATACCGTCATTAAACATACTATATATAGTTCTTTGTTATTATGAAAATATATTTATAAAAACCATTTTTTATTTCCAAAATTATAATTATAATGAATGATAAATGATTTCAATTTTGTATCATATATGCAGCGTCCACATCCTAGGAGCCACCTCAACGGTTCCCCGATCTGGGATGTCAATATAACCTCAAGGGCATCTCCCCAAATGCCATAGGCTACCGAATAGCAGCAAAGGACATTTCCATGTTTAGGGGGGAGACTATTCCCTCATAGGTAATAGGTATTATCATAGAGGAAGTAAAAAATAATAATAAATAGAAGAAGAATATAAATAAATGAACTGCATTAGAAGCAATATAAATATTCTATCTGAATAAAATTCAAGTGCGGAAGCTCACAAAATAATGTCATGCTATGATGTATCTGTAAAATGAAAGCACGAAAAATAGAAACCCAATCATACTACCACAGAAAAATGAATGACACAAAGTGAAACAACTGTATCAGAAGAAAGGTTCAGTCCTCCACCCCAGTCTCCATCTAAAAAATAAAGATACAGTAATGCATCCGAAGTATCATGCTTCCCTTTAACAATACCTACAAACATATAATATTCTTTGATGTCAACGATGCCTATGTAGGGTGTGAGATAAAATCCCAATAGTCTGACACCCGAATTTTCTAAACCTATTAGGATTATAAAAAATTAAAACAATCAATTAAGCGCATGAAAATAAAATAACTCAGCCCGGGTTCCAAATGACACTCATCCCCAATCACATGGTTCAGGTTAACCTGGGAGTCTGAAAGAGTACCTATAATAATAATGATTAACTTCTGCTTGAATATTATCCTGGAAATGCAGGGTAAACAAAAGAAGAGGCATACCCCCAAGCATGTTATTTAACATGGGGTCTAAAATATGTGTCAACCATATGTGCTTTAACATACTTGAAAGGATAAAAAATCTATTGGGACTCATTTATAATTTAAATAAACCTTTAGTGCTTTATTATTAATATGTTCAAATTGAGAGTTAGAGTTCTAGCCCGTCCCAAAGGTATCTCTAAGGTACATCCTTAAAATAACCAATACCACCAACCCCGTCCAAAGAAATCTCTTGAAATTCCATGTATCACTCAGGGCATGGCATTACCATGAGTCTGACCTGATCTCGCAAATAAGGGTTTGAGTATCGTATGATGCTTGACGTAGCCACATTTTCATGGGACCCATCCCTGATGGGCCCTTTTGTAATCAGTATCACTCATAAGTATTTAAAATCCTATGGAAGTTTCGGTCTAGAAAAGCCTAAGACACCACCCCCAGCACCTAGAGATAATCATCCAGGAATGGAGTGTCCTTATGTGGCCCTTAATATGGGAACCACATTCTCCCCATACGCTGAATTTAATTAAAATCTCACAGTATCAGATATGACATAGTATGAATAGGTATTTATAGCTTGAAATATAAGGAGATACACCTGTGCAATAAAGGTGTTAATTTAATATTGCAACATAACAACTAAACGAGGAAAGATATTGTATCAGCACAAGAAGATAAACGAAATTTTTAATAAATAATTAAATCTGAACAAAAAAATACCAAAATTTCAACCATTCAAGGTTCATAATTATTCTAAAATAATTATTTAAATTAAACACAACTAAAATGGTCTATGCAACACATGCAGATAAATAAATTAAAATATCTGGAAAATAGAATTTATACCAACCATTTCAAAACTCCAAAAGGGTTTTCTGATCATGTTGAAACAATTTAAACAATTTAATTTATGAATAATAAGGTTTTAATGATTAAGTGAAACAATTAAATTGAAGAAATTGTGTAAAATTGAACAATGTCGGTAGGCACCAATGAACTACCCAACCGTGCATTTTTTATAAATATTAATAAAATGGAGGGAAAGCATGGATACACCCAACCTTATTGTCTCAGATGAACCTTTGATCTGTGATAGGATTTTATTTGGACTAAAATAGAATAAAATAAAAGATTTTTTAAAAACCAAAAATATAGGGTAAAATCCATCCATGGAAGACTGCATGAAGGATACTCAATGAAACTCTACTATTCTAGAAGTTTGAGATTAACCATACCTTAAGGTTTATAGATCACCTAACTATGAAGGAAACAGATGAGGAACAGAGGCATAGTGATAATCCAGAGTGGGGAGAAGTTGGTGCGCCACCTAAGGAAAGGGGGATGCACGACGTGGGAGAGGGAGGAGAGAAAGAGAGAAGAAAAAATAAAATAAGAAATTAAAGAAAAAGAAAAGAATAAAATAAGATAATAAATAAATGAAAAAGGTAAAATAAAATGAAAAATAATAGAGAATAAAAAGGATGGAAATAAAAAGAAGATAAAAATAAAAAAATGGAAATCTCTCACTTTAATTATTTTTACTTTTTCTGTAACTCCCTTTCTATTTTATTTATATATTTATTTTTATCCATTATTTATTTAATTTCAATTTCCATTAAAACTCTTCTTATTTCTATTAAATCCTTAATTAATTATATTAATCCCAAACACCCTGATAATGTGAGATATTGCATTTTTTCCCTAAATCGCATTCAGTTATTTAAATTATTTAAATAGCTGCCCTGGACCCGCAGTGAGGTTCATAGGTTCTTTCCAGGGGACATTTTGATGATTTAGACAACAAAATTTAAAATAGTCTATACCTTATTAAAGCTGGGATGTTACAACCACCCATCCTTAAGACATCTTGTCACTATGTTTCCCTTTCGAGGGTTGTGAAATGTCATCAGAGAAAAGATCTAGCCATTACTCACATACATCTATCTCTCACTCACATGTATCATTCTGAATGTGTACATGTTTCCATAACCCATAGACCAGAGCGAATGACCTAACACAAAAAAATATGTGCTATGGTTGACAATACAGATCATATTTTCCTCAAAGGATGCATCTGCATCATGAAAGACGTCGTTAGGGTAAAAAGAATGAGATGGTTATGAATGATATTGTTAGAGATGAGATATATGGAAAATGTCATGCATGGGATGATACCTTTGTGGAAATAGAAACTAATAGGTTACCAGACCAACTCTCTCCACTTTCTTAAATGATCTGATATATATCAGTGATTACATTCCTTGTCTCCTGATTTACCAATGACCCAAACTAAAAGAAACACAGACAAAGACTTGATGTCCCACCTCAAACATCAGAGTACTTGGTCGATGATCTGTATAAGACTTAAGACTAGACTGAGCTGTAGTTATACTCTTATAAATCAACTAAAATAGCATAAAATCCTCTTGAATGAGATGAGGACTAAACAGAGCTGCCTCACCTGCTTTGAGCCATCATAATGGTGAACCACACAGTCTACCATATAGGGCCTCATATAGATCCATTTTAATTGTCGCGTGGAAGCTGTAATTATAGTTAAACTCAATAGCAGGTATATGTTTCTCCCAGGAACCTCCAAAATCATAGATATAGTCTCCTAACATATCCTTTAACACTAGTATAGTTCTCTCGGTCTGCCCATCGGTCTGAGGGCGATATGATGTACTAAGAAGTACCTGTGAAATTAGTAAATTTTGTAACCCTTTCTAGAATTTTGACGTAAAATGAGAATCTCTCTTCGATTAAATAGAATGAGGTACACCATAAACATGGAATATCTCCCAGATATACATCCTTCTTATATCATCAATTATAAAGGTCCCTAGATAGGTAATAATTGTGCATCCTTTGTCATCCTATCAATAATCACCCATACTTCATTGCTATGTCAAGGAGATCTTGGAAAGATAGTAACTAAATACATGGTTATGTCATTCAATTTCCATTTAGTAATGGATAGAGGTTGTAGGAGTCCAGTAGGTTACTGGTGGTCTTCCTTCACCTGTTTATAGGTGGAGCATTGAGTGTTGAAACATGCTATCTTCTTTTTCATACCAGGCCACCAGTACTTTCGACACATGTCTCTATAAATCTTGGTCAGCCAAGGATGAAATGAACAAATAGAGGTTTGAGATTCCTTCATCATCTCTTCTAGTATACCCGAACATAGAAATACAATGACACAATAATGTAGTGTTTGACTGCCATCAATAAATCAACATGGAGGTGGGTTCTCTTCTGTAATGATTTCCCTCAAACAGAGCCCATAAAGATCAGTCCAGTGTCGTAAGATGACTTTCTCTATAAGAGAGGACGTCCTTGTAAGAGATTCTAGAACTAGTAGACCACACTATTCCTGAACCTCCAGATGCATCTCAGAAAAAAAATCCATTCTCTAAAATACACAACTGGCTACCTAAATGTCTTGTGTATGTGTATCTAGGCTCAAAGAATATACCCTGAAAGTACCCTTACTGGGGGAATAAGTAAGCTCAAAGTCGAAAAACTGCAAGTATTCGACCTATTTTTGCTTCCTTATGTTAAATTCTCATTGAGTGGAGACATATTTTAATCACTTAAGATCCATGTAAACAATGAATATTTCACACATAAAGTAGTGTCTCCAACATCGTGGATCATCAACCACAACTAACAACACATGTTCGTGTGTAGGATAGTTCCACTCTTGAGGTCTCAATAGGCAGGATATATAAGCCATGACTCGATCAACCTGCATCAAAACATCACCTAGTCCAATTCAAGAAGATTCATAGTAAACAATATATCATTTAAATGGCTTAGAAAAAATCTGGATTAGAGATGAGTTTAGTCTTTATTTATACTCTTGAAAAGACTTTTTCACATGATTCTAACCGGATGAACTATACAAAATTCTTTGTTAGGGCAATAAGAGTCACTACTATGTGGGGGAAATCTTCAATGGAACACCTGTAATAGCTAGCAAGATCCATTAAACTGAATATGTCAAAGACATTCTTTGAATGTTCAATCAAACTATGGCTCTCACCTTTTCTAGGGAAACTGATACTCCTACATAAGATATAATATAACCCAAGATGTGAATTTTATCAATCCAAAAATTGCATTTGATGAGCTTAGTGTATAGCCAGTGATCTCTATGTGTACTAAGAAAAACCCCTAGATGGGAGTCATGGTTGTGTCAAGAATGTGAATATACTAAGATGTCATCTATGAAGGCTATCATAAAGGAATCAAGATATGGGTGAAAAAACATGGTTCCTCATAGCCATTAATTCTTCCGGAACATTCGTGAGGCTAAATGGAACAACCATATACTTGTACAAGCAGTAACATCATAATAATGTTGTATGTGGTATATCAGAAGGTTGCACATGTACCTGGTGATATCCATACCTCAGATCAATCTTGGATTGAACAATTTCTCCCCAGAGCTTGTCGAAGAGATCATCTATACAAGGTAATGGATATCGATTCTTTGTCGTAAGTGGGTTGATTTGATGGTAATCCACGCATAACCTGAGGGTAATATCTTCCATCATTGCAAAACTAATAGATGAACCCCGTGATGATGTGCTAGGTATGATGAAACCCTTATCCTTGAGGTCTTCAAGCTGATTTCTGAGTTCTTGTATCTCTGTTGGTGCCATCCCATAAGGATGAATAGAAAATGGTGTCTCACCTGACACGAGCTCAATAGTGAACTCTTCTCCCCTCATAGGATGTAATCTCATGATATCATCATGGAAGAAATCTCTGAAAGGATCCACAACTGGATATAATTCAACTAGCTACATTCCCTAATCGCTCATGAAGAGAATTTCTATGTGAGCTATCACTCTGCCCAGTCCAGTATATTTAGGACTAGCATGATCTTCCTTCATATCCCATTCTCATTTTTGTAGATATGTGTTTCCCTCAGGGGATGTAAAGGACTCCCAACAGTGATAGAAATCCACTTTTTAATGAAAAGGACTAGGCCAATTCCTACCAATAATGACTTCAATTCTAGAAATATTGATGATATATAAATTTTATACAAAATAGTACCCCCTATCTCATGGGGGATCTCACGACACTGAAATATATCCTGGGTGATGACTCCTAAAAGAGTATCTGGAGACATGACACTGAAAGGTTACACAATTGGAAAACCAAGAATTTCAACAAAAAACACATAAAAAGGATTGTGATGCCCTGATTTAAAAAATGTTAGAAACTAATGTAGTGGCTACTAGAATAGTACTTCTAACCCTCGATGGTCCTACAGTCTACTCCTATGGTGAAGATTTCACTATGTACATAACACCTGAACCACTTCCCTGAGACACTACTCGGTTTTCCTGAACAGGTCCAATCTGCTAATGCTGATAATCTGGAAATTGATTTCTCGACCAAGACCTCTAACATTACCTCGACCTAATTAACCATAGGAAAAAGTACTCCAAACCTTCGGTGGAGTCATAGATCCCAGAACTGGTGGGGGTTTTCAGTGCGGATCCTCTACACTATATGCTGAAAAGAAATAATGACGAAAACATTGAATGTGACCCAACATGTTGCATACTTTGTACTCCTTTAGGTCTCTCATGCACTATGGATTCTTGTGAAAAACTGTACTGCACTGATGACAATTTAATGTACTTTCCAAATGTGGTGGTTGGATAGGATTTTCCCCACATTCAATTTCAAAACAGCGTTTCCTGCTATTAGAAAAATTTTCACCCTCTCTCATAATTGAACATCCCTTGCTCATTGGTTGAACATCCCTAACATTATTCTACGAAATTAGAGGCTAATTTGAGATCTTAGTGATAGTGTTCAAATGGAATATTTTCACCTACAAGAGGATAGTATACTCAAGTCCATCCTAAAAATTCCTTGCAATATTCCACGCGTTGCCAGTTAGTGATGGGGGAAAACACTGAATCTATTTGAAAAGTGTAGAATAATCTAACACAGTTATAGTCCCTAACTGATTATGTAGGAATTATTTTTCATGATCATCTAGCAGAGTATGCAAGAAAAAGTGATCACAAAATGCTTCTTGGAAGTTAGGAGAAACCATGTCCCTGGATTTCTCATCCTGAGAAAAATTCCCCACCAATGCTTGGCGGAGACACAAAGCTTGTAGACTTCTATTTCTACCCTTCACTCTAAGAAGTGTCTAGAGGTGGTCGAATATAGAACTTACAGATTCTATCCATGACATTGTAGCATAAGGGATGCCACTCCCTAAGAAGGTGGGAGGGGGCTACTGTAGAAGGTCTCGCATGAGGTCTTCCATAGATGGGGAATGTCTTGGAATATTCTAAACCAACTGCATAAACCTGAGGATATTATCATTGAACTCAGAATCAGGGTCCCTCAAAAGATCAGTAGGAGTTAGTACCATTGGAGGAACTACATAAGGTAACACTGGTGGATCGGGAACAACCATCTCTAGAATGTGATCATTTCCACTCTCCTGAGTCACACCACGAAAATGTCGCAACGACATTGGTCTACAAAAACCAAACACAATAATTTAGAAAAAGAGTAAATAAGATGATGAAAATAGGTACGACACAAATAGAGGTTGGGTATTTAGCCTGTCTCTGGGAACTACTTAACAGATATCCCACTTCAAGAGACATGTTACGATATAGAAGAGAAAACATAAGAGGATTACAAAACAAGGTCTACTGCTCATTTCCAGGTTATGTCAGGTTGATATTTAATAGACTATCAAAAATTTATAATTAAAAAATATGAATTCCAAAAAAATTACCACTATTAACAATATCACTCAGAAGAAAACAAGAAAATTCATGCTGGAAGTAGATATTCCATTATAATATGCAAGTCATTTTAATCCTATGTTGCCTAAAATGATGAATTTAATGTATTACCTTCATATAATTTGGATACAATGGTAAAAAACCATTATCCCAATAATACCAATACAAATAAAAATGAAAAACAAGTGATTCACCCAATAGTGAAATCATAACAACAACAACTGCGATAATCAATAACTACAATCACATCCCAATAATTCAGTTTTGTCCCTTTACATGGGTTAGTTATGTCCAAACACATGGTACATTCCAAATACCAATACCCTAGTATCCTTCCTAAAACAAAAATTATGAAAAAAAAAACTACGATACCACTTTTTATCATCCATGTCTTGGGAGCCACCTGAAGGTTGTCTCGAGCCGGTTTGGCCACATTACCTCAAGCGCATATTCCTGAACGCCTGATTCTATCTACTAGTAGCAAGGGCCTTTTTCATGTTTGAAGGGAAGAATATGATCCTATAGAGAATATGTATTATCACAGTGGAAGTACACAACAATTAATAATAAAAATAGGAAGAATATAAATGAATGATCTTTAGAAGAATAAATTTGAAGAACTAAACTGAATAAAAATAATGTACGGATTCATACAAAATAATTTCATGCAACGATGTCTGTATATATTGAAATAAATTAAAATAGAAACCCAAGAATACTATAAACTAAAATGGAAAGACACAAAGTGAAACAACTGCATCACGATCAACACTCAGTCCTCTTCCCTAGTCTCCATCCTCTGTAGTGAGAAATAATAAAGAATCAAAAGTATTATGCTTCCATTTATCAATACATGCAAGCATATAATTTAAGAAGGTGTCAATGAAACCCAAGTAGGATGTGAGATAAAATCCCAATAGGCCATCACCCACGATGTCTATACCGTTACATTTCATGCAATAATTAAATGAAGTGTGTCATAACATAATAAATTTAGACAATAAATTAAGCAAAAATAAAATAAAATAACTCATCTTGAGTTCCCAACAGCACCCATTCCTAATCACCTGCTTCGAACTAAGTTAGGAGTCTGAAAGAAGTACCTAAAATAAGAAGGATACACATATGCATAAATACAAGCATAGAAACACAAGTTAAAACAAAGAAGAGGCATACCCCAAACATGTGATTTAACTTGTGGTCTAAATTATGCGACCACTATATGTGATTCAATATACTAAAAAAGATCACAACTATCCTAAGACTCAAGATACATTAACATAATCCTTCCGCTCGACATTATTAATATCTTCAAGTTGAGAGTTGGAGTCTGAGCCCATCCTGAAGGTATCATTACGGTAGATCCTTAAATTAATCAATACCACCGAGCCTGTCCAAGGAAATATCTCGAAAGACCACGTTTCGCTCAGGGCATGGCTTTACTATGAGTCTGTCCTGATCTCATAACGAAGTGTTTGATTATCATCAGAGGCTTGGCATAGCCACATTACCTATAGATCCATCCCCGATGGGACCTTTTGGAACCAGTATAGCGTTTATGTATTTTGAAAGCCCAGGGATGTCTCGGTCTGGCAATGACTAAGACATTGCCCCCCTCCACCAAGAGATAATCAACCAGGAATGGAGAGTCAATATGTGGCCCTTAATACGAGATCCATAATCTCTCCCCACCTTGAAGTTAATTAAAATTTCACAGTAATAAATATGACATATTATGAATATGTAATTACATCTTGAAATATAAGCGGATACACTCGTGTAACACAAGGTATAAATTAAATATTATAGTGTAAGAACATAATGAGGGAAGATATTGTACAAGAATAAGTAGATAAATGTTTTTTCTAATAAATAATCAAATCATCCCAAACAACTAAAAAAAATATATCAATTCAAAGTTCATAATGAATCTAAAATAAATATTTAATTTAAACATAACTAAAATGGGAGGTGCAACACATGAAGTTAAATAAATTAAATGCTTGGGCTAAAAAAATTTATACTTACCACATCGGCTCCCCCAAGGGGGTGTTCGATCATGTTTAAAAAAATTATACAATTTATTTTATTAATAATATGGTTGAAATGATTAAGTGAAACAATTAAATTGAAAAAAATTGGGTAAAATTGATCAAAGTCAGTAGGCATCAACGAATGACCCAACCAGGAGTATTTAATAATCACATCAAAATAGATGGAATGCGAGTTGACACCCTACCTTATGGTCATAGATAATCTTATTACACATTCTAGGCTTTGATTTGACCTAAAATGGAAGAAAACATATTATTTTAGAAAAACTGAAAAATAGGGTAAAATCGTTCCGCAACAGACTGTGCAAAGGATACTCAACGAAACCCTAAAATTCCAAAATTGTAAGATTAGCATTACCATAATGATTACATTAGACCTGAAGACAAATAAAATAGATGAGGAAAGGTGGAATGTAAATCTACTGAAGTGGGGAGAAGGTGGTGCACTACATAGGGAGAGGGGAGGCATGGCATGAGAGAGGGTGGAGAGGAAGGGATATGAAAAAAATAACGAAAGGAAAGAAAGAAAAAGAAATGAAAAAAATAAGTGAAAAATAAAAGAAAAGAAAAATGTAAAAGAAAATGAAAAATAAAATTGAATATAAAGGATGGAAATAGAAAGAAGATAAAAAAAATAAAAAATGGAAATCTCCCACTTTATTTATTTATCTTTTTCTATAACCCCCTTTCTATTTTATTTTTAAAATTCTTTTCAACCCTTATTGATCTGTATTAAATTTCCTTAAAATCTCTTCTTATTTTTTTCAATCCTTAATTTATTATTTTTATCACCATCACCATGCTAAATTGTTATATAGAATTTTTTCATAAATCCCCTAAAATTATTTATATTATTTAAATGGATTTATGAGACTTGCAATGGGGTGTGCAAGAACGCGCCCTAGTTTATTTTAAATATATTGATAACAAAATTTAAAATATTCCATACCTAATTAAATAAGGGATGTTACAATATACGTATTAAAGAATTGATATTATTTGATAAGCTAGTTTTTCATAAAACATTAATGCATTAGGTAATGAATCATGATTTATGAGATCAGGGGATATAAGAGATGTTATCCTGATCATTATACAATAACTCTTCACTATGACATATGAATTGTTCACTACTATCTTAAAATTTTTACCTCCTGTTCTCATACCCTTATGCTCATGCTATATATAAAATATAATTGATATCTCTAATGTTTACCCTTACAGCTCATCTAAGGTAACTATTTATTATGTTTCCTTTTCATTAATGTATAAAGAATGGGTTTATGTATAACTTTTCAATGAAAGTTTTTAGTTTTGATGAACAATGTGGTACATGATTTATATCATTTTTGTACTATTTTTTATTATCCATGTGTTAATTAAAAATATATGATTATGGTTATATCATGGATTATAACTGAAATGTAATAAATATCCATATAATAAGATGTTAAAATTGCATATGAATTTTTTTTTGATTCCTCAGCTGGTATCAGAGCATGGTTTAGATTTTCTAGAAACATTTATAAAACATTATTAGTAAGATTCATCATGAAAAGCCAATTTAAATGAGAATATCATAATATCTATTAAATAATAGTGTATGGATTATCTCCAAAAGAAAAAAATCCATTTCCAGATAAAATAATGTTGATCCAACTATAGAAATGATTCACCTATAGAAGAAAGAATTGAATATATAAGATTAGGTACTAACCTGACCATCATTGATGCCTAATAAGCGGTTACAATAATGAACACCTAGAGAGACACACACATGTTATAAGTTTTTATTGATTAATATTTTCATTATTATACATTATAAATGATATGAATATATGATGACTGCGAATGACATAGCCTAACCATATTAATTAATAGATTAAAAAATATTTCAATATTTAATCATCAAAAAATGATATTTCCTGATTATTTTGATTATTATTTTGATTATTATTTATCACACTATGATTTATTGTTTTATTATTTTGATGTAATGAGAATTAATTATATTAAAGATGAACACAAGAGACATTTCAATGATTTTTTATAAGGAAGAAAATTTAATCCGAGTTGGAATGAAAAATTTAATTTAATTAAAAGAAATATTCCCATACCATGAGTCAAGATAATTTTACAAGCATGTAAAGCTCGGAAAAATATTCAATAGACTCCTTCATTAGCCCTTATCAACTTTCTTTTACAGATTTATTTTATATGATATAAATGTAAAAAATGGATATTCAAATCATCCAATAGTCTTATTGATATGATTGAATAGAACGATGTAATGAAAATGAAATTATAATAAAAACACCATTTAGGGAAAAAATTAGTCATCAATAATAATAAAAGTGTTAAAATATGAATTATTAAAATTAAATTTTGGGGAATAGTAAATTATTATGGTGTGGAAAAGAATTATCTCATGGAATATAATGAAAATGTGATGTGAAGAATATGGAATATGACTTGAATGGAGTAGAAGCTACACATAATTGAAATCCCACACTATGGTGTTTGAAATAAAAATATTTTTGGAATTATTCTCACCGGGGTTAATTCCTAAGTGGTAATAGTGATGATCAATGTATTAAACCTATTAGGACCTTTTACAAGAGAAAATATCATATAATTTATATCATTGAAGTGGGGTATATTAACATTGTGGTGAATAGTAGACATACCATCCTCGTTGGAACTCCTAAAATCTTATTCTATTATGGATCTATCTAATTCTTGATAACTTAATATTAGGAAAAGAAGATCAAAATACCATATCAACAAATATAGGTTTAGTTTTTATTGAAAATTACTAATAGTATGATGATATAGTCTAAAGTCTATAACTCATCATTACTTGATGATTGCGAGAATTTGATTCCGGTAAATCACACTATTATTCCTCTAGTTGAATTTGATTATATTTGGGAATGCACTGGATTTCGTTATGAAATTCTCATATCTTGTTTCAAGGAAGGGATGTCAGATTTGATATTATGAATTAACTTGTGATCAGTTGTAACATCTGAGACTTTGATGAGAAATATTTTGTTTTTATCATAAAAGGAATCTTTCACTACACACAACACTAGCTTGGCTTGCTTTACACGCAATCGCGACCTTCCTCGATAGCTTGCATCGTACGCAATACCGAGTTTCACTAAACAATGATATGCTATTAAAATATTATTAAAACTAGCCAATATGAATATTAATACCCAATTTTTGAAATTTTGGACTTCATTTTTTGATTTGGAATATTGAAATTAGGTTATGGTGAAATTTTGGTATTTTTCTGAAAACATTCAAATTTTGATGAATAGTGAAAACACTGAGTTACTATTTAAAAACCGACATTTTATTTAAATAATTATTTATTTTAAATAATTTTATTTTATGTAAAAATCGATACATAATACCTTTATAAGTTCAAAATAATTCAATGGAGTAATTTTAATATAATTTTAGATATATAAAAATTTTATTGAACTTTTTCACGGCCTTTTACCCACCTCCTAGGAGAATTTTCCTAATTCACATAAAACATAATTTTACCGCTTTTGTGAGTGGAATTTAAAAAATACGAGAGACACAATTAATATTAAGGACTAAAATGTGGTTCAATGAGATGAAAATATTTTTTGGTGAATAGTAACTTTTTACTTTTTTTACCATTGTTAAAAGTAAATAGGGTAATTAAGGGTAAAAATGTTATTATTATTACCCTAAAACGTATCCTAATTGTATTGGATAATTGTAATTCGACTAAAAAAAACCTTAGGAAAAAAATATGACCATTTAGTCCCCCATTGATTAGATTAGGACATTTATTATTAATTTATTTAAAGAAGGGTTAAAATAGTTAAAATCAAAGGTTAATAACTAAAGCATTTTTAATATAGGGTTATACATAAGCTATATTAGACTATAAATATTCATTAGAAAGATAAAAATATTTCATACATAATGGTATTTTATTTATAATTTTTAGAAATTAAATAATTTAATTTATATATGACACACTGATGATGCAGTAATTATCTTATTAATGAAATATTAACATAATTGATGTTATAAATACCCAAATAAATGTAATTTGAGACTCTTTATGAATTAAACTAATTTTATATGTTAATATTACATGTTATTACTGATTTAATTAACTTTTTTCGAACTAATATTTTAGTTATGAGTTTGAAACAAATCAATTACCAAATAGTGTCAAAATTGACAAAAAATTGTTTTTAAAACAAATATTATATTAGTAATGGTTATTTTATTCATAAAAATCTAAGGCTCGGCCAAGTGACTTAGATAAGGTTATATATATTAATAATAAACAACTTGGGGTTTATTTGTCTTGTTATAGTAAGTTTAATAACCTTATAGTGTAAGAAAACAAGAAGACATGGTAAATGTTAAATTATCTAACATAGAGTTAAATCTAAATGATAAGGTTAAAACTGATACCAAAACTTGTCTAAATTCTATTTGATGAGAGGATTGCGACCCATCCCCACCTTAGCTTCTAAATAAATAAATTTTTAGCTATTAATAACCGAATAAGACTTTATAATAAAATAATATTTTTTGTTTTTCCAAAGGTGCCCCTCTCATCCCTTATAAAAGGGAACCTCCTCCCTCTCTTCCTCACACAACTTTTAGCCTTCAATCTCGGCCAACCCCTGCCAAATTATCTTATCCACTTACAGAGAAACATCCTAGAGGTACGTTTCTTCTCCAAAGACTAATTTTAGTTCCCTAAGAGGAGGTCTCAAAGAGGCGCTTCAAAGAAGAGGTAATGTCCGTTACCGATTCTTTCAACTTCATTTCTTCTTCCACTTCTTCTTATTTAGTTGTTTCATTATTAAGTAATAACATCAGTATCACTCATATACCGATATGTTATTATATGTATGAAACAAACCTATTTCACCAACTATCCATCCTATGGAAAATGAAATCACCGCGCGTGCGTACGTACAGAATACCGTCTCCACGCCATGGTGTAATCTCTTTTCCATCACCACTTTACATGGATGGGTATAATGGTGCAAATAAATAACTATATATGATTATTTTAAAGTGGTATTTATTCTTAAATAGTATACATACACTCCAATACAATTCCACGATCATGGGAACAATATCATCGCTCGTGCGTACGTACGGAATACCGTCTCCACGATGTGATGTGACTCGTTCTACATGATCTAAATTGGATAATGATTATATAAATGAATTTAATGAATAAATATGATATATATTACACTAATACATTTCTGGAAATGAGGTATCTATAACCTAAAGATAATAATAAGAATTTATTCGACAAAACACGCATAAGAACAAAAAGTAATAAACACCCTAATAACAAGTAGCAATGAAATATTACTAATAAAAAGCTAAGAATATGACCATATATGATATCATAACAATGAGTATGATTCTGGAATAAGTAAATGACATTATTTAAATCATTATACAGGAGTTTCGGACACTTACGAAGTAAATCGTACCTAAGGTAAGGGAAAATCTCGCAATCTCATTTTTATCCGAGATTGTTTATACTTCAGAATTTACTGGGGAATATTTATCATACACATCCATGTTTCCTAAATATGTAACATTTATATTATTCTACAATTTTTTATATCCAATTTTACACTTCTATTAGTTTTTATTAAAAGATATGAATGGAATCTTTTGTCGTTTTTCTTTCAAAGTACTTTTTGAATTTTCCGGCCAAAGTACGAGAAGAATGTTTTTTTAACTTATACGACATGAATGGATTTTTAAAAAATTATTTTCAAGAATCTTCCTTTACAAGTTTTCTGTTTATTTTTAATCAACTTCTTTTACTGTAAAATTGTATGACATGTTAAGAAAGGAAAAATGTTTTTGAAGTAGAAAGGATATTTTCCTCAAGAATGGAGTTCATGTTTTTTTATCAAAATTATTTTCCATCTAAGATAATATAGGGATCTGTTTCTATCCCTATTATTACATTGATTTGATCATGTTGTGATTTAACTATTTTTATGAATTCCTTTATCTTATATGAATTGTTTTATGATGTCACGATGTTTAAGAATCCAATTTTTATTACATGGGTTATGCAATGATGTATGATTTATGATTTTGTGGCACACATAAGTATGGTATCATTATGAGATGGGTGGGACCTATATCTCCCTCCAATGCATTGGGTAAAGATTTTATATATCATGAGATAGACATGGCTGGAACAGAAGTTTAAACCGGTTCATTGAAACATGACTAAAACGAGGAGTGAACTCGGTTCCGAAATGGACTATGTCCACTAAGGTAGTCTTGGCAATGAGTCTTTACTAATAAGAAATGATTATCTATGATTATGTCTGTATTCCACAAATTTTCATGTTTTAAGTTATGATTATTGGGATTATATTTCACTACCATGATTTATCTCATGTTATGACATTATGATCTCTTTTGTAGGGTATGATTTTCAAAATGTTATGTTCTTATGAATTTGATGTAATTGATATTTCTTTTTCTTACCATTACTGAGCATTTGAGCTCACCCTTTTGTATTTTTTCCCCCAGGTCAGGAATAAGGGTATTAAGAAAGATATTCCAAAAAGAAACTATAGATATGATGAAATAAATGGGAGACAGTGTAGATGCTTTATAAACCAGTTGTTTATGTTTCCCAGTTTCTAAACACACTATACCTATACGGTCCTTTCATGGTTTTGTTATATGTTGTAACAAGTATGCTTAAATTTTGATGTATTAACCATGTATGTAAAGTATGGGTCGTTATAGTTGGTATCAGAGTAAAGGTATAGTCAACCTTTGGAAACTAGGATGTGAAAGCCTTAGTAAGAAACCTAAGGATAAGTCTAAGCATAGAACACAATCTTAGGGTTTTAGAAATGTCCATGAAAAACCTATGATAAGACCTTAAGTGTGAAATTCTATTCTTTATTATGTGGTTTTCCTACTATAATTAGTGTTTATCATAGTATTCTTCTTAGTTTTAGTCAATGGATGGAACCCGAAGAAATCATGTTAATGCAGAATGCGACGGGCAATGCAATGATTGTCCCCCTAAGCAACCAAATGTTATGGGAGCTGGAATGAAAAATATTGTAGCCATGATCACATAAGTTTCTCAAGCTATGAATCATTCAGGGCTTCCAAACGAGCAAAGGAAGGAGCAACATTCTGTTGAATCCTTCATGAGGCAGCGTCCACCTTCATTTAGCGGGTCTTATTATCCATTAGTGGATGAACAATGGATCAGTACCACTGAAACGATATTTTCAGTTCTTTAATTTCTGAACATGATAAAGTCATCTTAGCAGTTTATCCTTTGGAAGGTGATGCTGATCAATGGTGGAATCTTATTAAGAATACGAGGAAAAGGGATGAAATTGAGTCCATGGAATGGGACCAGTTCAAGAAATTATTTTTCAATAAGTACTTCCCTCATATTCTCCGAACAAATATGGAGAATGAGTTTCTTGAACTAAAGCAAAAGTATGATGAATCTGTTGCTACCTATGAAGAAACATTTACAAGACATCCAAGGTACGTTTCTGGTATTATTATCCAACCTGAGAGTAAGATCGATCGATTCTTTAGTGGCTTAAAACCAATTCTTCGAAGGGCGTTATCCATAAGGGACTTCAATAGCTACGAGTAAATTGTTCAATGTGGTCTCAAGGTTGAGATGGAGATTGGTGTAACCCATCAGTCACATGGGTTTGATAAGAAGAGGAAAATGGAATTCAAAGGAAAATCTAAAGAGCACACTGAAAAGAAGATGAGTTTTCCCTTATTCTCAATGTGTGGAAAGAAACATGGAGGAAATTGTATTAAGGGGAAAAGAAAATGTTATATGTGTGGAAAAAAAGGTCATCGGGCAATTGAATGTTGAAATAATGGCAAGAAGATGTCTAATGATGCAAACAAAGGAAGGGATACACAGAATGAACCTAATACACTTCAATGTTTCAAGTGGAAGGAGATGGGGAATTATTCCAATCAATGCCCACATCCAAGGGTTGATGATGATGATCGACGTCAACAAACTCTTAAGGCTAAAAACAACGGAAAGTCACATGCAATTACTATCGGCGATGTGGAGTATGAAAATGAAGTGGTGAGAGGTACACTTACCATCCACTCTAAAGTAGAAAATGTTTTATTTGATTCTGGATCCCCCCACTCTTTTATTTATGACGATTTTTCTAAGGGTATCACCGTATTACCTCAACAATTAGATGTTGAGTTAGCTGTGACAACTCCTAATGGCACAACAGTCGCATCAAAAGTTTATAATTCTTTTCTTATTGAAGTTTGTGGGAAAGTGCTTCTTGAAAATCTTGTGATCCTTCCTATAGTGGAATTTGATGTGATTCTTGGCATGGATTGGCTTTCTTTATATAGAGCTCATATCAATTGCCAAAGAAGGGAAGTCACATTCCATATTCCAGATCAATCTATGACCGTCTATCGATGCAAGGATGAAAATAACCTTCCAGTGGAAATTTCTTCCATCTTATGGGTCTTGATTCCACTAAATGAAGGTTATTTATCTCAAATGGTTGGTGAGAAACTCACGATTAAGAATACGCCCATTGTACGAGAGTTTGACGATGTCTTTCCTGAGGAATTGGCGGGTCTTCCACCAAATCGTGATGTTGAGTTTTCAATAGAACTCGTACCCGGTGCTTTGCCTATTTCAAAGACACCTTATAAATGGCCCCAATTGAGTTGCATGAATGGAAGAAGAAACTCCAAGGGAATCATGATAAGGGATTCATATTCCCTAGTGCGTTACCTTGGGGAGAACCTGTTCTATTTGTTAAGAAGAATGATGGATCAAGGAGGCTCTATATTGATTATCGAGAACTTAACAAGATCACTATCAAGAAAAAATATCCTCTCCCACACATTGATGACTTTTTTGACCAAATACGTGGAGCTCAATAATTTTACAAGATTGATCTTAGTTCAGGGTATCAACAATTAAGGTTCAAAAGGGAGGATATACCAAAGACGGCTTTCGGTACAAGGTATGAACACTATGAATTTATAGTGATGCCATTTGGTCTTACTAATTCCCCTGCTATCTTCATGGATCTGATGAATAGAGTCTTTAGAGTATATCTTGATCAGTTTGTGTTAGTCTTTATAGACGATATTCTTGTCTATTCAAAGAGCAAGTAAGAACATGAAGATCATTTGAGAATTATATTGAAGACCCTGAGAAAGGAGAATATTTATGCCAAATTTACCAAGTGTGAATTTTGGCTTCAAAAAGTTGCATTTTTGGGTCACATAATCTCAAAATAGGGGATATCTGTGGATCCAGCAAAAACAAAGGTTATCGAAAGATGGTCGCGACCAACAAAAATTACTGAGATCTGAAGTTTTATTGGTTTGGCTGGATATTACCGACATTTTGTGAAAGATTTTTCAAGGATATCTAACCCACTCACCAAGTTGACTCGAAAAGGAGTTAAGCTTGTTTGGATGAAGGAATGTGAAGAAAATTTCAAAGAGCTAAAAATAAGGTTAGCCAGTGCACCTGTGCTCACACTAACTTGCAGTGGAGAAAGGTTTGTGATCTACAGTGATGCATCCAAGAAGGGACTGGGATGTGTTCTCATGCAAAATGAAATGGTGATAGCTTATACCTCACGACATTTGAAAATACATGAGAAAAATTACACAACTCATGATTTGGAGTTAGCTGCAGTAATCTTTGCATTAAAGATTTGGAGGAATTACCTTTATGGTGAAAGGTGTGATATTTATACTGATCATAAAAGTTTAAAGTATATTTTCACTCAAAAGGGGCTGAATATGTGCCAAAGAAGATGGTTGGAGATGATTAAGGATAACGACTGCTCATTTCATTACCACCCTGGGAAAGCAAACAAGGTGGAAGATGCATTAAGTCGACAAGACCATGCTAGCTTATCCATGATGAGGATCACAAAAGATCCAATATTTATGGATTTACAATGGATGGATATTGGAATTATAATGAAAGGGAAAAAATAGTATCTTTCTCAATTGAATGTTCAACCATCTATACATGTAAAGATTACAGAGGCACAAAAAGATGATGTAGAGTTACAAAAGAAGGTGAGAAATGTTCCTGAATTCAACCTTGATTGTGATGGGATAATAAAGTTCAGGAATCGGGTTTGTGTTCCTCCCATCCCCGAATTAATGAAGGAGCTACTGGATGAGGCTCATAGTTCTTCATTCTCTATTCATCATGGAAGCATGAAGATGTATAGGGACGTGAAAGAGTACTTCTGGTGGGATGACATGAAAAGAGATGTTGGTGAATATGTCTCTCGATGCTTGGTTTGTCAGAAAGTTAAAGCTGAGAGACAGAAGTCCAAGGGGATGGTACAACCATTACCCATACCAAAATGGAAATGGGAAAACATCACTATGGACATTGTCACCGGAATTCCAAAAACATCCAAAGGAAATAATGCTATCTGGGTCATAGTTGATCGTCTTAAAAAGTCTTCACACATCATTGCTATTAGAGATGATTTCTCTTTGGATCAGCTTGCTAGGTTATATGTGAAGGAAGTGGTAAGATTGTATGGAGTACCACATTATATTATATCTGATCGGGATCCGAGGTTTACCTCAAAGTTCTGGCGTAGTCTTCAGCATATTCTGGATACAGAGTTGAGTTTCAGCACTGCTTATCATCCTCAGACAGACGGTCAGTCTAAGAGAACAATTCAAACTCTAGAAGATATGTTGAGAGCTTGCTCTATGGATTTCAACGGTGATTGGGATCAACACCTACCTTTGGTGAGATTTTCTTATAATAATAGCTTTAACTCCAGTATTCAGATGGATCCTTATAAAGATCTCTATGGAAGGAAATTCAGGACTCCAACTTGCTGGGATGAATTTGGGGAAAGAAATCTATTAGGACCTGATCTCGTTGATGAAATGGTAGAAAAGGTCATATCTATTCAACAACACATAAGAGCAGCTCAAAGTCGACAAGAAAAGTTTTGTTGACAACCGAAGAAAAGACCAAGAGTTTGAAGTGGGTGATAAAGTGTTCTTACGAATATCTCCCTGGAAGAGGGTCATGAGATTTGGAAAGAAGGGAAAGTTGAGCCCTAGATATATCAATCCTTTTGAAATTATGGATCATGCTGGGAAGGTAGCTTACCGATTGGAGCTTCCACCAAATCTCTCCCAAGTTCATGATGTGTTCCATGTATCTCTCCTGATAAAGTACATACCTGGTCCTTCACATGTACTCAGCTCAGAAGTTATACCGCTGGAGCAAGATCTTTCTTATGAAGAACAGCCAATAGAGATTCTAGATCACAGAGAAAAAGACCTACGGAACAAGACCACTCGCTTGGTGAATGTTTTATGGAGAAACCACCAATTAGAAGAAGCTACATGGGAGATTGAGGATATGATGAGGTAGAGGCATCCTCATCTATTTGTTAAAAAGTGATGATTTTCAAGGGAAAAATTCATTTTAAGGGGGGTAGAATGTTACACCCGAGACTTTTATGAGAAATATTTAGTTTTTATCAGAAAAGGAATCTTTCACTACACACAACAATAGCTTGGCTTTCTTTACACACAATCGTGACCTTCCTCGATAGCTTGTGTCGTACGCAATACCGAGTTTCACTAAAAAACGATATGCTATTAAAATATTATTAAAACCAGCTGTTATGAATAGTAATACCCACTTTTTGAAATTTTGTACTTCATTTTTTGATTCGGAATATCGAAATTAGCCTAGGGTGAAATATTGGTATTTTTCTGAAAACTTTCAATTTTTGATGAATAGTGAAAACACTGGGTTACTATTTAAAAACCGACTTTTTATTTAAATAATTATTTATTTTATATAAATTTATTTTAGGTCAAAATTGATACATAATACCTTTATATGTTCAAAGTAATTCATTAGAGTCATTTTATAATAATTTTAGATATATAAAAATTTTATTGAACTTTTCACCGTCTTTTACCCACCTCCTAGGAGAATTTTCCAAATTCACAGAAAACATAATTTTACCGCTTCTGTGAGTGTAATTTCGAAAATCCAAGAGACACGGTTAATATGAAGGACTAAAATGTGGTTCAATGAGATGAAAATAATTTTTGGTGAATAGTAACTTTTTAATTTTTTTTACACGATTAAATGTAAATAGGGTAATTAAGGGTAAAAATGTTATTATTATTACCCTAACACAGGACATAATCCTATTGGATAAGTGTAATTCGTCCACAAACAACCTTATGAATAAAATATGACCATTTAGGCCCACATTGATTAAATTAGGACATTTATTATTAATTTATTTAAAGAAGGGTTAAAATAGTTAAAATCAAAGTTTAATAACTAAATAATTTTTAATATAGGGTTATACATAAGATAAATTCGACTATAAAAATTTATTAGAAAGATAAAAATAGTTCCTACATAATGGAATTTTATTTATAATTTTTAGACATTAAATAATTTAATTTATATATGACACAATGATGATGAAGTAATTATCTTATTAATGAAATATTAACATAATTGATATTATAAATACCCAAATAAATGTAATTTGAGACATTTTAAGAATTAAAATAATTTTATATGTTAATATGACATGTTATTATTTATTTAATTAAATTTTTTTGAACTAATATTTCTGTTATGATTTTCACAAAAATCAATTACCAAAGAGTTTCAAAATTGACATAAAATTGATTTTTAAAAAAATATTATATTATTAATTGTTATTTTATTCCTAAAAATCTAAGGATCGGCCAAATGATATATATAAGGTTATAAATATTAATAATAAACAACTTGGGGTTAGTTTGGCATGTTATTGTAAGTTTATTAACCTTATAGTGTAAGAAAACAAGATGACACGGTAAAAGAAAAATTATCTAACTTAAAGTTAAATATAAATGATAAGGTTACGATTGATACCCAAACTTGTCTAAATTATATTATATGAGAGTATTTATACCCATACCAAACTTAGATTCGAAATAAATCAATTTGGAGCTATTAATAACTGAATATGACTTTATAATAAAATAATATTTTTATTTTTTTCCATAGGTGACCCTCTCCTCCTTTATAAAAGGGAACCTCCTCCCTCTCTTCCTCACACAAATTTGAGCCTTACATCTCGTCCAAACACTACCAAATTTTCTTCTCCACTTCCATAGAAACATCCTAGAGGTCCTGGTATTTTCAAAGTCCCATTTTAGTGCCCTAAGATGAGGTCTCAAAGAGGCGCTTCAAAGAAGAGGTAATGTCTGTTACCGATTCTTTCAACTTTATTTCTTCTTCCACTTCTTCTTCTTTATTTGTTTCATTATGAAGTAATAACATCAGTATCACTCATATAATTATATTTTATTATAAGTATAAAACAACCCTATTTCACCATCTATCCATCCTACGGAAAATGAAATCACCGTGCGCGCGTACGTACGGAATACCGTCTCCACGCCGTGGTGTAAACTATTTTCCATCACCACCTTACATGGATGGGTATAATGGTGAAAATAAATAACTATATATGATTATTTTAAAGTGGTATTTATTCTTAAATAGTATACATACACTCCAATACAATTCCATGATCATGGGAATGATATCATCGCTTGTGCGTACGTACGGAATACCGTCTCCACGGTGTGATGTGACTCATTCAACATAATCTTCATTGAATAATGATTATATAAATTAATTGAATGAATAAATATGATATATAGTACACTAATAACATTCTGGAAATGAGTTATCTATAACTTAAAGAGAAGAATAAGAATTTATTCAACAAAACACGCATAAGAACCAAAAGTAATAAACACCCGAATAACAAGTAGCAATGAAATATTACTAATAAGAAGCTAATAATATGACCATATATGATATCACAACAATTATTATAATTCTGGAATAAGTAAATGACATTATTTAAATCATTATAAAAGAGTTTCAGACACTTACAAAGCAAATAAAACTTAAGGTAAGGGAAAATCTCGCAATCTCATTCTAATCCGAGATTGTTTATACTTCAGAATTTACTGGGGAATATTTATCATCCACATCCATGTTTCCTCAATATGTAATATTTATATCCTTCAACAATTGTTTATACCCAATTTTACCCTTCGGTGAGTTTTTAGTAAACGATATGAAAGGAATCTTTTGTCATTTTTCGTACGAGGTTCTTTTTGACTTTTCCAGCAATAGTACATGAAGAATGATTTTTACTTATACTGCATGAATGGATTTTTAAAACATTATTTTCCAAGATGCTTCCTTTACAAGTTTTCATCTTTATTTTTAATCAACATATTTTAGTTTAAAATTGTATGACATGTTAAGAAAGGAAAAATGTTTTTTAAGTAGAAAGAATATTTTCCTCAAGAATGTAGTTCATGTTTTTTTTTATCAAAATTATTTTCCATATAAGATAATATAGAGTTCTGTTTCTATCCCTATTATTATATTGATTTGATAATGTTGTAATGGAATTATTTTTATGAATTCTTTTATCTTATATGAATTGTTTTATGATGTCATGATGTTTAAGAATCCCATTTTTATTACAAGTTTTATGCAATGATGTATGATTTATGATTTTATGTCACACATAATAATGGTATCATTATGAGATGGGTGGGACCTATATCTCCCTCCAATGCATTGGGTAAATATTTTATATCTCATGAGATAGACATGGCTGGAACAGTAGGTTAAACTGGTTCAGTGAAACAGGACTGAAACGAGGAGTGAACTCGGTTCAGAAATGGACTATGTCCACTAAGATAGTCTTGGAAATGAGTCTTGACTAATAAGAAATGATTATCTATGATTATGTGTATATGACACAAAGTTTCTTGTTTTATGTTATGATTATTGGGATTAAATTTCACTACCATGATTTATCCCATGTTATGAAATTATGATCTCTTTTGTAGGGTAAGATTTTCAAAATGATATGTTCTTATGAATTTGATGTAATTGATATTTCTTTTGTTTACCCTTACTAAGCATTTGAGATCACCCTTTTGTGTGTTTTCTTTCCCCAGGTCAGGAAGAAGGGTATTAAGTAAGAAATGAGAAAAAGGGACTATAGATATGATGAAATAAATGGGAGACAGTGTAGATGCTTTATGAACCAGTTGTTTATATTTCCCAGTTTCTGAAGACACTATACCTATACATTCCTTTCATGGTTTTGTTATATGTTGTAATAAGTATTCTTCAATTTTGAAGTATTAACCATGTATGTAACGTATGGGTCGTTATATTAGTTATCTATGTGAGGATTAATATATTATTATAATGGAAATAAATTACTTTTTTCGGGATCTAATTCCTATTCAAAATATGTATTTATATTATATGGTTGTAGAAAAAATAAACATCGATGATATTCCTAATATTTGGAGGTATATTAATTTATTTCTAGAAAATATTTTCTATCATCCATTAAATAATGTTGTTCAGTTTTCAATAGAAATCATACCTGCTATGACCATAATTTTAGAAACACTATTTAAAATTATCTAGATTTAGTTATAAGAAATATTGATGTATCCGAAGGAGAATATTGATAATAGATTCCCCCTGTGAAGTGAATCCCAATAAGGTCAAATTTTTTTATTGATATTGATTATAGATCAATTTTACAATTCATTGATTATCATGAACCTAAAAACATCAACATCAAGAATAAATATAATCTACCATGTTTTGAATATTTGGGAAATCAATTACTATGTGGTCAATATGTTTTCCAGAATGATCATTGATGATTGTACTATTGATCAAGGGTCAAATATAAAGATGTTCCCATGAAGACCCCTATAATGTGGTATGGAAACTATGAATTTTTATAGATTCCATTTATTCCTTCTAACCAAACTATATTCATTGAGTTGATGAACATAGTCTCTAGAGATTACAATAATCTTTTTGTGAAAATATCTATAGAAAGAATTCATGTATTTCTCATCATCAAGGAGGAACATTAAGATCAATTTAGGATACTACAAAAAAAATTCTTATGTAAAAACTATTTTAAAATTATACCAAGTGTAAATTTGGACTATAAAAAGATTCATTTTTTGGGTCATATAGTATCAATATAAATAATATTATTAGATCCATCAATCAAAAAATATATTGATTGTTGTCCTAGAGAATCAACGGTGATTGAAATTAATAGTTTTATTGGATTTGTTTGATATTATTGATAATTATTTAATATTTTGAAGTAGTTATGTAATATACTCAACATGTTAATATGAATGGGAGACAAATTCAATTGGACAGGTGAATATGAGTAAACTTCCAAGGACATGAAAAGATGGCCGGTTTGTAAGACAGTGTTGATATAACAATATAATCAATAGGGTACTGTGATCTCTAGTGTTGCATTAAATAAGGGGATGAGTTGTGTTCTTCAATGGAATCATATGGTGATAACATATACCTTAATCAAATTTAATTTTCAAGTGAAAAATTACTATACTAAAGATTTGGAGTTAATATTGGTAACATTATAATCCAATATATGCATATTTTGTTTATAAAAGCAATGGTGTGACATATATAATTATCATAAAATTCGTAGTATATACTCACCTAGAAATATGAGAAAATATTCCATAGAAAATGTTTGGAGTTGATAGATTATTATGACTTCACAACACGTTCCCACCATGAAAATGAGAATAAGGTTATTGATTCATTATGTTGGAAAGATCATACCAAACTATTAATGATGTTGATAAAAATGAATCCAATATTTCTATAAATGTAATTGATTGACATTGACGTCATTATGGAAGTAGAGAAATCATATATTTATCAAATGATTGTTCAACCACCATTCCATGTGATGTCTAATGTGGTGTAGATGGATGATTTTGAGATGAAAATAATGTGAGAAATATTTGTTAGTCAAATTTGATTTTGATAGAGTATTGAGGTTTTGGAATTGAGTAAGTGGTTAATCAATATAAGAAATGAAAAATTACATATTAGATGAATGTACTAGGAGTGGATATTAAATGCGATTTTTGTGATGATTCGATAAGGTTTTTTATTTTTTATTACCCATTATATATGATTGTCCCACATGAGGATATAGTATCCAATGTATACCTTTTATGAAAATCAATTTAGTCTATGATTACATAAATTCTATGAAATTTATGGATGTTTAAATTACACCCATAATTTTCATATCATATATTTATGGATGTTCATTATTTCATTTATATATATATATTTTAAAATAATTATATTTTCTACCTAATGTTTTGACAGATGCTCAAAACTAGAAAGAAAACAAAATAACCTAGAATGGTGTGCATGAGGTTATGTTGATTACACATTTAGATGGTGCAGGTGGTTAACAAATATATAATATTACATCAAAGTCATGAATAATGTAAAAATACATCAAATTATGATCATAAATATGTTTTGATGGATGTTTAGGACTAACCGAACAATGTGGGTCATATTAATGGAAATGTAAACATATATATGTGTCCCTAAAATAATGGAATGGAATGTTATAAAAATAAATGATTAAACTATATTTCAGGGAATTTTCTAATGTTTAACATAAATTAATATAATAATATACAAACATAAGGATATTTTTTACAAAAAATAATCTTTTCTATATCATGAGACCCATGTCAAAAAAGGACCATTATCGATCATATAATATTTAATTACAAAATATTTTATCTTTTCTATAGTGTGAGACCCATAACTGATTTAAATACATTATGTGGTGAGTGTTAGAGTTGTAATTTTTTTTAAAATTCAATTACACACATATTTAAATCATGATCCAAGCCCCCAAAATGGTCCATTATTGATAATATAATATTTAGTGGCCAACTATTTTCTGAAAACTATGGTTTAAATTATATTAGGTCATTTGTGACACTTCTAATCTTATTTTAACCACCATATAAATCAGGTTTTACCTTGACCATGTTAATTAATTTGTATTATTATAAATATTCATTTTGGTCAACAATTTTGTTGAGAACATTTTAAATTATAAAATATTAGGATTATAAATAGGGTATAAATTTTTTAAAAATCAATTCATATAAGTATCATAACGTGATATAAAACTAATCCCAAGGAAAGGATGATAGATTGGCTTTTAAAAGACAATATGATGAAAAGTTTGAATTTTTTTTATATCTATATTAAATATTAAATTATTAAAAATTAACTAAAATGAATTAATATATTTTTAATTTTACTATTTTTGACTCTGAAACCAATATTATAAAGATTTTAAGCTTATAAATAATTTAAATGTAAAGACACTTTTCAATTAAAAAGTTTTATTTTCACTATTCATAAAAAAATGAATCATTTGAAAAAATTCCCAAAAATAAAACCTATAGTAATTTTTATGGAATGATATAACTTTTTTTTGGAAAATAAAATTTATAACCATCTTAAAATTTTATTTTTATAATATGTTTGAAAAATCAGAGTGAAACCACTTTTTATGGAAAATACATTTAAAAGCGTAAAATTATATTTGTACTAATATTAATCATATAAAAACTATATAATGAATGTGAAAAAATAGATTAAAAATATAATTTATAAATTTCTTTAATATCATTAACTAATATTCATGAATTTAAATTATTATGACAATATGTATTTGGGCACATAACACAATTTTTTAACACTTCCTCTATTTTCAATTGTCTTTCACATTCAATTATAATTAATTGGTAAAAAAATTATTTTTATATTAATAAGAACTATATATATTCCTGTATAAATTAATCTTATTAATAAACAATATTATAATGGATTAGTGATGACTATCATACTAGACAATAATAATAATAATAATATAATATTGTTCGATAAAACTCGACCTCTCATGGATTATAAGATATTGAAAAAACATGTTATTTCTTGTAACATAAGTAATCAGAGAAATTTAATTAACACTAAAATAATTATATTGTAAATTATTATGTTTTTATATTCATTATTAATCTTTTTTTATTCCTTTCATAAAATCAATCAAATAAAATGGTCTTCTTTTAGAATTTCATGGTGTTACTTTTATGGATCATTTCATCATTATATTTTTCTATTTGATGAATATGAGGTTCTGATGAGTTTAATTTACATTTCTCTTCATTATGGATCATTATTTTTTGATTAAATTCATTATTGAGTATTCATTTTGTTTTATATGTCATGTCTAGTTTGAATTGAATTATTTTTTACAGATTATACATTCCAATTTTTTGTTCATAACATTATGTTGAGAAATATGATATCCTCCAACATTTTTAAATTTCATTGACATTGAAACTATTTTAATGCTTATGAACTCTTTGATAAATAGATATAATTATATTCCTTAATCCATAAAATATTTTAAATGTTTTTTAAATTAAATAATTTGTGAATTAGGTTTTCTTTAATTTCCAAGACACTAATTTATTTAAAGGATTGTTTACTTGCATTATTTTTGAGGGATTCCATGTTATTGAAGTCGATGGTTAATGAGGAATATAATTAACCATAGTTTTATTGATTAATATATATTATCAATGAATATATTAATTATTATGTAATGTATTTATACAAAAAACAAAATCTTATTTCATTTATTATTTTGGATCATAATATAATATATGAATTATTTTTTTCGTTTAAATGGACATTAAAAACCATAACTATTGACAATTTCATCGCTCTAGAATAACTTATTATAATTGGTATATATTAACGGATATAGAAAACTCTAATAAACACAGTGGGAAGAATATATGCCTTTACATGTATAATTATACTAGATGAATCTGAATGTAAAAAGCCTTATATGGAATATAACATTGACTGGCATTGACATTGACCAGTCCCATGCAATGATTAAATTATTTAAACTTGAGGGAAACCATTTGTAAGATAAGATCAAGATTATATAGATAAATTCCCAATCCATGTTTGATAAAACACATGATTAATGTTCTACCACAATATACCGCACATATAGATTGTATGAATATGTGATTAGGGGTTATATATCTAGACGTTATTATTATGAGTATTTATATAATATTTCAGATAAAATTTTAATTATATAGATACATTTTAATTGTAAATTAATAAATATACATGATTAAATAAGGTGATTAAAATTTATATTTTGATATTGTGAAACCGAAATTGTGTTTTTTGGAAATATAATATTAAACTTCACTTCATGATAAATCCATGAGTTTTGAAATATATGTTTTTTTAGTGAAATAATATTATGAAAAAATATTTAATTTAATATAAGTGGTAATATTATTTGATATAGTACCATGTAATTTTTATAAGTATGGGAATTTTGTTTATAAAAATTATTATATTTAAATAAATACGGATTTTAGTTTATAGTGTAGTTTAATATGTTTAATACAATAGTCTAGGAAAATTAATATCGTATTTGAAATTATCATTCTAAAATTACCCGTTGATGGATATTTCATAATTTTCTGAGACATTAATATATTTTAAAAATATAATTTTATATAAATATAATTTTATTTTAAAGATATCATGGTACCCAAATGTTATATAAAAATTACTATTAAACGAATAAAGTGTAATAAATTGGGTTTTCATTTAATATAATTATTTATTACATTATTTGATAGGTTTTATAATCCAATAATGATCCCCAAAAACATTATTTCATTTTAGTGTAATATAAAAATCATTAATAACATGATTAAATTCACCATCATGAATTGTATTGATTTATTGTGTTTCATTAATATACCTAAACATTATTCCAAACCACTCATCTTTGGTAGAAACCATTTGTTGAAATCATGTAATGTTTTTTTGGATTACTTAATTACGTAAAGTCTCAAAAAAACAAGTCTACAAATTTATTAATAATTACTCTATGTTTTTATATATATACCCACCCAACCTCCAATACCACTTCACATAGAAACCTTTTCTAGTGAATTTACACTCGCTCTACCACTATAAATTACTCCCATTTTATACCAGTCTCTTAAGAAACTCATCCTAATATTTTAGAAGAAACCTCTCATGTAAAGAAATATCTTCACTTTCCCCTTTATTCAAGTACATATGTTGTAATATGTCTTTAGAATATCAATTTATTATGATTTTATACATTAATTAATACTCCATTATTATAAAATTGATGTTTTATTGTCACTATAACAATCTCATAATTCATTATTATGTCTAGTTGAGGGGTTATCACTCTCCTTATTTCCATTCATGAAATATATTTGTATTAAACCTTTTCATTATCTATTGGTAATGTTTTAAAATTCATATACACATTAATTTATTTTTCCAAATGGTTTCAAACTGATGCTATAATATTATTCTCTATTATTAATCCCACCATAAAAATTTTTGTAACTCGGTTTTTCTATAGATATCATCCCATGATTTTCAACACTAATATTCTTGGTTTTGAATACCCAAACCTATTTTCATTCAAAGTAATTCACATTGATTCAACAATACCTCACTGATAGTGTAAATCCATGTGGAAAAAATCTTTTCATAATCTCTGGATTAAAATGATTAAAATAAATTTCATGTAATGTGATAGATGTGGAAGACATAATGATAAAAAATATTACAGGTGTTCAATAATAGAGTTCCAATTAATTGTTTGATGTTTTCATCTCATTTTATACCTTTTATGGTTCATTGTATGGTAGACTAAGAAAAAAATATTATGATTTTTTAGTGTAAAGGTTTTAATTGTTCTTGTATAGAAAAGTTTAATTTTTTTACACATTCACATGATGGCTTGATTATATCATTATGTGTCATGATTTAAAGTTTAATATTGTTATTATCGCCTTTCTATGTCATCAGTTTATTCCACTCAACCCATGTGTCTTATTTTTATTATGATAATAAATGATTATTCAATTACCAAGATTTATATATAACTAATTTTTATGTATATCCCCTGGTTCTATAGTGTATTAATCTGATATGAATGGAATTTAATGGAATTATATAGATTTTTTAAATATTGAGATTATACCCATTTTATGATTATATTTATATTTACTTAATTTACAAAATACATTTTCCTCTAAATCCTTTGGGATTGTATTATGTTTATCATTATATAATAAATAATAAGTTAAATTATATATAAGATATAGGTTATGATAGTTTGTTTAGATAAAGGTGTATTTCGTTTTAAGGAATGTGATTCCAAATTCGTAGTGAACACCATTGGGATAAGTCTAAACATAAGGAAACATCCCTAAATTCTAGTGAAGTATATAGTTATTTGTTTTGTAAACAAATAAATCCTTATCTATATATTGTCATTTTGATATAGGTGTGGATTATATATAGTTACAAGTAATAAATCATAATGGAAAAATTGGGAATTTTCATTACCTAGTCTAATGTAAACTTATTATCCATTCATGATACTCAAATGTCTTTTATGATAATGATTCTATACATTATTTCATTTACTCCTTCCCAGACATTATGATTATATTTTATCAATATTTATGATCAAAATTTCCTAGTGATTATTTTGATACTCCCACATTCATTATTTTATTATATCATATGAATGGATTGTAATTTATTTTAAAGAGTCAACAAATTTTTTTGGGATAATAAATTCACCCTATAGATCACGATCTCACTATGATTTTATACATGTTTAAAGAGGGGGAATGATCTATTTTTGAATCATTATCTAAACAATGGATGTTATTTCCTTTTGATAACTAATATATATTTCTTAAAATTGATAAAAATCGATGGATAATCCATAATTACATTCCCATTGTTATAAAAAATGATGACATGTTCCTCAAAGAATATCCAAGTCGTCATTGTAAATTAGATGATGAATTATTAACTGATTAAATGGATATAGAAAATATAATTCATAGGTAATATTACCACAAGAAATTTTAGATATGTATATACTTAGAAGATAAATGAAATTAAATGATGGTAAAAATATTATTGGTGTTAGAAAGCTTTTTTATACTTGGAATAGCAGGGTATAGTTATCAATTTGTGAGAAAATTGTCATGGTTTTGAAACCCACTAACCAAGCTATCTTATATGTGAGTAATGTTTTTATAGATTAATTAATGTATGGATTTTTTAAAAGGTAAAATGATGAGGCTAATAACTATACATGTTCTAAAATTACCTAATAGTTGGGAAGGAGTTGTGATCTATAATATTGCATAAAAAAGGTGTCAATATTATACTGAAGATAAATACAAAATTATAGCATACGCCTTCCACATGTTAAAATTAAATGGTCATAACTACTGAGTGTATCATATATAATTTCTTTTAGTGATCATGTCACTGAATATTTAGAGACATTATCTCTATTGGGGATGTGTGATATATGTACATATCCTAATATTCTCATGTATATGTGAACTCAAAAAGAGATCGAAATGCTCCAAAAAATATTCTTAGTATTGATAATGGATTTTGAATATTTATTCTATTATTATCCCACTAGGTTGAATAATATAGACGATTCTATCAATTTAAAGAATCAAATATCAATATCATTAATTAAGATTTAATAGAATCAAATTTTCTTGGATATAGGAAGGGTGGGAATTTGAATCATAATAGGAAATGCATCAATCACTTCTAAAATAACATGCCAACCTTCAATTATTGACAGGGTAAAAGAGAGGGAAATATTTTGTGGATCCAAAAAAATTATAACATATTTCATATATATACCTTTCAAATTATTTAATTAATAGCATTGAGCTCAAATATGTGTCTAATAAAAACCAATATAGAAGATAGATCTTATGGATAGTTCTTGTATCTCATATTTCGTTATTATTCATTGATTAAAAAATATGAATAGATATATGAATAAAAAATATTCCAAAATAACATAATGTAAGATATTATAGAGTCTTTTCTATGATGCTTGGTATACCAACATGTAAATGACAATCTATGGATGTATATCATTATGATGCAACTATTTACCATATAATTATTGCAATGAAAAAAATCACCATTGATTTTTGTGTAGGACCCCATGTTTTATAATGTCCATAACTTCATTTGCATGGTTATCAATCACCTTAAATTGACTGGACATTTTATTTCTAAAAAGGAATATTTCTATCTTGATCACTTCGATATGATACATATAAGAGAAGTGGTATGACTACATGGATTACCATTGTTCACTGTATCTAATCTAGATAAGAGTTTAACCTTGAGGTTTTGGTGTTGTCTTCAAGAATAATTTTATACATATCTATGTTTCCAAAATTATGAATACCCTAAGGATGTTGGTTATTCTAAGAGAAACATTTAAACATGAGAGTATATTCTAAGGTCATTTTAAATGAATTTTCAAGGACTTTGTGATCAACATGTTCCCCTAGAAGAGTTATACTATAAAAAATTATCTATTATAGTAATGAAATTGCTCTTTATAAGTATTTTTTTGGAATACACTTTGGATTTCAACATATTGGGATAATGTGGGAGAGATACATTTGTCAGGTCCTAATCATATCCAGTAGATGACAAATAATGTTGAAACCATTCATTGTTATATGATAGTAAGGATATATTGACAAAAATCATTTCTTAATATTTTTAGATGAGCACTAGAGTATTATTTTTAAGAAAATATGGTCCTTAATATACCCTTATAGATGAAATTCATGAGGTTTAGAATAAAGCAAATATTTGACCATTATACAAAATCCCCTTGTGATCCTTGAACACATCAAAGATAAAACATGTTAATTATCACTCAAACTAATCTACTCCCATGTAAATGATATTTTTCATGTATCCCTATTATGTATGATAATACCAACCCCATAAAATATTATAAATTAAGAATTGGAACCAGTATAGATTGATAATTAATATGTGGAGAAACCAATGATGATATAAGGTCTAAGATAAAACATACTATAAAAATAGACAAATCACCTAGTCAACGTAATATGGTATAACCTTGAGTTGGTAGATGAATCATGAGAACCAATAGAGGTTATGAAATTAATATAACCTCATAATTTTTTGTGTACAAAATAAAATATAGTGGTAAAAATATATTAAGGGGGAATAATATAACTATCCAAACAGTTATAGGTGAAATTTCCTTCATAATAAAAATATACTTTGTTATGTAATTTTTTAATATAAACCCCCTAAAATATATTTTATTTTTTAATTTGGTACATTATAAAATATATCCTTAATTTAATTTTTGGTCATATATAACCATTGATAATCATAACCATTTATAATTTCACTATAATATACTGAACAATATTATCTATATATATTATGTATTATAATAAATTTTAATTGAATTAGAGAGAAACATTAATGGCATAGACTGTTAATATCTTTCCATATGAAGAACATTTTCAGAAGCATGTAATGGGTATGTGATCACTACTATTTTCCCAAGTCCAAGACATATGTGAGATTAAAAAACAAAATCTTGAGTGAAACTATTTAGGTGAGAAGTTCAATATTTTGGAGATCACCACTGTAACCTCATTCACTAAACTATACCAAAAAAGTAATACCATATCACACATAACATTATGACGTATGTTGGGGTTATAATAGTTTATCTATCCAGATTCTATTGGTCTAAATTTACAATACCTTTTGGGTAAAATAATTATTATATTAATCCATTATTATTGTTAAATTTATATATAAAAGATTATATGATGAGTTTATAAAATTTACATTTTGAAATGTAGAAATAGAAATTGTATGTTTCCAAAATATATAATTAAGACACAACTTTTGGTGAACTGAAGAGGTTTTAAATAAATTTCAATTTCATTAAATAATATTATATTAAAATATTTATTTATATATTAATATTTACTTAACATAATGGTTCCCTAGATAATTTTACGAGGGTTAGAATGTTGTTCATGTTGTAGTAAATATTCATTATAAATAAATATATAATTTCATTTATAAGTATATATATATAAATTTATAAAAATATTTTTGTAAAATAAATATCAAATTTGAAATGAACAGTTCAATATTTGGAAATGGTATACTTTTCCTGATTTTATATGAAATTGGAATTTGTTTTTCAAAAATAAATATAGGTAAAAAATAAAGTATGTATTATAAAATCATAATAGCCCAAAAAATGAAATAATAAATTATATAAAAGTTAAACACAAGAAAAAATATGGGTTCCCTTTTAAATAATGTTTAATTGATGTCATTTGATTAGTTTTAAAAATCTATAATGAATAATCCAAATCCAATATTAAATTTTATTTTGTTACAAAAAATTATTTAAAAACAAGACTCACTTCAACACAAATAATGGTACTATCATTATGATTTAACATATTATCCCAATATGATATTGGAAACCACTCCTCGATTTCATAAATCATGGGTAAATACTATTATAACTCCAAAATATTTATTCAAACCAATTGAAATTTTGGATAATATTTCTGGTATCAGTCATATAGTCGATATGAATTGTTAGGACCTAAGGAGACTTAGTGTTGATATATTGAAAATAATAAATTTAATATAGCATTCCATTATAGCAATCTATAAATTATTAAATATATCTCGAATGGTATCTCCAATTGGAAATCTAAACCATATGTAGATATAGAGTTTATGTTTTATACTATGTATGATATATAGTTTATCATATGTGGTTCTTTCAGTTATGTGTATTCATGGGTGAACGCTAGATAAAAATAATTTGTGAATATAAATTCATTTTTTATGTTTTTAATAAACCCCCAAAAACCATAAAATCCTTGATTTAGTCCATATTTTAACTCACATACAGTGTTAGACACATAAAAAAGAGATTATGGTGGAGTTTCATAGAGTAGAATGTTGGAAAATGATGATGGGATCAAAGAACAATTATCTATAATTCATCATGTCTCGATATTATTAAACAAATATGTTAAATTCTTCTCAAATTATAAATCCACCCTTGAGGTAAATTGTTTTTTTTATCCCCCAATTTTTTATTTTCATTTAAGAAGATTATTTAATTGTTTTAGAAATTAATTTACGTGTCCTTCATATTGAACCACTATTTATTATTTTTATCTGATAACCTAATTTGTAACATGATTTCATTCCTGAGTTCTGGGGGTCATTGTTGAAATATCAACATTATAATTTATGGAATGATTGAAGATCAATTCTGATGATAGAAGACTAATGGTGGATTGATGATTGCCTTCGATAAGGTTTTTGTCATGATGGTTATTGGAGACAAGAAATACAATGATGGGTTTCCACAATTAAGCTACCAGTAATGTTACATGAACATTCAATATAGGTTTTGGGAATTTCAATCTAGATTTTTGGTGGTTGAGACATTAGTAAGTGTTCTTATACAAGTTTTTGGAAATCAAGAAATATCATGATACACACTACATGTAGTTTTGATGTACAAAAATTATTTATCACATGACGTTTAGTGGATATTGTTGATGGATGACATTAAATGTCACATGTATGGGTCCTTTATCCACACATTATGTCCCCCTAGGTTTTCAACTTGGTTTATACCATAGTATATGTCTAACCCCCGTTTAACCCCTCAACTAATGTATTATTGATAGTATACATTCAATATTTGAATAAAAGGAAATAGGAATAGTCACATTCCCATAAACCTATCCCAATCTTCATATACCATGTATGATGATAACAAATCAGGTATATATATAAGAACATATACTATGGGATGGATGAATGCGTGAATATATGAACGTAGTGATGAAATTTATTTCCCTTTTGGATAACCTGGGTTCTTCCAAAGAACATAAAAATATCATATATGACCTTATTTTCCCATATTAATCCCATGTTAGAGTCAAGTATCTCACCCAATGCGATAATAAAGACCATAATGATTAGATTCTCACCCATGTGAGTATGATTAGGTATATGATCTGTAATCTATAGGATATTATAGAATTAGTTATTTCAACCAAAAAAATATTATAAGTATCTTCTAGACAATAAGTTTAATTTTAAAAATTTATATTGCATTTATTAGGGAGATAACCTCCTTGAGAGTCTTGTATATCGTCTACTCTTTTAGATAAGGATCTAAAAGTGTTATAATTTGTAAGGATATACGAGGATTGATTAGAATTAAAAATATGAGATATTACATAATATTTTATGTGTGTCGAGATATAAAAAAACATTACGCTGGGGCTTGAATACCTTCAATGAGAATATCAAGGTCATCCTGTTAATCCACAGTACATTTTGGATTTATAGTTGAATCTAATATTTTTTTATTTGGGTTTGGTTAATTCATTGTGTCCTAATGGTTATATTTATTATTACCCATGATGTGTATCTTCCCATATGTTTTCTGTATTTTAATGATGATAGGACTTTTAGTGGACTCTTTGGTGGACCTCGAGAAATTGGATCCTTGTTGTGTTGTGTAGTGGGGATAGCTGTTGAACCATATGTTTTTTTGGAGAAGGATACACATATTCCATATTGAATAATATATATTGGTTTTGAGATATTTCATTACTTTTATATACATATTTTACAATCCATCATACTCATTCATGATAAATTATTATTTTATTCATGCATTGGGTTCCTACTAGTAGTTTAAATTACAATAATAAATGGTGAATGTTGAGAAGTGTACATGTGTATATATAGTTTTGGCTAAGTCATCACTTGTGTATGATATGCCTACTAGATTTTAGTAAATAGACCCCGACCTATTTAAGGAAGGCTTGGTGTTCACCCTAAATATACTACCTACTAGTAGAGGCATATTTTTTTGATACAATATAGAGTGGTGCCAATGTTTAATCTATTATGTACTATAGTATAGAGATATTTAAGAAATTATTATTGGTTTTGGAAATATTGAAATAGTTCTACTAATTAATAGGTTCAGTTAATAATATTGAGAACCAAATCATAATGAGCGAAATGACATATCTATTCACCTTGAGTCTGATAACCTCCTTGTTGGATTGGTAAATTTATTAAATTTATAGAGGGAAAAAATATTAATATTCTTATAACACTGATACATTGTTTCTATGTCCTTATTGAGTTAATTCCATTAATATTGTCTTTGGTTGTGGAATCTCTTCACCACTATTGTATGTTTGTATAATTAAATCTAAAAAGGATTCCATAATAGATATAGGATTATGACCAAATGTGTAGCGAGGCCTATTTGTAGATACCAAATAAAGAATAATATCTCTATGTGTGGATATAATGAAGATATTTCTTCTATTGTGGTGCACATAGATTCAAATTATGCAATTTTGGTGGATTCATTGTCTGAGATAGATCCATAGTTGTATTTTATAGTATTGAATGATGATGTGAAGTTTCTGATTGTGAATTATGAGTTCCATGGAAAAATAATAATTATATTCTTAGAAAATCATGACCAAATTATAGTAGGTTGGTGACATATGAATGGTAAATGATATCATAGGGGACATCGACAAAATAAAGGATATTGTGGAGGATCTGGTTCATTGAGGGTTATGAATTTTTCTAACATTTATTAATGATTCAATAATATATGGGTGTTTCTAAACTAATATGTAATGGTATATTGGTAGGCAATGGATGATCCAATAAGGAAGAGGTAGCTTCATGATCTAGATGGTGTGTAAGGAGGAGAATATGGAATATGAAAAAAGTGAGTCCTATGATGTGGGTAGATATATGATTTACCACCACTTCCTCCTCTTCTAAGATCTCCATGGTAGGCTAAGGGAATTGGTGGTCACATACATGAACATATTTTGGTAGTTTATTCTTATGAGCATAGTGATCCATGAACCATATATAACATGATTTGTGTTTTCTCTTATTTATAGGATGTGTTACCAGAAAAACAAATAAACCTTCATCCATACTTCACCCCTTATAAGGGATCCTCATATATGAGTGGATCATCATGTTCAGCTATTGAGATTATATATGGAAATTGATAATATTTTGGTTGTAACACCTCTCTGACATGAGTGTGAATCAATATTTTGAGGAGAATGTTTTACATGTGAACACATTATAGTAGTGATGTGGCACTGTGATGTTTTCTTAGTATGGACTGATTTTCTATTGTCTATTCCTAGTTTAACATTTACCAATTAAGAATATTTGTATCAAAGATTAATGAATGCTACATTACATCATTTGAAAGAAGTAATCTCATATAATGTTATTTATAATCATATGCAGGTAGATATATATGATTTATAAACATTTAGATTCTATGGCCTTGGAGTAGAATAATCTATGATCTTTCAATTTTTTATAGTGTTTGAGGAGTGTGTATATATATTCCATGTTGATGTGCTAATAAATACTCCCCACAAATTCATTCTCTTAAACATATACCGTTACCTAGGGATATCCCTAATATCATTTCCAATATATTGATTGAATCCTAATTTTCTACAAGAGGGAAATGTCATGTTATATGGGATTTAGAATAATTGAATGATTAGACCTAGTGTATTCTTTAGGGTGACCCATGTATTGTTCACCAATAAGGTGGTTGGGATTTTTTTTTGTTCATTTATTATTATTAGCAGAAATAGGTAACTACCATAGAAATATATGAACATATAAGAAGTGATGGCCTCGTGGACTAGCAAAAAGGAGATACTTGGTACTCAATGATTGACATGATGTCAGGACATCACCAACACTATTTCTAAGTGAAGGATATACCAAATATTTAATTTTTTACTACACAATGTTAACAATTGATTATTGGTGAGGAAATTTATCATTAAAACTATTCTAGTATGTTGATGTGACTCATGAACTAGATCATCCACCCCTTCCAGGACTTGTTTTGGTGGTATTTATATATTTCAACCTCTTATACTCCACATATGTGGAGGATCATGTAAGACAACTATGAATGTTCCAAAAACATACATTGGGAGAATTGAATTTATGGGAATATCTTGAAGTTTAATTTATTTATTTGTGATTTTAACAATAAGGTATAATTCATCAAATTTAAGGAATTATTTTTTGACTCTAATAAGAATAGTGTAGTAGCAGCTTGAGATCCACTCAAAATGACAATGGATGTATGAAGTCTTAATTATATTTTTTTCTACTGTAGATGATTCATGAATCATATCATTAGTATTTTTGTACCTATTATTTACTTGAACTAAAAGAAGAATCATTTACTATGGACAGATAAATAAATGTATCCTTTTCTATTGTTTCAAAATACATTCTTGAGATTCCACTATCATGAGTGTTCAAGAAGAGAAAATTGAGTATGTGTTTTCATTTAATACGTCCAAAGAATAGATTCTTTTTTTTCCATGTTTTAGTAAGTAGTCACTAATTATGGGTATATTCATTTGAGAACCAAAGAGAATAATTATGTGATCCATGATTTAGAGGTAGTAGTAGCAGTTTCCTCCCTAAAAATATCATGCTATTAACTTTTGGGAGACCAACTCATCACTAATTCCAATTATAAGTTTGATAGGTTTTACTTTCCTTTGAAACACATCAACCTAATGAAGAGATGATGGGTTTAGTTCCTATATGATTATAACTATGATATAGGCTTTAGAAGTAAGAAATTGAACAATGTGAAAGATTATATTATTAGGAAACCACTTTTTCATTTGTATAGAAAGGATTTTAAGAAGATTCCCTTTTCCTTTCAATTTTATATTGATTTGTGTGGAGACTAATTCCACTAGTTGATGGTTGTTAACCGTAGAGTTCTTCCATGTTTCCATAAGGTATAGTTGGGTGATATATATTGTGAGGAATTGTATTTTGAACTATTAATAAGATATAATCCTGATATATTTTCTGATGTCTAGGATCACATCATCAATATTTATAGGAATAAATTTTTTTCTCATTACAATGTGGGAGGATATGTTAATGGAGTTTCATATTACCAATTTAGTTTTATAGAAAATAGTTCTAATGTTACACTAGGCTCCAGAAATGTTGGTTTGGAATCCTAGGGTGAATAGGAGTATTTCCATGTTTATCTATCAGCTCCCCACCTGTTAACAAATAAACATTGAACACTATGTACCAATTTATTGAACAATCCTATTGAGGATCCTTAGTGGGATCGTGGTGTTATCACCCTTTATTTCTTGATGTGATATACATAATAAGAAAGTGGTTATGATTCATTCTAGGTAATTATAAATGACTCTACGTTTTTTCCCATTTCATTTCTAAATGATAATTGTGTTCTATAGAGATATTGGTATTCTTATAATTGAAATTTCATATTTCAATTCATGGATCTTCCTCATTTTATTTTGCTAATTTTCCCAATTTAAATTCTAATTTTTGATAGTATTACTAGATGATTTTGGGACTTAGTTGTAATATGGAATATCTTTCCACCCTTTTACTAACTTCCAGAATGAGTAGATCATTTAATTAATTATGTACAACAATTAAAAATGGATGCAAAATGTAGAATGAAGATAAAAGAATAAGTTACAAATTATGGAGTCTTCGAAAAAAATAGGTGTCACTCCACCATTGGTATAGAACCCATTGATGCAGTGTATGAGATTCTGTTCATGTCACCATTGTAATGGTTGTATATGGTGAGGGAAATAGTTATGGGATGAGAGTACGTGAATGAAATGATAGAGAAGGTATAGATCAAACATTAATGGATTTATAATTCCAATATTCTAATAAATACAAATTAATGATTACATTGGTGTTTGTTGTGGGAGACAACGGGTTCCTTATGGTCATTCCTCTATTAGGATTATAGTTATTTGGTCGGGGTGGTTTGTTATCTATGAGTTCCATATTACCTTTTTAATATAATAATTTTTGTTCCTGTGGTGGAATACTTCTTTTTCTTACCACTGTTTTTTGATTTGGTTCCTAACAATTTACACATTTCATTTATAAATAGAAACATGCATGACCCATATCAGGTTATCAAAGGGGATGAGCGATAAGTTAATGATGAATCTATAGTCATATAGTAGTCTATGGTAAAAAATATTATAAGGAGAATATTATTTACTATTATGTTATTCCACTACTGCACATTATGTGGAATCATAAGAATAACCAGAAGATACTATGTGATTAAGAGAACAAGAGGTGAACACAGGTCCATCACATGTAAAAAAGATTTTCTTAATTAATGATGCATCAAAAAGATGGTGAGGAGAATGAAGAAACTACCAAATTTTATTTTGTAAAATTTGAATGTAATGAATAATATTTCCAGGATCATCCCTACAGTTGAAATGGATTTCCTAGATTTTTGGTTGTTCATTGCTAATATATTAAAATTATTTAATATATTATATTATTGATTCGTAGTGTTTTAAAAGTAATTTTCTATCTATTAAATAGTTTCTTGGATGTAAAACTCAATAAATATTTTATAACTATAATATGGGGTTTTCTGTAGGTCTAACATTTGTTTTATCAGTGTACATTATTTCAACAATGAATAGTATTATACATATGTCAAATTAAATTAAATTTTTTAAATAATTTAGTTATTTTAATTATCTAATAAATCAACTAAAACCTTACCAAACTCTATTTAATTCATCATATAAATCATTTATTGGGGATTGACATGATCATATTCCATTTCAAAAAACGGTATACCCCTAGGCTATTTTCTCCACTTGTAATAGAATACAATAATAGACCCCAAGTAAATCCTCATCCTATATACTAGCATGTGTATACGGGCATGGGTAGAGTATATAGATCAGTGTAGAGACACTTTAATTATTATGTTTACCGTTATCTACATAACATTTATGGTAATAAAACAACATTTATATAGAGAGGAACATGTCATGTGAGATATAGAAACAAAAGGAGAAATGGACTATATCAGACCTACAATGTTCCCTTTTTCACATGACTTGTACATATAGGTAACATAGAAAAACAATTCTAGGAACATATTTCCCTCACCTAATCTTGTTGTACAGTCATGTATCTCACCCAATGGGACATGTATCCTTCTGATGGGTAGATTTCACTGATTTGAGTATTTAAAAATTAGGGATCTTCTACCTTTTGGATTCAAATCTATCATAGAATTTAAACTATATCTTAGGGTCAGGGTTCATCTCTCTCGATAGTTGAATTTATATAGTATATAATGATATAATGAGAGAGGTATCCACTACTATAGTATAACATTTCACCTAGTAAAATATATTAAAACGTATTGTCCTATACCACAACTTTCTAGAGATGAACCTTATATTAATACATGGGAATTATAATAAGAAATTCTTATCATGAAGGAATAAATAGTTTAGTATTTTTTTAAATCAATATACAAACATATTTTTAACTTTTCAACTTGAAATGAAATACATAATGGAAAATACATATGGCGCTGGGATTATCCCTTAAAGACATTCATAATATTCTTCTTGAAAACCTATGGAAAATAAAACATAAGGGGTGATATCTTATTCTTAATAAGGGCATTTAATACAGTATAATTTATCATAAAAATAAACGTTGTCCTTGGTGACCAAATAAAAACAGATTCCATTAAAAATATCATTGATCATAATGTAGAATAAATGAAATCTGATTAAATATGGTTATATAATTGATCATAAGAGAATGAAACATAACCATATATATTATAAAAGATTATTAATAACATGTTTTTATCAATTACTACTACTATTGTGAGGAAATGAATAATGCCAGTCATCTCAAACATATTTTCTAGGCCTTGACCAAGAAGTCTGAAAATACTAGGGTAAAGCCTTGGCCAAAACCCAATTCAGTTTTTTCTCATGAGACCTACTGATGCATCAAGGGCCTGTAATGGTGCCCACCCATAACATGATATTTCAAAATCATTCCTCATATGAAAGGGTCTAAACATAAACAACATGAACATATCAAATAACTTTCCACAATATGTACACATAAACACTTACCATTCTGAGTATTATGGTGAATGGTATCAAGATAGAACATCGACATTCAAATTGATCATAAAAAATTTAATACAATATGGTAGATGATTAAAACAATATTTAACATCAATAAGAAATAAAATTCAATAGAGTTTTTAAAATCGACAAAAAATACTATTATAAAATCATCGAGGATTTTTTGAGAGAAATACACTTTAACATCGAAATGAAGAATTATTTTTTAAAAATATTTGAATAATAATAGAAATGACATGTGGTGGTTTTTTCATGATGAAATTATTTTATTTATAAAATAATTTTTTCTTAAAAAAATTTTAGAGTGCCCTTGAAAATACGTTCGAATTTGAGAAGTTCCCTTGAATCAGGCTTGTTTATCATGAAGACTTGAGAACGATCGTTATAAAACATTTAAATCCCCATAAATAAATAAGGTTTACGATTGGTACACATATATATAATATTAACACAAAATTTATGAGGATAACAAAAAACTTATTAATAATATAATTTGTATTAAGATGCATAAAGTGTAACCCAAATGAAAATGGATGTTTGGGTAAAAATCAATACCTTATGACTGAACATATTCTTCACATGAACATAACCTCCTCAAAAAGAAAAATAAATCCATTAATTAATTAATTTAGAACCAAATATATATGTATCAGATTTATTATAATTTTATAAATTGTATTTAATTACTTTTGGATGAGTTATTAGATAGACATTTATAGTTCATGCGAATTTGTTTCCTTTGTTTTCATGGTCGGTATACTTGTATACAGGTATATATGTTTAGGTGGTATATGTATAATTATCTAGAACTGAATTTATAAAATAATAATTAATATCCATCATATTAAATGGTGATATACTTTATTTGGTTTTTTATATGAGTATGAGTTATTAGATAGATCATTAGTGATAATCATTTGGATTATTTTTGCTATATTTCGATTATTACAAACTAATTTTGTCATATGAATTAATATTATGTATATATACTGGTTCCAAAACATTAAATAGGTCATAAGATATATATTATATTTTTTTCGACCATTAAAATGGTTTCATGACCAAATTTGTAGGATAAATTGAAGAATAACTGTTTTTCATCAATGAAGGTTGTAAATTGGCACCTCCTAGATGATGATTTTGTTTTTTTAAACAAGAGAGAGAAAGAGTAGTTTTAGGAAAGTTATTAAATTAACATTATATCATTATAGTATATAGATGATACAGGAGTTATCATGATCATTTTTACAGATGATGTTAGGAGAATATATGAAATGAAAATAAATTGAAAATTCATTTTAAAGACAAAGGAAGAGGGTTTACCTATTGCAATATCATCCTTGAGAACCTGCCTAAGGGAAGGGGTTTTGGACTTTTGGAATGAAAAATAGCTCCTGGACATTGTGATATATTAGGAAAAAGCATTTATGTAGAACATTGAGAAGCTTCAAGGCTTTGAGGAGTTAGGAGAAGTATTAATGGGGGGTGGTTTTTATAGTGAGGGAGAGAGGTAATTTTTGAATATATTATTCATTATTTTATTATATTTTTTCAACAAAACAAATAGTGTGGAATCTTGTGAATGACAATAGATTTAAGTGAATGTGATTTCAAACCCATTGTTATTAAATCAGTGATGACTCAATGTATAGAGTATTTAGGTTCTAATGTATTCATATCGTAAATTACCGTATTTTAATATTCACTAAAACATAAATTATTTTAGAAAAATTAAAAAAATTCACCCTAAAAATTATTCCATGTGTATAATGAACACTATTTTATAAATATAATTTTATAAACTTATGAAATTTAATGTTTCAATAAGATCATTATTTACATGAAGAAGATATATTTTAAATTTAAAACAGATTTTATAATACTTTAAAATATTAACTAAGGTCTCATATAATTATCCTAAATCATAGGTTAAAAAATATATATATTTAATTATACAATTTTCAAAAATTATTTTTATTTTAAAGAAATTTAATAATTTAAAATTATAAGAAAATATTTATTCATCAAAAAAATTCCAACAATTAACTATTATATTTCAAAATATTCACCCCTTTTATAAGGTTCCTGAATTTTATTAATACACACATGGGTGAAGTTACTATTTATAAGGGTACATTAATATTCTTAAGGGTCAAGTTAATATTCACAAATAGTTTAATTTGATTCTATCAGATTCTATATATCTTACTGATTGCAAACATGTATTTCAGTTTGTCAAAATTTAAAACATAGAGGCACTAAAATCATGTTTAACAGCTAGGTTATAATAACAATGTGTTGTTTGATAGAGAATCTATGTTTCGTTTATTACATTGTCCATTAAATTTATTTATAAAACATTGGGTTGTTACATTCTTCCCCAATCCAAAAGATTCTTCCTTCACATTTTCAAAATGTTACCTTATAAAACAATTTGTGTAGGTCTTCATCATATGTTCCTTAGGCTCCCATATTATCTCTTCAATTTTATGAATTTTCTATATTAAATTTACTAGCCATGAAATCTTATTCCTCAATACAAGTTATTTAGTGTCCAAAATATAGATAGGCTCTTCACAGTAAGATATGTCAGGTTCTAATTCTATACCTTTAGAAGTGAGTACATTTGTTGGGTCTGGTATGTACTTTCTCAATAATGAGACACAGAACACATTGTGTACCTTTGGACGGAGAAGCAGAATTCATAATTGATAAGACACAACTCCAATTATATTTAGAATTTAAAAAGTAACAATGTAAATGGGGCTCATTTTCCCATTATTCCCAAATATTATAACACCCTTCAATGGAGATACTTTCATGAAAATGTGATCTCCCACTTGAAACTGAAAATCCTTCCTTCAATTAACAATATAGATCCTTTTCCTTAAATGAGCTACGTTGATATAGATTTGAATATTATTTAATTTCATCATTGTTTCCTCTTTATGATCTGGGCCTAGAGGCTTCCTTTCACCAACTACATCAAAACATGATGGCGTACGACATATTTTTCAGTATAATGATTCATATGGTGCCATTTGAATACTAGAATGTAAACTATTGTTGTAGGAAAACTCTGAAAATGGTAAATATTCTTACCACATTCAATTAAAATCATGTGATCGTGATCTCAAAATGTCTTCTAATCTTTGTATTGTCTTTTCTAACTACCAGTCACTTTGAGGGTGACATGTAGTACTCAATCAAATATCATTATCTAAAGCATTTGGATTAGTTCTCTATAATTTCATTTTGAATCATATATTATTATTAGACACAATTGAGAGAGGTTATCCATGATGTCTCACAAATTCAATGATATAGAGTCTTGTAAGACGATCTAGTGTAAAATCATCCCTTATCACAATGAAATGTGCAGATTTCATAAGTCGGTCAACAATTACCCATATTATATCATTCTTTCTTATAGTTTTGGGTAATCCAGTGAAAGAATCCATGGTTATGATATCCCAATTACATTAATGAATAGGTAGAGGTTGGATGACTCCTCTAGTATTTTTTCATTTGTCCTTCACTTGTTGAAAAACTAAACATCTTGACACTTAATCATTAATTTAACACCTCGTTTTGTCCAACCAAAAATGTTTATTCAAATATCGAAACATCTTAGTGCAACTAGGGTGTATAGATATGTTCAAACTATTGGAATCAACCAATAAATCCTGTTATATATCAGGTATAGAGGTAATACATATCCTTCTTCAAAATTTCATAATTCCACCATCAAACTCGATGTCTGACAACTTCTCATCACTCACAGTTGTAATTTTGATTAGAATATTCTCATCATCATATTGAGAACATTTAATTATTTCTAATAAATATTATTGGGAAACCATTTGAAATATAAATTATGATTCATATTTTTTTTGTAATTCCCATCACCATCCTTACTTGATCCATTTGTATAGGATCCTTTTCATTCCTCATTTGGCTCAGAACTGCATGATCCTTCCCATGCAATGAATCTACAACCATATTTACTTTCCATAGATGGTAGTGTATGGAAGAATTATAATCTTTGAGAAGCTTGAGAATTCTATTATTCATCATAATGAATTATTTCTGGGATAAGATAAGTTTCATACTCTAACGATCAAAATATATCCCATATATTCCACCATAGATATAATATCTCTATATCTTTAGAGGATGTATTAAAGCTACTAACTCAAGATACCAAGTTGGACAGATATATTCATGAATTATTATCTACCTTGATGATTATGAAATTACACTATCATTATTCATAAGGACACAACCAAGAACTTACTTTTATTTGTAACTATATATCACAAATCCACAATTTCTTGATGGTAGATTCAGGATCGGAGCATTCACTAAGCTCCTCTTCAATTCATAAAACCATTCATTGCATTGTTTTGTTAGTAAAATCATAACTCCATTACAAGAAAAATTGTTCAATGGGTTGGCTAAGAAGGTTATGATCTGAACAAAACAATGATATTAAACTGTTAAACCAATAAAACTACCTACCTTAGTTATGTTCGTTGGAGTAAGCCATTCATAAATTGCCTTTTTCTTCATAGGATAAACCAGTATTCTATCCTAAGGCATAATATGGAAAATTAATGAAACTTTATAAAGACTGAATTCATACATTCCAAACATCTAATATAACTCGTTTATTCTAAGCATATTCTGAATAATGATCAAGTAATTCTACTGACCTTTATCACATTCAGTGTATAAAAAGATATCATCAATAAATACCAAAAAAGTGGTCAATATATTTCTTAAAAAAATATTCATTAGATCTATGAAAATATATGATGAACTAGGCCGTCCAAATTGCATTATTATACAATCATAATTCCCATAACGAGTTCAAAAAGCTGTCTTTGTAATATCTTCCTTCCTCACATTCAATTGATGATATCCAGATCGAAGTTCAATCTTAAAAAAATATTAGGCTCCACGAAGTTGATCAAATAAATAACCAATGTGAGGAAGTGGATACATGTTATTTATGTTAACAACATTGAACTCCATATAGATAATGTGTAGTCCGATATATCCATATTTTTTCATAACGAACATAACAAGAGATTCCTAGGGAGAAACACAGTGGCAGAGAAATCCTTTATCACTCAATTCATCTATTTGTATCTTCAGATATACTAACTCCATTGTGGCCACTATATAATTAGTCTTTGATATAGGTCCTTAACCATGAATTAAACCAATAGAGAATATAAATTACCTCTCTAGTGGATGTTTTGGTAAATCCTATGGAAATACATCAACATATTATTTTCCAATAGGTAAATCCTAGATTTGAATATTTTTCCCACACCCATAGATATTTCATTCTCTTCCTTCCCATTAATTAAATTTATTAGAGACACTAGAGTGGAACTAGATAAGAATCCAATAGTGATTTTTTTCTCTAAAGATAATGGATTCTACAGCTTCCTCACAAAGAGTGATTTCTTTATTCTTTAGATATATTTTCTCATCATATTTTGAAATACATTCCATTTCATGAATTATGTCATATTAAACCATAGTTATGATGATAAAATTAGTAGACAAATAAAATTTATGTGCCATATTTTGGACTGCCTAACAAATTTCTTTCAATTAAAATCCCCTTTGGAGTTTTCACTAAAAACTACCTTATTAAAGAGAATTGAAAATATAGAATTTTTAAATTAAAGTTTAATGATATGAAGGAATGAGAAGTTTCATATTAAAATAATGAATTGGAATGTTTGAGGACACGATTATATTACCTACCACTACATCATTAAGAACATTAACATCCAATGTTATGATTGCATAAGCTTGACATTGCTCCCTTGTCCTTCTTTGGGGAATGTTTCCTTGACGCTTAGAAAAATAATTGGAATAATTTACAATATATTTACAATTATAGCATTGAAAATTGGTATCTTATTTATATCCATTACAATGAAGAGATTTGTGTCCTCATTCTAAACATTTTTAATAGGATTGCTTTTCCTATTAAGCAGGCTCTAGGGTTTTTCTTTCAACAATTATCACATCGTTGAAAACACCCCATTTTATTCATCTCGTTATCCATTTCCCCCTCCACCATATTATTATATTTCTATCATTTAATGTATAAATATGAATATAATTCTTTACATATATTTAATGTTCATGGGACTATATATTTGTATGATAACAATGTTGAGGAAACAAGTTCCCTTCATATGAATGCTTATAAACCATCAAGTAATTGGCCTAACATGAATTTATGGTAGTGAACAGTAAAAAATATAAACACATGTTGATGAATGTTAAACCTTCTCTAAGAAAATCCTTTTAGTTTTCACCAAAATAATTAGTTGTTTGGATTTATTACTAATGTAATGATTCTAGGATGATATGATGGAAGCTGATATGTTATCTGGTTAGTTTTTGGATGAGGTAATGATCTTGATAAGTGTGAGGATAAAAGGAGAGTTTGTGGCCTTTTATTAGTGGAGGAGATGGCACAGTTTCTATTTTTCAAAAGAATGTTCATTGAACCACTGCCATTCCTTAAAAAAGGCTAAAATAGTAACAATCCAAAATTATATTAATGAAATTACCCTTATTCAAAATTTTTATACATAATATAAAGATCATATATCATTTACAGATCCCAATAAAAACATTATTCTCATACATGAATAATTAAATAAAAGGTATTTATTGAAATTAGGGAACCTATACCAATAGAATAGTAACATGACCATTTGAATAGTAATGTGACCATTATGAATAGTAACTAATAAAATAAGATACTAACATTATATGTTAATTTCTCAAAGAATTTAACAATATTATAAATGAAAATATGATATATTTATATCATGATACATGTAAATAAATGTTTTAAAATGGTAAATTAAGTGTTTGTATTTCTGTATTTTGTGAATATTTATTTACAATTTATATTTCATATAAATAATTATAAAAAATTAAATTTTCATAAAATATAGTCATAAATTAATATTATTTTTCCCTATAATTATAATATACTTTTATAATACTATTTTTATTTTTCAAAGTGTGCTAAAATAATATATAATAATAAAATTGGTAAAATTTTTATAAATGATTATTTTAATTTTAATATAAATTTATCATATATAGAAAGTCATTTTCATAAAATACAGTATATTTTTATAATCTATACATATAATAATGGCTTGGGTGATGTTTTTTTATTTTTTTAAAATAATTGATTTTTTAGTGAATAGTGAAATATGGTAATGAACAATATTTTATATTATAAGTAAATAAATGAATTTTTGAGTCATGGATGATATGAGATATCATTATATTGTTCTCATGTTCTATATTTTATATAAATAGACCCAAGAATCATTAATATAGTCGGGAGACAATATAATAAAATTACAAATAATAACAATAATAAAACACCCCTCTCCTCTCCCTATAATTACCACCCCTCACAACATCTTCTCCTCACACCTTTAATGATTGGGTGTTTATTATATTTATCCCAATTACTATTAAATCAAAATTAGCCCATCCATTTATTTCTGGTATCACCTAAAAGCATATTCCAATTTCCCTAGATTTGTTAATAAGGAAACGATATTCAAGAGGTAAAATCCTCCACCATTCTCTTTTAAATTTTTTCTTTCTTCTACCATTTACTTTCCCATGCTATCCAAATTTACAATAAAACTCTAGTATCATACATATAATATAATTTTATTATTTCTATTTGATATCAATCATCAAATCTATTCACTTCTCTTATTATATATAAAGATACATTTCCCATGTTGTGTCTATTACCCAACTTCATTGACGATGGTTTTATGGTTTCTATTACCGCAATACCTGCTTTTAATAAAAACATTAGAATGATAAATAAATAATATAATGTGTATATTAGATCTTTTTGTTTTCTATTAATAATATATATATAATTAAATAATAAAACAATACTAGTTCCTGACAATCAAAAAATCACCAAATCAATCAAACGTTCATCATTAAAAATCTATCTAATTAATCGTAATAATATATTAAATATAGAGATATATAGGACCATTTAATATTATGTATATAAAAATATATAATATAATTCCACCTCTGCTGTTTTTATTCGATTTGAAAAGTACTTCAATAATTAAACTCAAGGGAACCGATCATAAAATCCTCAAACGAAAGCACCCGGGACAACAAAAGTAGACATTATAAATCATAAAAATAAACATAAATGAATTTAATAAAATTATACTTAATCAAATAAATTTATACTATTTTATTAATTAACTTCATTATTAATATAAATTGATTATCCAAGACATTAATTTTAAGTGAAAAATAATTTTGGACATAAGGTAAGAGATTCTCCCTCAACCTATGTTTTTTATTCTAGTTACACTTTCTCTATATTTAACCCAGTTTAATTCTTAATTTATCTAATAAAATCATCCTATATTATGGTTTTATGTTCCAAAAATATTTAACTATCTCAATTCATCATTATTTGATGGTGAAATACTTGTCTTATAAGGTTCCCTATTTAATTCCCAACGATAATCAATCACAATTTAAGGGAACTTCAAATTTCATACTTATTTTCAAGTACAATACATAATATTTTTTAACAAAAATATTTTTTAGAAATAAAGTATTTTATCATGAAATACTGTTTAATTAAATTTATAGTTTTATGAAAACAATTATTCATATGTGTGCATTTAATATTCTTTTATATTTTCCACTAAACCACGCAAAATTGTCTCATTTCTAATGCTTCTTAAAAACCGTATTACATGTTTTCATATAAGATATATATAACTTTCCATTGTATATGAATATTTTCCCTTATTAATTTAAATTTATTATTTAAATATATTCTTTCAATTTCAAAGTTATGATATACCCATTGGCTATGCCTTATGACATTATTATGATACCCATTTCTTTTCAATGGTATCATATTTGTACATTCCTTATATTTGATTATTTATGTGGAAAACATATGAAAGAGCATGTTTTGTTGGGTGTTCCCATATAGAACTCCAATAAATTGGGTAATTTTTATCCTCATGAGAAATCATGTTGGAATTTGGAGTAAACCTAATTCTTTTAAGGTACTTTTTCCACTATGTGACATAGTCTTGGCAGTTAGCCCTCACTCATGTTTATGTTATGTTATATATTGGTTCCACATTCCTATTATCATATGATTTCATTATCTCATGTTCTAAATTTTATTTTTTCATAAGTTTATTCATGTTTCATGAACTTTTTTGTAATAATGTTATAACTTCTAACCCATGTGATTTAATTCATTCACATGTTTATTCCCTTACTAGGATTTTTAGATCGTCCCATTGTTCATGTTTTCCATATGTTATCCTTTGTAGATATAGGAGATCAAATAAATATTGGATAAATTTAATGATTATTAATGTGTTGATTTTTTTTCTGTTTCTATATTTTTAGTTTTGTGTACCTAATCTTCTAATGGCAATCGACACTATGTTCCATCATTTGTATTTGATGATTAATTATACATAAAATCCTGTAATATTATATATAAAAGGATATTTTTGTATAAAAATAATAAAATAAATATATAATAGAACGTATAAGGTCTTTATTTTTCAATCCAATGGGTGATTGTAATGTTTCTAGGAAATTTCCCCCCTTTTGTTTAATGTTTTATTGTCAAGTTAACTTTTTATTAACATAATAGATATAATTAATATTAATAAATTTTACTAATATATTTCATAAAAAAATATTGTGAACATATTATAATTTATAAATAATTATTATTCTAAATGAGTAATCAATGTTTATGAATTAAAATTATATAGTTTTCAATGTTAAATTTGATCTTAATCTAGCAAACATTGTGAGAAAAGGTGTTTTAATGAAACAATTTTCAAAATATTACAATGTTTCTAAATCAAAATTCAATATTAAATTGATTATAATTAAATAAATTATACAATCTGATTTAAAATATTAATATTCTTACATAAAAATAAAATAAAAATACTTTTTAACATTATATATTATTTAGAAAGGAATGTATATTATAAATTAAAATACTATACTTTTTCCCCAATTCATCAAAAAAATAATAATTCTCCAAAAATTAACAAAAAAAAGTCTATCAAATTTATTTTGGATATTATTATTTCGAAATCGTGTTTATTTTTTAAAATAAAATATATAAAAAATTTAATATTTCTTTTGAAAAAAATTTCTCCATTTAAAGTTTTCATAACATCCTTCAGAAAAATAATGTTTTTATATGTAAATTTGGATATTTTCTTATCATATTCCCTTCAGATATATTAAATAACTATTAAAATATTATAATGAATATATAATTGTATATAATTAATTAAAACCATTCAATAATATTAATTAATTTAACTTTTTAATTTAAAATTACTTGTGGATCATAAAAATAGTTTTTTTAAAATATGTTCATTTATATTCAACATATTTTTTTATTTTCATTTCAAATTGATCAGTAACCAATGAATAAAATTTGTAAACATGTGTAAACAATATTTTTTATAATATATTTATTTTATTCATTCATTCTATTCCAATGTCTAGGCGAAAACTATCATGTAAAATAATAATATTAAAAGTATATTGTTGTCCAGCATGACTCGACCTTGCATGTATGAAATATTATGGAATAATATCTTTATTACGTTCAATGAAATATATTAATGGTTGTTCTTATAATGCAATCTAAACTATTCACTATGTGTAACTCAAGCTATTATATAATTTAAATTATTTTGAATAATGTTTTTTCATAAAATCTCAGATGGTATATCCTACCTCCATTAAAATTAATTATGCCCTCAAAATTCATCTTGGTTATCAAAGGATTAATAATATTTTTGAATTCGTTCATTAAAATCCACATCTTATAAGGTATGTAAATAAAACAAACCCTAAAAATAGAATTTGGGAAACAAAAATTTCTCTGGAATTTACACAACACTAGGGTTCCACATAAGGAGAACATTGTTGAGGATTTAAAAGATGTATTTAGAGGAGAAAATAAATTCTCAAGGAATACTAGAGAGTGATATAGAACATGTTAATGTGGAAAATAATATCAAAAAATCCATATTACATATATGTGTGTAAAGGGTCATCGATATCATCATAAAATATGGAAATAGTATATTTTTTTAAATATCCTTTATGTAATGTTGAAGTATTAATTCACTATATAGACTGAATACAAAATTAAATATACTTAGTTGAGAAGTAAAATTTTATCTATTGTCCAAATTCCACAATAATAACATTGTTTTCTCGAGATTATTAGTTTTAATGAAAAAATTTCTTATACATGGTGAAAATAAAATTATTTAACGCAAAAAAATAAATTAGATAACAATCTATTCTTCTAGCCTTTACACATTAACCAAAATCAATATAGTTTGTGCTCGGTAAGATAATTGCCAAAATTAATAGTCCATTTTGTGTTACATCATTTCTTTAAAAAAATAGTAATACAAAATGTTCAATCCAAATTATTCAATAATAATTATATTTAGAAATTTTTAAACATTTATTGATATTGTTTGAATCCCAAATATTAGACATACCTGATCATATATTCTTCAAAGAGAAAAACATCTTTGTTCTTCAAATAAAATCCCTTATATTTTGAAAAAAAATTACTTTTATCCTTTAAAAAATTCATACTAACAAGGATATTATGTTGGCCAATGGTAGGTTTAAAGTCCTTATCATCCTTATATAATGTGTTCTCACCCCACAGCCTTGCTAGATATTCCAGGTTCTCATACATCCTTTGGGTTTACATATTTTTCTTTAAACAGAAAAAATTTTACATCTATAAATAACCCTTCTTATTGATAACATTGGTTAATAAATACTACACCAATTAAATATCTCCCAAAATATCATTAATCACTTTATGATATTATCACTTAAACCTCAATTCAGTGTCTCATACATTGAACTTATGATCATCCTTAAAATTATCCACCTATGATAGTATCCAAACCTCATAGTATATCCTCACATGAAAACATCTTAATCTCCAGAGGCATCTAAACTGACCTTTGATATAAACTATAACAACCCCTGACCCACACTCATGGATCCTATAATTAATTCACAAATATTACATTTTTAGAAAGGATGTCTTTATTTGTGACCCAATGTTTTCAATCCAAACCTCACAACATAAAAAAAACATTAATCCCAGACAATCTAATTTATCTTTTAGATATATAGTTTTATAGAATTATGAAAACTTCTATATAAATAATATCCAAGTACTCAAATGAACATTTCTCCCATTTAACCCATATTTTATTATTTCACCTTAGGTAATAAACATCATTCTTGTAAGATATTTTCTATAAATACTCCATTCAATCACATTATTTATAACCTATGTTAAAGGAACCATAAGAAATGTGAGAAAAAATTCCTATTAAGGGTAAACATTATCATTATTAATTGAATATAATCTGTGATTGTAAGAAGAGAATAATGATTTGTTGACACAATCATAATTCATGTATAAAATATACGAATATTTATACCAAACCGTACTTGGACCATCAAACATGAAAAAATGGTATAAGTAATTAACAATGTATAAGGTCATAATAATCAATAATCACGTACAATTTGATATCAATCATGATCAACAGAAATAGTATAATCTCATTAAATGCATAGATAAAAAATGATAGTATCCTGTGAAATAATGCTATATAATACTTATATAATCAATATATAACCCATATAAAACACTTAAAAATTGGAATAACCATATATAAATTATATAATATAATACTCCAGAGAACATAATCATTACCCAATGCATTGGAGCTATATGGGTGCACCCATTATATAAGCAATAGTAGAATCACCCAATAATAACTACGTCCACCTATGAATTATAATGTCTAATAATGAAATAATTAATAAATAATACAACTAATTAATTTATTCATAACTCATTGAAACAAGTTTTATTCATTTAATAACATGATTAAACCATCTAAAACAAATTAATTTCATAAAAATATTTCTAAAACATAGTTAACTCATGGAAGATAAAATGGTTTCATACCAATATCTTGGAATCATGGTAAACCCATTAAGAACAAATGGTTTCCATAAAAATCGCATTAAAACATGTTTTACTCCTAGAAATTAAAAGGGTTCCATACGAATCTCTTTTAATCTTGGTGTATCCGTGGAAATGAAAAAGGTTCCATCACACTCACATTGAAACAATCATAATCAATCCATAGAACAAATGGATAGAATATCATTAAAAATATAAAAATTATAGATTATGTAAAAAAGTATTATTTTAAATTGATGATGGTAAATATAATTTAATAATTATTAAATTCATTATTTTAGTAAAATAAACTTTTAATTTTAAAAATCACTTTTTAATATAAAAAACATTCTGAAGATATTTTTAATTGAATTTAATTGTGAAATATCATAAAATATTATATGAAAAATAAATTAAAACATTTACTATGTAAAATAATATAATATATTTAAAAAATAATTTAAATCATATATGCAAAATTTCAAAGAAAACACGGTTTTGAATGAAAAAAATTCTATTGCAAAGATGATTTTTCATAAAATCATTATTTTCAAATATTGAGTATATAAAGAGAGTAATATTAAGGTAGAATATATATTATAGTGAAATATACAAAGGAAACTAAAATTAATTCGAATACATAAGAGGAATATCATAATAATTCAATATTGGTGATTTAATCCCAAACAATCTTGATGAATGATGTTATTTTAAAATGAACCACTTAGCATAATGGTAACATTAATTCATATGCCCCATGAAAGAGAAATATTAAATAAAACATATAATTTCTTTAAATTAAGGATATTAAAAATAAAAGATGACATTGTTCTTGAATATAGACATGTCATAAAATAATATTGGTGTATAACATGACAAACATCTTAAAGAAGGGAAAATGAGGCTAAAATCACTTACCGCTTTGGTAACATTGAAACCATAAACCCTATGAAAAAATATATCCCAAAATGTATATTTAAATCCCAATAAATTTAATTATAATGATAATATAATATATTAATGATTTTTTTATACAACACAAAAAAATTAAGGGTGAATATGTGGCCTATCTCATAGAAATAAAAGTGAGAGGCGAAAAGCCCTAACATTGACTCCAATTCCTCTCACATATTTTTTATCTTACATAATAATAAAATTTTATTAATTATTTACATATTTCTTAATTTTATAAAATTTTATTACTAATTTTATTTAACTTATTCACATGTTATATATAATTACCTAATCAATTAGGATTTTTTTTTTATTTTTTGACCATATTTATATTATCTATCAAAAATGAATTTTGATGGTCGACTACGGTTAATGATTTCATTATTAAAACAAGTCAATAAAATAAATAATTAAATAATTTTCATTTTTTATATTTAAATAAATTTTTTTAAATAAATAATGAAATATGTTAATGAAAAAAGAACCAATGTTTTCATCCTTGAGACCGCAGGTAGTAAAAAACCATAAGTAACATTCTAAATTTTCCATGAATATTATAAAAATAAGTGAATTGAAATTCATCATTCCATAATGATCATTATATCATAAATAGAATATTATTTATATGAATAATTATATATAAATCATTTATTTTATGTAAAAGAAATCACATCACTAAGATAAGATGGTGGTCCCCACATCCATGAATAACGTTATCACTTACTCAGTGTGTGAAACGGTAAGAAAATAATGATATATTATAATTAAAGAAATATAGTGTATTAATTAATATCATAATAATGAAATTTATATCTTATATATTCATTATTATTATTACCTTTTACCTTACATGTAATATTCTAGTGAAAAATACTTCACATCTCTTCATGTTGTGGTAGTTCTCCTTACAAATGAGCGAAATTATCGTATTCGCTGAAAAATTAAATTTAAAAATAGTTGTATAAGATATTGATATTATATAGGTATAATAATGTTATAAATATAATAAATATCATATATAAATTTTTTTTCCATCATTATTCCCAACCAGGAGAGGTGGTAATTGAAATATTAACAACATATTTTCGTGGGACCAAAATTCGTCGCAAACACAAATGATGATTTCAAAACCCATGTGACAAATATGTGTGTAATTTAAGTTAATAACCTTTACATAAAAACATCATTTAATATTTTTGTTACAAAACCTTTTATATAATAATGTTATAATTTCAACATAAGTGTGTGTAGTATGAAATAAAATAGAAATGCTTGTTGATGAATGTGACCTCTTCTTCATGTAAATCATTTTGGTTTTCACTAAAGGAAATCCTCGGTCACATTAAGAAAAAATTTAGGATTCTAGGATTATGGGAGGGAACTCTATAGGTTATTTGGGGTTTTTTATTCCTTGAAAATGGGCTTTAGATGTGTGAGAAGAGGAGAAACTTTAGTGGCCATTTATAAGTTGGGGAGAGGACAGAATTATTATTTTTCACAAAAATAATAGGTGATACCTCGGTTTTTGCATATATAAAGGCACAAATAGTGAAAAAAAAAGATTTTATTAGGAATATTTATGAAATATTCCCATATGATGCGTGATTTACAAGTATATTAGTTATTGTTACCCTTAGTTTTAATGATTATACCCAAAGTATACTCATTTTTACCTTAATCGCTGTAATTAATTTTAATTGATTTAACATATATTTTTTGTAAAAAATAATGATGATACCATTAGTCATAGTAAATTATTATTATTTTAAATATTCAATCAATTCTTTCAATTTCATATCCTAGAAGTAGAAAATTTTAATTAATATAAATGCTATAGTCGTGGCGAGATAATAGTGATTTTATGTGAAAATGTCCAAAATATTATAATGTTTTTATATAAAAATTCAATATGAAAAGTATTTCATTTACATAAATTGGATTAATTTATTTATAATTGAATTATTTTCACCTTAAAAACCAATAAAAAATTATTTAACATTATAAATTATTTAGATGAAAAGGTGGGATTTTAATTTAAATCAAGTATTTGTTCACTATTATCAAAAAATTAATCTTATCAGAAAAATATAAAAAATTCACCCCCATATAAATTTATTTTTTATTTCCAAAATAAATATTATTATTTAACATAGAATATTTTAATGTGTAAAAATTTATTTTAAAAATAAGTGTGCCATTAAAATATAGAATAATTACCTATAGAAAAGTACATATTTTTATGCGTGAAATTATATTTGATCTCATCATACTCGAAAACATATTTTGGATACATGTAAAAATATTTTATGGGATATAATGTATATATATATTTCAATTATATCATTCAATAATTTTAATTAATTTAATTTATTATGATAAAACTCCATTCAGTGAATAAAAATACTTTTCTTATAGAATTTTTTCTTTTATATTCAATTATAATTTATTTTAATTTCAATATAATTTTTTATAATGAATTCATTTTACAAACTTATGTAAAACATATTTTTATAATTTATATAATCCTATTCATTCCAACCATTAAATGGATAAGTGATAACTATCATGATAAATAATAATATAAAAAGTATATTATTGTATGATATGACTGGGCCTTCTGTGTAACACACGATAGGGATGAATCTCGATGTTACATTAAACACAAGATAAAAATTGTGTTTTTATAAAGATATATACACTATGAATTGTTTTTATTGTGAGCTATCAAATTATTTAAATTACCTTGAATGAATATTTTTTCCAAAATCTCAAGATATTACATCCTACACCCATTTAAATGTATTTCTCCATCAAAATTCATTATAGATATAGAATTATTAATATTTTTTAAAGTTAATTAATTGAAACCCACATCGTACAAATGGATTTATTAAACCATATACTAAAAAGATAGTCTGAGAAACATAATGTTCTCAAGATGTTACACATAACTATGATTACACATAGGGAGAACATTATAGAGGAATTAAATTATGTATTTTGAAGGGAAACTAATTCCCACACACTAATAGAGAATGATATATGATGTGGTCAAGAGAAAGTAAATGAAAAAACCACAAGACAAATAGTTGTGGAAAAGTTCTTTAATATTATAAAGATATATAGTAATAAGATACCATTTTATATTAATATCATTTGTCTAATGTTGAAGGATTATTTCACCATATAGAATGAAAACATAATGATATATACTAAATTTAAAACTACAATTTCATGATTTATTTAATCTCTAACAAAATATTATATTATTTATATATACTTTGAGTGTTCAATATATTTTTCCAACACCTGAAGAACACAAAAATATAAAGAACACATTACTATAAAGGGGTTAACATGTTTTTCCAGTTGTCTTTAGAAATTAACCAAACTGAAAATGGTTAAAAAATTGTAACATTATTACAAAAATGGAAAATCATTCATATGTTACATTAATATTCAAAATATAAATGTAATACCCAAATTTTAAATGGAATCCTTCCATAAATAACTATCCTTAAAAAATTTAAACATTTCCTGACTATGTTTTTAACACAATGATTAAAAGTATTGTATCTTATATTCTTATAAGATAAATGAACAAATATTATTCAATTGAATACAATATGTTTTCGAAATAAACTAATAGATAACACAAACACCTATCATACTAACTATGACATCACAGAGTCTAGTCGTAGGCACAAAATATTTATCATCTGTGGGGAAATGGTTCAATCCCCATGGTCTATTCAAATAATGTCAATTTTACATGGCCATTAGGTTTCAATTTTCTTCATTAAACATGAAAAATTAATGAATTCCAAAATTTCATTTCATTTAGATAATAGTGGTTAAAATACACTAAATTGATAAAATTTCTCCAAAAATGTCCTTAATTTCATTATGATCTCACCACTTAAACCTCAATTGGGATACTAATACATTGACCTTATGGTTATTATTAATATTATAGATCTGTGGTGGTATCTATAACTCAAAATATATCTCACATGAAAACATTATAATATCCAATTTTATCTAAACTTTCCTTGGATTACAACTATAACATCCCCAGAGCCACACTCTTGGGTCCTATGAAATAATCATGTACATTACATTTCTGCCTATGATGCCAATATTATTTACCTAGTTTTTTTATCCAAAAAACCATAAAATGTAATATATTAATAACATAAATTATCAAGGACCAATTAGTATCATAGTTTTATTGAATTAGGAAAAATACTATTGAAATAATACAAAAACTATCAATTTCACAATTCTCCCATTTAACCCATATTTTCTTATTTCACATTAGGTCATTAAAATTATACTTTTGATATATTATAAGACATAAATTATTCATACAAATTCTTTATAACCGATGTAAAATGAAACATATTAATATTTATATCAAATTCCCAGTAAGGGTAAATATAATCATTAAAAAATGAATTTCCTCAGTGAGTATAATTAGAACATAAGGATATGATTACATAATCAACGTGAATGAGTATAAAAAAATATTCATACCCATCAATATATAGATAATAATAAATTAGAACATTGATAATGGAATTAATAAATTCGATATTTATAATAATAAATAACTATGTTCTATGTGATATCAATCTTGATCAAATGAAACATCATAAACCCATGGAAAGAACTAATAAAACAGGTCGGTGTCTTGGAATATCATCTTAGAGATCCCATATAAACACCTTATAGAACCCTAGATAACCCTGAAAAATCGGAAAAAACATATTTCTAACTCCAAATATAATTCTCTCGAGAATATAATCATTACCCAATGCATTTTAATGCAATTTGGTAACACCCATTATATAAGATATAATGGGGTCACCCAAGGCTGTTTTGGAGCACCCAAAATATAAGCAATAACGGCCTCAACCGACACTATTTGGGAGAACCACTAGCTAACCATTATATTAAATTAATAAATAATAATGAACATAGATAATTAATTTTATTAAAACTCATTGAAACTACTTATATTCTTTTCAGAAAATGATTAACCTAAGGAATAGAATTGGGTTTCATAAAAATATCATAGAAAAAATTTTAACCTATGATTAAAAAGATTCCAAAAAAAATCTTTTTCAAACATTGTAAACCCATTTAAAATAAATGGTATCAGTAATAATATCTTTGAAACATGGTTAAATCATGGAATTGAAATGAGTAACATAGCAATATATTTGAAACATGGTTATACCATGGAAAAGAAATGACTTCTATAACAATCTATTTGAAACAATGCAAATCCATAAAAATATTAAATTAGGATGGTATCATTTTAATATATCATAATTTTTGGATAATTAAAAATATTTTTTTGACATAAATACATGTCAACACCATTAAATGATCTTTAATGTTATTTAGGAAAATAACATTACAATTTTAAAAATTTTATTTTTAAAACATAAAATGTTTTCAAAATCATTTTATTTGAAAAAAAACTATAAAATATAATAAATAATGATTATAAAAATCATGGAAATATTATTTGGGGAAATTTTTCATTTTATGTTGATTTTTTTTAAATTATGTTAAAATAATTTTTAGAAACATTGTTTTGGAAGGAAAATAATTTTTTTATCGAAAATATGCTTTTTCCAAAAAAAATATATTTATAAATATTGTGTGCATAAAGAGTATTAAATTAAGGAAAAATATTTGATTTCATAGAATAATAATAGGATTATAAAATTATGTATAATTATTCTAGGTGAATCATAATTTTTCAATATTGGATAGTTAATCAAAAACAATTTTGATAGACGATGAGATTGTTAGATGAAACTCTAACCACTTCTGTAACATTGAATCTTAACCACCATGAATCATTAACATTAAATGAAACTTATAAAAACCTTAAAATAAGGATATTCATGATATAACATACCAATGTGGATGTATATATACATCTCGTTAAATAATATAGTTGTGTATCATAACAAACTTCTCAAAGAAAGAAAATTGGGACCAAAATCACTTAACACAATGGTATCACTGAAATCATAAACCTGAATAAAAAGTGAGATAATAAAATGGGAATATAAATCCACTTATATTTATTTATAAAAATCATAAAATATATTCATGGGATATATATACATCTCACAACAATAATAACTATTAAATATGGAATTATCTCAAAGAGATAAAAGAGAGAACATAAAAACTCATACCTTGAGAATGGTTCAATAAGAATGTTCATTAACTTCATGAATCATAAAAATATGTTAATTATTAAAAAATATTATAAAATTTTATAGGTTTATTATTACATTTATAAAAATATCAAAAAATTTATATATAATTATGTAATAAATTATGTTTACGTGAGATGTATGGATTATAATCAACTTATGTGTCAAAAATGACATTGGTAAGTCGACTAATGTCAGTGATGTCATTATTTAAACATATTAAAAATAAATATCATGAAATAAAAATAATATTTATAAATAAATTATACTTTTAAAATAAATCAGGAAATATGGTTATGAAAAATTAACCAATATTAGGATCATCGAGATGGTATGTTGTATGTATGCATGAGAAACATTCTAATATTTTCATGATCATTATGGAATGAATGTATGTAACATTTATCATTTTATAATGACCATTTTATCACAATTTCCATATTATTTATTTATATATGCATATATATATATATATATATATATTTCTTGTGATCTAATGGGAATCACATCATTTTGAGGAGGCGGTAGTCCACACATCCACTAACAACATTATCACCTTTTCAATGTGTTGAAATGTAAGAATAAAATGAAATATTATAGTTCTAAAAATATAATTATGTCATGAATATAATAACTATATAACTTATAAAAAATATATTCAACAATTTTACCCTTTTATCTTCAATTTAACATGTCATTGAAAAATGCTTCACATTTCTTCGCAAGATGGTTTTCCACCATACACATGAGTGACGTTTTCATATCCCCCATAGTATGAAATTTAAAATGGTCATATATGATATAATTAATCAAGAGGAATTAATTTTTTATAAAATTTAATAATATCATATATAATCAAATTTTTCATTATGACAACCATGATAGGTGGTAGTGTAAAAAACAAGGACATTGTTTCATGAGTAGGTAGTCCTCTATACACACAATTGATGATATTGTAACCCAATTGATGTAATTGTGTGTGTTTTGGGTCATAAATATAACATAAAAACATATATTTATATTTCTGGTACATAGTTTATTATATAATCATGGTATAAGTAGAACTGAATACGTGGATGAAGAAGTAAAATAGAAATGCATGTTGATGAACGCTAACACTTCTTCAGTTAGATACTTTTGGATTACACCAAATGACAATTGTTTTTGAAATTCATCCCAAATTGAGGTTTATATTATTAGTAAAGTAAATTTTATATTTTATTTCGGATGTTATTAGCTGAGAAAAAGGGATTTCTATATGTGAGTTGATGAGGAGATGAGGTGGTATTTTATAAGTGGGGGAGAGGAAACACATGGTATTTATCAAAATAATGTTAGGTGAAACCACATTTTTACCTACTAAAGAAATAAATAACGATAACATGAAATATTAAATCATGAGAACTTTTTAATTTATATATTTAGATATTTGGGACAAATAATAATCTAATAAAACCCATTTCTAAAATCATATACAATTTTTATACAATATACATAAATAATTATTATATAATAAGTCATTAGAATAACACATAAATACTTCCAAATTAGTTATCCCTCAAAACATATCAGACGTACTACATTTATAATAACCTAGGGAAAATGAATCATATGAAGGGTTGAAATGAAATAATATGAAAGGGAAACATATAAATAATGTAATCATGGATTAATATGGTAGAAAATGAAAAGTCATGGTTGATCTGTCACACTCTAGAGCCCTGAGCCAGACCACCACATGACCTCTAGCATACCTCCCCATAATCTAGATCTTTCCAACTAGTAGTGTTGTTTTAACATATCAATCTCATGAAGACTATACCGTCTTTTATGAGAGATATACCATAGAAGAAAATAATAAAATATAATTGAATAATATATAATAATAACATGAATGGACTAGTATCAAAAGATGGCCAAAAATATAAATAAAATATAAAAATTTAAGAAAGATATTTTTCATGCCAATGTACTCTTCAAGTGTCTAAAATGGGGAAACAATAAAGACATTGACCACTCTCAAAAGAATGTCTGGAATCATGTATGGTTCCCTCATCCAATTTTTATCCCAAATCATCTATCCAACAGATGGAATTTTCCCTTAAATTATATTGCAACCCTAGAATCTATTCGTGTATAGATCATGCAGCCCAAGTAGGGTTTATGTACAACTCAGTAGAAAACTACCAATGGTATCTGAAATAATATATATTCAATGGAAATGTAAGTAGTTTTATATAGAAATAAGTACAATGCATAAGTAAACTATTACCACATTATCAATTATTCATTTTTTACCTGCATGAAACCACCGGTTCGCAAGGACACTCGAACCTCATTACCTACTTTATCCTATGTGGGAGTCTGAACCCTTTGAATTTATCAATTCACAATTCATTTTCTAAAATTGGATTCCATTGTACATTTGATTACATTTTATAATATGGCTTGTTGGAACCATAGTAAATTGTAAAAAAATTAGGTCAAGGTCATCATTCCTGGTCCTTATGGGCTTTGAAAGTAGAAAACTCTGTCCCACACATTTTTATTAATGAATTTATCAATGTGGTATTAAAAATAAGTAAAAAATGTTGCACCGATGATTATCACACAATATATTACTATGGGATTCATATGTAGCAGACCTTTTCTCACACACATTTTATCATGAAATTATATACAATGGGATTTAGAAGTAACAGAACATGCCCTAATCATGTTTTCTCTCGCAATTAAAAGATGTATAAATATTTATCACATCATTTAATGCATTTTAATATCACATGTTTTCACATTACCACATCAACTATGATAAATTAAGATTAATCCTTTTATCTCAAATATCCATCCTAATCTTCCATTAATTAATAAACAAGTATCTAATAATATTACATTAATTAGTTCAAAAATTAATTAATCACATCAATTTCCAATAATTAATTAATTAATTAATTAATTATATCTTTCTCATTAATTTATATTCCTGTTAATTAATCACATTTATTCTATTAATTAAATATATAAATAATAAATAATTTCAAAATATAAACATCTAATAATAAATAAAATAATAGTTATTATTAATCCACAAATAAATATTATAATAATAAAACATACCATTAATTATCCCCAATTACAAAATTAAATTACTCAATCAAATCCCTAATACCTCAATTAATTTATTAACCACATTAATTATTTCAATTTGGAAATAAAAATTCTAAAAAAACAAGATTTTTTAAAATAATATAAACATAATTGATATCTATACAATGTTATTTCAATAACACACCGCGTTCCTTGATTCATCAATGAAAAATTACCCAACAGAAATCCCCAAAATTCACCGGAGTAATGACAGAGAACAAAATCTCGATCTATAAGATAAAACATGATTGGAAAAATCTAGATCTCTTAAATCAAGATCAAGATACACAATCCTTGATCATGATCTACGCAAATTTTTATATATCCAACTTAAATAGAAAATAACTTCAATGAAATAAATATTGAAGAAATGAGATGTGATGGAAAAGAAAACTGGATGAGATCCTCTAACTGGGATAGGTATAGACCATCAATCTGGGCTTCAAACCAACATGAATAAAGGTTGTGAGGGAATAGAATAATTCCCTAAGGCTCCAAAATCATGAAAGATACATTAGGGAATAATGGGGGTTGATTTTGGATTAATATGGGTTTTTTGATATTTATAACTAAAATTATTATCTTCTTAACTCTTGTGCACTATTTTCTAGGAAGGGGGACATAGTTTCCCTAACCATTCCCATAAAATATGTGACTGATTTATAAGGGTGCATGATTACTCATAAGATGGTGAAAAAATTGATAAAACCGTGTTGTAGCCATAAATTTCTCCCATGTCCAAGGTTACACTATTTGCGGGTCTAATGCACACGATTAAGGGAAATCATGCGCCAACCATGTGATGCCTTCTTTATTTTATTTTCTCAAATTCCCAAAATAAACACCCCATGATCAACCCATATGAAAAAAAAACAAAAAAAAGGAGTACGTAAAAATTATCTCAAGACAACTCTAGTAATGCTCAAGATCATTCAATCCCACCACCTTAAAATAATTCCTCCTCTAGATTCAATCACACAAATCTCATAGATACTTATTCAAAATTAATGGGTATATAAGCTCTCATATATTATTACCTTTCTTAATTTTCTCTTCACATTCCCATGTTTTTATAACACAAGAACTACCGACATGGAATTTCTCCATAACAGTTTATCAATACGCTCTTACACAATTATCTGATGCTCCTAAAAAGACGCATCTATCTCAAGCTCATCATCATCAAAATCAATCTAATGAGAATATTATAGGAAATACTTCTAATTTTGTGATTCATTGAAAACGTCATTCATATAACTGTATCTTTATGGGAGAGAAAAGTAGTACACCACTAGCCAAACTCTCTCCAGAACATAAGACATACCAAATAACTTGGGTGCCAACATACCCTATCTATATATCATGTGGTAACCCAACCTAGGTGACACCTAATGTTACACATGATCACCCACTATTACCTTTGGTGTCATTCATGTCTTTAATCCTAAGAATTATTTCTACTCTACGATAGAGCCATATGTTTCAAAATTAGATGATCATATTCCCACATATCCTACAAGATACTTAGTCACAAGTATTCATTATTTCCTACCACTTTCCCACATAGATAATATATTCATATCCCACCATAGTGTTCCTAAAATGGTGTCATATATAGAATTTCATAATAACGATTTTTATAATAAAACTCAAAAAAAAAGATTGGTGCTTCCCCCAAAATCCTCTAAAGTCTAAGAAACTGGCCTACAACATATGCACAAGTACATGTATAGTATATTCTAACTAAAAAATGCGTATATGGGTGGATATTAGTGGTAAATATAACCTTCATACCAGGAACCTTCTGTAATATATATAATAAGTGCGAAGTAAATCATTATCCACACTCTGAAATAGTAGTCTGCGACACCCCATGTAGATGGTCTATTTCCAAATCATATTGTTCTTCTAACTGATCCATAGATAATGTCACCTATATAGTTCCAAAATGAGATACCTTTTTCAAATGGTACATAGTAACCTAGATAGTTTTATTCTTTTGATGCATTCTTGGGGGAACCAAAAAAAATATTCCATGGTCATGTCCCCCCACTTCAATTCTAGAATGGGAAAAAACTATAGAAAAAATCCAGGTCAATGATTATCAACCTTCACCTGTTGAAAGGTGTAACATTATTTCATAAACCCTTCTATTTAATTTTCATTCCCAATAACCAAAATAGACATTATAGGTCCCGATACATCTTGGTCACAACTGGATGCACTGCCAACTTAGTTGAATGAAATTCCTTCATCAACTCCTCTTGCATACTCATAGGCACAACAAACTAATTCAAGAAATAGATGATCTCATCCTCATATATTCTCCAATTTTAAGGTTAATCCCAACATTGAAGTCTTTACATCTATGAAAATCACTAAAAATCCTTATAATATGTGTCTCAAATCTGGATCAAATGTGTAGACTTCACAGAAACCATTACGAGAGTCATCTTCTCCTGACTCACCCAAACCACCATATGTTATTCATTTATTCGTAAATTGTTTTGTACTCAAATTAGTAATTTTTATGTAATTTCTCTTAATTTTTGTGAAATATCAATGGTTTCATAGTAAATACATTTTTCAAGCATCCCTTGGATTAATCCAATCAAGTCTATTAAATATTTTCATTATAAATCTCAACCTACTTTTCTAAATTTTATGGTTATTGTTTTTATTGGGTTATTTTTTAAATTTCCAACATTTCATTAGAAATAATATAAAGACAATTTATCCATTTGAATGGTCGTATGATCGAGACAAGAAAGACCAAAGAGTCTTTAATTACACTAGAGCATCCATGAATATTGAATTTCTTGGATCAATCTAGAAGAACAAATCATTTAATTACCGACCAAATGTATAGTTCCAATAAAATAAATCTTAGATAAAACATTAAAGGACCAACCTCACTAAAAAGGGGTCAAAATTATGCTTTGAAGTCCATCCCACCATTATGTCTGGGCATTAATCTTATCACACATTTACTGAATTTTCTCATAATATAGACATCCATTCGAGATGAGATTTTGTAGTGTAAAATATATAGTATATGAGGATATGTTTGAAGAATAAATGGTTTTTATTTGAGGGAATATTCTAGTTAAACAACCCATTCACATTTGGCCTTGAAAAAATTATGATTGAAATGGGAAGATTAAATATTTTATTCAAACCTTCATAACATTGGCTAATTGCGTCCAATGGATTCCAAATTTTTAGGGTATAATCTAAAAATTAATATATACAACATTGAAAAAGGATATTTCTCCAGATCCAGCTTTCTAGAGTATAAAATTAGTGATCCATGTGGAGGGTTATATTTGGAATGAAAACAGTCCAACTCACTGGGCCATAAATACATCGCCCTCTTCTACTTACAAAGAACCAGTTAAAATGGCTTAGGAGGACCTGTAAAACTCATGTCTTTACTTGAGATACCCTTCCTTCTCTCTCGATTTTCATTTAATTTTTTGTTCCTTTGATTTGTAATTGGGTAAATTGTTTGCAATTTTGTTTGAATTTTAATGAAAGTTTATTTCTATTTAAGTCATCCACCCTCTGTTATCAAATATTAATTCCATTATGATATTTGAAATCATTTTGAAACCCCTTACCATTTATTCATAATCATTCAATGAAAATTCTATTTTTAAATCTAATCAATCTTCGTGTGTTTGTGTTCGACGCAAAACTCTTTCTTATCCCATTATTTTCATTCAATTTATAATTAATCACCACAAACTCATATTACCAGATTAATAACCATATCAATGGATGAGTAAATATTCCATTGGGGTTAGTGATAATTTGGGGATATAATGTGATGGAGTGGTTTTTCTCATTGAGTATTATTTAGGTTAACATTGTGTATGTTTAACTAAACAATTAATTGTTTAATGGAATGTTTTCTTTAACATGTGGATTCCATGGATTATTGTAACCATAAATACAATTCCATTAACATTTTTAATTGATATTAGAACCCTAGTTAAGTTATGGTTTGGAGTAAAACCTTAACACTTGGGTATTTGGATCAAAATTATCTTGTGAGGTGGGTGTTAGTTTAATGCAATATAAATAAAGTCTCGATGATATCATAAGCTTAAATCCATTATAATGAACAGACATAAATCTTTATAAAATTATTAAAGAAAGAAAAATCTATAAATCATTTCATTTTAGATCTTAAAACAAACTCCCACATTAAAAATTCATGTCACAAAAAACAATCGACTATTATAAATTATCATCACTAATGATTCAAATTGCATGCCACTATACACATTAATAGAGTACCCGACTCTTTATTGGTAGATAGATGATAATCAGACGTGCATCAAATATCAACATTACAAGTGATGGTACTATTTATAGTTATTAGTTTTCCATTTTTGAAAAAAATAACTAAAATAAACAAAAAAATCTGAAAAGAATACAAATAAAAACCATCCTTCAAATAAAAAATATAAATTGAATAATCCAAATAGAAAAACTCATCTTCCTCATCCTTCCCAAAGATTCTTGAATGCCTTGTCTCCTACCAAACAATCCATCTGATTTGTTTGACCTGTATATTGAGTGAAATCATTACCAACATAGAAGGGATATTAAAAATAATCAAATCACTCTAGATCCAATCATTTTCCAAACAATTGTTATCGATATGGCCAATACTAGGGAACAAACCCCTAAAGGGCTCATTTCCCCGGATATGAATTACCAGCCCCTTGGTATTCAATATCCAAATACTGGGCCTCATTTTGAGCTCAAATCAGGATTGATTCATCTTATACCTCGTTTACAAGGGCTAGCCAATGAGGGTCCTCATATTCACCTCAAAGAGTTCCAAGTGGTGTGCTCTACCATGAAACCCCAAGGCTCTCTGAAGAACAAATCAAATTTCAAGCATTCCCTTTCTCTGTATCTAACTATTCCATGACATGGATATAATAAAACCCTATTGGTTCCATAAAAACTTGTATTTAAATGAAGAATCTCTTTTTAGGAAAATTATTTCTTACTTATCGTACTTCTTCTATCCGAAATTATATAAGTGTTATCCATCAATTCCCAAATTAATCACTCCATGAGTATTGGGAGAAGTTAAAAATGTTTTTTTTCAACCTTCCCACACCACCAAATCTCTTACCAACTATTGATACAATACTATTTTGAGGGGTTATTGGCTCTGTAATGAACACTCATTGATGTTGAATGTTACAGTGCTCATTTTCACAGAACTCTTGTAGCTGCACAAGATCTCATAAGCAATAAGGCTAAAAGAACACATCCATTACATACTCGGGAATAGGATCAAGTGAAACAAGTCTAAGAGAATCAGTAAATAGGTAAAGACAAGATGAATGAGTGGATGATAGAACTTAAAGATCATGTGATACAACTGGCTATGGATACCAAATCCCCAGCCTCATCTTCTCTACAATCTCAGTTCCCTAAACCTATCATGAATTGTTGAATCTCTATCTCACCATCTTTTCCAACTGACACATGTCTACAACTTCAAGAGGATATATCTAAATCTACCCGACCAATGTATCAGAATGCATCATATGCTCATAGGAACACCAACCCTCAACATACAGGTATGGTCATTATAATCTTAATCCAAACCCAAAATTTTCCCTTCCCTTCTAACATCAACGAATACTTTAATATTGTAATCTAATTTCTCATCCCCCTCATTTAAATCATCAAAATCAATTAAATCCCAATATGGTCATGTTGGTGTTAACTTCCAACAATATTATTCTTTTTGCTCAACCTCATCAGATCTATATTTCTTTTACACCTCATAGATTCAACTATCTTAATGATCCTTCCCAATTACCAACCGAATACATGAACATTCCCAATAACCCAAATCAAAGTAATCCCAATGTGGAATATAACACTTATTCTATGTAACCATGGGAATGTTTTTTGGAATATCATTTCTCCTCATTTATTTTACAATAAAAAAATTGAAACCCAAATTCTTCAACATGCATCCCTCCTTAGCCAGAAGCAACCATCCAATTCGTCCCAACTCTCAGCTCAACTATTTCCCAACCCCAAGTGTCATGGGAGTGCATTTTCACTAATATTGGGAAAACAATTTTTATTCCTCATAATGGACCCTCTAATGAAGCTTTATTGTATGTCATGAAAATAAAAAGGTCAAAAATCCATAAGATGAACATGAAGAAACTCCCTCTCCTCATTCTATCCCTCCAAGGAACCGAATTCATTTTTTTCAAGCCACTTATAATAAAAGGAAATTATTTAAACACAATCCATAAATTATCGATATATTTAGATTTGTTGAAGTCAATATTCCCTTCATAAATACTATTAAACAAATTCCATAGTATGCAATGTTTCTTAAGGAATTGTTAACTCATAAGAGATAACTTAGGACCACTGATAAATCTTCAACACAATAGTCTATACCCATTATGTACAAATATTTTGGGACATTTATAGTTCCACTTAAGATAGGAAGATCAAAATTCTATGATGCACTCATTTACCAAGGATAGTTGATAAATTTCATACTTAAGCCATCTTCCCCAACCTTGTTCTATGTCCCTTTAACCCAAGAGTTGATGTCATCCTTTTATCCAATCAAAGCATAGCTAGCCCGAAGGGAATAATTGAGGATGTCCTTGAAAAAAATAATGACCTTATCTTCCAAACTGATTTCTAGTTCCATGACATGGAAGGTGATACTACCTCTCCTTTATCTCTCATAATTCTAGAAAAATCATTCCCAATAATAGAATTAAGTAATATTTATGTCTCTGCGGGCATCCTATCACTATAATTTGTTGACCAACTAGACATGTTCAATATATTTCAAACCAGGTGATACCCATTAAATTATCACTATGCATTATCAATACATGCTTCTGAGGACACTTCTGAGTGTCAATTGAAACCACTTCCATCATGTTCAACATGTTAAAATGAGAGAATAGATTTTGATATTTTTACCAAGATCAACCAAATCATAAATGGGGTATTTTATGTTGACCTATCATTCCTAGACTACATCAATATAGAGGATCATGAAAACTCTCTTCAATCCCATAACAAATCTGATATTTATTGTTCCACATTTAACAATATTGTGGAAAAATAATCAAAACCAAATGAAAGCGCATCCCCCATTCATGAGTTTTCTATCCCACCAATCAATTCTAAGAAAGATATGAAACCTCTTTCTACACGCCTAAAATATGAATTATTTTTACATGATCACCCATATGTTATCATTGTCTCTGCCACACTTACTGAAACCGAGGAGTCCAAACATGTTCATGTGTTAATGGAAAACAAAAATGACTTAGATTGGAACCTATATGTCATGCTAGGAATGAACCCCTACATTTTCAAGTATCAAATCCATATAGAGGAATCATCATATCCAATAAAAAACCACAATAAAGTTTAAAGACACACATCCATGGTGTAGTTAGGGAAGATCTTACTAAGCATCTACAAGCTGGTATTATCTACCCAATTTCATATAGTTAATGGGTTAGTACAATCCAACTAGTACCTAAGAAGGGTGGGATATATATTGTCAAAAATTAACAAGGGGTGGTAGTCACAACTAGAGAGAATAATAAATGGTGTGCATAGATTGATTATTAAAAATTGAATACCGAGGCACGAAAAGATCAATACCCTATTACATTCCTTGATCAAATTAAAGAATAATTATACAGGAAGTCATATTATTTATTTCTTAATGGATACACTAGCTACTTCCAAATCCTAATAGGACCTTAGGAACATAAATAGGCAACTTTCACATGCCCCTTTGGAACATATTCATATTCATGAATGACTTTTGTCCTTTTCAATGATCCTAAAACATTTCATATGTGTATGATGAATATACATTCTATATTCATTTTGAATTTTCTAGTGGTATTCATGTATGAAATTACCTTTTATGGTGAGTCATTTGAATCTACTTTAATTCACTCTCTCTAGTCCCTCAAATGCGTGTCAAATGTAGAATTGGGATGAATTTTGAAAAATTAAATCTTTATGGTTTGTAATGGGATTATTCTAGAGAAAATTATTTCACAAGATGGTATTAAAGTTGATCCTTCCAAAATTGAGGAGCTATAATCTCTTCCTGGGACCAAAAAAGTTTGACACATCCATTCATTCCTTCGTCATTCCAGTTTCTATCAGCGATTCATCTATATACTCAATAGTGTTTCTCTCACACTCACCAGGTCACTCCAAAATGATGTTGAATTCCATTTCAATGAGGCTTGTAAGATAGCCTTCATTGAAAAAAAAATTTCTAACAGCTGCACCAATAATCCAACCCCTATATTGGTACGTACACTTTGAATTGTTGTGTGAGGCCACTAAAAGGTCCATTGGGGCTGTTCATTTTCAATGAAAAAAATATACCTCATTTAATCTATTATGGATCAAAAAAATTAGACGAACCACAATATCACTACATTGTGACTAAAAAAGATCTTTTAGTATTTGTTTTTTCCTTATATATATTATATCCCTATATCTGTGGTGAAGAATTCATCATCTTTACAGACAATTTTTAAATTAGGATCTTACATAAGAAAATTCATTCCAAACCGAGAAAAATAATACGTATCACGATTCGTTAAGTGTTTGACTTTTTGATTAAAGATAGACGTCGAATAGAAAATCATGTAGCTAATCACTAGAGTAGAATTTTAAATTCTTCTCATTCAGAATAAGTTGTCCTGAATTTTCAACTGGGAACCACTCATCTATCTCTCCAAAGTTACCATTCTATTCCCCAATTATAAACTACTTGGATTCTGGTATTTTTCTTGAAAAATTTTCACATAAAAAATGAAGCTAAAAAGAGAATTATGATCTTATTTTTGGGAAGATAATGAAATTCAGAAAATGGGGGTTGACATGGTAATTAAGAGATGTGTTGATAGAGGTGAACATTAATCCATCATTGAATTTTATCACTCAATGCATGGTGGTGGAAATTGTGGAAAAAAAGGACCTCTCAAAATGTCCTTGATTCAAGATTCTTCTGACCTTCAATCTTCAAGGACTCACTTGAGTTATGTAAATCTTGTCCCACTTGAACAAAGTTTGGAACAATTTAAAAATGTTATTAAATTACCCAAAATACATTATTTCTATATGAGATCTTTGATGTTTGGGGAATTGATTTCATGGGACCATTTCACCCTTCCATTGAAGATAATTACCTTTTCCACCATTTAAGAACACTACGTGGCTTGATGGGTGACTTAGGAACACATTTATTCAAATTTACAATGGAATATCCATTAAAAAATAATGGGGTTGTACATAAAACATCATCTAAATGTCACCCCAAAAAAATTGCCATTGATGAACTTTCTAACAGAGAAGTTAAATGAGTACATGAGAGAATTGTAAATCCCACTAGAAAAGACTGACCTAATAGACATGGTGAAGCAGTTTGGGATTATTGATCTTCCTATAAAACAGCCATTGGTATATCTTTTTTTGGATTGTTTTTGGTAAAGAATCTAATTTACCATTTGAAATCTCACAGAAGTCATTTTAGGAAGAGAAATCAAGTAATTTTGATTGTAAAAAATTTTTCAAAGAGAGGTTGTTTCGGTTAAAATAATTGGAGGAGCTTTGACATGATTCCAATGAGAATTAAAATATCTAAAAAGAAATGGCCAAGAAACTCCATGAAAAACACATCCTACGAAATGTATTTCATGAATTTGAAACGGTAATTATCTTCAATTACCTAATTTGAATTCACCTAGGTAAGCCTATTTATCAATGGGAATGACCTTTTATTAATACAAATGTTTACCCATTTGGTGCAGTGCAAGTCCAAGACCCTTATTCTAAAAGGACATTGACAGTTAACAGACATCGGTTAAATCATCACCATGAGAAGACATAAATACTGGAACCCCGATTGACTTCCATTGGATCTAAAACTACTATACTGGACCCACCACTTGATGGCTTTGATGACCCACCAAATCTACACCAGGGGCACCTATTTCCCTTCAACTCTACCTCTCCTCATCTCTCTCCCACTTTCTTCTTATTCCTCTCATATTCATTTTTTACAACATCATTCATCAAATGCTTTATTTTTATCTTTTTCATTTGTATTAGTGTGTATTTTAAAAACACAAGAAAAATAAAAAAATAAAAACAACAAGAGGAGTCATACATACTATCCATCCAAATTTGAAATTTTTTACAACCATTTTGGGTAGTCTAAAAAACTTGATATCATCTCAAACAATTTGTATTTTCATCATGAATTTGGATAAATATTCTTGTTTCAATACCAAAAAAATTTGAATACTCAGTTTTAGATTTGGAAAATGATTCTTCCCCAACCATGAGGGACAAATTTTCTTAAATTCCAGGGTCACCTATGACCATCATTTCATTTTGTGCATTTTCACCTCCAATTTTCAGCCTTGATTTTGTGGACCTTCAAGTTGAATTTCCTCCCTGGTGTTCTAGAATATGGTAAATGCATTTTTTGAACCACATGAGTATCAAAATATCCAAATAGCCTCCCATTTACCTTACATTAATCATTATTTTTAAATCCCCTTAAATCCAATGAAAACCTTTTCTTTGATATCCACATTACAATCCCAATATATTGTCGCACCCAACATTTTCAAGGAATTATATTTCATAATTTATTGATATTTAAGTGTGAGATCATGGATTTCATTTTGGATTATATTTAGAAGACTTTAAATGTGTTTTTATAAGCTTGATGGCATGCATTCATTTTATTGTGGGTGATTTGTTTTCATTTAGTTAGTTTTGGGGAACATACTTTCATTAATGCAATTCTCTAAATGTTATTGATATGTGTTCAAAGAAAATAATAAAATCAATTTAGAGTACAAATAATCGGTTGTGTCTTGGGATGGTTAAAAATAAATCTTTCAAAACCTTTTATCTTGTTATAAATATTACAATTAGTGTTGTGAGGAGATGAAAGATGCATTTGGATATGATTTTAAGATATTTTTCAAGTAAAACATTCAAAAAAACTACAAAAAGGGGAAAAAGAACACTTATGTCATTTGGCGATGTTTTGTGTGTTGTAAATATTTCATCTTCTCATCCCATTCAAATTTTCTTCCACCTTTTTGTATTTTTTCTGAAAATCATTTTATTGTAAATATTATTTCCCATTTCATCCATGTTTCATTTCGAAATAATTGTTCACTGTTTTACCCATGCTGATGTATTACCCCACTTCTCCTCTCTCTTGGACATTAAATCTCTACTATTACATAGCCATAGAAAAAATACATAAAAATTATTCTTGATTCTTGTGAACATTAGGATATGGAATAAGAGATGGGATATCTTTTAAACTCATAGATTTTCAAATTTGTTTGGTGAATGAGTGAACCTCCAGAAATAATTTTTTATCATCTTGAGAAGACTATGTCATGAGTGCCATCCTTTTATATTGTAAGCTTGATCACGATATTGGATTGTTTTTTTAACCTTTTTTTAAACAATTTATGGGTGAATCCAATATGGATTAGATAAATGTTCTAAACCTCCCATGAGTGGGGAAAAAATTTAATTTTTATAGTAAGAGAGAATTATTTTGTTATGTTTTTATTTTTATTTTTTTAAAGGAAGAGGGGAAACCCCCTTTAATTGAAATAGAATGAAATCCTTTTGAATGTTGGGAAAAAGGAGGAACCCATTACAAATACAGATGAAAAAGATCTTAAAAAATATGGAGTTGATGTTATTCATTTATTCATAACTTTTTTTATACTCCATTAAGTAATTTTTAGGTAAAGGTTCATAATTATTGTTAAATATTGATGGTTTGATATAAGTACAGTTTTTTAGGATTATTTGAATTAATAAAATCTAGTTAATTTAATATTTAAATTATAACACTCACCCTACATTTAAAAATCTTATGGTTCTTGTTTTATTTGATTCATTATTAAATTTAAATATATCATTGGAAATAAGATTTATAATATTTTTATATTTGAAGGGTCATATCATCCACACAAGAAAGAGCCATGAATCTGTTTGGAAATAAGACCAACCATGTAGATTAAATTTATGGGAAAAATCTTGATTTTCAAATCATTTGGTCCTCCAAAAAAAGATGCAATCCAATATAGTTCATCTTGTATAAAAATTTCATGGCCCAACTTCATATAAGGGGTCCGAAATAATGCTTTGAAATTCATCCCACCATTCAGTCTCGAATTTAAACTTATCTCGTATTTATTTATTAATTTTCTACTAATATAGATATCCACTTGATTTGATATTTGGTAGTGTGAAATAAAATATATGAGGGATAATTTGTAAAATAAATGGTTCAAATTTTAAGGAATATTCTTATTCAAAAACCAATTCACATTTTGGAATTGATAAAAGTTCTGGACTGAAATGAGCCAAATAAAATTGTTTAATCAAACTGCTATAACAATGTATCCTTAAGTCCAATGTATGAAACATTTTGAGGGATGGATCTGAAAATTTATATATACAAGTTTGATGATGAAAATTTCTCTAAATTTTTCTATGTAGAGTTTCAAATTTGCGAGCTAATTTTAGGGGACAATTTGGAATGCCAACAGTCCAACTGCTTGGGCTATAAATACATCCACATTATCTCTTTACAAAGATATGGTATTTTAGAAGAGATGAATATAAACTGGAATGACAAAATCCTTTCTAATTGCCTTAGAGGACCTTCCAAACTCTTGTTTTCAGTTTATAGACCCTTCCTCTTCTCCTTCTTTTCAGTCACTTTTGTGATCCTTTCATTTGTATCTGAGTATGTTGTTTTAAATTTTATTTCAAATTTAAAGAAATTTTCTTCATCATATTAACATTTAATCATCTACCCTCTTCTCTTAAATATTAATGATTTCGAAATATTTTAAATCATATTGAAACCCATTCTCTTCCATTTCTCTCTAATTCAATCGAACATCTGATTTTCATCCTCATCATTGTTCCTGTGTGTGTGATTGACACACAATTATTTTCATTTCCCATTATTTCCATTATTTTAATAATCATTCACAATAAAAAATATTTAGAGATTAATAACCATATCAATGGATATGTAAACCTACAATTTCTGTGAGTCATATTTTGGGGATTTTAAGTGATTGAGGTATTTTTATCATCGATTATTCTTTAGGTTAATATTGTGTACGTTTAACATAAATATCATAGATTGATTACATGTTTTGTATAACATGAAAATTACACGGATTATTGGAACCATAAATACAAAACCATAAACAATTTTTAATTGATATTAAAAACACTATTTATGTAATTTCATGGATTAAATCTTTAACACTTGGATCCGATCAAAATTTTCATGTGAAGTGGTTGTTAATTTAATGAAATAAAAAGAAAAGTTCAATGATATCATAAGATTAAATCCACAATATTGAACTCGCCCAAATCATTATAAAATTAATAAGTCAATCTGAACCATGCCATACTTTCATTTTAGATCTACAAACAAACCCCCCATTAAAAAGACAATTCACAATAAACAATTTACTATTAAAAGTATCATAGATGAGGATTCCGACTGAGGGCCTCTATGCACATTAGCAGAGAACCTGATGTGTGAACGATCGGTAGGTGAAAATTCTTTTACCTTCAAAACCATAAAAATATCCTCAAGTAGATCCATCATTTTATACTCCTCACTAGAATCCTAAAATGACTTTGACTGAGATTTCCTACTCAATGTACAACCACTATATTTCCACTCAAGGGTGAATATGTTTGTGCTAAATAAAAGGAATACATAAACTCAACCCATATATTCTTTGAGAGATTAATGTTTTAATGTGAAAAGATATAAGTTAGTCTCTTTTGATATGGATAGAAAGTATGCTTTATTTCCAATAGATAATTCCACCAACACATAAAATCATACACCACTGCATCCAAATCAATATCATCCATAGGGGAGTTTGGTTCATCTATCCTCAACTACTAAGACACATATTCCACAACATGATCTTTCAGCATTAATAGAGCTCCATGTTTGATCCCAAAAGTGACATAATACATTTTATACTCCTCACATGGATCAGGTAGGGTCATGACCAATTTTTTTTCAAAATATTCTTAAATTCCAGAATTTCCTTATCACGTGTTGCAGACTATTCAAACATTATCCATTTTTTGGTCAATCCTGTATGAGGTTCTAACAATATGGAAATATTTCTGATGAACGTCCAATTTTAACATGGAAACCCCATAAATATTTGGATATAAAAAATGTTCTTATGATTCTCCCAATAAAAAAAATGTATGTACTTTCTCTGGGCCCATAGTGAAACCGTCCTCTCAGAAGATGTGACTAATGAAGTGTAACTGATTAATCAAAAACTATATCTTTGATAGCCTGGAATTTAGCTGATGCTATATCATGTTACTCAGTACGTTGTCATGGTATTGGTTATGATGATCACAATTCTTTGAATACACCATTATTTCATCAGCAAAAACAATAAAAACTGATCAAGGTAAGGATGAATGATCATTTTCATCAAGTCCATAAACACTAATAGTTCATTCGTCAACCCAAACATCATTAAAAATAACTCATATAGGCCATAATACTTCTGAAATAATTTCTCAGTATATCAAATATTCATCAAATATTCATACTCCCAGATGATGATACCCTAATTTCAATTAAATCTTTTAGAATACAAAAACTCCCATTAACTGATAAAAATGATCATTTTTACCCATTAGAGGATACCAGTTCTTCCCTTTAATTTGGTTTTACTTCTATTAGTGGAATCATAAGAGAAGAGTTCCATCATAAATCCAAGAAAAATATTGAGAACCCCAAGGTAACATACTTGGATGGATAAATACCTTATCCTATATCTCTTTAAACTTATTCATGATCTCTTGAAGCTTTGTCGATGCCAGTCTGTATAGTGGAAGTGAAACTAGATCTACATTTAGAATGAGCTCAATAGTGAAATCCACATCTCTCTCATGTGGTACCCCAATAAGACTATAGGAAATAAATATGGAAATATGTCCACTGCCCATGGAAATACACCTTTCATTGTATTTCCATCATCAAGAAATAGACATGAATCCTTACTATGATCGCTCCTAGTTGCTGAGTAATTGGCCTGACATGGATTTCATAGATAACCCTCTCTCCATGGTGAATTTAATGGTAACCCATAGAAGATATAAAATTAACTATACTATCATGAAAATTAATGTGAGATCAGTAAGAATAAAAAAAGTACATTCCCAGAATTATGTAAAAGCATAAAATTTCATGAATACAAATATTTGAAAGAAAAAAATACTCCCTAACCTTGAGAGAACACTCTATGAACAAAAATATGTTTACAGACTATAATCCAAATTGTGTATCTATCATCACAACCCCACTATAAAACTCCACCCCTAGGATCAAACCATTAAAAGTTTTTGAAGATATAACGGAATGAGAGGAACTAGTATCAAATATGGAAATAACTATTATAGAAGATACAAGAATAGTACCCATCAATATTCACGGTACACCCTCACTATCCACCAATATATGATGAATATCATGTAACTATCATACTACTATTCATAGTGATGCAGTCTGACACCATTGGACAAATACAATATTCTAATATGGGAACTCTTAGATAGAATCACCACATCTATTATTTTTGCCTTCTCCTCCCATATAAATCCACCTACAAGACTGATATTGTGTAGAAGATCCCTTAACCGCACCCTTGTTCTATCTAAATCATCCATCCCTACTCATCTATCATGGATTCCTATAGAACATATATTTTTGTACCATCTTGAGACAACATCATCATTCAACTGGTGGTCGGGGACCATTTTTTTGAAAGCGTCTCGACCTTCCACACTAGTGGAAAACCACATGGTTAACATATTCTGTAACAAACCCTTCCCCCTAGCTACTCTTCACACCACTAATCTGGGATGAATTATCATAATGATGTTTCCTTCTTCCAGATTTCATACCTCCTAATCATGTAGATAAAACCACATACCCTCGACTATAATCCTCCTTCATATTCCAATAATACATTAGAACTCAATTCACCACCTCTTGAAGAATATTCGATCTGATGATATTTTCCTGGGACATTATTTCACACATAATTGTATCCTAAAATATTTTTCTGCAGTAGTCTTATCTCCTTACAACACTGTAAAAAAGTTCTTCAATTTTGTGAAGCTCCAAACATAGTACTTTATGGAAATACCGACTTGATTCAACCTCATAAACTCAACTACTCTCTATCATCTCAGTGTTTCTGTATAAAAGTGATAAGATAACATATCATGAATGTCCTTCCATTCCATATCTTATTGTTACTCGTCCAAAATCTAGATGTCCTGCTATAACTATTCTGGATTTTATATCATATAATCATCTATATTGAATCTATTCTCAGTAGAATCCTCCAAGTTGTCAAGTATAATATAGACATAATAAATCTAGAACTCAAGTCACTTAGGTCCAGCCTCTCATGTAAAAGTTGGAGGAATCTACAACCGAAACTACCCCATCATATCAGACATGATTTTCAAAACACACCATTGGTTTCTTTCAATGAGTTTCATGATTTGAGATATTTTCTCTCATAGCATCTCTACATCTTCCTCAACTGGAACTATCATTGCCCCACGTTCAACTAATACTGGAGCATCTTCATCCACATCTTACTGTCATCGTCTGAAAAAGAATCACCATATATAAATATCTATTTATTTCCATACACACATATTTTTACTCACAAATTTTTTTTAACACATTTACATAATTGTGCAATCACACCAAGTCACAACAAGTATTTTACCCAAACCATTCAGGATGTTATAACCAAGGTGTTATCACAACCCTTAACCATCATACACCTAGGTCCTGGTTTACAAGGGTAAACATCTTATCACTATTTAAATTTCATTAGACACACATTTTTTCACATTTTTTACAGTTTAACATTTTTTATTTCATATTAGGCAACATTTTATATTCATGTTTAAAAATAGGGAAAACAGTTAAAGCTCAAAAACATACCCAAAACCAATTTTTGTATGTCTACGTAAAATGATACCAGTCACAGAATAATCCTTAGTGCCTAGAATACTGCATGAATACTCAACTCTCTTACCATAATAGGCCATGATTCAAAACAATGAAAATCTCAAAAAATTACATATTCATAAACACATCACACAACAAGTGTGTCACCCAAGGTGAAATATCGTCTATCTATAGAAACACACATGAATAACAAAACTATCACACTGTTTTATTGGGGGTTTCCCATATAATAGGTTTAAAACACTCATGCATGTGGTCATGTAAAATTCCCTACATTGAATATAATTCTTTCTACCATTCTCAGATAGTAAGAAAAAAATAAAAGAAAAGAATACTGGGATCTGATATAATTTGTAACATCTAAGGTTGGGTACCAAGCCCTGATGCCACAATCTGGATAACCACATGAAGTTAAGCACACCTCATTATATTATAAAGGATTCCAACTAGGTGTTTGATTCTTCTATATTGATCATGGGAATTGTATAAAATATTTTATCAGATAAATACACTATATGAATATAAAAAACGGTAACTAAATAACATATACTCATAACATGAAATAACTTGAATCACAAGATAACCAAAACATGAAATATAATTTCAAAACAAATGGAGAAAATATTCCTAGAATATTTTTGTGTAATGTGTCTAAAATGAAGACCAAAATAATGAAATTGAAAACTCCCCCAATCGGGTCCTGAATTATGCTTTGATCCCCCATCCATGCTCCCTCCCAAATCAGAAATCTAAAAAGGGCAATTTTCCCTAAACCTATCCTGCAACAATGAAATATATCTAAGTACCAGTCAGGCATCCTGAGTAGAATATCAAAATAACTGAGTACACCACAAATAATAATGTCTAAAAGAAAATCCAATCAATAATATTGTATGTTGTTGTATAATGAAATAAGTACAATGGATAAGTAAAAAGTAATCACTTTATCAATTATTCTTTATTTAACCACATGAGCCTCTGGGTTCTATAGGACCCCTGAACCTCATTACCTTTTCTATTCCATGATGGAGTCTAAACACTTTTACATTATCAATTAAAAATTCATTAAAAACGGGATTTAATTATTCTTTTAATTTCATTCATTTATATGACTAATTATAACAATATTCTAATTCCAACCATTTGGTTCTAGGTCGTTATGTATAGGAACTAGTGGGATTTGTAAATGCCAGACCATGTACCTCATATGTTTATAAATTTATTTAGCACTATGGGATTTGTAATTGGAATACCATGTCCTGCACACATTTATCAATCCATTTATCACAATATCCAATAGAAGTAGCAGACCATGTCCCACACACGTTGTATCACAAAATTTATTACTGTGGGATTCAGAAGTCGCAGACCATTCCTCATATGTGTTTTATCATTCAATTTATCTCTACGCGCATTAGAAGTAGCAAAAAATTATTCATGATACTTTACCATGCAATATAAACATTTATCACAATATATCACATCATCCAATACATCTCAATATCACGTGTTTTCACATTATCACATTAACCAAAATTAATCATAATTAAGATTATTATCACAAAAACCCATCACAAGAATCAATTAATTAATTTGAAACATATGAAATCCAAGTCCATTAATTAATTAGTCTCATCAATTTTATAAAATTAATTAAAAAATTATTTAATCGTATTTATCCCATTAATTAATTATCCTATTAATTAATTGCATATCTTCAGTTAATTAATTCAATAATTAATTAATCATTTCACAATCTCAACATCGAATAATTAATTTTTTAATTAGTTAATCTTAATCCACAACTCACTATTCTAATAATTTACACAATAATTAATTATCCCCAATTCCCCCAATTCAATTATTCAATCAAATACTCAATGAATCAATTAATTAATTTCACACATTCATTATTATAATTAGGAATTTAAATTTAAAAACAACCCCTTGAAATTTTATGATCAGACACACTTAATTGATATACAGGATATATGAATTGAATTATATAACACCTACCTTGATTTGTTAGTGAACAATCACCAAATAAAAATCCCCAAAATTCAGTGGAGTAACGGCGTAGAACGAGATCTGTATATATAACATAAACAAGATTTATCAATTAAATATATCGTAAATCTATATTTATCTCTACAATCCTTGATATATATAAAAAATATATGGTACATATCTAACCAAAATAGTGAATAAACCCCCATTACATAAAGAGAGAATAATGGAGGAGGAGTGGGAATGAAACCGGGAAGAGATCCTCCTACTAATAGGGGTGCAGATCATTAATCATGGAATGAACCACCAATATCGGAGGTTGGGAGGGATTGGAATCAATTTGGGATTCTCCAAGATCATGAAAGATGCATTTGGGTCAAATGAAGGTCGACTTGGGGTTAAATGGGGGTTCAAGAATTTTGAAAACAAATTTTATAGATAATTTCATTCCCCTATATGATTTGATTAGCATCGGTGCATGGTTTCCCATAACTATGACCATAAATTGGGAGACTATTTTTTATGTATCCATGATTTCCCCCAATAGGGTGCTCGATTTGTAAAACCATGTTCCTGACATGGATTTCTACTATGTCCAATGTTTCATTTTTGGTTGGGATGGGCGTAATGTTAGGGAAAACCGTGTACCACTAGTGTAGTACCGTATTTCTTCCATTTTCTAAAATTTTTACCCAAAAACCTCCCAATGTAAAACCCAAATGAAAATTAATGAACAAAAGGAAAAAATATTAACTACAAACAAGGTTAAGAAAAATCATAAAATTATCAAGATCTAACATAAATTTTATAGAAATAAATGTTGAAAAACCTGATGCCATAATCAAGATCATATTAATTGATTTTTATATTAATGAAAATAAATATAAAATTTCAAATTAATAGTACAGATCTAATATTGATATAATGTACAACCATTGACATATAAATCCTATTTTCAGGGCCTAATGCAATGACACATTACTTTTTATTGAGTCCATTATAAATAAATATTATTGAATTTGGTTGGGATACAAAATTTGGAAGAATAAAAACTTTTATATCCACATTATGATCAATAATGAATATGAATACATGATAACAATGTGTATATAATTATCCTAAATTATAATAATTTTCCCCATGTCAACAAACAAGATAATTCGATCATATAACATTTTGAGAAAAAAGATGGATGGCCACACAATGCATAGTAAACCAAACAATAATCATTTATATTTGAAAATAATGAATTGGAGGCTACTAATTTTCCCGGATACAATAAAAGGTATAAAATTATAGTAATGAATCCGGATAATGAATGTTGTCAGTCAAACAATACATAGTCAAATTACAAATAACAATCCTCTTTTATATAGGAATATATGGAACATCAATACATTTCCCTACATTAATAGAATAATATTATCTATATTTTAACATCATCTAATATATATTGTATAAATTTTAATGAACAAAACATACATATAAATGACTATACAACTAAGTCAACACTAGAAGGGTCATAATCGATCTAGATAAATAAATTAAATTCTTTCATAAGAAAATATCCAAAGAGATGAGAAAAATTAATGAAAATATTTATATCGTAGGAATTCATATATGAAACAAAATGAGATAAAACAACAAAATATAATATGATGGCATAAAGTACCAATCTTATATGAAATAAGTTCAAGATAATAATCATATATCGAATAATGAAAATGTGTTTCCTTTAATCCTTAGTACTAGGGATAAAATTGAATTAGTATACAAATTAAAAAGGAAATATGATTTTGGTAGAGAATCTACTAAAATAATTGAGTATCATAATAATGTTTCCATGAGTAGGTAATAAAACCTATAAGAAGAAATGCTGGATAAAATGTATTATGTTAAAAAGAGTAATAATTGAGACAAAGAAACCCTTTATGGATATAGAAATATTTTAATAAAAAAACATGAAACATATTTCTTATAAATGAAGATTAAATAATTTTAGAAAAATATTATTTAGGATATGAAATTTTAAATATGAAACAATGTCACCCCAAATATAATTAATTGAATAATAAAAAACATATCTCAAAGAGAGGAATTTAAGATGAAAAATAATCTTATTTTCATGAATTATGAATGTACGTTATGTTCATACATCAGAATCATAGTTATCTTAGTCACAAAATTTTTAGTCATACTCATTTCTATTTTCATTCCTACTATTCTGAATTAGTCATTCATGTAATGATTTTTTTCAAAAGTTTCTCATCAAGTGTATATAGTTTTAAGCGTTTGTACTAGTTTTAAAATATAAATTCCCATGTTCATTATTATTTCTAATTTAAAAATTAATAGATTAATAAAAAATTATTATATATTATTTATAATTTTTTACGACATTCAAAAATTATTTTCATGAAACTTGAATTTTTTATACATGAATATGAGATCAATAACTAGAATAATTCGGCGATTCCTAATGATTGATCTGTCTTTTTTGGATAAATGAATAAATATTTCCAACACCCATATCAAATAATAAAATAACTATATGCTATTTAATATCATATTAAACTTGTAAATAAATTTTTACAGTTATCCAGAAAATAAATTGAAATTATTTTTGATGTTATTGGTTAAAACAATCCAAACACAAACCTAAAATGGTTAATAGATGATTATGAGATGGTTTTGTTATAATATGACTATAAAAAATAATAACTGATTTTTTTTATTATTATTGTGGCATATTGATAGAGAAAACATTTTCAAATAAATTTAAATTAAATTTCATTCTTTTAAAACCACCAAAGCGTTAATTTAGTATAAATTGCTTCATTTTTATGATATTGGTGAAATTTTAAGCTATGTTGTAAAAATGTCCCATTACAGATTTCTAACTTCCTTTAAATTATTTCAGAATTTTTTCCATAACATTTTCTACACTAATCCAAATTGAAAAAATATTTCTTTTCTTGATTCTAAACAACTAGTGCATCATTTAAACCATCTTAAAAAAAATATGAATTGGCCACACGGATGCTCAATTTAATCTCATCGGTTGGACCATGAAAACTATTTACAGATGTGTCAATTTTTTTTGTGGGATTCATAAATCGTTCACTATAGGCCCAATGGCTCTGAAATTCTATGGCTGGATGCAAAAGATGTTTTGGAACATCATTAATGAAAGTGGGGACATGTGAATCATCCTTCTTAATGGTCATTAAAGCATTATATTTCAGATATTTTTGATTTGGAGAATCATATTGGATAGAATAAATTATCAAAGTAAAATAGAAATAAATCATGGAATACATTTCCAAATATGCTGAGATTTTTAAAGGAATCAACCAAGAAAATTATGAAAAAAAATCATGCAAGATAAAATGTGTGAATAGGTCATTTTATGGGGATAGAATGCATCAATTATCGGGGTACGAATTATGGCTATAAAAGGAATTGAGATCCTTCTCTCAAAGCATCACATTCTAACCCAATCCTTCTTGTAAACCAAGGATTACAACTTTTCAGCTTTATAACTTTTTTTCCATTTCCATAGATTTTTAATTCCTTATTATTTCTGATTAATATCAATTACCCTTACCATGGTGGGGTAATCATTTTGTGTAACTGGGGAAGTGTTGGTTTTCTTTTTTGTAATGTTTGAGTTCTTGAACAAAATAGAATGAAATTTATTTATTCCTCATATTTGTTTTCAATTTAAAATAGAGAATTTTATTATTAGGTGTGATTGTTCTTGAATTTTAATTCTATTATTTATTTTTTCCTTGGTTGAATAATCATTATCTCCGTCCACTAATTTATAATTTATATTTGATGGAATCAACCAGGGATTATTTTTGAAGTACTCGATGATCATCAGTACGTGTAAAAGGGGTAGTGAATACACTTCATTGTTTGGGGAAAAAAAGTCCCGATCTGGTATTTCCCAAGTCAATTGAGGACATTAAATAAAATTATTTTTCATATGGAAGGAGAGTTGAGCAAACTAAGATCTTGGTAAGGTTTTCTCTCGACCTGACAATTACACCCAGAAGTGAGAGGAAATGATTGTGGAAACTCATTTTAATCATCTTAGAGGAGGTGGATTTAATTAAATTGAAAAAGGATAGAATTATAATTGGGAAACCAACCCTAACCTAATCACCATTTTTGTATCATAGTTCTTACTCCCTTTAATTTCAAATTTCTTTTCATTCATTTTCTTATCAATTTATTCTAAAAACACACCATATTTACCCTCATTTAAAAGTGAAAAATTATTTTGTGTGCACTTTTTTTCGGGATACATCACAGTGTTAATTAATATACTACACATAGGAAATAAAAAAATTTCCATTCCCTACAATAGGCATGCGTCAAATTTGGCACCGTTCCGGGGAGGCAATATAACACAAAAAAAATATTTTAAAAATTGAATGACCCGCAACTCTAAACAAACATTAATTTAATTTGATCAAAAAATTGAAAAAACATTAACCCAAATAAGAAAAAGGAACCCACCATAAATCTTTGAATAAATTCATCACGAATATTCATGTGAAACTCATAGTGTTCACTCTGAACCTAAAATCATGAATGAAAATACCAATGCAACCCCTTGTGATCTATGTGCACATAAATTTTCCATTCAAAACAACCAACTCATTTCACCCACTGACCCAAATGAGTTTGAATTACCTTTAAATAGTATACCTATGATTCCATAGAATCATGGTCTTGTAAGAGAATATCCAAATAGGTACATGTAATAATTTAGATACACTTTCTCAAGCATCATGACAAGAAGTGAACCCGAAGACCAATTTTAGTGGAGGGAATTCCCCTTCTCACTAGATGGATTGGTTAAAAAATAGTTGTATAATATACATTCAGGGGAGATCCGTGATTGGGAAGACCTGGAAATATGTTTCATGAAAATATTCTTTCTCGCATCCAGGACCACTGCCTACAAGTATGAGACTTACACCATACAAAAATCAACTTTAAAACCCTCTACATATACTAGGAGAGTTTCAAGAAGCTATGATACATCATACAATGTCAATAAATGTATGAGCACTAATTACTTCTGTTCTTATACTAATACTTCTGAATAATGATCAAAATCTTCTAGATTTATCATCTGGGGGATCCCTGATTGACAGGTTTCCTACAGATGTGAGAGTACCAATTGAGAAGATTTATCAACACTAAAAACAATTTGTAATAAGAATAATGAAGACTAATGGGGATACAATAGGTAAAAAGTATATGATTCATATTAATTGATCTAATCTAAAATTGATTACCTTCTAAGGTTAGTCCGTCAAATAACTCTATCCCAAGAAAATGGACAACATGCTTCAAATCAGGTATGTTGTTTATGTTATTCATCCACTCATTATACAGAACAATGCCCTGAGATACAGTGGAAAAAATACTGTGTTGTGGCCTTTCAACCAAGACAATTCATACAAATCAACCGTATTACCCCCAAGCCCATAAATGATTTGGGAACCAACAAAACCAAATCAGACCATTTAATAATAGCCATCACTTCAGTCATCCTTCTTACCTGCAATGTCAATACCAGAACCCCTATCCATTCCAAAAATCTTATAAACATACCATCCATAAAAAACAATCCATTCAGACAACACTATTCCAAATAATAACATATGAACAACCATACACCAGAACACAACCATCTATGAAAGAGCTAACATCCTTGTATGATGGCCTAGAAGATAAGGTTGATATGATGGCTAACACGAAGGTAATTCTTGTTGAAATAATGACCAAGAATATAGGTAATCTTCCATCCCAAATAGTGAAAGATCCTAAAGATAATGTCAATGTAATCATAACAAAATGTGGAAATGAAATCCCACAACTATCCAACCCAAAACATGAAATAATACCATCTGTTCTAAGGGAGAATGATATGGAAAATTCTAAAAATAGTGTGAAAATACACCAAGGGGAAAAAATGAAGAGGATGAGGAGAAGGATCAACCACAAAATTAGAATCAAGAAACACTAATTCCATGGAAACAATTGTTGAAGAATGACCTACACAAACAATTTCTAATAAGGATGATTGAATCAAAGAAATTCCATGAAGAAACACTGGAAAATGAAATTTTAAACACTTTTCTAAAATTAGAAATCAATATCCCCCTACATGATGATTTCAAAAAAATTCCAAGTTAGGAAATTTTTTTGAAAGGTCATTGCACCAAAAAGATAATACTTCATTGTAATGAAAGAATCAATTTAGGGAGATGTGTCTCAGCCCTTATCACACCATAGATTCCAACCAAATGTCAAGATCCAGGGACGTTTTACATTACATGCCCCATCGGGTCATTAAATTTCTATAAATAATTGTGTGATCTAGGTTCTTCAATTAATGTATTGCCTAACTCTGTATACACTTCTTTACAGATGAGAGACTTATATCGCATATGAGTGGTGATCCATCATGCAAACAGATCCACAATTTTAATAATTGGTGTTCTAGAGGATGTATTGGTGAATGTCAAAGGCCTCTTATTACATGTTGAGTTCTATGTTCTAAATATTTAAGAACATAGAATCCCATTACACTCTCCTATAATATTGGGGAGACCATTCTTGATGATATCTAAAATATTCATCAATGTCAATGAATGTACACTCACCGTGGAATTTGGATATATCAATTTCCACTTTAACATTTTTGAATCCATGATGTAACCATCAGATGATCACTCCCTCTTATCACTTTCCCATGAAGTTAGTACTAAACCCATTGAATAATTATGTATTTTCTATTAATTCTTATACTTAGGAGATGATTTTTCCATTAGTGAACATTTGAATTCCCAAAACATGGTAAATTATGATTATATGTGGGATGAAGAGGTAAAATCTGATTTAGTTGATGACTTGTGGATTGATGGGGAATATAATGTTGTTTCTTTTGTTCAGGATTTTCACCCGTTAGAAGTGGGGGATGTCATTTTAAATCCATTCCTTCAGAATCCTTCTCAACATGAATGAAAACCACTCCCCAATGATTTGAAATATGTGTACCTTATGGAAGTAGAGAAATTACTAGTGATAATTACAATTAATCTTTCTAAAACGCAATAAAAATCATTTATTGAACTTTTGGGAGAGAATATCCGAGCAATAGGGTGGATATTAGGTGATGAATAAACCCAAAAATATGCCCACATTGAATTTTTCTTGAGGGATATTCCAATCTTATTAGACATCCCCAAAAGAAGATGGATCCAACCTTTATGGAGGTTGTAAATAAAAAGATCGATAAGCTATTGGAAGCTAGGATCATATATCCCATTTTAGATTCACAGTGGGTTATCCCTATACATTTCGTTCCTAAGAAAATGTCTTGACCACTATAAGGAATGAAAATAATGAGTTAATCCCTATGAGAATTCAAAACAGCTAGAGAGAATGCATTGATTTTAGGAAATTGAATCAGTTCACTAGAAAAGATCATTTCACCATCCCCTTCATTGAATAGACGATATATATATTTTAACGTAGAACTCGTAATTTCTTTTGGGATGGATTTTCATGTCACTTCCAGGTACACATTTCTCTCAAGGATTAAGAGAAGACAACATTTACATGTCCATATGGTAATTTTTCATATAAACGAATTCTATTGTGATTATGTAATGATCCAAATACATTTCAGAGGTATATGGTAACTATATTTTATGATCACATTGAAATTTTCTTGTATGTTTTCTTATATGATTTCACAGTTTTTGAAAATTCTTTTGATCACTGTTTGAAAAATATAGAAAATTATTATAAAAACTGCATTGAAAAATAAATCGTGTTTTCAATTTTGAAAAGTTTCATGTCATGGTTAAAAGAGGAATTTTACTTGGTCATTTCATTTCTAAAAATGTTATTGAAGTGGATAAATCAAAAATTGAAGTGATATAATCCCTGCATTACCCTACTAGTGTCAAACATGTAAGATCGTTTTTAGGACATGCTAGATTCTACAGAAGGTTTATCAAAGATTTCAGTATGATTTATATCCCTCACTCCAGATTACATTTGAAAGATAATGATTTTGATTTCAATGGTGCATTTAGTGAATACTTTTATGTGTTTAAGAGTAGATTTTGTTTCACCACTCATGATGTAGTCTCCAAATTGGGATGAACCATTTGAGTTACCTTATGATTCATCCAACCATGATGTTGGAGAAGTCCATTCTCATAAAAATGATGGCAAACCACAATTCATTTAATATGCCTCAGGAACCATATATGTGGAACAATATAATTAAACAACCACATACAAATATTTATTAGCAGTTGTTTTTGGTTTAGAAATATTTGGATCATATCTTCTTGGAACTAAAATCACAATGCTTTCTGACCATGCATCTCTGAGGTACTTAAAAAAAAAAGCTGATGCTAAACCAAGGATAGTGAGATGGATGATACTTCTATATGTGTTAAATATAAAAATCAAGGAAAATAAGGGATCTGAGAACCAAGTGTCTTATTACTTAAGTAGACTGCCAAACATCGATGAAATTAAAATTCCAGAAAGGACCCACTGAATTATAAAATTCCAAGACATCAATTGTACTTGATTAAAGGAGATGTTCCTTGGTATGCTCTAATAGTGAATTATCTGGTAATATCTTAGCTCCCATATCATTTCAATTCTCATCAAATTCAAAAACTAAAAGCTGAATCTAGGTATCACATTTCGGATGATTCATTCCTTTGGAAGATTTCAAACGATCATGTAATAAGAAGACCATTAAAAAAAATTGAAGTTAAATATGTCTTTGAGTATTGTCACACATTAGATTTTGGAGTCCAATTTATACCTCAAAAATATCATTGAAGGTTTTGGAATCATAAATTTATTTTCCAACCATTTGTAAATATTATCATGAATTTTTTAAAATGGGTGAAAATTGTATGTTTTCAGGAAATATTTCAATGAGAAGTGAAATTCGTCAAAAGAAACTAAATTAATGTAAAATTTTTGAATTTTGGGGGATAGATATTGTTGTAACTCTCCCAATTTCATTGGTAAATTATTATATCTTGCTTTTAGTTGATTATGTTTCCCAATAGGGGGAAGCAAAATGCACCTGGACTGATGATGCTCGATTCATTTTTGATTTTGTCAGGGCTAACATCTTTTGTAGGTATGGAGTGCCTAAAGCCATCATTAGTGGTCAGATGATTCACATATAAAATTGTAAAATGGAGACACCACTAAAGTAATATGGGTTTCTCATAAAACATAATCTCCCTACCATCCAAAGAATAATGGGAATGATGAAGATTCCAATAGTTAAATAAATGGAATTTTGGAAAAGAATGTTAATACAAACAGGAAGGATTAGAGCCAAATGATGGAAGATACCTTCTGGGATAATGTGATGGCCTACAAAACTACAATTGTAATGAGTCCATATAGGCTGATTTATAGGTGAAGCACCCACCAAGATATGGAATTAGAGAATAAGGCATATTATGGTGTGAGGAAAATGAATTTGGACCTTGAAAGTTATGGTATTGAAAGAATATTGAAGCTGAAATAGATGGATGAAATTATAAGGGAAGCACTTGAAAATTACAATATTAACAAATAATGAACAAGAGTGTCCCATGACAAGGTGATCCGACCGAAAAACTACTATCCTGGAGACAAATTGTTGTTATTCAACTCAATACTCATGATGATGCCAAGTAAACATTGTTCCATATGGGAAGGTTCATTTATAGTTACTCAAATATATCCTTTTGGTTTTTTATAGATTATAATGGATGGAGAGTAGTATCTATTCACTATGAATGAGAATATTTTGTAGAAATTCCTTGGGAACCTGTCATTAGAGCCAATGGAGGATATCACAGTCCCCTAACATGTTTACTAATAAAATTAATCAAGTCATACCTCTACATTACGTTTTCTTTCTTACCTTCATTCATTTTAAAAAAATATTACATGTTTTAATCCATTAGATTGCTTTAAGGACACTAAATCATTTATACATGGGGGAGGGGCCTTTTTTAGTTGAGGATTTTCATTCAATGTTTGGTTTAGTTTTTTGTAAAAAATATTATTTTGATTGTTTTTCAGATTGTTGTCTATTTTTTTATAGTTTTTTCATGTTTTGGAAACTTTTGAACTGAAATGAATATAATTTCAATTTTTGAAACCAATCTCAATGATTGAACAAATCTATTTCATGAAACTGTGCTTCAATGAATGGTAAAATGACTTTGTTTCAAGTTCAAATCTTTTGTAATTTAATGAAGAGTCCTCTGATTTTTTAAATCACATGCCACATATCACTATCTTTATTTTTAAAATCACATTACTGTGAGGCTTCTTTACCATTTTTTTATATTATTCACATTCTCCTCATTTCTTGAGAGATCCATACATTGCTTTATTTAACTATAATTTGGTTTATTCCTGTCAAACCATGATGGTTTGAGGTACTTGTGATTTAAATTAATGAAGAAATTTATTTTGTTTTAATCCCCCTTTTGAAAATAATACATTTTATTATGGCCTAACTTATAAATCAATCCTTGTATCCCTTATAAACCATGAATATTTTATTAGGTTAGCCTCATTACAAGCCAATTTTACTTACCTAACCTGCTCTTGAAATGAAATTGCATAATCTAGTTTAACATAAGTGTGAGGGATAATGTGTTATGGTCTTTTACCCAATTTGGTAATATTTTTTGTGGAAATTAAAATGTTGAAGATCTGATGTTTCTACTAGTGATTTCATTTTGTTATAAGTTTTACTTTTTTTTGGAGCTTTCATTATAATATAATTTCTGCCTTTCTAGAGCATCCAATGTAAAAATAAAGTTGTTCCTATTTGTATCTTTCAAGATAAACTATTTTGGAGAAGAATTTTTGGATGGTAAAATTTAAATGGCATAATGATTCCTTGAGTTCTCATGGTTATTGAGCTGATTTTCTACAATGTGGAAGAGAATGATAATATGATTGAGTGAAAATTAGAATCTTTCAATTTTTCATGATAACGAGTGAAGCCCTCCTTTTTGGCTTCAAAATTTTAAATATCCAAATCATTCCAACCAGAATCCATAGAACAACCCTTAAAACTCCTTAGGAACAAAACATGTCCTTGACTCGCATTGAGTGGAGAAGTATGAATTTATCACCCATATGGTAACTATTTTGTGATTTTTGATGAGAAAATCATTTTTGAACATTTACATTTGTGAGATGAGACAAAATTCATGTGAGGTAGTTGTTTTTGTGTCCATTGGATAAGAAATGAAGTATAAAAAAATTAAATAATCTAAAATGGAGAACTTGAAATAATTATTTTTTATGGGGCATGATATATTTTTCATTCTTAGTGTGGATTTGGTAGATCTCAATGGTATGTGTTTACGATTTGATTTAATTTGATTTTTATGTTTGTTTATCTAGAAGTTTAAGTATTATTTGTGGGGGAATTGATTGAGAAAATATTTTCAATTAAATTTACATTGAATTTAATTTTTTTAAACCCGCCAAAGTGTTACTTTAGGATAAATTAATTCATTTTTAAGATATTAGTGATATTTTACGCTTAATAGTAAAAATGACCCAATTCATATTTCTAACCATTTTAAATTATTACTTTATTTTGACAGTAACATTTTCTACACTAAGGAAAATTAAAAAAAATTCATTTCCAGATTCTACATATCCATAGATTGATTTAATTCTTCTAAACCGAAAGATGAATTGGACATATGGAAGCTTAAAAGATGATCAGAAGTGGGACAATGAAAACCATTTATATATCTATGTACTTTTTGTGTGAGGTCCATAAATCATTCACGATAGGACCAATGGATCTGAAATATAGTGTGTGGATGCACAATACTCATTGAAACATATTCCATGAAGGCAAAGATGCGTTAATTGGATGTTTTAATGGTCATTAAATTATTCTAATATGCAAATGTTTTATTTGGAGAGACTAACTGGACCGATTAAATTCTAAGAATAAAATGGGAATAACACTCGAAATACTTGTCCAAATATGATGAGATTTTTCAAGAAAATGGAGAATATAATTATGAACAACATTAAATAAGGGATAAATGAATTAATAGGTCATTTAATGGGGATAAAACGTGTCAACACTTGGGGGAGAAATTATAGCTCTAAAAGGAGGAGAGATCCTCCCTCTCAAAGCATCTCATTCTATCCCATTGCATCTGGGACACCAAGTAGGATAACTTATTGGATTTACCTCTTTTATTTCTTTTCTTTTCTTAAGTTTTGTAACTCCTTATTATTCCCCATTCATCTAGATTACAGTTACTTTGGTCGGTTAAAAATTTTGAGTGATTGGAGAAGGGTTGGTTACCTATTTTGTAATTCTTGTGTTCTTGGATATAATTGAATGAAATTTCATTCTTCTTCATAGATGTTTTCATTTTCATAAAGAATTTATTATTATGAAGTGCGACCATTATTGAATTTTAATTCCTTTATAATTTTTTCCCTTGGTTATATACTCATTATATTCTTCCACTGATTTCTTGTTTATATACGACTGAATATACCATAGATTAGTGGTGAAATACTCAACGATCGCCAGTATATGTAAAAGGGGTAGTGATGGTTTTTGATTTTTTGGGATAAATAAGACCTAGCCGGGTATTGACGAAGTCAATTGAGGATATTCAATACATGTCTTTCACATATGGATGGATATTTGACCAAAATGATATATTGGTTAGGTTTTTTCTCTCACAATCCCAATTTCACTAAGGAAGTGAGAGGAAATGATTGTGGAAACTCACATTAATCTAATCAGAAGAATTGGTTTAAATTAAATTGAACAAGTATAGAATTAAAATTGGGAAAATGACCCCACCATAATCACCCTTCCAATATCATAGTTTTTGATCCTTTTAATTTCAAATTTTATTTCATTCATTTTCTTATCGATTTATTCAAAAAACTCCCCATTTTTACCCACATTTAAAAGTGAAAATGTATATTGCATGCACTCCTCTTCGAGAGACATCCAAGGGTTAATCAGTAGACTACACATAGGAAATATAAAAATAATTTTTTCATGCAAAGCACCTCACCTCTTTTAATGATCTAATCTGTAAATCATAGGTTGTATTCTCTCAACAACATAAAATGGTCCAAAAATTATTTGCACTAACATTCCATATTTTATATTCCAATGGTGACCCAATCTAGGTGAAACATAAATGGAAACATGATCACCCACTAAAAGATAAAAAGGAATTCATATTATATCAAAATACATATTTTCTATACCTTGAGACATATCCATACGTTTCTAAATCAGCTGAACCTACTCTGATGTCTCATGCATGAAACATGGTCCCAATAACTCTTACTCACCCAGCTCTTTCAAGCATAGATGTGATTTGCATGGCCTATAATTAATTTGTCATATTGTGACATCTAAATATTTTTTTGATAATATTTTTTATATCCATACTCCATAAGTGCTAGGTGATTATCCAAATACCCATAAAAGTTAAGAACACATGCTCATCATTATGTATCTATATAGAATGTTCTAACTTCCCATAATTTTATTGGTGGAATTCCGTACTCAGAAAAACATTTATTCTTAGTACCTTATATAAGACCTACTATAAAATGTGATTCATAATAAAAAACTATAAAATGTAGTTCCCTATAAATTGGTATTATCTCCCGAATGTGTATATCTCCAAACTTATACATATAGAAACTCTATCATAAGGGGAAAAATGAACAACTTTATTCAACGGGTCCAAAATAACCAAAATAGAATCACTCTTCTAAGGAATCATTAGGGAAACACCGCCAATCCCATAGTATTGTTTCCGTACTTCCACTCCTGAATGGGAAATGGATGTAGTAAAAAACCAGGTCATTGATGCCCAACCTTCACCTGTTGATAGGTGTAACATCGTTTCATGAACACTACAATTTTCTTTTTCATTTATGGCCCCCAAATCTATCCTCATAGGTCATGGTACATTTTGGTTACTCCTTTACATATAACCATTTTAAATGAATTAAATTCATGAATAATCTCCTCCTGCATACTCATATGTACAACAATATTATTCCTATAATAGATGATATTATCCTCATTTATGATCCAATATGAAGTTGTCTCTCCTCAATCAAGGGTTTCCATCAATGCCAATCACTCATTAACTTCATTCATCCTTTCCCCAACCTCACTCAAATGTGTAGACTTTACTTTTATAGATATAAGTGCCATATTCCCTTGTGTCTCCAGAACCACAACATACATCTCACCATATAAATTCATTATCATCCACTGAACACAAGATTCCATAACATCCTCAGTATATGTTTTCCATCTTAGGGAATTATGCACATTATTTCCTTTTATAGTTGTTTATGGTAGATCAAAATCAGTTGGCTGAATTAACTCAATCCACCTCTATTGTAAGAGTTTCTAATCATGTTTTGAAAAGATATACTTCAATCTCTTATGATTAGTAATCCCAATGAATCTTAACCGAAAAAGTAATCTTACAATCACATAAAATCATAAACCACTATATACAAGTCTAGGTCATTTGTTGAGTAATTATATTCATGTGACCTCAATCACCAGGAATCATATTCCATAAATCTATCTCCCTAAATCAGCACTACACCATGACCAATTTTAGATGCATCACAAAATACAGTATACTCCTCACATAGATCAGGTAGGGTTAAAATTTGTTCTGTTTTTGAGAAAATTTTCAACTTATAAAAGGAATTATCACATTCTACAAAACACTAAAATTGTAACAACCTAATATTTAAAAATTATATAGTCTTCTCCATATCATTCATGATAAAAAACATCAAGATTAACTAAACGACCAATCCTTTTTATTTAAATGTTATAATTATGACTTATCAATTGGAGTGGAGGGAATGAATGAGAGTTATTAAATTATAAAAATATATTATATTAACATTTATAAAATGAATTAATTTATTAACATTTAATAAGAAATTAAAAAATAAATCCCAATTTCATATAAATGATGTGTTTTATAAAATACAATATTTTTATTCCCATAATCAAATTTTATCTTTTAAAATTAAATTAACCAGTTCTATTAAAATATCATAATAATATTTATTTATTAAATATTAATTGAATTATCATTAGAATCATACAATAATTTTTATAGTATTAATATGACAATAAATCATATTTTAAGCATAATAACTTATGTTCTTTTAAAGGAAATTTTTATCCATTTTGAAGGGAAAAAAATTTTAAATTTACATTCTATCACTTTTATAAATTTTTATAAGAAAAAAAACATCATTTTGAAAATCATAATTTTAAAACTATCATAATGTGGGTGTTTTATTTTATTTTATTGATAACTATAATTTTTTTATTAATAGTGAATGGTATTTCATTTTAAATAAAATATTATTTTTCAAAAAAATTATTTATTATTATAATTTATATATTAGGATTATTAAAAAGTATAAATAGATTAAATTTTTATCATTTAATGTAATTTTGGTCATTATAGTAAATTTCACATTGAAAAAGGATAAAAAAATTCAAACATTTGATCTTTTATCATTAAAAACAATATTTTTCATTATGTCCACATGATCATATTTAATTCCAATTTTATGAATTATGTGAATTGGATTTGATAAAATGGATTAAATATTTACCAAGATATTTTAAGAAATATTTTTTATGGTAAATTTTATTTTTATCATTCAAAAAGATACCATGATAAAAAAATTACGATTTTGGTGTAGTTAAAGAATTATCATATTAATGTAAATAATGTAAATTCTTTAAACCTAGAAATAATAAAAAATTTAAATTTTATTTGAGGTGTGGATATACCCTATAAAATAAAATAATAATAATTTATAGTCAAATTTTTTGAATTTAATGTCAACTCAATATGGTTGTCTTTAAATATAAAATATTTATTATTTTATTCACTCAATCCCACATATTCTCACGTATAAACTCCACCCCAACTAACCAATTTCAATCAAAAAACCCATTTATCTAATAATATATGTACCCAACCCTATCCTCCTCACTCACCCCACATCCAAGTTGTATGGGTCTCACCAAAATAAGAAATTCATGGTCCTCAAGGGTGTCTCAATGAGGTGATATTCAAGAGGTAAGTTTCCCAAAGTACCTCTCATAATTTATTTTCCTTTCCTACTTTCCTATTACATCCTTAATAAATCAATGCATGATAAATATATTATCCAGTTTATAATGTATTTTTATGTTTGTAATGATATATTTCATTTCCATTTTTTGTTTAATCTAAACATATTTAATGAAACAAAATTATTTTCAATGTTACATCGGTTAATCACCCTAATGAATAATGTTTTATTATTTTTCCATTACCAACTTAATGGCTAGTAATAAAATCATTTTAGGGTTAAATAAGATTTTTATAGCTATATTATAACATATTTTATATTATGGAACTAATATTTTCTCAGAATAGAAAAAATTGAAACTATTTGTGTTGTTCAGAAAACCCATCAAAATAAGATAAATATTTATCATTAACATATTATTTATTGAATCATTCTCGTTTAACAAATAATATATATACTTATATATGGGAATATTTTTACCTATGGAAGTAAATTAATACCATTTCAATCCACATTTGGTGTCTGAATCAGATTTTATAATAACATAAATAATTTTACACAAATGAATCAATCATGAACCAATGAAAATAAAGAAATATTGTTTTTAATTATTTATAAGATGTTATAAAATAAAAATTTTAGGTAATATAATTATTAATGTAGTTTCTGAATGAGTAAATAAAATTTTTATAAGCATTATACGGGACACTTTATCAAGATTGAAGGAAGTCAAACATGAGGTAATGGGTTTTATCCGAATTTCCTTTCAATGAGGAATTTCATGATGATATACTCCTTTATTATTTTATAAGGTGTATATAATACCATTTTAAATTCTATTTAAATATTTTATCTATGATATTTTGACCTTCATCCATTATTTTCTCTTTTTGAAATGGATGTCTTATTTTCCATTGTTCTGATTTGAGAATTAAACAAAAAGTATTTAGAAAAGTCATACCCCGAGTTTTTAGATCCTCATTTCAATTTTTTAGGACACAATTTATGAACTATGTGGGATAATTAAAAACATATATATATTGAAATGAAATACACTGCTCAATATCATACATCATTCATAACCTTAAGCATAAATAAATGACTAAACATTATTATCAATATGTGATAGTTTTCACATAGTTGTCATAATGGAGGGAATTAATGAGATTGAATAAATTATATTCTAATTTTTTTAGAAAAGTAATTCAGCTGTTAAAAATAATTTATAAATAAAAAATAATAGCCAACTAAATATATATAAAGTGTATTTAAATAAAATTATTTTTATGACTATAATGAAATTTTATTATAATATATTAAATTATTCTGTATTAAAAAAATATATTAATAATAATTATTTTTTAAATATACATAAATTTTTTATTCATACAATACATTTAATAGGATATAGATAATAATAATTCACATTTTATGCATAAAAAGTAATATAGTTCTAAAATGAATCATTTAACCTTTTGATGGAACACCTATTTTAATTGTATTTTATTTCACATTTATATATTTATTTTTTGTAAATAATCATAAATTTATAAATATGGATAAAAAATTTATATTTGCGTAGGTATTTGTTATTTTTTAGATAAATTTCAGTTTTGATAAATTTTGAAAAATACAGCATTTTATTGAAAAATTATTTTCATAAAATTTATTAATAGTGTAAAATTTCATTTTTTAACTGATAAGATAAATAATTAGATTATATTTTTATAGTTTCATCCCGGAAATTTATTAGAATTAATTTCACATTGATATTGAATATAAAATCCTTACAAACTTTTGAACTTTTCCCATTAAAAACACTCTTTTATATTGTGGGTACTGTATTAAATTTAAATATTTTTTACCAATTATGTGAACAGAATTATATAAAATTGATTTCATAATTTTAATCAAAGTTTCCATATAATGTTTTGAGGTAAATTTCATTTTTAGGCATAAAAAATATAATATTGTAAAAAAAAATTCTAATGGTTTAGGTAAAACATGAATAAAGTTGTAGTTAGAAAGGTAAAGTTGTGAAATACATAAAAAAATACAAAATTTAAAGGTTGTTTTAAATTTTTTTTACCGTATCCTACATCAAAAATATAATTTATAGGCACAGTCCTTGAATTAAATTCCACATCAACATGGTTGGATTTAAATAAAAAATATTCATTATTTTATTCACTGAAACCCACCTCTCATCGTATATATACATCACCCTAACAACCGCATTTCGAATAAAAAAGACTTTTAGATCCTATAATCTCTTCCCACATCTCTTCACCACACCCTCCCAATTTCCATGTGATTCTAGTATCATCAAATGTCCAAATACAATGTTCTCAAGGATCTCCAATGGAGATGACATTCAAAAGCTAATTTTCCCAAAGAACAACTCATAATTTCCTTTCTTTTTCTAATCTCTTTTATATTATTTCATCCATCTCTGCATGATAACTACATTATATTTTATATATTATAGTTTTTTTGTTTTTAATGTATTATATATTATCCATTTCATATCCAATCTTTTCATATTGAAAAAAGGTAATTATTTTTCATGTTATGGGGTTTAATCATCTCTGGGGATATTGTTTTTCATTATATTTCCATTACCACCGTCATTTCTGGTCTTAAACTTATTTTATTTATTAAATAAAATTTTAACGTATATTTAATAAACTATTTTTTATTATTTATGTAATATATACTCATTATATTAAATACAATTAAATTACTTCATGGTGTTTAGAAAAATGCCAAAATACAGAAAACAATTATCATTAACATTTTATATAATGAATTTTCCTATGATAAGAAATAAAAATGATATGTGGTTCCATTTATAATTTTCTAAGAACATTAATAATATTTCATTCCACTTCTAGTGTTTAAATCTCATTTTACAATAACATCCATAATTTTACACAAATGATTCAATAATTAAACTATGAAACAAATGAACACAAAACCATGATAATAACAAAATATTAATAATGAATTGTTTATAACAAGTTATAAAATCACCAAATTAGGTATTATAAACATGAATATTGATCACTAATGAGTTAATTAATTTATATAAACCATTATAAAGGATATATGAACAAATTTGAAAGATTTCAAACTTGAGGTAATGTATTATGACTCAATACCCTTTCATTGAGGACATTCTTGATGATATGAACCATTATTATTTTATAAGTTGTATATACAATATCATTGACATTATATATCAATATTTTATCTCTTATCATGTTAATTAATGTTTTCTACAATTTTATTCTTTTATGGATATTATGATTTAGTTTTAGAAAGTGGAATGAGACAGTTTGAGTGTTATAAGATTTAATTATCAAATAATTTTCACCATGATAAATTTCATGATATTATTTATATAAGGTTATTATAAAGGAAGTTTTATTTTTATTTAGAAATTCATTCAAATTACTTCAATGAAAGAAAAACTTTTTATATGTTTTATATAAAATGTTATGGAAAATAAAAAAGGAATCTCTTATTCTTATTGTACACTGAGATATTGACTTTTCCACAGTCATCGAAATTTTTCATGGATTCCTATTCAAGAATTAATTTTACTTAAATTGAAAACAATATTTAACTTTTTTGGGGAATATTGGTACAGAAAATGGAATTTCAGTGAGAATAGAGCTTTTCAATTGAAAATGGGTTATGATAAGGGTATTTTTCCTTGAATATATTTTTATATGGGTTTTAAAAGAGTTTTAAGGGGTTTTATAGTGAGATCATTTCACTCAAGATATGTTACATGATCAATATATGATTCATGGGAGCCTAATAAAACATATATAATGGGATGAGACACATTATAGTTCATAGTTTATCCCAATATAGGGTATAGAAAGGGTCGAGCCCAATTATATCCAGGAATAATGGGTGACACCGATTTACCTTATATGAACGGTGATTCCCATTATAGATCCCCAAAAAATTACGTAAAAATGGTGTTGGATGTCAGCCTTTTGGTGAGTCTAATAAAATGGGTTTTGAATGGTTTGTATGTGTACGATGCTCAATGTCTCCTTTTGGAGCCTAAATTACATATTTTGGATTCTAATAATTTTAATTTAGAATAGTGTCTTTTTTTACATGTGATTGGGTTTTATTTAATATTATCAATGAAATTTGAAGATAACAGTTACAAAAATGTGAGTTTTCATGTTTTTATCAGTCTGACGGTTTCATTAATTTTTATATACCTTAATGATATTTTTATTATCATCACAGACTGAAAATTATTATTATTTTATTAAGAAAGACACTTTTTAGGAAAAAGTGATAAACGATAAGTCCAACAAGAACTAAACAGAAACATGCAAAAGATCAGAAAAAATCCCACCCAAGCATAAGCAGCAACCGCAGGCTCCAAAGAAGGACCACTCAGCGATCCCATGCAAGCATGGTCCCTCCCGATGGCAAGCCATCCCTCCGTATCAACCACATCCCAAATGGCCTGTGGAGGAACAAGCAGCATGCTCAAGCTCGTCTGAGCCGTATCATCATAGTATTTTAAATGTTCTCAATAGAATTAAAATATGAGTAAGGTATTTGAAGAAGTCATGTTGAATTTCGGTATTATTTTATAATGAAAGGGATAATTGTTTATTTTTAACAGGGATTCCTTCATTTGAAAAATTGGATACTGAGTAGAAGAGTCCACTTTTAATATATGTTCTTGCATTGTAAAAGTTTTCATAATTCCATAAAACAATAACCAAATAGATTCATGGGAATAAAATAATTTGGATTTTACTAATAAAATTCTAGAATATTTAATGTTAATGTACATAATATTATACAGACATTGTCACTTTCTTGGTCAACCCTGAAGGAGCTTTTGTCAATCAGGAAATGTCTTTGAATAATCATGGATAATATCCCAATAACCCTAGAAAACGGTTGATATAAAAATGGTTCTTGGGATTATCCCAAGATACAACAACATTAACTTTCTCTGGTTCAACTAACACACCTTCCTTTGAGATGATGTGACTTATGCAGTGTACCTGATCATTCTAAAATTTACACTTAGATAGCTTGAAATTCAACTGATGATATATTTACAAACTCAGGATGATGTTATGATGTTTGGAATGATCTTCACGATCCATGGATAACACCAATATTTAATTTAATAACAAAAAACAAAATATTATCTTGTTATAAGAGGAATATTACATTCATTAAGCCAATAAACTCTACCGGTTAGTTTGTGACTCTGAGCGAAATCATTATGAAATCGAAATGGAAATAATTTCTTTTAAAAGTAGTATGGGGTATGTAAAAATATCAAAAACTCAACTGATGATACCCCAATCTCATATTAATCATGAAGAAAACACAAGCCCATCTCAACTAGTCAAATAGATCACCAATACCTAGAATAGGATATCTGTTTTATAAAATCATCTAGTTTATCATATAGTAATCAAAACATAAGCGCAATATCCAGTCAGTGTTATTTTTAAAAAACATAGGTGAACCTCAATGTAATGTACTTGGATGTATTAACCCATTATCCATCATGTCCTCTAGTTAAACCTTGATCACATGAAGATCTAATGCAACCATTCTATATAGTATAATATAAAATTAATTAGGAACATGTAGGATATAAATTATATATTCCACATATCTCTGACGTGGAATACCCATAAATTCATCAGAAAAATCATCTTGTAACCTATCTACAACATGGGTAAAGAAACCATGATTTACACCCCATCATCATGATATAGTCTATCAACATTGATGGTAAGATCCCCATGTTTATGATGAATTGGCCCAATATGGCCAGGAATTATATCACACTCTCACTGGTGAATGAAATTTTCAACCATAGGAGATGTAAAAATCACTACAATTTGATAACAATATATGTGTGGTAACTACACTACTAACCATTTCATACTCATAATGGGGTCAATACATTTTATATTCATAATTTAAAGATCCCATAGTAAATGATACTCCCTAACCTCAGGAGAACACTGATTACATATACAAATGTCCCTTAATTGTTCCCTTATTTCTTATCAATCATAATAAACACACTCAAAAAATCCTATGATAGACTCAACCCATGACCAAATTCTACAGGTATAAATTATTGAGTGGAATAAATATGAAATAAGGAACGATATATAATAGATACTATAATAATAATAGTACCTCTAACCATTGATAGTCCTACCTAACTATCCAAAAGTGTAGGATGAATGACATGTAAATATACTACCCATATTATATCTAATGTAGTCCATGTACCCTATGCTACACCCCTCAGTTGAGAGAGATTAGCTTTCCCAAAAGTACCTCATCCACTACCTCAACAACCACATCTAGTAAAACTACATCTTTTAGATAGATATAGTGTAGAAGAATATCTTCCCACATTCAAGTTCTTTTAATATTCCCCATCACTACCACTCTACCATTTGTTTATAGATAATATCTCTAGATTCACCATCCTAACATAAGATCACCACTCTACTGGGGGTCGGGGATATTGTTTATGAATGTGTAGTAGACTACCACACTTGTGGATAACCACTCAGGTAATATCCTGTGTAATTGAACCTTCTTCTGGGACACTACTCTGAAATATTCCCAACATTCACATAACAATGCATCCTACCCTCAGAACAAGTAACATTGATTGTCTCGTTGAATCCACATGTCCTTTAACGAAATATTCCTTCTTGTTCCCATCATATAAGAGAGTCTGATCCATCACATTAGAGAAAGTTAAATCTGAAAGACAATAACCTAGCACTTATTCTCACACTAATGCTCATCTTATAAATTCCTTTCAATAGTTATTTTATCCACTTCCATTGTTGGAGAAATGAATCATAAATTAGCAAACTATTTTGACATTTTCTATCAAAGACATGCACCCCATTGTCAGGTTCATGAACTCTGTTGCTCTCTCCCATCTTAGGGACTCTTGATAAAACATATCCAGGGACATATCCAAAACATCCTTTAAAATTACACCAGCTACACACAAAATATGAGCCTAAACATCCCACCAAGTATTTGATTACCAAAAATACATATAATCATCTATATTGACCCTATTCTTAGTAGGATTCCTTAAATGATCGATTATATTCTGGATGGAATCCACCCAGAACATTTCTACCTCGGGGACACAATCTTAGGTGAGATTGAATGGGTGATGTAACTAATACTCTCATGTGAGATCTATATTTCTATACAAAAATCACTATGGGTATCTTTCATAAAATATATGATGAGAGAAAATATCTCATGTAACTTCTTTTGGGATCCATCACCCATCCCAATTGGTTTCTTAGGTTCCACTACTGGAGGATCATATACAACTATATATTCATATCACCCTAACAATAAACATCATCATGGAGGGATATATATATTCATAAAAAATAGGAAACATTAAAAAGAATAATAAATTTATAAGGATTCACATAAATCAATAATAAATCAATCCCTATAACTCCCCAAATAATCAATATTGGGGCACTATCACTACCCTTAACCATCCAACATCTAGGTCATGCTAGAAAATGATAAACTCATTACCATTGTTCATGTATCATTAGATACCCATTTATTCACATGTTAAATAATTTTACATCAATAAATTTTGAAATGGGAAATAATTTTTAAAAAAAAATTCACAATTAAAGAAAAAAAATTAAATAAAAAACAAACTCAAAACTTATTTCCCCATGTGTTCTTGAAAATGATTCTATTCATGAAAATTCATGAGTACCTATAATTATTCATCCATACTCATGAGCCATTATATATTTTTCCATGAACCAAATATCAACAAAAAATTGAAATTAATAATAGTACACAATAATTATATCACCCAAGGTGAAATAACATCCAACTATAATAGGAAACACAAATAAATAAAATCCAACCCCGGGTACTTTTTCTCTACCATGTACATGGGTTATCTAGTCCCACGAACAGGTTTATAACAAATTTTTAATAGTCTTAGTCTATTGTATACCTTTCCCAAATAGTAAATAAAATAATGAAAAGAACATTGGGCTCTCACACCCCTTTGAAATATCCTAACTTGGGTGAAAAACACTGGTTCGCCAAGCCTGTCAGTTACATACCCCAAGTCTGCCTCCTCTTACACAAGAGGATGTTGAATAAAAGATATGGTATAATATAAAACATGGGAAGACTATACCCACCTTATCAGAGTAATACAATGGTGGAAATATAAGAATCATAACTAGATGACATAAGAAATAAAACAAAAAAACTGTTATAGAATGATGACTAAAATAGAGATATAATATCCAATACAAAATATTAGATATGTTATGCCATTTACATTACATGTGTCAAATGAAAATGAAAATTAAAGGAACATTGACACTCCCATGTGGGTACCAATTCATTTTCAAGATCCCTCATCAATTCCGCATCCTAAATCATCCATCTAACATAGTTCATTTTTACTTAACATATCCTAAAAACAAGAATTTTATTCAAGTTCTTACCATGAATCCCAAGAAAGGCGTGAGTAAAACATAGTATTCCTCCAACAACATAATCTAAATCCTTATCCTTTCAATATCTGTGTAAGTATTTTTATGTGGAATAATGTATAATTCATAAATAAAATAGTTGCCACATTTTATTAATCATTAATTAACCCCAAATCCCCATATTTCTTGGGGACAATCAAACCCTAAATACATGCTTCATCATGTGACAGAGTCTGAAACATATAAAAAAAGGAATTCATTTTTCATTTTAACACATGGGTTTTAATTTCCATTTCATACCATTTCACATCATGGTCATTTGGAAACATAGCCCATTATCAAAATCATGAATATAAAACATCTTGTGTAACTAATTTTCAATATCTAGAGCCTCATCCCATATCCTATACTATAATTTCATGTTGGAATTTAGAGCTAATGTCCCACTCCTATACTCAATATCTCATATGGGTGTTTTGATCCATAGTCCCTATCCTACTATCTCTATCACATATGAGAATTTGGATCTTTAGCCTTTATCCCAAACTAGTTTGTCACATATGGGTATTTGGTGCTTCAGTCTATTTCCCACCCTTTATATATCAATCAACCACACATGTATCACATATTTCACATCAATAAAGGTTAATCAACAATAACCGACATATCACATGATGAATTAATTAAAATAACATTTCATCTATATACCTAATTCAGGGTTTATAAACATTAATCACATGGAATAATATAAACAATTCACAATTAAACCAAGTTCAAATATTAAATTCATATAACCCATTATCCCATTAATATCAATTAAATCTTCTCATAATCGCAATAGTTAATTAATTTACAATCCCATTAATTGACCAATTTCAAAATGTCAATATTCCATTAATTTTACAATGATAATATTCCCATAATTGAATAAAAAATTAATTAATACAATTCCACATTAATGTTATTGTTTTAATTAATTAACCAATTATTTAATATAATTCATCATATTCCAATTGACCTATATTTTACACAGTTCTTTTTCACAAGAAAATTACATTAAATCAATTTAATGTTTCCATAAATTTATTAATCCATTACATTAATCAATTCATAATTCAATTTCCAATCATTCCAACTGAATTTATACAATACATACATGAAATTGGAATTCAAGAATATATGAATTGAATTTAGACCACCTACCTCAAAATTGATGTCGAACGCTCACTAGTAGAAATCCACAATTAAAGAGGAAAATTGAATAGCATGAAAAATAACAAGATCTAGGTCCAAAACCCAGATCATAGAGAAATACAATCATGATCCATAAAACCTAGATCCATATCCATTAAAAATGGTGGTAAAATACATTAAAATTTTTAGAGGATGATTATAGATATAGAGGAAACTATTTTGTATTGAAATCTCTAACTAAGAGAGTTGAAGATCTTAAATATGGGATTTTATTCATCAGGAAAAAAGGCCAAAAAGCCTAAGAATCCATCTAGAATCCCCAAAAAATGATTTATAAAGTATTTATGGTCTATTTGGGTCTTGTTAGGGTGACATAGAGGGGTTTTTCAAAATTTTAATAAAATTTTAAGAGGCTTAAATCCCATTTACAATGTTGTCTTCACATTCTAAACCATATTCCTTAATTGTGTTCCACTTCCTGTGTGGGGGGATTAGTTACTCATAATGTTGAACACATTTTGAAAAATCGTGTGCCATCAATGTGGGTTTCCTCTATCTGGGTTTCGATTGTTTTAAAAAAAATCTCAAAAAAAACTACCCCTTTAATTAAAAAAGTCCTCCAATTTCACCAATAACTCCCCATGATATAATGCAAACAATATATTACCACGATAAGGAAAAACAGTACCTAAAAAAAAGATCTATATACCTTTAGAAAAGGGATAGATCATATATTAATTGTTTTATAATATACATATTCTCAATCGTAACGTATATATATTATTTAAAATGTTTATAAATTTTTAATCATATTCAAAAAAATGGAAGAAAAAAATGAATTTCATCACTTCTTGGAGATGGTAGTTCCAATATACACACGAGAAATGTTGACAAATTGTTTTTGGTTGCTTAAAAAATAAGGGTATATTATAATATGATATTAACAGATATTTATTATATCTTAAATATCATATATATATATATATATACATTTATATATTATTTAAATTAATTATTATTACTTTCCATTTATAAAATAAATGAAAAATATATCAGATCGCTTCGTGGCGGGAGAAGTCCCCCAATACACACAAGTGGTGTTATCATTTTCCAACAGATCCATGGGTGTGAAGGAATGTGATATATTATATATACAAAAACATAATAATGTTATATAATGTCATATATCGATAATATACATTTATATTACTATATAAATGAGATGGTGAAGAAGAATAATTGGCATTACATCATGGTGATGGTAATTTCTATGTTTTCATGAAAGATTTTTTAAGTTTACGTTTCATATAAATTAGATTTTAAGGAATTTCCGTTAACATTAAAACATTTTTGTGTAGTAATAGTGTTGATTTCATCATTTTTAAATGGTTTTAGATTATATATATATTTATATTGTATGAGATGAATGAAACTGAAAATAAACTAGTAAGAGCATATACATCATCAAAAACCACATTCTAATATAATATTAATGAAACTGGTGGTGGTTATTTATGTTGATCAGTGATTCAAGGACGTGACTACTTAAGTTTATATGATAGGTCGAATGGTTTTGGTTTATCTAAATTTCTCAATTTTTATATAAAAATTATCAGTTTGGTTTTTCACCAAGAAGTTGTATGAGTGAAAGAAATGTAATTGTTTACAATAAAAAATAAAATTAGAAAAATATAATGGGAAATGTTCCAAATGTAATTCAGTTTAAAATACTCTAGGAGGTATATTTGAAATAAAACCCACCAGTTGGATTTATACAATTTTTAGTTTATTATAACACTTATATCATTAGTTTGACAACTCATTAACCTTTTTAACCTTTACCATATTAATAATTTTCTTACATAATTTATTATTCCTAATAACCAGAAATGATTGTGGCCACATTTCCTAATGTGTTTATATTAATATATAAAATGGAAACTATTTTTTCAATTTAAATTCCAAAAATAATTTCTATAATACCCTAATAATATAGAAGTATATCAATTTAAATATAAATTAATTATTTTATAACTTGCATTGCATGCCACCCTAAGTGTAAATGAAACTGTAATATAGTATATCATTATGAATAACCTGTTTGATTGGATTTTATGAATAATACTAATTAAAGTAGGAATAATATAATTTTTTTCCAAAAACTAAAATGTCATGATGAAGTCTTGAGAAATATTAATTAAATTTATTCTGATATTATTTAATGATTAAAGCTGTTATTTTTCAATGAAATTAAAATTTCAAATTATTATATATTTTTATATTAAATTGATAAGTTATCGCTATTTAAAAATTTTTAGAAGGAAATATATATTGATAATTTATTTAACAAATTTATTATAGTTCATACATTATTTATCTATGGGTCTGGAATGAAAATGAAATCATTTAATGTTAAAAAAGAGACAATTTTTAAAAAATAATTTTTATATACACAACATTTATTAAATGATTAAATTAAATTAATATCTATTTAGAAATGGTTTTAATGAAATTTATATATTTTACATTTAGAAACCTTTTTGAAAACTCATTTTATGTTATTTAATTTGAGGAAAATAAATATAAATTTTCCTTTTTCCTTAAAATTTATTTAAAAAAAACTATGATTCACCACATTTTACTTATTTATTTTAAAACTAATTCTACCAATAATAGTAATTTAATTTAATATAATTGATTTAATATTAGTAACAATATTCTCTAAATTTTTATAACTATTAGACATTCATAATTTTTTATTTATAAAATTGAAAACGGTCAAATATTATTCATTTGGTTAATGTTAAAATGGGTTTTCCTGTTGTCTAAAAAAATATAAAACATTATAATTGAAACATAAACATGAATAATTTTTTTTATAGGGAAATATATAAAAAATATATTATCCTAACATTGAATCCATTTCAATATCAAGGAATTTAGCATTATAAAATTATGAATATATTTTTATAACGTTAAAAATTTCACTTGTGTCATCTCCTTCACTTATCAAAGGACAACACATATCCTCATATTATTTACAAATAAATAGACACTTATATCCACTAATAAAAATTAATATCCTATTATAATATCACTCTCGAATTCCTTGGTACATTTTTTTATCTTAATTCCATCCATTCAAGGATTAATGTGTAAGATAATGGGGATTAGGAACAAAGATGTATAATCCTTAACCGAGTATAATAACTACGATTTGTTCTTCTAAATAATATACATCAACAGTTTAAATTATTAATTTATAAATTAAGTTTTATATATGGTCATTAATTTTATTATTATTATTATTTCACAATCTTTTACCACCTCTTTTTCATTAAATGGGTATTATAAATTATAACTCATGTGTATGTGAACACTACAAAATTCACATAGAGATATGAATAATTTTAAATAATTTCCTCCCATTGATTCATATATTTATTAATTCAATAAAAATATATGGTATAAAATATTATATAATTACTATTGAATTAAAAACTTATCATCCATATTTATTTTAATAATATTTATAGCAAATGAAAATGATGTTTATGAGTATATACATACTATCGTCACCATGAAGAATGAAATTCATTTTCAATACCTAAATTTTATAAATGATTAAAAATATGTAAATAATAAATACATATAATATGCGTATCATTATTAACATTATTATGATTAATGAATAATGTTTAATGTATAAGGATATGAATTTATAAACTGATACATTTATAAAAATGAAACTATTATAATAACCGACAGTTAAATTTAATACATAATTTTATTGAATAGGTGATAAGATTTAATATATAAAAAATAACTGGTATTATAAGAATAATATATGTCTATTACTTTTGTTTTATAACATTAAATTTATTAAATAGAATGCTAGATTACTTATGAAGCCGTTTTAACATAAGGTAAGGGTTATTCATCTTAATATTGATTCATCAAGAGATATTTTGTGTTATGAAATTATGTTTTAAATTAGGTGAATATATTTATCAATTGAAATGAAATATAATTAATTATTATTTAATTATAATTAATTTTATAAAATGAATTATTCCATTATTGGGGAATTTTATCACAATTCACCATAGTGGTAACGGTTGATTTTCTCAAATTTTATACTTTAGAACATATATTTTGTTATACATGTATATTACATATTGAGGTTTAACTACTTCCCATTTTTTATGTTTTTAAATGAATATAAATATTTTCATGGTATTTAAGATTTCATTTGAGGCTATTGCATTCTTGGGGGTTATGAATAAAATGTTTCTAAATCACTAAGAGTATTACAAAAAAATAAAAAATTTATCTATATTTTTTATACAAAATATTTTTATAGTGAAATTTTATAATATATCCCAAAAAATAATAAGACTTATATTACAATATATTTGTTTTAAAAGATTTTATATTATAATTTAATATTCATCTACGTAAATACATTAATGTATTAATTAATATTTTTAATGATAATATACCATGATTTTATTATCAGCCAGGAATAATTTTCTATCACATCGAAAATTTCATCCAAAAGATTTGATGATATTGTTTTTTATAATAAGTGCTCAAATTGATTTTTTCCTAAAATAAACTTTTATTTGAATTTTATTAAAAAATAATCTTCTTTTTATTTTCATAATAAGTTATTTTTAGTTTTTACCTAAAATGTGAAAGGAATAATTTTTTAATTTATACCACATGACCAAATTTTCAAACATCCATGAATACCCTTTTAATATAATATTAAATTGAAATATAACATGGTTATTTTATAATAAAATAACTTTAATTATATATTTTGAAATTTTAATATTTTAAATATGATATTAAAAAATTTAAAGGTTATTTTCCTCATGAAATATTTCACTGTCATTTAAAAGCCATTTTTCTTCTATAATAACATCCTTTTATATTAATAGTGCTTCAATGTGTATTTAATACCATGAAACCATCTTTAAACATCTCTCTATAGTTCTTGGTTATTATGAAAAATGTTTATTAAAATCATTTTTATTTCCAAATGTACAATTATAATGAATGATAAATGATTTCAATTTTGTATCATATATACAGCGTCCACATCCTAGAAGCCTCCTAAAGGGTTCCCCGGTCTGGGATGTCAATATAACCTCAAGGGAATCTCCCCAAATTCCATAGGCTACCGACTAGAAGTAAAGGACTTTTACATGTCTAGGGGGAGACTATGCCCACATAGGTAATATGTATTTTCATAGAAGAAGTAATAAAAATAATAATAAATAGAAGAAGCATATATATAAATGAAATGCATCAGAATCAATATAAATTTTCCATCTGAATAAAATTCAAGTGTGGAATCTCACAAAATAATTTCTTGCTATGATGTATGTGTAAAATTAAAGCAAAAAAAATAGAAACCCAAGCATACTATCACCGAAAAATGAAAGACACAAAGTGAAACAACTTTATAACGAGAACGGCTTGGTCCTCTGCCCCAGTCTCCATCTAAAACATAAAGATACAGTAACGCATCAGAAGCAGCATGATTCCCTTTTACAATACCTGTAAGAATATAATATTCTCGGGTGTCAATGATGCCCGAGTAGGGTGTGAGATAAAATCCTAGTTGGCTGACACCCACATTTTCTAAACCATTTAGGATTATAAAAAATGAAAACAATCAATTAAGCGCATCAAAATAAAATAACTCATCCCGGGTTCCAAACGACACTCATCCCTAATCACCTGGTTCAAGTTAATCTGGGTGTCTGAAAGAGTGCCTGTTATAATAAGGATTCACTTCTGCATATATATTAGCCTGGAAATGCATGGTAAACAAAAGAAGAGGCACACCCCCAAGCTTTTTCATTAACACAGGGTCTAAAATATTTTTCAACCATATGTGCTTCAACATACCTGAAAGGATAAAAAATCTATTGGGAATCATGTAGATTTTCATAAACCTTTAGTGATTAATTATTAATATGTTCAAATTGAGAGTTGGACTTCGAGACCATCCCGAAGGAATCTCTAAGGTACATCCTTAAATTACCCAATACCACAGATCCCATCCAATGAAATCTCTCGAAAGTCTAAGTATCACTTGGGGAATGGCTTTACCATGAGTCTATCATGATCTTGCAAATAAGGGTTCATGTATCATATGAGGCTTGATGTAGCCACATTTTTATTGGACCCATCCCTGATGGGCCCTTTTGTAATCATTATCACATATAAGTATCTATAAATCCCATGGATGTTTTGGTCTAGAAAAAGCATAAGACACCACCCCCAGCACCTAGAGATAATCATCCAAGAATGGAGTGTCCTTGTGTGGCCCTTAATATGTGAATGGAATTCTCCCCCTACCATGAATTTAATTAAAATATCACAGTAAAAAATATGACATAATATGAATATGTATTTATAGCTTGAAATATAATGAGATACACCTGTGCGACACAAGGTGTTAATTCAATATTTCAACGTAACAACTAAACGAGGAAAGATAATTTATCATCACAAGAAGATAAATGAACTTTTTAATAATTAATTAAATCGGAACAAAAAAAATACCAAAAATTGAACCATTCATGGTTCATAATTATTCTAAAATAATTATTGATATTAAACACAACTAAAATGGGCTATGCAACACATGAAGATAAATAAATTAAAATATCTGGCTACTAGAATTTATACCCACCGTGTCAAAATCCCCAATGTGGTTTCTGATAATGTTTAAACGTTTATACAATTTAATTTATGAATAATAATGATTTAATGATTAAGTGAAACAATTAAATTGGAAAAATTGTGTAAAATTGAACAATGTTGGTAGGCACCAACGAACTACCCAACATTGCATTCTTTATAAATAGTAATGAAATAGAGGGAAATCATGGATACACCCAACCTTATTGTCTCAGATGAACCTATGATCTGTGATAGGATTTTATTTGGCCTAAAATGGATGAAAATAAAAGATTTTTGAAAAACCCAAAAATAGGGTAAAATCCTTCCATGGAAGATTGAGTGAAGGATACTCAATGAAACTCTACTTTTCTAGAAGTTTGAGATTAACCATTCATTATGGTTTATAGAGAAACTAAATATGAATGAAACAAATTTTTAATATAGGCATAGTGATATTCGAGAGTGGGGAGAAGGTGGTGTGCCACCTAAAGAGAAGGGGATGCACGACGTGAGAGAGGGAGGGGAGAAAGAGAGAAGAAAAAAATAAAAAATGAAATTAAAGAAAAAGAAAATAATAAAGTAAGAGATAAAAATTAATGAAAAATTTAAAATAAAATGGGAAATAATAGAGAATAAAAATGATTTAAATACAAAGAAGATAAAGATAAAAAAAGGAAATCTCCCACTTTATTTATTTTTACTTTTTTTGTAACACCCTTTATATTTTATTTATAAATTTATTTTTATCCCTTATTTATTTCATTTAAAATTCCATTAAATCTCTTCTTATTTATATTAAATAATTAATTATTTATTTTAATCCCAAACACCACAATAAAGTGAGATATTTCATTTTTTCGCAAAATCCCATGCAATTGTTAAATTATTTAAATAGCTGCCCAGGACCCGTAGTGTGGTGCGTTGGTTCATTACATGGGAAATTTTGAATATTTATACAAAAAAAATTAAAATAGTATATACATTATTAATGTTGGGACGTTGCAACCACCCCTCCTTAAGACATCTTGTCCCTAAGTTTCCCTTTCGAGGGTAGTGGAATGTCATCAGAGAAAAGATCCATCAACTGCGCATGTACATCTATCTCTCTCTCCCATGTATCATCCTAAACGTGTCCGTGATTCCATAACCCATAGACCAGAGCGAATGAACTACCTCAGAAGAAATATATGTTATGATCGACAATACATATCAAATTCTCCTCAATGGATGCATTTGGATCATGCACGATGTCGTTAGTTTCAAAAGATTGAGATAGTTCAAAATGATATTGTCAGAGTTGAGATACATGGAATACGTCCTGCATGGGACGGTACCTCTGAGGAAATAGAAACTGATAAGCTACCAGACCCACTCTCTCCACTATCTCAAATGATCTAACATATCTCAGTGATTACATTCCTTATCTCCTGGTTTTCCAATGACCCAATCTCACAGAAACACACACAAAGACTCGATGTCCCACCTCGAACATCAGAGTACTTGGGCAATGATCGGTATAAGACATAAGTCTAGACTAAGCTATAGTTATACACTTATGAATCAACTAAAAAAAGCATAGAAGACTCCTGAATGATATGAGGACCAAACCGATCTGGCCCACCTACTCCGAGCCATCATAACGGTGAACCACACAGTCAACCATAGAGGGCCTCATATAGATCGATTTTAATTGTCGCATGGAAGCTTCTATTATAGTTAAACTCAATAGGAGGTATATGTTTTTCCCAAGAACCTCCAAAATCATGGATATAGTCCCATAATATATCCCTTAACACTATTATAGTTCTCTTGGACTTCCCATCAGTCTGAGGGTGATATGAAATACTAAGAAGTTCCTGTGAAACTAGTAAATTTTGCAACCCTTTCTAGAACTGTGACGTAAAACGAGAATCTCTGTCTGATTCAATAGAATGAGGTACACTATAAATTTTCACTATCTCTCGGATATAGATCCTTCCCATCTCATCAATTATAAAGGTCTCCTAGATATGTAAGAATTTTTCACCTTTGGTCAACCTATCAAAAATGACCCATACTTCATTGCTACGTCAAGGAGATATTGGAATGATTGTATCTAAATACATGGTTATGTCATTATATTTCCATTTAATAATGGATAGAGACTGTACGAGTCTATTAGGTTGTCGGTGGTCTCCCTTAAACTATTGATAGGTGGAGTACTGAGTGTTGAAACCCGCTATCTACATTTTCATACCAGGGCACCAGTACTGTCGACACATGTCTCTATAAATCTTGGTCAGCCAAGGATGAAATGACCAAATAGAGGTTTGAGAATCCTTCATCATCTCTTCTAGTATACCTGAACAAAGACATATAAGGCCACAATAAAAAAGAGTTTGACTGTCATCAATAAATCAACATGGAGGTGGGTTCTCTCATGTAATGATTTCCCTCAAATAGATCCCATCATGATCAGTTCAGTGTCATAAGATGACTTCCTCTAGAAGAGAGGATATACAGGTAAGAGCTTCTAGAACTAGTTGACCGCATTATTCTTGAACCTCTAGATGCATCTCAGAAAATAAACCCATTCTCAAAAATAAACTATCGGATACCTAAACGTCTTGTGTATGTTTCTTTAGGCTCAAAAAATCTAGCATGATAGTACCCTTACTGGGGGTATAATTAAGATCAAAGTCAAACAACTGCAAGTATTCGAACTATCTGTGCTTCCTTAAGCTAAATTCTTATTGAGTGGAGATATATTTTAAGCTCTTATGATCCCTATAAAAAATGAATATTTCACCCATAAAGTAGTGTCTCCAACATCGTAGATCATCAACCAGAACAACAAACACAAGGTCATGTATAGGATAGTTCCACTCATAAGGTCTCAACAGGTGGGATCCATAATCCATGACCCGATCAACCTGCATCAAAACATCACCTAGTCTGATTCATGAAGAATCATAGAAAACAATATATCTTTTAAACGGATCAAGATGAATATGGATTCGAGATGAGGTTAGGCTTTATTTATATTATTGAAAACACTTTTTCACAAGATTCTAACCATATGAACTATACAAATTTCTTTGTTAGGGCCATAAGAGTTGATTCTATATGGGGGAAATCCTCAATGAAACAAATGTAATATCCAATAAGACACATGAAACTGAAGATGTCAAAGACATTCTTTGGATGTTCAATCAAAATATGACACTCAGCTTTTCTAGGGAAACTGATACTCAGACATAAGATATAATATAACCCAAGAAGTGAATTTTATTAATCCTGAAATTTCATTTGATTATCTTAGTGTATAGTTAGTGATATCTAAGTGTACTAAGCATGACCCCTATATGGGATTCACGGTCATGTATAGAATGTGAATAGACTAAGATGTCATATTTAAAGACTACCATAAAGGAATCAATATATGGGTGAAAAAACCCAGTTCCTCAGAGCCATTAAGACTGCCGAAACATTCATGAGGCTGAATTGAAAAACCATATACCTGTACAAGTAGTACCATCACCAAAATGATGTATGTGGTATGTGATAAGGTCACACATGTACCTGGTGATATCCCGACCTCATATCAATCTTGGATAGTACAGTTTCTCCCAGAGATGGTCAAAGAGATCATCTATATATGGTAATGGATATTGATTCTTTATTGTAAGCTAGTTGCATTGATGATAATCCATGTATAACCTGAGGGTAATATCTTCCATCATTGAAAAAATATTTGGTGAAACCCATGATGATGTGCTAGGTATGATAAAACCCTTATCCTCGAGGTCTTCAAGCTGATTTTTGAGTTCTTGTATCTATATTAGTTCCATCCCATAAGGATGAATAGAAAATGTTGTCTCACCTGACACAAGCTCAATAGTGAACTCTACTCCCCTCATAGGACGTAATCTAGTGAAATCATCAGGGAATAAATCCCTGAAAGGATCCACAACTGGAGGCAATTCAACTAGTTATGTTCCCTAATTGCTTATGATGAGACTTGCTAAGTGAGTTGTCACTCTGCCCAGTCCACCATATTTAGGTGTAGCTTGATCCGCCTTCATATCATATTCTCCTTTTTTTAGATATCTGTTTCCCTCATGGGATGTAAAGGACACCCAGTGGTGATAGAAATCCACTTTTTCATGATAAGGAGCAAGAAAATTCATACCAATAATTACTTCGATTCTAGAAATATTGAGGATATAGAAATTCTAAACAAAATAGTACCCACCTATCTCAAGGGGGATCTCACGACACTAGAATATTCCCTCGGTGATGACTCCTAAAAGAGTATCTAGTGACATGATGCTGAAAGGTTACATAATTGAAAAACCAATACTTTCAACAAAAAAACACATAAAAAGGATTCTGATTCCCTGGTATCAAAAATGGTAGAAACTAATGTAGAGGCTACTAGAATCGTACCTCAAACCCTCGATGGTCCTAAAGTCTACTCCTATGGTGTGGATTTCACTTCGTACATAAGACCTGAACCACTTCTCTGAGACACTACCTGGTTGGCCTGAACAGTTCCACTCTGCTAACGCTGATAATCTTGAAATTGATTTCCTTAACCATGAACTCTAACATTTCCTCAGCCTAATCGTGCATTGGATTAAGTACTCACAACCTTCGGTGGAGTCATAGATACCATACCTGATGGGGTTTTTGGTGAGGATCCTCTACACTAGATAATGAAGAGAAATAATGATGAAAACATTGAAGGTGACCCAACATGCTTCATGCTCTGTAATCCTTTAGGTCTCTCATGCACTACGGCTTCTTGTGACAAACTCTACTACACTGATGACAAGTGGAAGAACTGTCAAAATGTGGTAGTTGGATAGGATTTTCCCCACATTCACTTTCAAAACATTGTTTCCTGCTGTTATAAAAATTTTCACCCTGTCTCGGAAATGAACCTCCATGGCTCATTGGTTAAGCTTCCCTAATATTCTTCTATGAAATTGGAGCCTAATTTGTGATCTCAGTGACAGTGTTCAAATGGAAGATGTTCACCTGCAAGAGTATAGTATACTCAAGTCCATCCTAAAAATGTCTCACAATATTCCACTCATCGCCAGTCTGTGATAGGAAAAACACTGAATCTCTTTGAAAAGTGTAGAATAATCTAACACAGTTATCGATCCCTACTGATTATGCAATAATTCTTGTGCACGATCATCTATCAGAGTATGAATGAAAAAGTGATCGTAAAATGATGCTTGGATGTTAGGAAAAACCATGTCACTAGTTTTCTCAGCCTGAGAAACAATTCCACACCAACGCTTGGAGGAGTCACAAAGCATGTAGACATTAAGTTTCGCCCTTCACTCTAGAAGTGTCTCGAGGGGGTAAAATATAAATCTTATGGATTCTATCCATGAATTTGCAACATAAGGGATTTCACTCCCTATGAAGGTGGGAGGGTGATACTGTAGAAGTCTCGCATGAGGTATTCCATAGATGGGGTAGGTCTGGGAATATTCTGAACCAACTGCATAAACATGAGGATACTATACTAGAACTAAGAATCAGGGTCCCTCAAAAGATCGGTAGGAGTTATTACCATTAGAGTCAGTACAAGAGGTAACACTTGTGGATCGGGAACGACCATCTCTAGAATGTTCTCATTGCCACTCTCCTGAGTCACACCACAACGACGTCACAATGACATTGTTCTACAACAGCCAAACACAACACTTTACAAAAAGAGTAAATGTGATGATAAAAATAGGTACGACAAAAATAGAGGTTAAGTATATAGCATGTCTCTGGGAACTACATAACAGATAACCCACTTCAAGAGACATGTAACAATATAGAAGAGAAAACATAAGAGGATTACAAAACATGGTATTCTATTCATTTCCAGGTTATGTCAGGTTGACATTTAATAGACTATCACACAATTATAATTAACAAACATGCATTTGAAAAAAATTACCACTAAGAACAATATCACTCACATTAAAATAAGGAAATGCTTGCTGGAAGTAGATATTCCATTACAATATGCATGTTATTTTACTCATATAGTGCCTAAAATGATGAATTTAATGTATTTCCCTCATATCATCAGGATAAAATGGTAAAAACCCATTATACCAATAATACCTTTACTAATAACAATAAAAAACAAGTGATTCAACCAATAGTGAAATCATAACAACAACAACAACTGGGATAATCAATAACGGAAATCACATCCCAAGAATTCAGTTTTTCCTTTTATATGGGTTATTTATGTCCAAACACAAGGTATATTCCAAATACCAATACCCTAGTATCCTGTCTATCCCAAAAAATAAGAAAAAAATCTACGATACCACTTTATTCATCCATGTCTTGGGAGCAACCTGAAGGCTATCTCGAGTCGGGTTGGACACATAACCTCAAGCGCATATCCCTGAATGCATGAGGTAGCCTACTAATATCAAGGGATTTTTTCATGTTTGAAGGGAAGAATATGATCCTATAGGTAATATGTATTATCATAGTGGAAGTAAAGAACAAATAATAATAATAAGTGGAAGAAAATAAATGAATGATATTTAGAAGAATGAATATGAATAATCAAAATGAATAAAAATCATGTACAGATTCATACAAAATAATATCATGCAATGATGTCTGTATAAACATAAATCACTGAAAATAGAAACCTGTGAATACTATAAACTAAAATGGGAAGACACAAAGTGAAACAACTACATCACGATCAACGCTCGGTCCTCTTCCCAAGTCTCCACCCTAAGGAGTGAGAAATAATAAAGAATCGGAATTATTATTTGTTTATTTATCAATACATGCAATCATATAATCTATGAAGGTGTCAACGAAACCCAAGCATGATGTGAGATAAAATCCCATTAGGCCATCATCCACAGTGTCTAATCCATTACATTTCATGCAGTAATTAAATGAAGTGTGTGATAATATAATATATTTATACAATCAATTACGCCCGAAAAAATAAAATAACTCTGCCCGAGTTCCCAACAACACCCATTCCTAATCACCTGCTTCGACCTAAGTTGGGAGTCTGAATGAAGTACCAGAAATAAGAAAGATACACATATTCATAAATATAATCATGGAAGCACATGTTAAAACAACGAAGTGGCATACCCCCAAACATGTGATCTAACTTGTGGTCTAAATTATGTGACCACTATATGTGATTCAACATACTAAAAATGATCACAACTCTCCTAATACTAAAGAGACATTAATATAAACCTTCCGTGTGTCATTATTAATATCATTATGTTTTTATTTGGAGTATGAGACCATCCTAAAGGTATCATTATGGTAGATCTTTCAATTACTCAATACCACTGAGCCCGTCCAAGGAAATCTATCGATAGACCAACTTTCGCTCGAAGCATGGCTTTACTATGAGTCTGTCCTAATCTTAGAAAGAAGAGTTTGAGTATAATCAGAGGCTTGTCATAGACACATTACCAATAGATCTATCCCCAATGAGACCTTTTGGAATCGGTATAACATTTGTGTATTTTGATTGCCCAGGGGTGTCTCGATCTGGGAATGGCTAAGACAATGCCCCCCGCCGCGACGAGATAATCAGTCCGGAATGGAGAGTCCATGTGTGGCCCTTAATATGAGACCCATAATCTCTCCCCACCCTAATGTTAATTAAAATTTTATAGTTGTAGATATGAAATAATATCCATATGTAATTACATCTTCAAATATAAGCAGATACACTCGTGTAACACAAGGTATAAATTTAATGTTATAGTGTAATAACATAATGAAGAAAGATATTGTATCAGAATAAGCAGATAAAAGTTCTTTTTAATAAATAATTAAATCATCACAAAATACTACAAAGAATATGACAATTCAAGGTTCATAATGAATCTAAAATAATTATTTAATTTAAACATAAATAAAATGTGATGTCCAATACATGAAGTTAAATAAATTAAATGCCTAGACTAACAAAATTTATACTGACCACATCGATTCACCCAAGGGGGTGTTATATCATATTAAAAAAAATTATACAATTTATTTTATTAATAATAAGGTTGAAATGATTAAGAGAAACAATTAAATTGAAAAAGGTTGGGTAAAATTAAACAATGTCGGTAGGCATAAACGAACGACCCAGCCATGAGATTTTAATAATCACATCAAAATAGATAGAATGCAAGTTGACAAACTACCTTATAGTCATAGATAATCTTATTACACATTATAGGCTTTGATTTGACCTAAAATGGAAGAAAACATATGATTTTTGAAAAACCACAAAACAGGGTAAAATCGTTCCGCAACAGACTGTGCGAAGGATACTCAACGAAACCCAACAATTAAAAAATTTTAAGATTACCCTTACCATAATGATTATATAGCACCTGACGACAAAAAAAACAGACGAGGAATGGAGGCATTTCAATCTTCTGAAGTGGGGAGATGGTGGTGTGCTACCTAGGGAGAGGGGGAGGCATGATGTGAGAGTGGGTGGAGATGAAGGGATAAGAAAAAAGGATCAAATGAAAAGAAAAAAAATGAAATGAAAAAAATAAGTGAAAAATAAAAGAAAAGAAAAATGGAAAAGAAAATGAAAAAAAATCGAATAAAAAGGATGTAAAAATAAAGAAGATAAAAATAATAAAAAATTGAAATCTCCCACTTTATTTTTTTTCTTTATCTGTAACCCCCTTTCTATTTTATTTTTAAAATTCTTTTCAACCCATAATGATCTGTATTAAATTTCCATAAAATCTCTTCTTATTTCTTTTCAATCCTTAATTAATTTTTTTGACAAATGCCATGCTAAAGAGTGATATAGAATTTTCTCATAAATCCCCTAAAATTTTTTATAATATTTTAATAGCTTCCTAAGACTCGCAATGGGGTGTGCAGGAACGCGCCCTAGGTCATTTTAAATATATTCTCAACAAAATTTAAAATGTTACAAACCTAATTAAATACGGGATGTTACAATATACATATTAAAGGAATATTATTATGTGATAGTCAAGTTTTTCATAGAACATTAATGCATTGTGTAATAAATCACGATTTATGGGATATGGGGACATAAGAGATGTTATCCTGATCATTATACAATAACTCTTCAATATTAAATATGAATTTTTCACTACTATCTTCAAATTTTGACCTCATGTTCTCATACACTTATACCCATCCTCTACATAAATTATAATTGATATCTCCAATGTTTGCCCTTACATCTCATCTAAGGTCACTATTTATTATGTTTCCTTTTCATTAATTTATAAAGAATAGGATTATGTATAAATTTACAATGAAAGTTTTTAGTTCTGATGAACTATGTGGTAGATGATTTAGATCATTTGTGTACCAATTTTTATTATCCATTTGTTAATTAAAACTATATGATTATGGTTATATCATGGATTATAACTGAAATCTAATAAATATCCATTTAATAAGATGTTAATATAACATATGAAATTTTTTGGATTCCTCACCTAGTATCAGAGCATGGTTTAGATTTTCTAGAATCATGTATAATAAATTATTAGTGAGATTCATCATGATAATCCAATTTAAAAGATAATACCATAAGATCTATTAAATAATGGAGTATGGATTTTCTCAAAAAAAAAATCCTTTTTTGGATACAATAATGTTGATCTGACTATAGAAATGATTCACCTATGGAATAAAACATTGAATGTAGAAGATTAGGTACTAACCTGACCATCACAGATGCCTAATAAGTGGTTCTGATATTGAACACCTAGAGACAGACACACATGGTATATGTTTTTATTTATTAATATTTTCATTATTATCCATTATAAATGATATGAATATATGATGACTGTGAGTGACATAGCCTAATAATGTTCTTTAATAGATTAAACAATATTTCAATATTTAATCACCAAAAAATGATATTTCATGATTATTTGGTTTATTATTTTGACTATTATTTATCACACTATGATTTATTGTTTTATTATTTGGATGGAATGAGAATGAATTGTATTAAAGATGAACACGAGAGACAATTCAATTATTTTTTTATAAGGAAGAATATTTAACCAGATTTGGAATGAAATAATCAATGTAATTAAAAGAAACATTCTCATACCATGAGTCAAGATAAGGTTCCGAGCATGTAAAGCTAGGGACAATATTCAATTGACTCCTTCATTAGTCCTCATCAACTTTATTTTACAGGGTTCTTTTAATTGATATAAATGTAAAAATGGATATTTAAATCATCCAATAGTATCATTGATATGATTGAAAAGAACAGTGTAATGAAAATGAAATTATAATAAAAAAACCATTCAGGGATAAAAATTTGTCATCAATAATAAAAAAATTTGTTGAAATAAGAATAATTAAAAATAAATTTTGTTGAATAGTAAATTATTATGATGTGGAAAAGAATTATCTCATGGAATATAATGAAAATTTGATGTGATGAATATGGAATAGGATTTTAATTGATTAGAAGCTCGACATAATAGAACACCCAATCTACGGTGTTTAAAATAAAAATATTTTTGGAATTATTCTCACCGGGGTTAATTCCTTAGTTGCAATAGTGATGATCAATGTATTAAACCTTGTAGGACCTTTTATAAGGGAAAATATCATATAACATATATCACTGATGTGGGGTATAGTAACAATGTGGTGAATTGTACACATACCATCCTCATTGGAACTCCTAACATCTTATTTAATTATGTATCTATCAAATTCTTGATAACATAATATTAGAAAAAGAAGATCACAATGCCATATCAACAAATATATGTTTGGTTTTTATTAAAAATTATTAATAGTATGATGATATCTTCTCAAGTATATAACTCATCCTTAATTGATGATTGTGAGAATGTGGTTCCAATAAATCTCACAATTATTCCTATAGTTGAATTTTCTGATATTTGGGAATGCACTAGATTTCATTATGAAATTCTCATATCTTGTTTAGAGGAAGGGATGTCAGATTGGATATTATGAATTAACCTGTGATCACTTGTCGATGTGAGGATGAATATAAGATTTCAATGAAAATCACTTACTTTTCGTGGGCTCTAATTCCTATTCAAAATAGGTATTTATATTAGATGGTTGTAGAAAAAATCAACATCAATGATATTCCTAATGTTTGGAAGTATATTAATTTATTTCTAGTGAATAATCTTAGTCTTCTATTAAATCATGATGTTCATTTTTCAATAGAAATCATACCTGGTGTGACCATAATTTTAGAAACACTATTTAAAATTATCTAGATTTAGTTAGAAGAAATGTTGATCTATCCGAAGAAGAATATTGATAATCGATTCCCTCAGTGAAGTGAATCACAATGGGGTCAAAATTTTCTTTTTATTGATATTGATTATAGATCAATTTTACACTTCACTAGTTATCAGGAACATAAAATCATTAACATCAAGAATAAATATAATCTACCATGTTTTGAATATTTTCGAAATCAATTATTATGTGGTCAATATATTTTAATGAATGATCATTGATGATTGTACTATTGATTAAGGGTTAAATATAAAATTTATTCTCATGAAGACCCATATAATGTGGTATGGAAACTATGAATTTTTATAGATTCAATTTGTTCATTATAACCCAACTATATTCATTTAGTTGATGAACATTATCTCTAGATATTACCGTAATATTTTTGTGATAATATCTATAGAAATAATTGATATATTTATCATCATCAGGGAGGAACATTAAGATCAATTCAGGATGCTACAAAAAAAATTTAGATGTGAAAAATATTTTAAAATTATACCAAGTGTGAATTTTTACTATAAAAAGATTCAATTTTCAGGTCATATAGTATCAATATCCATACTATTATTAGATCTATCAATCAAAAAATATATTGATTGTTGTCATAGACAATTAATGGTGATTTAGATCAACAGTTTTATTTGATTTGTTAGAAATTATTGATACTTATTTAATATTTTGAATTAGTTATGTAATATACTAAACAGGTTAATATGAATAAGAGACAAATTCAATTTGATAGGTGAATATGAGTAAACTTCTATGAACCTGAAAAGATGGTCAGTTGGTAAGACAGTATTGAAAGTAAAATATAATCAATAGGGTACTGTGATCTCTATTGATGCATTAAATAAGGGGATGAGATGTGTTCTTCAACAGAATGATATGGTGATAACATATACCTTAATCAAAATTTTTTTTCAAGTGAAACATTATCCGACTAATGATTTGGAGTTAATATCGGTAATATTATAATCCAATATATGCATGTTTTGTTTATAAAAGTAAACGTGTGACATATATAATGATCATAAAATTAATAGTTTATACTCACCTAAAAATATATGAAAACATTCCATAGAAAATGTTTGGAGTTGATTGATTATTATGAATTCACAATACTTTTCCACCTAGAAAATGAGAATAAAGTTATTGATTCACTATGTTGACAATATCATACCAAACAATTAATGATGTGGATAAAAAATAATCCAATATTTCTAAAAATTTAATTGATTGACGTTGAGGTCATTATGGAAGTAGAAATATCATATATTAATCAAATAATTGTTCAACCCCCATTCCATGTTAACACTAAAGTGGTATAGATGGAGGATTTAGAGATGAAAAGAATGTGAGAAATATTTGTCAGTCAAATTTGATTTTGATTGAATATTGAGGTTTTTGGAATAGGTTAAGTGGTTAGTCAATACTGGAAAAGAAAAATTACTTATTGGAAGAATGTACTAGGAATGGATATTAAATGTGATTTTTGTGATGATTCTATAAAGTTTTTTAATTTTTATTACACATTATATATGATAGTCCTACATGAGGATATAGTATCAAATATATACCGTATATGAAAATCAATTTAGTCTATTATTACATAAATTCTATGAAATGTATGGAAGATTCAATTACACCCATAATTTTCATATCATATATTTATGGATGTTCATTATTTCATTTATATATATATATTTTTAAATAATTATATTTTATCCCAAATGTTTTGACAGATGCTCAAAACTAGAAAGAAAAAAAATAACCTAGAAAGGTGTGTATGTGGTTATGTTGTGTACCCATATAGATTGTGCAGGTGGTTAACAAATATAGAATATTACATCAGCGTCATGAAATAATGTAAAAATACATCAAATTGTGATCATAAATCTGTTTTGAAGGATGTTTAGGACTAACCGAACAATGTGGGTCATATTAATGGAAATGTAATCATATATATATATGTGTCCCTAAAATAATGGAATAAAATGTTATAAAAATAAATGATTAATCTAAATTTCATTGAATTATCTATTTTTTAACACACATTATTATCATAATATAGAAACATAAGGATATTTTTTTAAAAAAATTATATTCTCTATAACATGAGACCCATGTCAAAAAAGGCCCATTATCGATCATATAATATTTAATTACAAAATATTTTATCTTATCTATAGTATGCGACCCATAAATGATAAAATTATATTATGTGGTGAGTGACAGACTTGTAGTTTTTTTAAAAAAATTCAATTATACACATATTTAAATCATAACCCAAGCCTCCAAAATGGTCCATTGTTGATAACATTATATTTTGTGGCCAAATGTTTTCCTAAAAATGTGGTTTAAAATCTATTAGGTCAATTTTGACACATCTAATCTTATTTTAGCCACCATGTAAATCAGTTTTTACCTTATCCATGTAAATTAATTTTTATTATTATCAATATTCATTTTGGTCAACAATTTTGTTGAGAAATTTTTAATTATTAAATGTTATGATTATAAATAGGGTATAAATTTTTCAAAATTAAATTCATATAAGTATCATCACAAGATATAAAATTAATCTTAAAGACAGGATGAGAAATTGGCTTTTATAAGATAATATATTGATATGTTCAGAAAAAAATTTATATCAAAATTAAATATTAAATTACTAAAAATGAACTAAAATTAATTAATAAAATTTTAATTTTACTATTTTTTACTCTGAAACCAATTTTATAAATATTTTAACGTTATAAATAATTTAAATGTAAAGACACTTTTCAATTAAAATGTATTATTTTCACTCTTCATCAAAAAAATGAATCATTTGAGAAAATTCCCAAAAATAAACCCTATAATAATTTTTATAGAATGATATCAATTTTTTTGGAAAATAATATTTCTAACCATCTTTAAATTTTATTTTTATAATATGTTTGAAAAATCAGAGTAAAACCACTTTTTAGGGAAAATACATTTTTTAAGCATAAAATTATATTTGTTCTAATATTAATAATATATAAACTATATAATGAATGTGAAAAAATATATTAAATATAAAATTTTTAAATTTCATTAATATCATTAACTAATATTCATGAATTTAAATTATTATGATAATATGTATTTGGGCACATAAACATAATTTTTTAAACACTTCCTCTATATTCAATTGTCTTTCATATTCAATTATAATTCATTGATAAAAAATTCATTTTAAATTAATAAAATCTTTATATATTCCTGAATAAATTAATCATATTCATAAACACTATTATAATGGACAGGTTATGACTATCCTATGAGACAATAATAATAATAACAATATAATATTGTTCGATAAAACTAGACCTCTCATGTTTTATAATATATTAAGAAAACATGTTATTTCATGTAACATAAGTAATTAGAGAAATTTAATTTACTCTAAAATAATTATATTGTAAATTATTATGTTTTTATATTTTTTATTAATCATGTTTTTTATCCTTTCATACAATCAATCAAATAAAATGGTCTTCTTTTATAATTACATGGTGTTACTTTTTTGGACCCTTTCGTCATTATATTTTTCTATTTGAGGAATATGAGGTTTTGATGAGTTTAATTTAGATTTCTTTTCATTATGGATCATTATTTTTGGATTAACTTCTTTATTGAGTATTAATTTTGTTTTATATGTCATGTCTTGTCTGAATTGAATTATTTGTTTACAGATTATACATTCCACTTTTTTGTTCATAACATTATGTTGAGAAATATGATATTCTCCAACATTTTTAGGTTTCATTGACATTGAAACTAGTTTAATGCTTATTATCTTTTTGATAAATAGATTTAATTATATTCCTTAATCCATAAGATATTTTAAATGTTTTTTATATTAAATAATTTATGAATTATGTTTCCTTAATTTCTAAGACATTAATTTATGTGAAGGTTTGTCTACTTGCATTATTTTTTAAGGATTCCATGTTATTACAGTCGATGGTTAATGAGGAAGATAATTAACCACAGTTTTATTGACTAATATATATTATCAATGAATATATTAATTATTATGTAATGTATTTATAGAAAAAATATAATCTGATTTAATTTATTATTTTGGATCACAATATAATATATCCATAGTTTTTTTAGTTTAAATGGACTTTAAGAACCATAACTTTTGACAATTTAATAATTCTAGAATAAATTATTATAATTGGTATATATTAATGGATATAGAAAACTCTAATCAACACAGTGGGAAGGATATATGCCTTTAAATATATAATTATTCCCGATGAATCAGAATGTACAAACCCTTAGATGGAAGATAACATTGCCTGGATTTGACCATGACCAGTCCCATGAAATGATTCAATTATTGAAACTTGAGTGAAACCATTTATAGGATAAGATCAAGATTATATAGATAAATTCCCAATCCATGTTTGATAAACCACCTGATTAAAGTACTACCATAATATACCTCACATATAGATTGTATGAATATGTGATTAGGGGTTATATATCTAGATGATATTATTATTCTTATTTATATAATATTACAGATAAAATTATAATTATATCTATACATTTTAATTGTAAAATAATAAATATACATGATTAAATAATGTGTTTAAAATTTATATTTTGATATCGAGAAATTGAAATTGTGTTTTTTAGAAATATAATATTAATGTATACTTCTTGATAAATCCTAGAGTTTTGAAATACATGTTATTTTAGTGAAATACTATTATGAAAAAAATATTTAATTTAATATAAGTGGTAATATTATTTGATATAGTCCCATGTAATATTTATATGTGTGGGAATGTTGTTTTGTAAATATATTATATTTAAATAAATATGGATTTTAGTCTATAGTGTAATTTAATATATTTAAAACACTAGTATAGGAAAATTAATATCATATTTGAAATTATCATCCTAAAATTATCCATTGATGGATATTTCAAAATTTTCTAAGACATTAATATATTTTAAAAATATAATTTTATATAAATATAATTTTCTTTTTAAGAGATCGTGGTACAAAAATGTTATATAATAATTACTATTTAAGGAAGAAAGTGTAATAAATTGGGTTTTCATTTAATATAATTATTTATTACATTATTTGATAGGTTTTATAATCCAATAATGATCCCCAAAAACATTATTTAATTTTTTACAATATAAATATCATTAAGAACATGAGTAAATTCCCCTTCATGAATTGTATTGATTTATTGAGCATCATTAATATACCTGAACATTATTCCCAACCACTCATCTTTGGTAGATACCATTGGTTGAAATCATGTAATGTTTTTTTTGGATTACTTAATTACTTAGAGTCTCAAAAAGATATGTCTACAAATTGATAAATAATTACTCTATGTTTATATATATATATCCACCAAACCTCTAATACCTCTTCACATATAAACCATTTATAATGATTTTACACTCCCTCTACCACCATAAATCACTCCCATTTTATACTTGTCTCTTAATAAACTCCTCCCAATATTTTAGAATAATCCTATCATGTAAATAATTCTCTTCCTTTTCCTCTTTATTCAAGTACATATGTTGTAATATGTCTTCAAAATATCAATTTAATTTTATTTTATACATTAATTAATATTCTATTATTATAAAATTGATGATTTATAAATGAGATATTTCTTACACATTATCATTATAACATTCTCATAATTCATTATTATGTCTAGTTGAGGCGTTCTCCCTCTCCTCATTTCCATTCATGAAATATCTTTGTATTAAACCTTTTCATTCTCTATTGGTAATGTTTTCAAATTCATATACACATTAATTGATTTTTCCATATGGTTTCAAACTGATGATATAATATGATTCTCTATTTTTAATCCCACCATAAACATTTATGTAACTCAGTTTTTCTATAGATATCATCCCATGATTTTCAAAACTAATATTCGTGATTTTGAATACCCAAACCTATATTCATTCAAAGGAATTCACATTGATTAAACAATATATCATTGATAGTGTAAATCCATGTGTAAAAAATCTTTTCATAACCTCTGGATTAAAATGATTAAAATAAATTTCATGTAATGTGATAGATGTGGAACACATAAATTTAAAAAATATTACAGGTGTTCACTAATAGAGTTCCAATTATTTGTTTATGTTTTCATTTCATTTGATACCCTATATGGTTCATTGTATATTAGACTAGGAAAACAATATTATGATTTTTTAGTGTATTGGTTTGAATTGTTCTTAGGAAGAAAAGTTGAATGTTTTTACACATTCACATGATGGATTGATTATATTATTATGTATCATGATTTAAAGTAAAATATTGTTATTATCACCTTTCTATGTCATCAGTTTATTCCAATCAACCCATAGGTTTTATTTTTATTATTATAATAAATGTTTATTCACATACTGAGATTTATATATCAACTACATTTTATGTATCTCCCATGGTTATATAGTGTATTAATCTGAGATGAATGGAATTTAATGGAATTCTATAGATTTTTTAAATATTGATATTGTACCTGTTTTATGATTATATTTATATTTACTTAATTTCCAAAATATATTTTTCCTCTAAATCCTTTGGGATTGAATTATGTTTATCATTATATAATAAATAATAAGTTGAATTATATATAAGATATATGTTATGATAGTTCGTTTAGATAAAGGTGTATTTAGTTTTAAGGAATGGGATTCCAAATTCATAGTGAACACCGTTGGGATAAGTCTAAACATATGGAAACAACCCTAAATTCAAGTGAAGTATATAGTTATTAGTTTTGTAACCAAATAAATCCTTATCTAGATATTGATATTTTGATATAGGTGTGGATTATATATAGTTACAAGTAATAATTCTTAATGGAAACATTGAAAATTTACATTACCTGGTTATAGTTCATGACTAATAGTCCTAATACTGCAGACATGTATAGAAACTATTGGTTAATATTATTTGGAAAATAATTTTATTTTTATAGATATTTTTAAAGGGAAAAAATAATTATTAAATTTATTTCTATGAAGTAGAACATTAAAAATTATAGTGAAAATATAATTTCATATATTAATGAATACATTTGATTTATTTCATTTAAATTCAATGTTAATGGATTATCATTATTTGTTTAAATTTTTGAAAAATATCATGCTTATGTATATTTCTAATTAGTTAAATTATTTTATTCATAATAATTTAGTGAAATGTAAAATTATTATCCATTCATGATACTCAAATTTCTTTTATGATAATGATTCTATGCATTATTTCATTTATTCCATCTCAGACATTAAAATTCTATTTTATCCATATTTATGATCAAAAGTTCATAGTGATTATTTTGATACTCCCACTTTCATTATTTTCATATATCATATGAATGGATTGTAATTTATTTTAAAGAGACAACAAAAATTTGTAGGATAATAAATTCACCCTATAGATCATGATCTCCCTATGATTTTATACATATTTAAAGAGGGTGAATGAACTCTTTTTAAATAATTATCTAGACAATGGATATTATTTCCTTTTGATATTGAATATATATTTATAAAAAATGATAAAAATCGATGGATAATCCATACTTACATTCCCATTATTATAGAATATGATGATATGTTCCTCAAAGAATATCCAACTCATTATCTTAAATTAGAGGATGAATTCTTAAATGATGAAATAGCTATAGAAAATATAATTCGTAGGTAATATTACCACAAGAAATGTTAGATATGTATATCCTTATAGGATAAATGATATTAAATTATAGGGAAAATAATATATGTGTTAGAGGTATTTTGTTTCCTTGGAATAGCAGGGTATAATTAACAACTTGTGAGAAAATTCTCATGGTTTTGAAACCCACTAACCAAGCTATATTATATGTTAGTAATGTTTTTATATATTAATAAATATAAGTATTTGTAAAAGGTAAAATGATGAGGCTAATCACAGTACATTTTCTAAAATTACCCAATTGTTGGGAAAGAGTTGTGATCTATAATAATACATCAAAAAAGGTGTCGGTATTATACTCAAGAGAAATAAAAATTATAGCCTACGCATCCCATAGGTTAAAATTAAATGGTCATAACTACTGAGTTCATCATATATTATTTCTTTTAGTGATCATTTCATAGAATATTTAGAGGCATTATCTCTATTGGGGGTGTGTGATATATATACATATCATAAGATTATCGTGTATATGTGAACTCAAAAAGAGATCAATCTGTTCCAAAAAATGTTCTTAGTATTGATAATGGATTATGAATATTTATTCCATTATTATCCCACTATGTTGAATAATATGGAAGATTCTATCAATTTAAATAATCCAATATCCATATCCTTAATTACCATTTAATATAATCAAATTCTCTTGGATATAGGAAGGGTGGTACTTTGAATCATAATAGGAATTTAATCAATCACTTCAGAAATAACATGTCCACCTTCCATTATTAGTAGGGTAAAGGAGAGGGAAATATTTTTTGAATCCATAAAAATTAGAAAATATTACATATATATACCATTTAAATGATTTAATTAATAGCATGGAGCTAAAATATGTGTCTAATTAAAACCAATATAGAAGATAGATCTTATGGATAGTTCTTATAGCTCATATTTCTTTATTATTTATTTGATTCAAAAATAAAATAGATATATGAATAAAAAATATTCCAAAATAACATAATGTAAGATATTATAGAGTTTTTTCTATTATTCTTGGTATACCAACATGTAAATGATGAACTATGGATGTATATGATTATGATTCCACTATTTACTATATAATTGTTTCAATGAAAAAAATATCCATGGATTTTGCTGTAGGACCCCATGATATATAATTTCCATAAATTCCTTTGTGTGGTTATCAATCACCTTAAATTGTCTGGACATTTTATTTCTAAAAAGGAATATTTCTATCTTGACCAATTCTATATGATACATATAAGAGAAGTGGTATTAATAAATGTATTACTGTTGTTCATTGTATCTAATCAAGATAAGAATTTTACCATGAGGTTTTTGGGTTGTCTAGAAGAATAATTTTATACATAGATATGTTTCCAAAGTTACGAATACCCTATGGATGTTGGTTATTCTAAGAGAACCATTTAAACCTGAGAGTATATTTTAAGGTCATTTTAATGGCATTTAAAAGGACTTTTTGAGCAACATGTTCCCCTAGAAGAGTTATAATATGAAAAAATATATATTATAGTAATGAAATGGCTCCTTATAAGTATTTTTTTGGAATACATTTTGGATTTAAGAATATTGGGATGATGTGGGAGAGATAAATTTTTCAGTTCCTGATCATATCAAGTAGACGACAATGAATGTTAAAACCATTCATTGTTATATGATAGTAAGGATATATTGACAAAAAATATTTCTTAATATTTTTGGACGAGCACTAGAGTGTTATTTTTAAGAAAATATAATCCTTTATATACCCATATAGATAAAATTCATGAGTTTAGGAAGAAGAAAATATTTGACCATTATACATCACCCCCTTGTGATCCTTGACCACATCAAAGCTATAACAAGGTGATTATCACTCACACCAATCTACTCCCATGTAAATGCTATTTTCCATGTTTCCCTATTATATATGATCATTCCATCCCCATAAAAAAATTTAAATTATGATTTTGAACCAGTATAGAGTGATATTAATATGAGTAGAAACCAATGAAGATATTAGTTCTTAGATAAACTTTTCTATAAAAATAGTTAAATCACCTAGTCAATGTAATATGGTATAACCTTGAGTTTATTGATGAATGATGAGAACTAATAGAGTTTGTGAAATTGAAATAACCTCATAATTTTTAGTGTATAAAATAATATATAGTGGTAAAAATATACTAAGGGGGAAGAGTATAATTATCCAAACAATTGTAAATGAAATTTCTTTTATAATAAAAATATACTTTATTATGTAATGTTTTAATAGAAAACACATAAAATATATTTTATTTATTAATTTGTTACATTATAAAATATATCCTTAATTTAATTTTTGGTCATTTATAACCATTGATAATCATAACCATTTATAATTTCACTATTATATATAGAACAATATGATTAATATATATTATGTATTATAATAAAATCTAGTTGAAATAGAGAGAAAAATTAATGGCATAGACTGTTAATATCATTCCATATGAAGAAAATTTTATGAAGAATGTAATGGGTACGGGATCACTATTATTTTCCCAAGTACAAGAAATATGTGAGATTAAAAAATAGAATCTCAAGTGAAACTATTTATGTGACAAGTTCAATATTTTGGAGATCACCACTGTATCCTCATTCACTAAACTATCCCAAAAAATTAATACCATATCAAACATAACATTATGATGTATGTTGGGGTTATAATAGTTTATGTGTCTAGATTCTAATAGTCTAAATTTACATTACCTTTTTGTTAAAATAATCATTATATTAATCCATTATTATTGTTAAATTTGTATATAAAATATTTTATGATGAGTTTATGAAATTTACATTTTGAAAAGTAGAAATAAAAATTATATTTTTCTAAAATATGTAATTAAGACACAACTTTTGGTGAACCCAAGAGGTTATAAATAAATCTCAATTTCATTAAATAATATTATATTAAAATATTTATTTATATATTAATATTTACATAACTTAATAGTTCCCTAGTTAATTTTATGAGGGTTAGAATGTCGTTCATGTTGTAATAACTATTAATTATAAATAAATATGTAATTTTATTTATAAGTATAATAATATAAATTTATGAAAATATTTTGGTAAAATAAATATCATATTTGAAATGAAGAGATCAAAATTTGGAAATGGTTTACTTTTAATGATTTTCTATGACAGATTATTTTTTTTAAGAATTAAATATAGGAAAAAAATAATGTATGCATTATGAAATCATAATAGCCCGAAAAGTGAAATAATCAATTATATAAAAGGTAAACCCATGGAAAAATATGGGTTCCCTTTAAAATAATGTTCTATTTATTTCATTTGATTAGTTTTACAAACCTTTAATGAATAATAAAAATCCAATATTATATTTTATTTTTTTTACAAACAATTATTTAAAAACAAGACCTACTTGAAGACAAATAATTGTATTATCATTATGAGTTAACATATTATCCCAATATGATATTGGAAACCACTCATATTTTTCATAAATCATGGGTAAAGAATATTCTAACACCAAAAATTTTAATTCAGACCAATTGAAATTTTGGATAATATTTCTGGGATCATTCATAGAGTCGATGTGATGTTTCAGGACCTATGGAGACTTAGTGTTGATATATTCAAAACAATAAATATAATATAGCATCCCATTATAGTCATCGGTAAATTATTTAATATATCTCGAATGGTATCTCCAATTGGAAATCTAAACCACATGTAGATATAGAGTATAGGTTTTATACTATGTATGATATATGGTATATGGGATTTGGTTCTTTCCGTTATGTGGATTCATGGGTGGATGTTAGATAAAAAAATTTTGAAAATAAATTATTTTTTTAATTTTTTAATAAACCCCAAAAAATCAAAAAATCTTTGATTTAGTCCCTATTTTAACTCACATACAGTGTTAGACATAGAACCAAAGAGATTATGGTGGAGTTTTATTGAGCTGAATGTTGGAAAATGATGATGGGATCAAAGACCACTTATCTATAATTCATAAAGTCTTTCTATTATTAAACAAATATGTTTAATTCTTCTCAAATAATCAATCCATCCTTGAGGTAAATTGTTTTATTTTTTATCCCCAAATTTTTTATTTTTCCCTAAGATTATTATTTAATTGTTTTAGAAATTAATTTATGCGTCCTTAATATTGAACCACCATTTATTATTTTTATCTGACAATATAATTTGTAAAATGATTTCATTCTTGAGTTCTGGGGGGTATTGTTGAAATATCAACATTATAATTTATGGAAAGATGGACGATCAATTATGTTGATGGAAGAATAATGGTGGATTGATGATTTCCTTCGAGATTATTTTTGTCATGATGGATATTAGAGACAAGAAATGTAACACCCGAGACATTTATGAGAAATATTTGGTTTTTATCATAAAACGAATCTTTCACTACACACAACAATAGCTTGTCTTGCTTTACACGCAATCACGACCTTCCTCGATAGCTTGCATCGTACGCAATACCGAGTTTTACTAAACAACGATATGCTATTAAAATATTATTAAAACTAGCTGTTATGAATATTAATACCCACTTTTTGAGATTTTGGACTTCATTTTTGGATTCGGAATATCGAAATTAGCCTAGGGTGAAATTTTGGTATTTTTATGAAAACTTTCAATTTTTGATGTATTGTGAAAACACTGGGTTACTATTTAAAAACCGACTTTTTATATAAATAATTATTTATTTTATATAAATTTATCTTAGGTAAAAATTTATACATAATACCTTTATATGTTCAAATTAATTCATTGGAGTCATTTTATGATAATTTTAGATATATAAAAATTTTATTGAACTTGTCACCGTCTTTTACCCACCTCCTAGGATAATTTCCAAATTCACATAAAACGTAATTTTACCACTTATGTGAGTGGAATTTCGAAAATCCGAGAGACATGGTTAATATCAAAGACTAAAATGTGGTTAAATGAGATGAAAATATTTTTTGGTGAATAGCAACTTTTTACTTTTTTTACCACGGTTAAAAGTAAATAGGATAATTAAGGGTAAAATTGTTATTATTATTACCCTAACACATGTCATAATTCTATTTGATAGGTGTAATTTGACCAAAAACAACCTTAGGAATAAAATATGACCATTTAGGCCCACATGTATTAGATTAGTACATTTATTATTAATTTATTTAAAGAAGGGTTAAAATAGTTAAAATCAATGTTTATTCACTAAATCAGTTTTAATATAAGGTTATACATAAGATAAATTTGACTATAAATATTAATTAAAAATATAAAACGATTTCCTACATAATGGTATTTTGTTTATAATTTTTATACATTAAATAATTTAATTATATAAGACACAATGATGATGCAGTAATTATCTTACTAATGAAATATTAAAATAATTGATGTTATAAATACCCAAATAAATGTAATTTGGGACTTTTTATGAATTAAAAAATTTTATATGATAATATGACATGTTATTATTGATTTAATTAACTTTTTCGAACTAATCATTCTAATATGATTTTCAAAAAAAATCAATTACCAAATAGTGTCAAAATTGACATAAAATTATTTTTAAAAAAAATATTATATTATTAATTGTTATTTTATTCCTAAAAATCTAATAATCGTCCAAATGACTTAGATAAGGTTATATATATTAATTATAAACAACATTGGGTTCTTTTGGCTTGTTATAGTATATTTATTAACCTTATAGTGTAAGAAAACAAGAAGACACGGTAAAAGTTAAATTATCTAACTTAAAGTTAAATCTAAATTATATGGTTAAAATTGATACCCAAACTTGTCTAAATTATATTGGATGAGAGGCTTTCGACCCATCACCGCCTTATATTCGAAATAAATCAATTTGGAGCTATTAATAACCAAATATGACTTTATAATAAAATCATATTTTTAGTTTTTCCAAAGGTGGCCCTCTCCTCCCTTATAAAAGGGCACCTCCTCCCTCTCTTCCTCCAACAACTTTGAGCCTTAAATCTCGGCCAACCCCTGAAAAATTCTCTTCTCCACTTCCATAGATACATCCTAGAGGTCCTGGTCTTCTTCAAAAACCCATTTTAGTGCCCTAAGAGGAGGTCTTCAAGAGGCGCTTCAAAGAAGAGGTAATGGCCGTTACCGATTCTTTCAACTTTATTTTTTCTTCCACTAATTATTATTTAGTTGTTTCATTATGAAGTAATAACATAAGTATCACTCATATACTGATATGTTATTATAAGTATGAAACAACCATATTTCACTATCTATCCATCATACGGAAAACGAAATCACCGCGCGTGCGTACGTATGGAATACCGTCTCCACGCCGTGGTGTAATCTATTTTCCATCACCACCTTACATGGATGGGTATAATGGTGAAAATAAATAACTATATATGATTATTGTAAAGTGGTATTGATTCTTAAATAGTATACATACACTCTAATACAATTCCACGATCATGGAAATGATATCATCGCTCATGCGTACGTACGGAATACCGTCTCTATGATGTGATGTAACTCTTTATACATGATCTTCATAGCATAATGATTATATAAATGCATTTAATGAATAAATATGATATATATTACACTAATAACATTTTGTAAATTAGGTATCTATAACCTTAAGAGAAGAATACTAATTTATTCGACAAAACATGCATAAGAACAAAAAGTAATAAACACCCGAATAACAAGTAGCAATGAAATATTACTAATAAGAAGCAAAGAATATGACCATATATGATATAATAACAATGATTATGATTCTGGAATAAGTCAATGAAATTATTTAAATCATTATACCGAAGTTTTGGACACTTACGAAGAAAATCGGACCTAAGGTAAGGGAAAATATCGCAATCTCATTTTTATCTGAGATTGTTTATACTTCAGAATTTACTAGGGAATATTTATCATCCACATCCATGTTTCCTCAATATGTAATATTTATATCCTTATAAAATTGTTTATATCCAATTTTACCCTTCTGTGATTTTTAGTAAAAGGTATGAAAGGAATTTTTTGTCGTTTTTCGTACGAGGTTCTTTTTGACCTTTCCGGCCAAAGTACGAGAAGAATGTTTTTTTAACTTATACGGAATGAATGGATTTTTAAAACATTATTTCCAAGAAGCTTCCTTTACAAGTTTTCATGTTTATTTTTAATCAACTTCTTTTAGTTTGAAATTGTATGACATGTTAAGAAAGGAAAAAAAATTGAAGTAGAAAGGATTTTTTCCCCAAGAATGGAGTTCAAGTTTTTTTTATCAAAAGTTTTTTCCATCTAAGATAATATAGGGTTCTGTTTCTATCCCTATCATTACATTGATTTGATCATGTTGTGATGGAATTATTTTTATGAATTCCTTTATCTTATATTAATTGTTTTATGATGTCACGATGTTTAAGAATCCCATTTTTATTACATGGGTTATGCAATGATGTATGATTTATGATTTTGTGGCACACATAAGAATGGTATCATTGTGAGATGGGTGGGACCTATATCTCCCTCCAATGCATTGGGTAAAGATTTTATATCTCATGAGATAGACATGGCTGGAATGGCAGGTTAAACCGGTTTAGTGATATAGGACTGAAACGAGGAGTGAACTTGGTTCAGAAATGGACTATGTCCACTAAGATAGTCTTGGCAACGAGTCTTGACTAATAAGAAATGATTCTATATGATTATGTGTTTATACCACAATGTTTTATGTTTTAAGTTATGATTATTGGGATTACATTCACTACCATGATTTATCCCATGTTATTAAATTATGATCTCTTTTGCAGGGTATTATTTTCAAAATGTTATGTTCTTATAAATTTTATGTAATTGATATTTCATTTGTTTACCGTTACAGAGCATTTGAGCTCACCCTTTTGTATGCTTTATTTCCGGAGGTTAGGAAGAATGGGATTAAGTAAGATATTCCAAATAGGGACTATAGATATGATGAAATAAATTGGAGATAGTGTAGATGCTTTATGAACCAGTTGTTTATGTTTCCATGTTTCTAAAGACACTATACCTATACGGTCCTTTCATGGTTTTGTTATATGTTGTAATAAGTATGCTTTAATTTTGAAGTATTATCCATGTATGTAAAGTATGGGTTGTTATAAGAAATGGGATGATGGGTTTCAATAATTAAGCTACCAGTAATGTTACAGGAACATTAAATATTGGTTTGGGGCATTTCAATCTAGATTTTTGGTGGTTGAGACATTAGTATGTGTTCTTATACAAGTTTCTGGAAATCAAGAAATATCATGATACACACAAAATGTAGTTTGGATGTATAAACACTATTTATCACATGATGTTTAGTGGATATTGTTGAGGTATGATATTAAATGTCACATGTATGGGTCTTTTATCCACACATTAAGTCCCCCTAGGTTGTCAACTTGTTTGTACCATACTATATGTCTAACCCCCATTTAACCCCTCAACTAATGTATTATTTATAGTTTACATTCAATAGTTCCTTAAAAGGAATTAGGAATAGTCACATTCCCATAAACCTATCCCAATCTACATATACCATGTACGATGATAAAAAATCAGGTATATATGTAATAACATATACTATGGGATGGATGAATGCGTGAATATTTGAATGTTGTGATGCACTTTATTTCCCTTTTGGATAAGATGGGTTTTTCCAAAGAACATAAAAATATCATATATTACTTTATTTTCCCATATTAATCCCATGTTGGAGTCATGTATCTTACCTAATGCGATAATAAAGAAAATAATGATTAGATTCTCAACCATGTGAGTATGATTATGGATAGGATCTATAATCAACATGATATTATAGAGTTAGTTATTACACCCAAGAACTCTTACAAGTATCTTTTATGAACTAAATATAATTTTTAAATTTTATATTTCTTTTATTAGGGAGAGAACATCCTTTAGAGTCTTGTATATCTCCCTATATTTCAGCTAAGTATCTATTAGTATTTTAAGTGGTAAGGATATATGAGGATTGATGAGATTCAAAAATTTGAGATATTAGATAATATTTTATGTGTGTCTAGATATAAAAAAACATTACGCTGGGGCTTGAAAACGTTCAACGATAATATCAAGGTCATCCTGTTAATTCTCAATAAATTTTATATTTATAGTTGAATCATTTTTTTTCTTTATGTTTGGTTAATTCAGTGTTTCATAATGGTTATGTTTATTATTACCCATGTTGTGTATCTTCCCATATGTTTTTTTGTATTTTAATCATGACATGACTTTTAGTGGACTCTTTGGTGGACTTAGAGAATTTGGATCCTTGTTGTGTTGTGTAGTGGGGATAGTTGGTGAGCCAGATTTTCTTTGGGAGAAGGATACACATATGCTATATTAAAAAATATATATTGGTTTTGAGATATTACATTACCTTTATATACATATTTTACAATCCATAATACTCATTCATGATAAATTAGTATTTTATTCATGAATTGGGTTCCTACTAGTAGATTAAATTACAATAATAAATGGTGAATGTGGAGAAGTGTACATGTGTATATGTAGTTTTGGATAAGTCATCTCATGTGTATGATATGCCTACTAGAGTTTTGTAAATAGACCCCGACCTATTTAAGGAAGTCTTGGGGTTCACCCTAGATATACTACCTACTAGTAAAGGCATATTTTGTTGATACAATGTAGAGTGGTGTCAATGTTTAATCTATTATGGACTATAGTATAGAGATATTTAAGAAATTATGATTAGTTTTGGAAATATTGTAATAGTTCTACTAATCCATATATTCAGTTAATTGGATTGAGAACCAAATCATAATTAGGAAAATGACATATCCATTCACCTTGAGTCTGATAACTTCCTTGTTGGATTGTACATTTAGGAAATTTCTACAGGGAAAAAATATTAATATTCATATAACACAGATACATTGTTTCTTTGTCCTTATTGAGTTAATTCCACTAATATTGTCTTTGGCTGTGTAATCCCTTCACCATTATTGTATGTTTACACAATTAAATCTAAAAAGGATTCCATAATAGATATAGGATTATGCCCAAATGTGTAATGAGGCCACTTGTAAGATTCCAAATAAAGAATATTGTCTCTACGTGTTGATAGAATGAAGATTTTTCTTCTATTGTGTTTTACATAGATGCAAATTATGCAATTTAGGTGGATGCATTGTCTGAGATAGATCCATAGTTGTCTTTTAGAGTGTTGAATGATGATGTGAAGTTTCTGAGTGTGAATTATGAGTTCCATAGAAAAATAACGATTCTATTCTTATCAAATCATGACCAAAATATAGTAGGTGGGTGACATATGATGGGTAAATGATATCATAGGAGACATTGAAAAAAATAATGATCTTGTGGAGGATTGGGTTCATTGAGGGTTATGAATTTTTCTAACATTTATTAATGATTAAGTATTCAATGGGTGTGCCTAATCTAATATGTAATGTTACATTGGTAGGAAATGGATGATCCAGTAAGGAAGAGGTATCTTCATGATCTAGATGGTATACAAGGAGGTGAATACGAAATATGAAAAAAGCTTGCCATACGAGGTGGGTAGATATATGATCTACCACCACTTACTCCTCTTCTAGATGGTCCATGGTAGGCTAATGGAATTGGAGGTCATATACATGAACACATTTTGGTAGTTTATTTTTATGACCATAGTGATCCAGGAACCATATAAAATATGATTTCTGTCTTCTCTTATTTATATGATGTGTTACCATACAAACAAATAAACCTTCATCCATACATCACCCCTTGTAAGGGATCATTATATATGAGTGGATCATCATGTTCAGCTATTGAGATTATATAAGGAAATTGATAATATTTTGGTTGTAACACCTCTCTGTCAGCAGTGTGAATCAGTATTTTGAGGATAATGTTCTACATGTGAACTCATTATAGTAGTGATGAGGCACTATGATGTTTTCTTAGCATGGACTGGTTATCTATTATCTATGCCTAGTTTAACATTTACAAATTAGGAATATAGTGATTCAAAGATTAATGAATGATACTTTACATCATTTGAAAGAAGGAATCTCATATAATATAATTTATAATCATATAAAGGTGGATATATATGATTTATAAAAATTTAGATTCAATGGACCTTGGAGTAAAATAAGCTATGATATTTCAATTTTTTATAGTATTGGTGGAGTGTGTATATGTATTCCATGTTGACATGCTAATAATAACTCCCCACAAATTCATTCTCTTAATCATATATTGTTACCTAGGGACATCCCTAATATCAGTTCTAATATATTTATTGAATGTTAATGTTCTACAAGAGGTAAATGTAATATTATATGGGATTTAGAAGAATGGAATGATTAGAACTAGTGTATTCTATTGTGTGACCCATGTATTGTTCACCAATAAGGTTGTGGGAATTTTTTTTTGTTTCTTTATTATTATCATCTGAAATAGGTAACTATGAAAGAAATATATGAACATATAAGAATTTATGGCCTCGTGAACTAGTGAAAAGGAGATACTTGGTACTCAATGATTGACATGATGTCAGGTCATCACCAGCACAATTTCTAAGTGAAGGATGTACCAAAAATTTAATTTTTACTTCACAATGTTAACAATTTATTATTGGTGAGGAAAATTATCATGAAAACTATTCTACTATTTTGTTGGGTCAAATGAACTAGATCATACACCGGTTCCATGACTGTTTGGTGGTATTTATATATTTTATCCTCCTGTACTCCACCTATAAGGAGGATCATGTAAGACAACTATGAATGGTCTAAAAAAATACTTTGGGAGAATTGAATTTATGGGAATATCATAATGATACATTTATGTATTAATTATGTTAACATCATGGGATAATTCATCCAATATAAGGAATTATTTTTTGACTCTAAGAATATTAGTGTTGTAATAGCTTAGGATCCATTCAAAATGGTGATGGATGTATGAAGTCTTAATTTTATTTTTATAATGTAGATCATTCATGAAACATATCATTATTATTTTTGTACCTATTATTTACTTGAACTGAATGTCGAATCATTAACTATGGATAGATAAATAAACATATCCTTTTTAATTGTTTCAAAAGGAATTCTTGAGATTCCCCTATCATGAGTGGTTTAGAGGAGAAAATTGAGTATGTGGTTTCTTATAATTCCTCCAAATAATGGATTCATATTTTTTCATGTTTTAGTAGGTAGTCACTGATTATGGGTATATTCATTTGAGTACCCAAGAGAAGAATTATGTGATCCATGATTTGGAGGTAGTAGCAGCTGTTTCCACCCTAAAAAATCATGATATTAACTTTTCGGAGACCAACTCATCGCTAATTCCTATTATAAGTTTCATAGGATTTAATTTCCATAGAAACACCTCAACCAGATGAAGAGATGATTTTTTTAGTTCCTATATGATTATAACTATGATATAGGCTTTAAAAGTAGGAAATTGAACATTGATGAAGATTATATCATTAGGAAATCACTTTTTCATTTGTCGAGAAAGGAATTTAATAAGATTCCCTTGTCCTTTAAATTCTATATTGATGTGTGTGGAGCATTATTACACTAGTTGATGGTTGTTACCTGTATAGTTCTTTAGTTTATACATAAGGCATAGTTGGGGGATATATATTGTGAGGAATTGTTTTTTGAAATGTTAAAAAGATATAATCCTGATATATTTTCTAATGTCTAGGAGCACATCATCAATATTTATAGGAATAAATTTTTATCTAGTTACAATGTGGGAGGATATGTTAATGTAGTTTCATATAAACTATTTAGTTATCTAGTCAGTAGTTCTAATGATAAATTCGGCTCCAGAACGGTTGGTTTGGTTTTATGGGGAGAAAAAGAGTGTTTCAATTTTTATCCATCAGCTCCTCACCTACTAAAAAATAAATGATGAACAATGAGTACCAATTTATTGAACAATCCTATTGAGGATCCTTAGTGAAAGTGGGGTGTTATCACCATTGATTTCTTGAAGGGATATACATAATTAGAAAGTGGTTATGATTCATTCTAGGTAATCATAAATGGATCTACATTTTTTCCCATTTCTTTTCTATAAGTAAATATGTTCTATAGAGATATTGGTATTCTTATAAGTGAAATTTTATATTCAGATTCATGGATATTCCATAAAAAACAATTTGTAGGGTGATGTTCCCAAATAAAATTCTAATTTTGGATAGTATTACTAGATGATTTTGGGTCTTAGTTATAGTAGGGAATATCTTTCCACCCATGTACTAACATCTAGAATGGGTAGACCATTTAATTAATTATGTACAAGTATTGAAAATTCCAGAAAAACGTAGAATGAATCTAAGAGAATATGTTACACATGATGGAGTCTTAGACAAACAAATATGTGTCATACCACCAATGGTATAGAACCAATTGATGTCGTGTATTGGATTCTGTTCATGTCACCATCGTAGAGGTTGGAGACGGTGAGGGAAATAGTTATGGGATGAGAGTACATGAATGAAATGATAGAGAAGGTATAGATTAGACATTAATGGATTTATAATTACCATATTCTAATAAATACAAATGAATAATTACTTTGGTGTTTGATGTGGGAGAAAATGGGTTCCTTATGGTCATTCCTCTATTAGGATTATAATTATTTGGTCGGGGTTGTTTGTTATCTATGAGTTTCATATTTTCTTTTTAATATTATAATTATATTTCCTGTGGTGAAATACTTCTCTTCCTTACCACAATATTTGGATTGGGTTCCTAACAATTTAGACATTTCATTTATAAAGAGAAACTTGCATGACCCATATCAGGTTATCGAAGGGGGTGAGCGATAAATTAATGATGAATCTATAGTCATATAGTAGTCCGTGGTACAAAAAGATTATAAGGAGACTATTATTTACTATTAAGTTATTCCACTACTACACGTTGTGTGGAATTATAGGAATAACCAGAAGATACTATGGGAGTAAGAGAACAAGATACGAACATCAGTCCATCACATGTAAAATAGGGTTTTTTTATTAATGATGCATAAAAAATTTTGTGAGAAGAATGAAGAAACTACCAAATTTTATTTTGTAATATTGGAATGTAATGAATAATATTTCCAGGATCATCCCTACAGTTGGAATAGATTTCCTATATTTTTGGTTTTTCATTGTTAACATATTAAAAATATTTAATATATTATATTATTGATTTGTAGTATTTTAAAAAGAATTTTCTAGCTATTAAATATATTCCTGGATGGAAAACTCAATAAATATTTTATAACTATAATATTGGGTTTTCCGTAGGTCCAACATTAGTTCAATCAGTGTACATTATTTCAACTAAGCATAGTATTATGCAGAAGTCAGATTAAATTAATTTTTTTAAATAATAAAATTAATTTAATTATCTAATAAATCTACTAAAACCTTACCGAACGTTTTTTAATACATCATATAAATCATTTATTGGTGTTTCACATGATCATATTCCATTTTAAAAAACTATATACCCCTAGGATATTATCTCCACTTGTAATAGAATACACTAATAGACCCAGAGTAAATCCTCATCCTTTGTACTAGCATGTGTATACAGGCATGGGTAGAGTATATAGATAGGTGTAGAGACACTTTCATTATTATGTTACCCAATATCTAAATACCATTTATGGTAATAAAACTACATTTATATAGAGAGGAACATGTCCTGTGAGATATAGAAACAAAAGGAGAAATGGACTATATCAAGCCTACAATGTTCCCTTTTTCACATGACATGTACATACAGGTAACATAGAAAAACAATTCTAGGAACATATTTCCCCCACCTAATCTTGTTGTACAGTCATGTATCTCACCCAATGGGAAATGGATCCTCCTGATGATTAGATGTTACAGATTTGAGTATTTGAAAATTATGGATATTCTACATTTGGGATTAAAATCTATCATAGAATCTAAACTATATCTCAGGGTCAGGGTTCATCTCTCTCGATAGTTGAATTTCTATAGTATATAATTATATAATGAGAGAGGGATCCACTACTATAGTAGGGTATTTCACCAAGTAGAAAATATTAAAACTTATAGGTCATATACCACAAATTTTTTGAGACGAACCTTATATTAATACATGGGAATTATAATAAGAAAATAATAACCTGATGAATAAATAGTTTATTAGTTTTTGAAATCAATATATAAATATATTTTTAACTTTTCAACTTGAAATGAAATACATAATAGAAAATGCATTTGACTAGGGGATTGTCCCTTAAATTCATTCATAATATTCTCCGTGAAAACATAGGGAAAATCAAACATAAGAAAGGGGTGAGATATTATTCTTAGTAAGGGTATTTAATATAGTAGAATTTATCATAAAAATATAAATTTTCCATGGTGATCAACTAAAAACAGATTCCATTAAAAATATAATTGATCATAATATGGAATAAATGAAAGTTGATTAAATATGGCCATATAAATTATCATAAGAGAATGAAACATAACCATATGTGTTATACAAGATTAATAATAACATGGTTTATCAATTAATACTACTATTGTGAGGAAATGAATAATTCCAGGAATCTCAAACATATTTTCTAGGCCTTGGCCAAGAAGTCTGAAAATACAAGGGTAAGACCTTGGCCAAAACCCAATTCAGTTTTTTCTTTATGAGACCTACTGATGCATCAAGGGCCTGTAACAGGGACCACCCATAACATGATATGTAAAAATTATTCCTCATATGAAAGGGTCTAAACATAAACAAGCTGAAAATATGAAATAACTTTCCACAATATGTACACATAAACACTAACCATTCTGAGTATCATGGTGCATGGTATCACGATAGAACATCAACATTAAAATTGATCATAAAAAAATTCATACAATATGGTATATGATAAAAATAATATTTAACTTCAATAAGAAATAAAATTCAATAGAGGATTTAAAATAGAGAAAAAATATACTTATAAAATCATCGGGGTTTTTTAGAGAAATACACTTTTACATTGAAATGAAGAGTTTTTTTTGGAAAAATATATGAATAATAATAGAAATGAAATGTTAGTTTCTTTATGATGAAATTATTGTATTTATAAAATAATTTTTTCTTAAAACAAATGTTAGAGTGCCCTTGAAAATATGTACTAATTTTAGAATTACCCTTGAATCAGGCTTGTTTATCTGGAAGACATGAAAAAGATCGTTATAAAACATTTCAATCCCCATAAATAAATAAAGATTATTATTGGTACACATATATATAATATTAACACATAATATATGAGGATTACATATAAATAATTAATAATGTAATTGGAATTAATATTCATAAAGAGTAACCTAAATGAAAATGGAGTTTTGGGTAGAAAACCCTTACCTTATACATGAACATATTCTTCACATGACCTTAACCTCCTAAAAAATAAAAATAAATCCATTAATTAATTAATTTATAACCTAATATATGTGTATCATATTTATTATAATTTTATTGATTTTATTTAAATACATATGGATGAGTTATAAGATAGAAATTTATAGTTCATGAGCATTTGATTACTTGGTTTTCATTATCAGTATACTTGTATACAAGTATAGATGTTCAGGTGGAATATGTATAATTATCCAGAACTGAATTTATAAAATAATTATTAATATCCATAATATTAAATGGTGATATAATTTATTTTGTATTCTGGTATGATTATGAGTTATTAGATAGATCACTAGTGATAATCATTTGGATTATTGTTGCCATATTTCAATTAATACAAACTAATTTTGTCATTTGAATTATTATTGTGTATATATACAGGTTCCAAAACATTAAATAGGTTATAAGATATATATTATAGTTTATTTCAACCATAAAATGGTTTGATGACCATATTTGGAGGAGAAATTGAAGAATAAATGTTTTTCATCTATGAAGGTTGTAAATTGGCACCTCCTAGACAATGATTTCGTTTTTTTAAACAAGGGAGAGAGAGTAGTTCTAGGAAAGATATTACATAAAAATTTTATCATTATAATATTTAGATGATATGTGAGTTATCATTATCATTTTTACAGTTTATGTTAGGAGAATATATGAAAATAAAATAAATTGAAAATTCTATTTAAAGAAAAATGAAGAGGGTTTACCAATTGCAATATCCTCCTTGAGAACCTCTTTAAGGGAAGGGTTTCTGGTCTTTTGGAAAGAAAAATAGCTCCTGGACATGGTGATATACTAGGAAAAAGAATTTATGTATAACATTGAGAATCTTCATGGAATTGAGGAGTTAAGAGAAGTATGAATGATGGGTGGTTTTTATAGTGGAGGAGAGAGGTGTTTTCTGAATATATTATTCATTATTTGATTGTATTTTTTCAACAAAACCAATAGATTGGATTCTTGTGAATAGTAATAGTTGTAAGTGCATGTGAGTTCAAACCCATTGTTATTACATCTGTGATGACTCAATGTATAGATTATTTATCTTCTAATGTATTCGTACCGTAAATTATCGTATTTTACTATTCACTAAAAAAATAAAGTATTTTAGAAAAATACAAAAAATTCACCCAAAAAATTATACTATATGTATAATCGAAACCATTTTATAAAAATAATTTTATAAATTTATGAAATTTAATGTTTCAATAAGATCATTATTTACTTGAATAAAAAATATTTTAAATTTAAAACTGATTTTATAATACTTTTAAATATTATCTGAGGTCTCATAATTATCCTAAATCATAGGTTAAAAAAATATATATTTAATTACACAATTTTTGAAAATGAGTTTTATTTTAATTAAATTTAATAATTTAAATTTACAATAAAATATTTATTTGTCACAAAAATTTCAACAATTAATTATGAAATTCTAAAATATTCACTCCATTTATAAGGTTCCTTAATTTCATTAATACACATATGGGTGAAGTTACTATTCATAAGGGTACATTACTATTCATATTGGTCAAGTTACTCTTCAAAAATAGTTTAATTTGATTCTATCAGACTCTATATATCTTACTGATTTCAAACAGGTATGTCTTTTTGTCAAAATTAAAAACATAGAGGCGGTAAAATTATGTTTAATAGATAGGATATAATAATAATGTGTTTTTTTATAGAGACTCTATGTTTCACGAATTACATAGTATATTAAATTTATTTATAAAACCTTGGGTTGTTACATTCTTCCCCAATCAAAATGTTTCATCCTTCAAATTTTCAAAATGTTACCTCATAAAACAATTTGGGTAGGTCTTCATCATATGTTCCTCCGGATCCAACGTTGTGTCTACAATTTTATGAATTTTATAGAGTACAATTACCAGCCATGACATTTAATTCCTCAACACATGATATTTAGTGTCTAAACTTTAGATAGGCTCTTCATAGTAAGACATGTTAGGTACCAATTCTATACCATTATAAGTGAGTACATGTTATGGGTTAGGTATGTACATTCTCAATAATGAGACACGGAACACATTGTGTACCTTTGCACAGCAAAGCAGAATTCATAATTGATAAGCCAAAACTCCAATTATCTCTTGAATTTAAAACGTAAAAATGTACATAGGGCACATTTTCCCATTCTTCCTAAATCATATAACACCCTTCCATGGAGATACGTTAATGAAAATGTGATCTCCCACATGAAACTGAAAATCCTTCCTTCAATTATCAATATAGATATTTTTCCTTAAATGAGCTACATTGATATAGATTTGAATATTATTTAATGTCATCATTTTTTCCTATATATGATCTCGGCCCATGGGCTTCCATTCACAAACTACATTACAACTTTTTGTTGTACGACATATTTTTCAGAATAATTATTCATATGGTGCCATTTAAATACTAGAATGTAAACTATTATTGTAGGAAAACTATGAAAATGGGTAATATTATTCCCAAATTCCAATAAAATCATGTGATCGTGATCTCAAAATGTCTTCTAAACATTGGATTTTCCTTTCTAATTGTCGGTCACTTTGAGGGTGACAAGTAGTATTCAATCCAATATCAGTATCTAAAGCATTTTAATGAATTATCTATAATTTAATTTTGAATCATGGATTATTATTAGACACAAATGAGAGAGGTTATCCATGATGTATCACAAATATAATGATATAGAGTCTTGAAAGATGATATAGTGCAAAATTCTCCCTTATCACAATGAAATGTGCAGATTTCATAAGTCGGTCAACAATTACCCATATTACATCATTATTTCTTAGAGTTTTGGGTAATCTTGTGACAAAATCCCTAGTTATGTCTTCCCATTTCCAAGCATGAATAGGTAGAGGTTTGACGACTCCTCTAGGATGTTTTCATTTGTCCTTCACTTGTTGAAAAAATAAACATCTTGACACATAATCATCAATTTCACACCATGTTTTGTCCCACCAAAAATGTTGATTCTAATATCAATACATCTTAGTGAAACTAGGGTGTATAGATATGTTCAAACTATTAGAATCATCTAATAACTCCTATTATATCTTAGGTATATAGGGAATACATATCTTTCTCCTAAATTTCATAATTCCATCATCAAACTAGATGTCTGACAACTTCTCATCCCTCACAGTTGTAATTTTGATTAGAATATTCTCATCATCAGATTGAGAACATTTAATTATTTCTAATAAATATTATTGGGAAACCATTTGAAATATAAATGATGATTCGCCTTGTTCTGTAATTCCCATAACCATCCTTACTTGATCCATTTGTATAGGATCATTTTGATTCCTCATTTTTTTAAGAACTGCATGATCCCTCCCACGTAATGCATCTGCAACCATATTAACTTTCCCTAGATGGCTGTGTATGGAAAAATAATAATCCTTGAGATTCTTGAGCCTTCTCTTATTCCTCAAAATGAATTATTTCTGGGATAAGATAAGTTTCATACTCTTATGATCAACGTATATCCCATATATTCAACCATATATATAATGTCTCTATATCATTAAAGGATGTATTACAGCTATTAACTCAAGATCATGAGTTGTATAGATATGTTCCTGAATTTTTATCTACCTTGCTTTTTAGGGAAGTAATATATCATTATTCATAAGAACACAACCAAGAACATTCTTTTATTCATCATTATAGATCACAAATCCACAATTTCCGGATGGTGGATTCAGGATCGGAGCATTCACAAAGATCCTATTTAATTCATAAAAACATTCTTCACTTTGTTTTTTCAGTAAAAGATTTTCTCCATTATAAATAAAATTTGGTCAATGGGTTGGATAAGAAGTTTATGATCAGAACAAAACAATGATATTAAACTGTTAAACCAATAAAACTACCTACCACAGTTATGTTCGTTGGAGTACGCCATTCTTAAATTACCTTTTCTTCATAGGATAAACTAATATTCTATCATTAGATATAATATGGACAATTAATGACACATTCTGAAGACTGAATTCATACTTTCTAAACATTGTATATAACTCCTTTATTCTTAGCGTATTCCGAATAATGCTCAAGTTATTCTCCTGATCTTCATCACTTTCAGAGTATAAAAAGATATCATTAATAAATACCAAAAAAGTGATCAAAATATTCATTAAGAACTATTCATTAGATCCATGAAAATATAGAATGCACTAGTCAGTCCAAATTTCTTTACTATAAAATCATAATGCCCATAATGGGTTAAAAAATTTGTCTTTGTAATATCTTCCTTCCTCACATTCAATTGATGATATCCAGATTGAAGGTAAATCTTCAAAAAATATTTGGCTCCATGAAGTTGATCAAATAAATCAACAATGTGAGGAATGTGATACATGTTATTTATGTTAACATCATTGAACTCCATATAGTTAATGTACAGTCCGATATATCCATATTTGTTCATAACGAACAAAACAAGAGATTCCCAGGGAGAAACAGAGGGGCAGATAAATACTTTATCACTCAATTCATCTAGTTGTTTCTTCGATTATACTAACTCCATTGTGGCCACTATAAAATGGGTCTTTGATATATGTGCTTAACCATGATTTAAACCAATAGAGAATATAAATTACATCTCTAGTGGATGTTTTGGTAAATCCTCTGGAAATAAATCAACCTATTATTTCCCACTAGGTAAATCCTAAAGTTGAATATTTTTTCCCTCAGACATAGATATTTCATTCTCTTCCCACCCATGAATCGAATTTCGTAGAGATACTAGAGTGTAACTAGATATGAATCAGATGGGGATGTTTTTCTATAAAGATAATCGATTCTACAACTTCCTCACAAAGAGTAATCTACCTCTTCTTTAAATATATTTTGTCATCATATTTGGAAATCCATTCCATTTCAAGAATTATGTCATATTCACTCATAGTAATTATGATAAAATCAGTAGGTAAATAAAATTTATGTTCCATATTGTGGACTTCCTAACACATTTTTTTTCAATTAAAATCCCCTTTAGGGTTTTTACTGAAAACTCCAATATTAAAGAGAATTGAATATATATAATTTTTAAATTAATGTTAAATGATATAAAAGAATGAGATGATCAATATTAAAATAAAGAATTGGAATGTTTGAGGACACGATGATAGTAGCTTCCATGACATAATTAAGAACTATAACTTCAGTATTTATGATTGCCTAAGCTTGACATTTCTCCAATGTCCTTCTCTGGGGAATGTTTCCTTGACGCTTAGAAAAATTATTGCTATAATTTAAAATATATTTACAATTATAGCATTGAAAATTGGTATCTTCTTTATATCCATTACAATGAAGAAATTTATGTCCCCAATCACCACATTTTTAATAGGATTCCTTTTCTTGTTAAGCATGCTCTGGGGTTTTTCTTTCAACAAGTATCACAGGTATGAAAACTCCCCATTTTATTCTGCTCATTATCCATTTTATCCCTCCACCATATTATCATATTTCTATCCTTTAATTTCAAAATATGTAGATAATTCTTTCTCTATATTTAATCTTCATCGGACTATATATTTGTATGATCACAATGTTAAGGAAACCAGTTCCCTTCATATGAATGATTATAAACAATCAAGTAATTTTCTAACATGAATTTATAGTAGTGAACATTAAAAAACTATATACACATGTAGATTAATGTTAACCCTTCTTTGAGAAACTCCTTTTTGTTTTCACCAAAAGAATTATTTATTTGGATTTCATTCCAATGTAACGATTCTAGGATGATATAATTGAAGATGATAGGTTATTTGGTTTGTTTTTTGTTGAGTTAATGGTCTTGATATGTGTGAAGAGTGGAGGAGAGTTTGTGGTCTTTTATTATTGGAGGAGATGACACACATTCTATTTTCAAAAGAATGTTCAGTGAACCACTTTCATTCCTTAAAAAAGGCTACAATAGTTACAATCCAAAATTATATTAATGGAATTTCCCTTATTCAAATTTTTTATATATAATATAAATATCATATATCTTATAGAGATCCCAATAAACACATTATTCTCATAAATTAATAATTAAATAGGTGGTATTTATTGAAATTAGGGAACCTATACCAATAGAATAGTAACTTGACCATTTGAATAGTAATGTGACCATTATGAATAGTAATAGATAAAATAAGATACTAACATTATATATTAATTTCTCAAATAATTTAACAATATTATAAATGAAAATATGATATATTTATATCATGATACATGTAAATAAATGTCTTAAAATGGAAAATTAAGTGTTTGTATTTCTGTATTTCGTAAATATTTATTTACAATTTTATATTTCATATAAATAATTATAAAAAATTAAATTTTCATAAAATATATTCATAAATTAATATTATTTTTCTTTATAATTATAATATAGTTTTATAAAACCTTAGTTTATTTTTCAAAGTGCCCTAAAATAAAATATAATTATAAAATTAGTAATCGTTTAATAAATGATTATTTTATTTTTAATATAAATTTATCATATATCGAAAGTAATTTTCACAAAACAGAGTCTATTTTTATAATCTATATATATAATAATGGTTTGGGTGATATTTTTTTATTTTTTTTAAAATAATTGATTTTTTAGTGAAAAGTGAAATATGGTAATTAACAATATTATACATTATAAGTAAATAAATGAATTTTAGAGTCATGGATGATATGATATATCATTATATTGTACTCGTGTTCTATATTTTATATATATACACAAAATAATCATTAATATAGTCAGGTTCCAATATAATAAAATTACAAAAAAATTAATAAAAAACACCCATCTCCTCTCTCTATAATTACCACCCCTAACAACATCTTCTCCTCACAACTTCAATGATTGGATGTTTCTTATATTCATCCCAATTACTATTAAATTAAAATTAACCGATCATTTTATTTCTGGTATCTCCAAAAGGAATATTACAATTTTCCTAGATAGGTTTATAAGGAAACGATATTCAAGAGGTAAAATCCTCCACCTTTCTCTTTTAAATTTTTTCTTTCTTCTACCGTTTAATTTCCCCCGCTATCGAAATTTACCTGAAAACTCTAGTATCATTCATATAATATAATTTTATTATTTTAATTTGATATCAATCATATAATCTATTCACTGCTCTTATTATCTATAAAAAATTTTGCCCGTGTTCTGTCGATTCCCCAACTTCATTGACGATGGTTTTATGGTTTCTATTACCACATTACCACCTATTAATAAAATCATTAGAATGGTTAATAGATATTATAATGTGTATAGTAGAACTTTTTTATTTCTATTAACAATATATATATAAATAAATAATAAAACAAAACTAGTTCCTGGTGATCAAAAAATCTCCAAAACAAACAAGCGGTCATCATTAAAAATTTATCTAATTAATCATTATAATATCTAAAATATACAGATATATATGACCATTTAATATTATGTATGTACAAATATATAATATAATTCCACATCTGGTGTTTTTATTCTATTTGAAAGTACTGCCATAATTAAACTCTAGGGAACTGACCATAAAATCTTAAAACGAAAGCACTCGGGAAAACAAAATTAGACACTATAAATCATCAAAATAAACATAAATAAATTTAATAAAATTATATTTAATAAAATAAATTTATACTATTTTATTAATTAATTTTATTATTAATATAAATTGATTATCCAAGTCATTAATTTTATGTGAAAAATAATTTTGGACATATGGTAAGAGATTCTACCTGAACCTCTATTTTTTTCTTCTGGTTACACTTTCTCTATATTTAACCCAGTTTAATTCTTAATTTATCAAATAAAATCATCCTATATTATTGTTTTATGTTCAAAAAATATTTAACTATCTCAATTCATCATTATATGATGGTTAAATACTTGTCTTATAAGATTACCTATTTAATTCCCAATGATAAGAAATCATAATTTAAGGGAACTTAAAATTTCATACCTATTTTCAAGTTCAATCCATCATATGTTTGAACATAAATATTTTTTAGAAATAAATTATTTTATCATGAAATACTATCTATTTTAATTTCTAGTAATATGAAAACAGTTATTCATATGTGTGAATTTAATACTGTTTTATATCTTCCACTAAACCACACAAAATTATCTCATTTGTATTGTTTCCTAAAAACTGTTTAACATGTTTTCACATAAGATATATAATATTTTCCATTATATATGAATATTTTCCCCAATTAATTTCAATTTATTATTTAAATATATTATTTCAATTAAACAGTTATGATATACCCATTGGCTATGCCTTATGACATGATTATGATACCCATTTCTTTTCATGGGTATCCTATTTGTACATTCTTTATATTTGATTATTTATGTGGAACACATATGAAAGAAAATATTTTTGGGTGTTCCAATATATAACTCTGATAAATTTGGAAATTTTTATCCTCATGAGAAATCATGTTGGAATTTGGAGTAAACCTAATTCCTTTATGGTACTTTGTCCACTATATGACTTAGTCTTGGATGTTTTCCCTCACTCATGTTTATGTTATGTTATATATTGGTTCCACATTCCTATTATCATAGGATTTCCTTATCCCATATTCTAAATCTTATTTTTCATAAGTTTATTCTTGTTTCATGACCTTTTATGTAATAATGTTATAACTTCTAACCCTTGTGATTTACATTATTCATATGTTTATTCCATTACTATGATTTTAAGACCATCCCTTTGTTTATGTTTTCTATATGTTATCCTTTATAGATATAGGAGCTCAAATAAATATAGGAGAAATTTAATGATTAATAATGTGTTTAATTTTTTCTATTTCTATTTTTTTAGTTTTATGTACCTAATCTTCTAATGACACTCAAAATTATGTTACTTAATTTGTATTTGATGATTAACTATACATAAAATCATGTAATAATATATATAAAAGGATATTTTGGAATAATGATAATAAAAGAAATTTATAATAGAAGGTAAAAGGTCATTATTTGTCCATATAATGGGTGATTGTAATGTTTCTAGGCAATTTCCCCCCTTTTGATTAATGTTTTATTGCTAAGTTAACTTATTTTTAACATAATAGATATAATTAATATTAATAAATTTTTCTAATATATTTCATAAACAAATATTCTCAACAAATTATAATGTATAAATAATTATTATTCTAAATGAAGAATCAATGTTTCTAAATTAAAATTATATAATTTTCAAAGTTAAATTTGATATTAATCCAGCAAGCATTGTGAGAAAATGGGTTTTAATGAGAAAATTTTCAAAAGATTACAATATTTCTAAATCAAAATTTAATATTAAATTATTTAAAATTAAATAAATTTTACAAACTGATTTAAAATTGAAATATTCTTACATAAAAATAAAACAAATATACATTTTAACATTATACATTATTTAGAAAAAATGTATATTTGTAATTAATATCCTCTACTTTTTCCCCAATTCGTCAAAAAATATAAATTCTCTAAATATTAACGAAAAAAGTAACCCTAAATTATTTTGGACATTAATATTTCAAAAATGAGTTTATTTTTAAAAATAAAATACATAAAAAATCCAATATTTATTTTTAAAACAATTTCTCCATTAAAAGGTTTCATAACTTCCTTAAAAAAAATAATGTTTTTATGTGTAAATTTAAATATTTTATTATCTTGTTCCATTTAGATATATTAAATAACTATAAAAATATTAAAATGAATATATACTTGTATATAATTAATTAAAATCATTCAATAATATTAATTAATTTAATTTTCTAATTTAAAATTCATTTTGGAGAAAAAAATAGTTTTTTTAAAATATGTTCATTTATATTCTACATTTTTTGTATTTTCATATCAAATTAATTAGTAACAAATGAATACAATTTGTAAACATGTGTAATTTTATTTCATAATATATTTATTTTATTCCTTCTTTCTATTCCAATGTATAGGTGATAACTATCTTGTAAAATAACAATATTAATATTATACTGTTGTCCAGTATGACTCGACCTTGCATGTTTCAAATGTTATGGAATAATATCTTTATTACATTCAATGACATATAGTATTTTTAGTTTTTATAATGCCATATAAACTATTCACTGTGTGTAACTCAAGAAATTATATAATTTAAACTCATTTTAATAATGATTTTTCATAAAATCTTAGATGTTATATCCTACCTCCCTTAAAATTAATTATTCCCTCGAAATTAATCTTGGTTATCAAAGGATTAATAATATTTTCCAATTACTTCATCAAAATCCACATCCAAAAGATATGTAAACAAAAAAACCCTAAAAATGGAATTTGGGAAACATAAGTTTCTCATGAATGTACACAAAACTAGGATTCCACATAGGGAGAACATTACTGAGGATTTAAAAGATGCATTTTGTGGAGGAAATAAATTATCAAGGACCACTAGAGAGTGATATATAACATGTTAATGTGGAATATAATATAAAAAAACTATAATACATATATGTGTGTAAAGGGTCATCAATATCATCATAATATATGGAAATAGTATTTTTTTCAATATCCTTTTTGTAATGTTGAAGTATTAATTCACTATATAGACTGAATACAAAATTAAATATACATAGTTGACATGTAAAATTTTATTTATTGACTAACTTCCACCATAACATCATTGGTTTCTAGATATGATTAGTTTTAATGATAAACTATCTAATACATGGTGAGAATAAAATTATTTAACTCAAAAAAATAAATTAGACAACAATCTATTCTTCCGGACATTAGACATTAACCAAAAACCAAATTGATATTGCTTGGTAGGATAATTCCCAAAATTAATAGTCCAATTTATGTTACATTATTTCTTAAAAAAAATAGTAATACCAAATGTTCAATCCAAATCATTCAATAATAATTATATTTAGAAATTTTTAAACATTTATTGATATTGTTTGAAACATAAATATTAGACATACCAGATCATATATTATTAAAAAATAAAAAAATCATTGTTCTTAAAATAAAATCCCTTATATTTCAAAAAAAATAATTTTAACCTGTAAACAATTTATACTAACCAGGATTTCCTATTAGACAATGGTAGTTGTAAAGTCTTTACCATCCTTATATAATGTCTTGTCACCGCACAACCTTGCAAGATGTTACTGGTTCTCATATATTCTTTGGGTTTACCTATTTTTCAATAAACATAAAAAATAATACAGCTATAAATAACCCTAATTATTGATAACATTGGTTAAGAAATACTAAACCAATTAAATATCTCCTAATATATCATTAATCACATTAGGATATTATCACTTAAACGTCAATTCAGGGTCTCATACATCGAACTTATAATCATCCTTCAAATTATCCACCTATGATGATATCCTAACCTCCTAGTATATCCTCACATGAAAACATCATAATCTCTAAAGGTATCTAAACTGACCTTTGATACAAACTATAAGAACACATGACCCACACTCATGGATCCTATAATGAATTCAAAAATATAACATTTCTAGATATGATGTCTTTATTTGTGACCCAATTTTTTCCATCCAAACCTCACAACATGAAAACAAAAACATTAATCCCAAACAATCTCATGTATCTTTTAGATTTATAGTTTAATAGAATTATGACAACTCCTATATAAATAATATCCAAGTACTTAAATGAACATTTCTCCCATTTAACCAATATTTTCTTATTTCACCTTAAGTAATAAACATCATGATTCTAAGATATTTTATATAAATATACCATTCAATCAAATTATATAAAACCTATGTTAAAGGAACCATAAGAAATTTGAGGAAAAAATCATATTGAGGGTAAACATAATCATTAATAATTGAATATCATCAGTGATTGTAAGAAGAGAATAATAATTTATTGACACAATCATTATTCGTGAATAAAATATACGAATAATTATACCCAACCGTACATGGATCATCAAACATGAAAAAATGGGATAAGTAATTTAAAATGTATAAGGTCATAATAATCAATAATCACGTACAATGTGATATCAATCCTGAACAACAGAAACAGTGTATACTCATTAAATTCATACATAAAACATGATGGTATCTTGTGAAATAATTCTATAGAATACTTATAGACCCAATATAGAACCCATATAGAACACTTAAAAATTGGAATAACCATAAATAAATCATATAATATAATACTCTAGAGAACATAATCATTACCCAATTCATTAGAGCTATATGAGTGCACCCATTATATAAGCTATAATAGACTCACCCAATAATAAATACATACACCTATGAAATATAATGTACAAGAAATAAATAATTAATTAAAAATATAACTAATTAATTTATTCATAACTCATTGAAATAACTTTCATTCATTTAATAACATGATTAAACCATGGAAAACAAATTAATTTCATAAAAATATTTTTGAAACATAGTTAACTCATGGAAGATAAAATGGGTTCATACCAATATCATTGAAACATTTTTAACCCATTAAGAACAAATAGTTTCCATAAAAATCTCATTAAAACATGATTTACTCATGGAAATAAAAATGTTTCCATATGAATCTCTTTTCATCATGGTTTATCCATGGAAAAGAAAAAGGTTCCATAACACTCACTTTGAAACAATCATAATCCATCCATAGAACGAATGAGGACAATATCATTAAAAAATATAAAAATTATATATTAAGTAAAAAATTATTATTTTTAAATTTATTAAGGTAAATTTAATTTAATAATCATAAAATTCATTATTTTAGTAAAATACCATTTTAATTAAAAAATCAATTTTTAATACAAAAAACATTTTGAAAATGTATTTAATTGAATGTACCTGCAAAATATCATAAAATATTATTTGAAAAATAAATCAAAACATTTACTATGTAAAATAATATATTATATTTAAAAAATTATTTAAATCATATCTAAAAAATTTCTTAGAAAACATGGTATTGAATGAAAAAAAAACTATTGCGAATATGATTTTTCATAAAATCATTATTTTCAATTATTGAGTATATAAAGACAGTAATATAAAGGTAGAAAATATACTACAATGAAATATACAAGTGAAACTAAAATTAATTCGAATATATAATAGGAATATCATAATATTTCAATATTGGTGATTTAATCCCTAACAATCTTGATGAATTATGTTATTTAAAAATAAGCCGCTTACCAAAATGGTAACATTGAATCATATTCCCCATGAAAGAGAAATATTAAAGAAAACATATAATTTCTTGAAATTAAGGATATTACAAATAAAAAATTACATTGTTCATGTATATATAAATGTTATAAAATAATATTGATGTATAACACAATAAACATCTTAATGAAAGGGAAAATGATGAAAAAATCACATACCTCTTTGGTAACATTTAATCCATTAACCCTATGAAAAATATATCCCAAAATGTATATTTATATCCTAATAAATTTATGTATAATGATTATAAAATATATTAATGATCATTTTATACAACACAAAAAGTTAGGGGTGAATATGAGGCATATCCCATACAAATAAAAGTGAGAGACGAAAAGACTTTACATTGAGTCCAATTCCTCACACATAATTTTTATCTTGCATAATAATATAATTTTGTTAATTATTTACATATTTTATATTCAAATAAAATTTTATTATTAATTTTATTTAACTTATTTACATGTTATATCTAATTACATAATCAATTATGATTTTGTTGTATTTTTTGACGATATTTATATTATCTATCAAAAAAGACTTTGGATTGTCGACTACGGTCACTGAGTTCATTTTTAAAACATATCAATAAAATTAATAATTAAATAATTTACATTTTTATATTAAAATAATAATTTTAAAATAAATCATGAAATATGGTAATGAAACAAGAACCAATGTTTTCATCCTTCAGACCGCATGTAGTAAGAATTCATAAGTAACGTTGAAAATTTTCAATGAATATTTTTGAAAAAAGTGAATAGAAAATCATCATTCCAAAATGTTCATTGTATCATAAATAGAATATTATTTATATGAATAATTATATATAAATCATTCATTTTATGTAAAAGGAATCACATCACTTAGATAAGATGGTGGTCCCCACGTCCATGAATAACATTACCACTTATTCACTGTGTGAAAAGGTAAGAAAATACTGATATATAATAATTAAAAAATTAAAAAAATTTCATGAATATCATAAGGATGAAATTTATAACGTATATATTCATTACTATTTTTACCTTTTACCATCCATGTAATATTCTAGTGAGAAATGCTTAAAATCTCTTCATGTTGTGGTAGTTCTCCTTATACACGAGCGACATTATCGTATCGCAAGAAAAATTAAATGTAAAAATAGTTTTATAAGATCTTGTTATTATATAGGTATAATAATGTTATAAATATCATAAATATCATATATAAAAATTATTTCCGTCATTATTACTAACCAGGAGAGGTGGTAATTGAAGAATGAACAACATCGTTTTGTGGGACCACAAATCTTCATACACACAAATATGATTTCAAAACCCATGTGATGAATATGTGTGTCATTTATGTTAATAAACATTACATAAAATCTTCATTTAATATTTTTGATACAAAACATTTTATATAAAAATGTTAGAATTTTAACATAAATGCGTGTAGTATGAAATAAAATTGAAATTCATGCTTATGAATGTTACATCTTCTTCATGTAACTCATTTTTGTTTTCACTAAAGAAAATAATCGGTCACTTTAAGACAAAATTTAGGATTCTATGATTATGGGAGGGAACTCTTGTCACGAACCGCCCTCGGGGCCCGTGCCGTGACTACCCCAAGCCCGCCTTCCATAGGCCAGGGGCTGGCGACTAGCACCAAATCGTAAATCCCAACAAAAAGGGAAGGCATTGCCTTTGAAAAGTCAACAAGAACCACAGAGTAATCAAGCGTAAAATTAAACACTAAGTAAAAACGGTATAAGCTGTGGTGGAAGTAAAAGGGGCCGGAAATACAAGCCCAACTATAAAGTACAACTGAAAGGGAAAAACAACCACTGAAAGAAAAGCCGCAGCGTCGAGCCGTCCTCTGGAAGTCCCACCTGAAGGGTGGGTACAGATAGCCTCCACTGCTCCTCGGGTCCACCTGACCGCTCCGAGTACGTCCCGCCCAGTGGTCCACCTCCAGGTACCGCCCTGCTCCGCACGCCTCCACCACGATCAGCGCTGTCTGTCGTCTGCAACCTACACAACGTAGTGCGGGCATAGCCCATGCAGGGGTGAGTATAATCTACTCAGTAGGGACCCCGAGACCCCCGAAGGTCTCCCGAAATCCACAAAGGATAATCCACAAAGGAAAGATACAATCATGAAATAACATCTGACACGGCTTAGGTATATGCCCATACATATACCTAAGTCATCCATTCCCATTCGGCTCCAACGTCCGAGCCCAAGAACAACCCAGTCCACATAGGAAAGCAAACGTATACCCACACAGGATAGCACAACACAATCCACAAAGGAGAGTAAACAGTAAATCCACAATGGATAGTTCAAGACGATCCACGAAGGAGAGTAAACAGTAAATCCACACAGGATAGTTCAACACCATCCACAAAGGAAAGGAAATGTAATCCACACAGGAAAACTCAACAGATTCCACAAAGGAGAGTAAACAGTAAATCCACACAGGATAGTTCAACACAATCCACGAAGGAGAGTAAACAGTAAATCCACACAGGATAGTTCAACACAATCCACGAAGGAGAGTAAACAGTAAATCCACACAGGATAGTTCAACACAATCCACGAAGGAAGTAAACAATAAATCCACACAGGATAGCAAAACGTAATCCACACAGGATAGCAAAACGTAATCCACACAGGAAAACTCAACAGATAACTCTCATAGGTATATGCCCATACATATACTGAAATTATCAGGAAACTCATCTCAATCAAGAGGAAACACAAGGATCAATGACTCAGCTCAAACCAGGATTTTTATTATCGAAACCGTAACTGCTGAAGAGCCCCATCTCTGAAGTGTACAGTGGTCCAGTCACGACTCCGAGGTACTGCTCACTAACCTAAGACTGCTGAGGTACTCCTCCTATCGAGTACCGCGGGTCTGCTGCCAACTACCGGGCGCTCCGTCCGCTGAGGGTCAGCTGCCAAATACCAGGCGCTCACCCAAATAGCCTACAGAGGTACTCCTCGAGTCGAGTATTGCGGGTCTGCTGCCAACTACAAGGTTCTCCATCCGTCGTGGGTCTGCCGCCGAATACCGGGCGCTCCGTCCACTGGGCTAGTCGACTCACTCCAAGTCGAGTCGATCATGCAGTCGTCAGGTCCCAGCCAGTTACACAGTCTCCGCACACCGTACACTCGACTCCAGCATCGCGGGTCTGCCGCGACAACCAAACGCTCCCCTGCCAAGGATCTACTGCTAGAACCAAGCGAACCATATCTATCAAACACCGCGGGTCTGCCGCTACAACCAAGCGATCCACTGCCAAGGATCTTCGGCTCCAACCAAGCGCACCATCTCTATCAAACACCGTGGGTCTGCCACCACAACCAAGCGCTCCACTGCCAAGGATATGCTGCTACTCCGCTAGTTCATCACTGGGAGGGTCCGCTCCACGAGCTACAGGTCGATACTCCAAGTATCACAAAGTCCCAAGAAGAAGTATCACAAAGGACCGCCTCATCATAGGGGTCTCAACGCAACAGACGGCGCGTCAATTGGACGCCCGGTCTGTGAGTTATTAGCCTTTTCATCCTAGGGGCCCGGTTGGTTTCGTGAGCGAACCAATCCCGGCCATATCTCAACTGTACCCCGAACTCTCCTAGGGTACACCCATAGGGACCGTTTCTCAACGAGATCACCAACGCCGCCGACGGTTCGTCCAACGGACGTCCTGTCTGAAAGGTATCATCTTTTCCCTTCTAGGGGCCCGGTTGGATTTCGGTACGATCTAACCCGGCCAAAATTCAACTGCGTCCAAAACTCGGGCGAAGTATGTCAGAAGTTCCGTATCGTCAAGAGGAACTCAACGCAACAGACGACGCGTCAATTGGATGCTCGGTCTGGAAGTTATTGGCTTTTTCATTCCAAGGTCCCGGTTGGTTTTCGCGAGCGAACCAACCCGACCGCATTCCGACGACATCCAAACCACGAGTGGAGTAAGCCAATAGATCCGTCTTACATAGAAGAATTCAACGAAACAGACGGCGCGTCAATCGGACGCCCGGTCTGTTATTTATTGGTCTTTCCGTCTCACACCCACCCTGGAAAACTTCCCAAGAGGTCACCCATCCTGATCACTACTCTAGGCCAAGCACGCTTAACTATGGAGTTTTAACCACGTAGGCTCCCGAAAATGAAGGTGCACCTTGAGTATAGTATACCGAAATGGCCGTCTCGATCCAAGGATCGTGTTGCCGCTGACGGCGATTTGTTTGGAGGCTCGTAGCCCAAGATACGGGCATTTGACCGAAAGTGGTCCGAAACTGGGGGTCTGGGCCCGGGCCGACCCGGCCCGACCCCCCCCCCCCCCCCCCCCCCTTGGGTCGGCCGAACCTGGTCCACCCAGTCCGACCCGGTCCGACCCGGTCGGACCGGTTTGGCTCGGCCAGCCCGGCCCGGCTCGGCCGACGCGGGGGTAGCAGCCGCCCCGCGTGACACCCCCGCGGCACCCGCGGGGTGGCGGCTAGGCGACCGCGCCGCCGCCGGCATCCGCGGGCCGCCGGAGTCGCTCCGGTGGCCCGTTTTTCTTCTCGTCTGCGTCGTTGCTCCTCCCGGGACTTGTTCTTCATTGCGGGATCGTCAAACATCCGTTGTGGCACGTTCCGTCGTCGCCCGTCAAATCCGCACAAAACGAAGAACGGCGGAGGGTCGTCGGGCTGTGTTCGTTTGGCCCGCACCCTCCGCGTTAGAGATAAACAAACAGGATAATTTTTATTCCACACAGGAAACAACAATTTTAATAAGTTTAAAATTGTTCACAATCCGGTTCTTTAATTTTTTTTAAAGAATGTTCACGGGAATATAAGGAGGGGTATTTCCAAAATATAAAATCCCTACCTCGTTGGTCGTCGCGCGTGAGCGTTCTTCGCGGAATTTTCTCGCCGCGGAAGGTGGAGATCGTCGCGTCGTCGTGGAAGGGCGTCGCGTCGTCGCGGAACACGGCGTTGAGTCGGCGAACTCAAAGCACCATGAAACAGTAGATTTAATTTAATTAATTAAATCCGTGTTTTGGTAAAGAACCACGAAGGAGATAAAAAGGAATGTCCGAGACCCTTACCTCAAGAAGCTGATCGAAGATCCGTCGCGGAGGAAGAGACGTCGCAGAAGAACGTTGTCGGCGTCGCGGATCATGACGTCGCATCGTCGATTTCCGGGTTCGGCGTCCTTCGCATTCTTTGCGTTCTTCGGGTTCTTCGCGAAGGAGGATGAAGGTTCAAGGATCCTCTCTCAACGAGTAATCCTCCAAAAGAAATGAGAGGTTGGTCTTATTTTATTATTATGCCAACAAACGAAAACAGGTAAGAAACGACCCATTAATTCGTTGAATTAATTCAACGAAAGAAACAGCTCATTTAATTTACGAAATAAACCTCCCAATTAAATGGTCTGTTATGAAATTAGAAAACGCGTCAGTTGACTTTCATAATGACGGGTTTTCATGGGTGCGTTACATAGAGGAAAGAAACGGCGGGGATCGTGCGGGCCCCACATCACAAATATCCTACCGAGGGGGTAGGATATTTTCTAGATAGCATCCTATCCAGATCAACTCAGTTTAAGCCGCTTTTAAGTGGCTTCAAGTGGCTTCCAAGTGGCTTAAGTGAAATAAAATAATGTTGTCGAAAAATTATTTTATTTCTGAACTTTAAGACCGAAAATTAAAAACCACACCCGAGCAAACGCAACTCCGGAAGAGGCGTTTCTAAGCGAATACCGGCGCTGCGATTTCATCGGTGCCCTCAGAATTTGATTCCGAGCACCGGTTCAAAAGTTAGAAAAACCCGCTCGTCCGTTCACTGAACGTACCCGAGCCAAACATCGGAAAATGATTCCGGGCACACCGGGCCTCAGAATCAGGCGCCGTCAGAAACTGCGTTCTTGTAAAATTCCAAAGCAAATTATGAAAAAAAATTTCCTTGAAATTTATGGGTCTTTACATTACTCCCACCACAGGGCTTTACGTCCCCGTAAGGCTTCACCACAAACTAGGGATACAAAGGCGGTACTGAGCACGCATCTGAGCCTCCCTCTCCCAAGTGCTCTCTTGGAGGTTCTCGTGCTACTATCTGAAGCGCACTAGAGGAATCGATCATCCACGTAGGACCTGCTCCTGTCGATCCCCAATCTCCACTGGGACCTCCAAAAACGTCGCCCCATTATCAAAGACCAGCTCCCCATGGTCAAAGATTTGCGTCGGGTCGAGCACGTATCTTCTCATCTGAGATACGTGGAAGACGTCGTGCACCCGGTGCAACTGAGGTGGCAGACCAGGCGATAAGCCACCTCGCCAATCCTACTGAGGACCTAGAAAGGCCCGATGAAGCGTGGAGAAAACATTCCGCCCCGGCCAAATCTCCGTAAACCACGTCGATGTGAGACCCACAAGAAGACGTGGTCACTATCCTCGAACTCTAGTGGCCTCCGCCTCCTGTCAGCATATGACTTATGCCGGATCTGAGCTGTACTCATCCGCCCCTGGATTACCTGGACCATCTCAGGTCCCACAAGAGATGCAAGATTTCTTCTTTGCCGATATGAGAAATCTGGTGCCATCCGTTGGATGAACCACATTCTTTTTCCTAATACAGTCAATCCCGACATGGATGGTACTAATCCATACCAAGGATGATGTCGTAATGCCTCGACGCTACTACCAATAAATCCAACTGTTACTCTCGCCTCAAGGGTTGAGTCACACTGTCGGAATTAGTGTGTGGTTACTGGATCTCCTCCAGTAGATGTCCCACAAGTGAGGGTCAAGTCAACAGTCTAAACCGGAACCACTTAGTAACAACGCAAAAGAGGACAGGAAGGAAACATCACAAAGGTAAGCGTCTTTTATTATTGCAGCTCATATTACAAGGATGCTACACAACAGCAACATGGAACTAGAATTACAAAAGACGTATCCACTAGTTCCGCTCCTGTCTAAATGCTCCCAGAGCTCCACAATCGAAGGCCTCAGCTGCCTGAAACTGAGATCTCCCATGTCCACCAACTCTGTGCGGTCAGGGTGGACCTTCTGGTGGTGGTGGTGGCAACTCCCCAAAGCGTCGTCCACCTCCAGCTACATGGCTAGCTCCTCTTCCATGGCCGCCTGCTCCTTGCTGTCTGTCCTGATCGAACCTCTGCCTCTGCCTGGGAGGTTCTTCACTTAACTGCTAATCATCAGCATGGCGGGTCGGATAGTCACGAGCCATGTGACCAATCCCGCCACAGGAGTAACACTTCCCACTCTCGGCATGCCTGGCTCTGACTCCACCCCGACTCCCCCCGCACAACTGGGCCTGAGTCGTGGAGTCGACCACCGGTAGGTCTGGCCCTCTTGGACCTCTGCGTCATCTGTCTACTGCCTGCTGTAGAAGACTCTACCGCATGCTGGGTAGTAGTGGGTCCTACTATTGGAGACTGCTCATCAAGGAAACTCTCCACTAAGAGGGCTCGCTCCAGCACCCCTATTTGCGTCGGAATGCTGAGTGGAACTATAGAAGCTCTAATCTCTCTCCTGAGTCCCTGCTCGAAGGTTCGGGCCCTGAAGAACGGGTCCCATACCATATCTGTAGAGTAGCACGAGAGGTCCGTAAATCTCGCTGAGTACTGGGCCACTGTCATGCTGCCCTGCTGTAGCTGGAGTAGCTCCTGTATACGCACCGCTCGAAGGGTGGCTGGTACAAACTCTGCCCGGAACAGGCTCTTGAAGTCTGCCCATAGAAGTGATGCCTTGTCGTGCACTTGGAGCATCAAGCTCTAGCATCGGCCTACTGCTTCGTACAGTAGGCTCGCTGCGAGGATTACCATAAGGTCTGCTGGTATCCTCACTAGCCTGAAAACTCCCACCATAGCCTCCAGCCAATCCTCAACCGCCTATGGGTCCGTCTCTCCCCGGAACCTGGGTGACCTCTGGCGCTGGAACTCGTGCAGGGCGCTCAAGTGACGTGCATCATCAGTGCCTGGAAGCATCGGTGGTTCGGCGGGTAGAGGTACTTTCGGTGCCTCAGCTGTCAAGGGGCCCTACACCGAGGCCTCATCGATGGGCGGGCTGTCGCCACACTCAACCCTCAGAAACCTAGCTGGTCGTCCGCGGGGAGGCATCCTGAAAGAAACAATGTGATACGGTCAAACGATAAGAACCTGGTGAGCTGAACTGGTTTGAGCTGACTTTTAAAAAACTGCTGGAATCAAACAGTCAATCAGTGTCTTCGTGCATTAAGTCGGAAATTGGATGTCAGGGTCCTGGTGTACAGATACGTCGGCCGCCGCACCAACACTGGACTCCCAGGACCGATAACCACACTCAATACGCTAAACACTATTTCTTCACATAGAAGAAAGATCAGAGTCTGCGGTAGAACCGACCACCTCTGATACCAATCTGTCACGACCCGCCCTCGGGGCCCGTTCCGTGACTACCCCAAACCCGCCTTCCATAGGCCAGGGGCTGGTGACTAGCACCAAGTCGTAAATCCCAACAAAAAGGGAAGGCATTGCCTTTGAAAAGTCAACAAGCACCACAGAGTAAGAAAGCGGAAAATTAAACACTAAGTAAAAACGGTACAAGCTGTGCTGGAAGTAAAAGGGGCCGGAAATACAATCCCAACTGTAAAGTACAACTGAAAGGGAAAAATAGCAACTGAAAGAAAAGCTGCAGCGTCGAGCTGTCCTCTGGAAGTCCCACCTGAAGGGTGGGTACAGATAGCCTCCACTGCTCCTCGGGTCCACCTGACCGCTCCGAGTACGTCCCGCCTAGTGGTCCACCTCCAGGTACCGCCCTACTCCGCACGCCTCCACCACGATCAGCGCTGTCCGTCGTCTGCAACCAACACAACGTAGTGCGGGTATAGCCCATGCAGGGGTGAGTATAAGCTACTCAGTAGGGACCCTGAGACCCCCAAAGGTCTCCCGAAATACACAAAGGATAATCCACAATGGAAAGATACAATCATGAATTAACATCTGACACGGCTTAGGTATATGCCCATACATATACCTAAGTTATCCATTCCCGTTCAGCTCCAACGTCCGAGCGCAAGAACAACCCAGTCCACACAGGAAAGAAAACGTATACCCACACAGGATAGCACAACATAATCCACAATAGAGAGTAAACAGTAAATCCACACAGGATAGTTCAACACAATCCACGAAGGAGAGTAAACAGTAAATCCACACAGGATAGTTCAACACCATCCACAAAGGAAAGGAAATGTAATCCACACAGGAAAACTCAACAGATTCCACAAAGGAGAGTAAACAGTAAATCCACACAGGATAGTTCAACACAATCCACAAAGGAGAGTAAACAGTAAATCCACACAGGATAGTTCAACACAATCCACGAAGGAGAGTAAACAGTAAATCCACACAGGATAGTTCAACACAATCCACGAAGGAAGTAAACAGTAAATCCACACAGGATAGAAAAACGTAATCCACACAGGATAGAAAAACGTAATCCACACAGGAAAACTCAACAGATAACTCTCATAGGTATATTCCCATACATATACTGAAATTATCAGGCAACTCATCTCAATCAAGAGGAAACACAAGAATCAATGACTCAGCTCAAACCATGATTTTTATTATCGAAACCGTAACTGCTGAAGAGCCCCGTCTCTGAAGTGTACAGTGGTCCTGTCACGACTCCGAGGTACTGCTCACTAACCTAAGACTACTGAGGTACTCCTCCTATCGAGTACCGCGGGTCTGCTGCCAACTACCGGGTGCTCCGTCCGCTAAGGGTCTGCTGCCAAATACCAGGCGCTCACCCAAATAGGCTACAGAGGTACTGTTCCAGTCGAGTACCGCGGGTCTGCTGCCAACTACAAGGCGCTCCGTCCGCCGTGGGTCTGCCGACGAATACCGGGCGCTCAGTCCACTGGGCTAGTCGACTCACTCCAAGTTGAGTCGGTCAAGCACTCGTCAGGTCCCAGCCAGTTACAGAGTCTCCGCACTCCGTACACTCGACTCCAGCATCGCGGGTCTGCCGCTACAACCAAGTGCTCCACTGCCAAGGATCTGCTTCTAGAACCAAGCTAACCATCTCTATCAAACACCGCGGGTCTGCCGCTACAACCAAGCACTCCACTGCCAAGGATCTGCTACTACAACCAAGCGCACCATCTCTATCAAACACTGCGGGTCTGCCGCAACAACCAAGCGCTCCACTGCCAAGGATATGCTGCTACTCTGCTAGCTCGTCACTGGGAGGGTCCTCTCTATGAGCTACATTTAGATACTCCAAGTATCACGAAGTCCCAATAAGAAGTGTCACAAAGGACCGCCTCGTCATAGGGGTCTCAACGCAATAGACGGCGCGTCAATTGGACGCCCGGTCTGTGAGTTATTAGCCTTTTCATCCCAGGGGCCCGGTTGGTTTCGTGAGCGAACCAATCCCGGCCATATCTCAACTGTACCCCGAACTCTCCTAGGGTACACCCATAGGGACAGTTTCTCAACGAGATCACCAACTCCGCCGACGGTTCGTCAAACGGACGTCTTGTCTGAAAGGTATCATCTTTTCCATTCTAGGGGCCGAGTTGGATTTCGGTACGATCTAACCCAGCCAAAATCCAACTGCGTCCAAAACTCGGGCGGAGTATGCCAAAAGTTCTGTATCGTCAAGAGGAACTCAACGCAACAGACAACGCGTCAATTGGACGCCCGGTCTGGAAGTTATTGGCTTTTTCGTTCCAAGGGCCCGGTTGGTTTTTGTGAGCGATCCAACCCGACTACACTCCGACGGCATCCAAACCTCGAGAGGAGTAATCCAAAAGATCCATCTTACTTAGAGGAATTCAATGAAACAGACGGCACGTCAATCGGACGCCCGGTCTGTTATTTATTGGCCTTTCTGTCTCACACCCACCCTGGGAAACTTCCAAGGAGCTCACCCATCCTGATCACTACTCTAGGCCAAGCACGCTTAACTATGGAGTTTTAACCACGTAGGCTCCCGAAAAGGAAGGTGCACCTTGAGTATAGTATACCGTAATGATCGTCTCGATCCAAGGATCGTGTTGCCGCTGACGGCGAGTCGTTTGGAGACCCGTAGCCCAAGATACGGGCATTTGGCCGAAAGTGGTCTGAAACTGGGGGTCTGTGCCCGGGCCGACCCGGCCCGTCCCCCCCCCCCCCCTTTGGTCGGCCGAACCGGGTCAACCCGGTTCGTACCGGGTCAACCCGGTCCGACCCGGTCGGACCGGTCTTGCTCGGCCAGCCCGGCCCGGCTCGGCCGAGCGGCCGAGTAGCCGACGCGGGGGGAGCCGCCGCCCCGCGTGACACCCCCGCGGCACCCACGGGGTGTCGGCCAGGCGACCGCGCCGCCACGGCCGGTGTCGGGGCGGTCTGGTCCGGCGGCGCGCCGGCTGCCGCCGCCTCCGGGCGTCGGTGCCGCCGTGCCGGCGGAGTCGCTCAGGTGGCCCGTTTTTCTTCCCGTCTGCGTCGTTGCTCCTCCCGGGACTTGTTCTTCATTGCGGGATCGTCAAACATCCGTTGCGGCACGTTCCGTCGTCGCCCTTCAAATCCGCACAAAACGAAGAACGACGGAGGGTCGTCGGGCCGTGTTTGTTTGGCCCGCACCCTCCGCGTTAGAGATAAACAAACGGGAGAATTATTATTCCACACAGGAAACAACAATTTTAATAAGTTTAAAATTGTTCACAATCCTGTTATTTAATTTTTTTTAAAGAATGTTCACGGGAATATAAGGATGGGTATTTCCAAAATATAAAATCCCTACCTCGTTGGTTGTCGCGCGTGAGCGTTCTTCGCGGAATTTTCTCGTCGCGGAAGGTGGAGATCGTCGCGTCGTCGCGGAAGGGCGTCGCGTCATCGCGGAACACGGTGTTGAGTTGGCGAACTCAACGCACCATGAAACAGCAGATTTATTTTAACTAATTAAATCCGTGTTTTGGTGAAGAACCACGAAGGAGATAAAAAGGTAGGTCTGAGACCCTTACATCAAGCAGCTGATCGAAGATCCGTCGTGGAGGAAGAGACGTCGTAGAAGAACGTTGTCGGCGTTGCGGATCACGACGTCGCATTGTCGATTTCAAGGTTTGGCGTTCTTCGCGTTCTTCACGTTCTTCGCATTCTTCGGGTTCTTCGCGAAGGAGGATGAAGGTTCAAGGATCCTCTCTCAACGAGTAATCCTCCAAAAGAAATGAGAGGTTGGTCTTATTTTATTATTATGCCAACAAACAAAAATGGGTAAGAAACGACTCATTAATTCGTTGAATTAATTCAACGAAAGAAACAGCTCATTTAATTTACGAAATAAACCGCCCAATTAAATGGTCTGTTAATAAATTAGAAAACGCGTCAGTTGACTTTCATAATGACGGGTTTTCGCGGGTGCGTTACTTAGCGGAAAGAAACGGCAGGGCTCGTGCGGGCCCATCTCACAAATATCCTACCGAGGGGGTAGGTTATTTTCTGGATAGCATCCTATCCGGATCAACTCAGTTTAAGCCGCTTTTAAGTGGCTTCAAGTGGCTTCCAAGTCGCTTAAGTGAAATAAAATAAAGTTGTCGAAAAAATATTTTATTTCTGAACATTAAGCCCGAAAATTAAAAACCACACCCGAGCAAACGCAACTCCGGAAGAGGCGTTTCTAAGCGAATACCGGCGCTGCGATTTCATCGGTGCCCTCAGAATTCGATTCCGAGCACCAGTTCACAAGTTAGAAAAACCCGCTTGTCCGTTCACTGAACGTACCTGATCCAAACTTCGGAAAATGATTCCGGGCACACCGGGCCTCAGAATCAGGCGCCGTCAGAAACTGTGTTCTTGTAAAATTCCAAAGAAAATTAAGAAAAAAAATTTTTCTTGAAATTTACGGGTCTTTACAACTCTATAGGGGATTTTGGGTTTTTTATTCCATGAAATGTGGTATAGATGTGTGACAAGAGGAGGAAATTTATTGTTCTTTTATAACATGGGGAGAAGAGACATTTATTATTTTTTTAAAAAAAATAATAGGTGATACATCGGGTTTTGAAAATATAAAGTAACAAATAATGAAAAAACAATATTTTATTAGGTATATTTATGAATTATTTCTATAAGATGCATTATTTACAAGTATATTGGTTATTTGGCCCATTATTTTTAATGATTATGCCCAATGTAAACTAATTTTTACCTTAATCTTTGTAAATAATTTTAATTTATTTAACATATATTTTTTTTGTAAAAAACAATGGGGACACCATTAGTCATTATAAATTATTATTCTTTTAAATATTCAATTAATTCTTTCAAACTCATACCCCAGAAGTTGAAAATTTTAATTAATATAAACGCTATAGTCGTAGCGAGAAAATTGGGTTTTTATATGAAAAATGTCCAAAATATTATAAAGTTTTTATAAAAAACAATTAAATATGAAATGTATTTTATTGACATAAATTAGATTAATATATTTATAATTGAATTATTTTTATAATAAAGATCAAAAAGAAATTATTTAACATTATAAATTATTTAGATGAAAAGGTGGGCTTTTAATTTAAATCAAGTATTTTCTCACTCTTATCGAAAAATTAATCTTCACAGAAAAATATAAAAAATTCACCCCAAAATAAATTTATTTTTTATTTCCAAAATGAATATTATTTTTTCAAGTAGAATATTTTAATGTATAAATATTTATTTTAAAAATAAGTGTGCATTAATATATAGAATAATTACCTATAGAAATGTACATATTTTTATGCGTGAAATTATATTTTTTCTAAACATACTCGAAAATAATATTTTGGATGCATGTAAAATTATTTTCAGGGTTATAATATATATATATATATATATATATATATCAATTATATCATTCAATAATTGTAATTAATTTAATTTTTTATGATAAAACTTCATTCTGTGAATAAAAATAGTTTTCTTATAAAAAGTTTTCCTTTATATTCAATTATAATTTATTTTAATTTCAATTTAATTTTTTTATAATGAATTTATTTTTACAAACTTATGTAAAACATATTTTTATAATTTATCTAATCCTATTAATTCCCACCATTAAAAGGATAGGTGATAACTATCACGATAAATAATTATATTAAAATTATATTGTTTCCTGATATGACTCGACCTTCTGTGTAACACATGATATGGATGAATCTCGATGTTACATTAAACACCAGATAAAAATGGTGTTTTGTATAATGAAATATACACAATGAATTGTTTTTATCATGAGCTATCAAATAATTTAAATTAACTTGAATGAATATATTTCCTAAAATCTCAATATGTTCCATCATACACCCATTAAAATGAATTTCTCTAACAAAATTCATTATGGATATCAAATGATTGATATTTTTTAAAATTAATTAATTTAAACCCACATCGTACAAATGAATTAATTAAACCATATCCTAAAAAGATAATATGGGAAACATAATGTTCTCCAGATTTTACATATAACTATGATTACACATTGGGAGAACATAAGAGAGGAGTTAAATGATGGATTTATATGGGAAACTAATTCCCACAGACTAATAGAGAATTATATATGATGTGGTCAAGAGAAAGTAAATGAAAAAAACCCCAAGACAAATAGTTGTGGAAAAGTTCTTTGATATTATAAGAAAATATAGTAATAGGATAACATTTTATATTAATATCATTTTTCTAATTTTGATTTATTCGTTCACCATATAGTATGAAAACATAATGATATATACTGAATTGAAAACTACAATTTCATGATTTAACTAATCTCTAACTTAATATTATATTTTTTCTATAGACTTTGAGTATTCAATATAAATTTCCAGCACCTGAAGCACAAAAAAATTTATAGAACACATAACTATAAAGAGGTCAACATGTTATTCTAGTTGTCTTTAGACATTAACAAAAATGAAAATGGTTAAAAAAATTTAACATGATTACGAAAATGGAAAATCATTCATATATTACATTAATATTCAAAATACAAATGTAATACCGAAATTTTAAATGGAGTCCTTCCATAAATAACTATCTTTAAAAAATTTAAACATTTCTTAACTAAGTTTTTAACACAATGATTAAAAGTATTGGATCTTATATTCTTATAATATAAATGAAATAATATTATTAAATAGAATAAAATATGTTTTTGAATGAAACTAATAGATAACACGAAAACCTATCATACTGACTATGACATTATAGATTCTAGTCATAGGAACAAAATATTTATCATAATGGGGGAAATGGTTCAATCCCTTTGGTATTTTCAAATAATGTGAGTTTTACATGGCCATTGGGTTTCAATTTTCTTCATTAAACGTGAAAAATTAATGAATTCCAGAATTTTATTTCATTTCGATTTTAGTGGTTAAAATACACTAACTCGATAAAATGTCTCAAAAAATGTCCCTAATTTCTTTGTGATCTCACCACTTAAAACTCAATTGGGGTACTAATACATTAATTATATGGTTATTATTAATCTGATGGACATATGGTGGTATCTATAACACAAAATATATCTCACATGAAAACATTATAATCTCCAATTTATCTAAACTTGCCTTGGATTCCAAAAATAACATCCCCAGTGTAACATTCCATGTAAGTAATGAATAATAGATATTTTTATCTATGTATATTAATGAATTTGATAGTGTTTTATAGGCTTAAAATGAAAATAAATCTAATCTTAATCATGGAATATAGTAATATTTTTTAAAACATTGTTTTACTGGATTTTGATGGCAAACCATTTTTAAATCTATCTTTTGACAATTTTATAAGCTATTTTTTTCAAAATAAACTTATTATTTATGATTGGGACATCAAAATTTACTTTGTGTGAATTTTTGGTATTTTTCCGAAAAAGTTCATTTTTATAATGAACAGTGAAAATGTTGTATTTTAATTCGAAACCTCTTATTAATCTAATTTATTTATATGATTAGATTATATTTTTGAATTGGTTTTGAAGTGAAATTAGAATATATTTTTACCATTTAATCCAATGGTGGTCATTGGAATCAATTTCACTTAGAAATTGGACATAAACTGGTGTCAATCTTTTGATACTTATAGTTTCATAAAAACATGCTATTTGTCATGACAACGCTAATTAATTATTAAATTAATTAATGAAACTTATATGTTTTGAAATTTGTAAAATAGACAACATTTTTGAATTCATTATATCAAATATAGCTTGGGGTTAAGTTTTGGTATTTTTCTGAAAAACATCAATTTTTGATGAATAGTGAAACCTCTAAGTGGTACTTAAAAAACTGATTTTTCGTTGAAATGAAATTTTACCACCTCTGTGTTTTGAATTTCAAAAATCCAACATACATGGTTGTCATTAAGAAGTAAAATGTGGATCAATGAGATTAAAATAATTTTTTAGTGAATAGTAACTTTTATGTTTTTTATCACCATTAGAGGTAATTAGTTTAGTTTAAGGTAAAAATAATGTTTTAATAATATGAGATGAGCTTGACACATGTCCTACCCTCATTTTATGTGTAATGGCCGACCAGGACAATCCATGGGTCAACTTGGGGACCCCATGGAGCCACTTTGGTTGGGAAATGACATAAATAACTTTTTATTTAATGTAAAAGTAAAAATGACACAAACATGAAATGTTTTACTAAAACAATTTTTACATGGGGTTATATAAGTCATATTTTTGACTATAAATATTAATTAGAAATATAATAAGATATCCTACATCATGATATTTTTTTTATAATATTTAGACATTAAATATATTAAATTATTTATGAATCATGATGATGCAGCAATTACCTCATTAATAAAGGATTTAAATAAAATTAAAAGATAATGTAAAATCTATGACCTAAACATGTCCAAAACCTGTTTGATGGGTATATTTCGAACCCTTATCACCTTATCCTTGAATTATATCAATGTGGGACCTTTTTAATCAGAATATAAGTTTAAAATAAAGTAACATTTCTTTACTTTCCAAGAGTGCCCCTCCTCTCCTCTTATAAAAGGCCCCCACCTCTACCTCCTTACCCACACTTCCAAAGCCTTTGGATCGGCCAAACCCTTCTCATTTGGTCTCTCCACTTCCCTATCTTACTCCTTGAAGCCTCACTTTGGGCATAAGTCTTCCCAAGGAAGCCATTGAGCTCAAACCAAAGGGAGTTACCCGATTTTAATGTAATGTCTTTACTTGAGTCCTTTTGTTTTATTTTGCTTCTCCAACCCACTAAACACTTTTTATTCATTTCTTTTGTAACAACTACAGTATATTCAATATACTAGGATGTTGTTATATGAAGGATTAGAGATACACTTACACACACCTACATCTAATCGTTAAAGAACACAATGTGTCCGTGGATGGTGAATTTATGCCTCCTGAAATGATGATTGTTCAACATTCTATTAACACCTTCAAAGGTGTCCATTAAGATGAAACTATATTTATATATGATATATAATATGTTTATGTATTCCTTAAGCTTTTTTATTTTTCATTTTTGGGAATACCTTTATGGTTTCCATTATGGGTAAACGCGATATCTTCATTTAAGGAAGTGCGGACTACCGCCCCCTCAAAGTGATTTGATTCGTTAATACCATATGTGGGACGTATAAAGGTTGGAGTTATGATATTATATATGATATTACACTGGAATTATAATATACCTTTATATCATTATGATTCCATTCTATAAAATAAGAAATAAAAATGAAAGTAGCGTTCATGCGTACGTACGGCTTACCGTCTCCATGAACGGTGCATTTCATTTCTTACCTCTAAATGATTATGTAATATTAAAAATGCATGGATGTATTGGATATATATGACATATATGATATCTACATCATGAATAACTTTATGGATATAATGGATACATGAACAACTTTTAATTATAAAGGTTTTATTTTTTACTCAAGTACCTGTGATCGTTAAAACAACCATTATTAACTTAAATAATTACATAGTGTTCATGACATGGCAATATGTGATATAAAATAAATAATGAACTTGAAAAAGTTTCTTAAACAAGTAGAAATTAACTCAGGTTTATTATTCAGGAGATTAAAGAACGACCGAGTCAAGTCGGACCCGAGGTATGGGACTTCGTCTCAATCTCCTTTCATTGATGCATATTTTGTTTTATACACAACCTTCTTTTATACGGTGTATAAACCCCTTTGACTTTTACGTTTATTCAAAAGGAATCTTTTTATAAGAAGAGTTTACAAAATGACAAAATGGAATGTTTTTGTCGTACGTATGCGGAGACAACGACTTCTCCGCCACCATGACCATTATTTGAGTTTCGGTTTCCTCTACAAGCCATACATTTTTTTAAAAGAAAAATAAATACCATGTTTTACTTTTCTTTTGTTTTGGTATTGAAAATGGTCTTCAAAATGTTTTTATATCAATGTGTTGTATTGATATCTTTTGATTGAAAGGTGGAAATGTTATGTTTCCTTTATGCATGTTTTATGTGATACGATTATGTTGAGGTTCTTGGGAATTACTATGAAGACGAGTGGTTCCGTGATAATCTAAGGGTGGGTGAGAATGATACAGCTCTCCAATGCATTGGGTAATGCGAAGGAGTGAAAAATTAAGGTTTCTCCGAAGAGATTTATGAAATATACTGTGATGGGTATTCGAAACGTAACCAAGAGGGTTACTCCCTACGTAAGAATGTTATGAATGCCTCAAGTTACCTTTATGTCTTATGATTTCTATGATTTATTCATGATTTGATGAGGTATGTTAAGGTGCTTATGTTTTATGGATAAATTATGATTTCATTCTTATGTATATATGAACTTATTTTTCCTTTCCATATTTTTATAACCCATACTGAGCTTTTTATGCTCATCCCAAGTTTTTTTTGAAATGTTTTTCACAGGTCAAGGGAAAGGTACATGATATGATGATATTGTCAAGGAAGTGTCAAGAATGAATCCATGTTTTATTTTAAATATGTTTCCATTGATGGGAAAAAGTAATACTGTATTTATGTAACCACTTTGTTTATATGTGGAATGTAATAAAAGTTTTATGATCTAATTCTCTAAAACTCTAAACCCGAAAAGATCTGCAATGTGTAATCTTGTAATAACTCAAGATTAAGTAATGTTTAAGGCTGGGGCCTTATAGTTGATATTAGAGGTTGGTTTAGATAACTTTAGGAGTTATAATTCTATTAAATGATTTTACAAAATATTTTATGGTCAAATTGAAATGATATAGCATTTGAAGATTACCATGTCGCTTCATCTAAGACATGTTTGTTCAGAATGGTTTTCCGTAGAGGAAACAGGGAAGCAGTTCTTAGAAGGCATACAAAAGGAAATAACCTTCCGATTCAGCATCCTGAGATGGTCAGAATTAGAGCTGAACAGTTTGTTGCAGTAATGGCGCAGTTGACTCAAGCGATAAATGGGGGTGGTATCAATGCATGAGATCATCCAGATCAACTGCAGAGGAACATGTTAGTGGTGGAACATTTCATGAGGCAACATCCCCCATCATTCAGAGGATCATCTGACCCTGTGTTTGCTGAAGTGTGGATTAAAACACTGGATAAGATTTTTGATGTCATGGGGTGTTCAGACAATCAAAAGGTTAGTCTTGTTATTTACCGTTTGGAGGGTGAAGCAGATCAGTGGTGGTCGATGGTTAAAAATATCAGGGACACTGAGGAGATTGATGCTCTTGACTGGGATGAATTCAAAGGTATGATTCTTGAAAAGTATTTTCCTAAGGCTATTCGACATTGGATGGAAAAACAATTCATGGAATTGAGGCAAGAGGAAGACTCAGTGGCTACCTATGAATAAAGGTTCACACGATTGGCAAGGTATGCTCCAAATTTTATCCGAGACCTTGATCGTAAAATCAATCATTTTTACTCAGGATTAAGCCAAAATATCGAAGGGCATTAGCTTCTCGTGAGTTTAAAAGTTATGAAAAGCTTGTTCGATGTGCGGAGAAGGTGGAAATGGAGTTTTCCGATGATCAAGTGTTCTATAACAACTATCAGAAGAAGAGACCGAGGTTGCAGGATATAGGAAAGAATTCTTCAAAAATGTCTGACGGTAAGAAAAATAAGTTTCCAGTTTGTGATAAATGTGGGAAAAGGAATGCTGGGGAATGTCTTCTGAATTCTGGAAAGTGCTACCGATGTGGTAAGATGGGACATAAGGCTCGTGATTTCACTGAAAAAGATCAAGGTGATGGTATATTCAAAATTTATTTACAGTTAGTGAAATGTTTTAAGTGCAATGAGATGGGTCACTATGCAAACGAGTGTCCGACAAAGAGCTTGAGTGATGGGAAGCAGTTGTACTACAAGCATAAATGGGTGGTGAAATCCTTTGCAACTACTTCAGTAGATGTCGGGCCATCAAATGAAGTTGTATCAGGTACTTTGTTTGTTTTTTCAGATTATGCCAGTGTGTTGTTTGATTTAGGGTCTACACATTCTTTCATCACTGAAGCTTTTTCTAGTGAAATGGGAATACCATCTCAAGAAATGACTCCTGAACTTTTGGGAAAAACACCTGGGGGAAATTTTGAGGCAAAATGAATTTATAAGAATCTTCCTAGCCTTATATGTGGAAAGAACCTACTTGAAAACCTTATTCTTCTACCGCTAGTAGAGTTTGATGTTATCCTGGGTATGGATTGGCTCTCTATTTACCATGATAAGATTAATTGTAGTGTTAAAGAAGTTTCTTTTCAGAAAGGCTTTCAGTTTTTGTACAAGAATGAACCCTTACTGTTGATATCATATCAAGAGGCTGAGAAACTTTTAAAAGATGGAAATGAATGTTACCATGCACATATTGTTGAAAATAAAGGAATTGTTCAGATTAATGATGTGCCAGTGGTAATTTGGTATCCTGATGTTTTTCCTGATGAGTTTCCTGGAATAATACCAGATTGGGAAGTTGAATTTACTGTTGACTTAGTTCCTAATGCTAAGCCAATTTCGAAACCCCCTTATCGAATGGCTCAAATTGAACTTTTAGAGTTGAAGGACCAATTGCAAGATTTATTAGAGAAAGGATTCATTCGACCTAGAACATCACCATGGGGTGCTCCTGTTTTATTTGTTAAAAATAAATATGGTTCTATGAGACTTTGCATTGATTATAGAGCCTTGAATACCATCACTGTTAAGAAAAAATATCATTTTCCTCATATCGATGATTTGTTTGATCAGCTTCAGGGAGCTCAGTATTTTTCAACGATTGACCTGAGATCGGGGTACCATCAGCTGAAGGTAAAGGAAGCAGATGTTCCGAAGACTGCGTTTCGTACAAGATATGGCCATTATGAATTTGTATTAATTCCTTTTGGGCTAACCAATGCACCTGCTGTATTCATGGACTTAATGAATAGAATTTTCCATGAGTTCTTGGATAAGTTTGTGGTGGTTTTCATTGATGATATTTTGGTGTTTTCTAAAAGTAAAGAGGAGCATGAAAGAAATTTAAGGGTTATTTTGCAAACCTTAAAAGAAAAGAAATTGTATGGGAAATTCAGCAAGTGTGAGTTTTGGTTGCAAAATATTTCTTTTCTTAGTCACATTGTTTCTAAAGATGGGATAACTGTTGATCCTGCAAAAACAAAGGTTGTTGTAGAATGGCCAAGACCCACAAATGTAACATAGATTCGTAGTTTCCTTGGTTTGGAAGGCTATTACCGAAGGTTTGTTAGAAATTTTTCATGGTTATCTAGTCCAATGACTAAGCTAACTCGGAAGGGTGTTAAATTTATCTGGAAAAAAGAATGTGGTGATTGTTTTTAGGAATTGAAAAGAAGATTGGTGAATGCTCCAGTTTTGGCACTTCCTTCCAGGAATGGTGAGTTTGTTATATACAGTGATGCTTCATTGAAAGGACTTGGTTGTTTCCTAATGCAGAATGATCAGGTAATTTCTTGTGCTTCACGATAGTTGAAAACTCATGATATAAATTACCCGACACATGATTTTGAATTAGCTGCTGTTGTTTTCGCTTTACAAATTTGGAGGCATCATTTGTATGGAGTAAAGTGTGAAATATATACCGATAAAAAAAGTTTAAAGTATATATTCACTCAGAAAGAATTGAACATGAGACAAAGGAGATGTCTAGAATTAATCAAGGATTATGATTGTACAATTCATTACCATCCGGGAAAAGAAAATAAAGTGGCTGATGCTTTGAGTCAAAAAAGTAATTCTTCATTAACAATGTTTTGTTTGGAACGCGATCCTTTGGTTAAGGATTTGATGAACTTTGGCATAGAAGTTGTTGGATCAGGAAGTTCTTATGTTTTGTTTCAGGTATCAGTGAGATCATCTCTATCAGAGAGAATCAAGAAATCACAGAAGCAAGACAATGAGTTGCAGAAAAAGGTAGAGCTAGTTCAGAAGGGTAAGTTGCCTGAATTCATCATTGATAATGATTGTGTTTTGAGATTTGGTAAGAGATTTTGTGTGCCTTGTGATTCACAGTTGAAGAGAGAGTTGTTATGTGAAGCTCATAGTTCTCTGTTTTCAGTTCATCCTGGCAGTACAAAGATGTACAGAGATCTATGGGAGTATTACTGGTGGGATGGAATGAAAAGAGATATTGTTGATTTAACTGTGAAGTGTTTGACTTGTCAATAGGTTAAAGCAGAGTGGCAGTTACCGAAAGGGATGCTTCAGCCTTTACTAGTGCCAGAGTAGAAATGGGAGAATATATCCATGGTCTTCGTTGTGGGATTGCCGAACACCCCTCGAGGTAATAATGCAATATGGGTTATTGTTGATCACTTGACTAAATCTACTCATTTCCTTGATATACGAGATTCTTTTTCCCTAGATCAACTTTCCCGTTTGTATCTTAAAGAGATAGTCAGGTTTCATGGAGTTCCTCTCTCTATTGTATATGACCGTGATCCCAGGTTCACATCTAACTTTTGGAAAGGCCTTCAGAAGTCGTTGGGTACTGAATTAAATTTTAGTACATCTTTTCATCCTCAATCACATGGGCAGTCAGAACGAACAATTCAGACCTTGGAGGATATGCTACGAGCTTGTTCAATGGATTATCAGGGAAGTTGGGACGAACATCTTTCTTTGGTTGAATTTTCATATAATAATAGTTTTCATTCCAGTATACAGATGGCACCATTTGAGGTGTTATATGGGAAGCAGTGTCGAACTCCATATTTCTGGGATGAAGTGGGTGAAAGGAAGTTTATGGGACCATAATTGGTAGAAGAGATGGCATAAAAAGTTCAGCTGATTTAGAAACACATGATAATAGCTTAGAGTAGGCAGAAGAGTTATGCGGACAACAGGAGGAAGGATCTATCTTTTGAGGTAGGTGATAATGTTTGTCTGAAAGTATCACCATGGAAAAGTGTGATGCGATTTGGTAAGAAAGGAAAGATGAGTCCAAGGTTCATTGGAAAATATGAAATTCTGGATAAAGTTGGATCAGTTGCATATCGGGTGGCTTTGCCTACGAGTTTATCTCAGGTACACAATGTTTTTTCATGTTTCGATGTTGAGAACATATATGCCATATCAATCTCATGTTTTGAGGCCAGAGGTAGTTCAGCTAGAATAGAACCTATCTTTTGAGAAACAACCGGTCCAGATTCTTGACCACAGGGAGCAAGTGGTACAGAATAAGGTGATTAATCAGGAAAAGGTTTTGTGGAAAAACAACATGATGGAAGAGGCAACATGGGAATCTGAAAATGTAATGAGGGATAAGTACCCCCATTTATTCAATAAGTAAATAAATTGCAGGGATGCAATTTTCTAAAGGGGAAAGGATGTAACATACCAAGTAATTAATGAATAATAGATATTTTTATCTATGTCTATTAATGAAATAGATAGTGTTTTCGAGGCTTAAAATGAAAATAAATCCAATCTTAAGCATGGAATACACTAATATTTTTTAAAAGACTGTTTTACTGGCTTTTGATGGCAAACCATTTTTAAATATATCTTTTGACAATTTTATAAGCTATTTTTGTCAAAATAAACTTATTCATTATGATTGGGACATCAAAATTTACTTTGTGTGAATTTTGGGTATTTTTCCGATAAAGTTCATTTTTAAATGAATAGTGAAAATGTTGTATTTTAATTCAAAACCTCGTTTTAATATAATTTATTTATATGATTAGATTATCTTTTGAATTGGTTTTGAAGTGAAATTAGAATATATTTTTACCATTTAATCCAATGGTGGTTATTGGAATCAATTTCACTTAGAAATTGGACTTAAACTGGTGCCAATCTTTTGATACTTATTGTTTCATAAAAACACGCTACTTGTCATGACATCGGGAATTAATTATTAAAATAATTAATGCAACCTATATGTTTTGACTTTTTTAAAATAGACAACATTTTTTAATTCAGAATATCAAATATATCTTGGGGTTAAGTTTTGGTATTTTTCTGAAAAACGTCAATTTTTGATGAATAGTGAAACCACTAAGTGGTACTAAAAAAACTGATTTTTCGTTTAAATGAAATTTTACCACCTCTGTGTTTTGAATTTCAAAAATCCTACATACATGGTTGTCATTAAGAAGTAAAATGTGTTTCAATGAGAATAAAATAATTTTTTGGTGAATAGTAACTTTTATGTTTTTTATTCGCGATTAGAGGTAATTAGTGTAGTTTAAGGTAAAAATAACGTTTTAATAATATGAGATGAGCTTGACACATTTACTAAACTCATTGGATGTGTCATTGCCTACCGATACAATCCATGGGTCAACTTGGGGACCCCATGGTTCCACTTTGGTTGGGAAATGACATAAATAACTTTTTATTTAATGTAAAAGTAAAAATGACACAAACATGAGATGTTTTACTAAAACAATTTTTACATGAGGTTATACAAGTCAGATGTTTGACTATAAATATTCATTAGAAAGATAAAACTATTTCCTACATTATGATATGTTTTTATAATTTTTAGACATTATATATATTAAATTATTTATGACATCATGTTGATGCAGCGATTACCTCATTAATAAAGGATTTAAATAAAATGAAAAGATAATGTAAAATCTATGACCTAAATATGTCCAAAACCTATTGGATGGTTATATTTCGAACCCTTATCACCTTATCCTCTAATTATACCAATGTGGGAACTTTTGAATCTGAAAATCATTTTAAAATAAAATAACATTTCTTTACTTTCCAAGAGTGCCCCTCCTCTCCTCTTATAAAAGGCCCCCACATCTACCTCCTTACCCACAAATCCAAAGCCTTTGGCTCGGCCAAACCCTTCCCATTTTTTCTCTCCACTTCCCTCTATTACTCCTTGAAGCCTCACATTAGGTAGAAGTCTTCCCAAGTAATACTTTGAGCTCAAACCGAAGGTAGTTACCCGATTTTAAGGTAATGTCTTCACTTGAGTCCTTTTGTTTTATTTTGCTTCTCCAACCCCCTAAACACTTTTTATTCATTTCTTTTGTAACAACTCCAGTATCTTAAATATACTAGGATGTTTTTATAAGAAGTATTCGAGCTACACTTACACACACCTAAATCTAATGGTTAAAGAACATACTGTTTCCGTGGATGGTGAATTTATGCCTCCCGGAACGATGATTGCTCAACATTCTTTTAACACTTTCAAAGGTGGCCATTGAGACGACAATATATTTATATATGATATATAATATTTTTATATTTTCCTTAAGCTTTTGTATTTTTCATTTTGGGAATACCTTTATGGTTTCCATTGTGGGTAAACGCGATATCTTCATTTAAGGAAGTGCGGACTACCGCCCCCTCAAAGTGATTTGATTCATTAATACCATATGTGGGACGTATAAAAGATGGAGTTATGATATTATATATGGTATTACACTAGAATGTAAATATACTTTCATATCATTATGATTCCATTCTATAAAATACGATATATAAATGAAAGTAGCGTTCATGCGTACGTACGGCTTACCGTCTCCATGAACGGTGCATTTCATTTCATACCTCTAAATGATTATGTAATATTATAAATCCATGAATATAGTGGATATATATGACATATATGAAATATGAATCATGAATACCATTCTGGATATAATGGATACATGAACAAATTGTAATTATAAAGGGTATGTTTTATACTCAACTACCAATTATCGTTAAAATGACCGTTATTAACTTAAATAATTACATAGTGTCCATGACATGGAAATAAGTGATATAAAAGGAATAATGAAGTTGAAAAAGGTTCTTAAAAAGTAGAAATTAACTAAAGTTTATTATTCAGGAGATTAAATAATGACCAGGTCAAGTCGGACCCGAGGTATGGGACTTCGTCTCAGTCTCCATTCATTGAGGCATATTTTATTTTATACACAACATTATTTTATACGATGTATAAACCCCTATGACTTTTATGTTTATTCAAAAGGAATATTTTTTATACGAAGTGTTTACTAAATGACAAAAGGGAATGTTTTTGTCGTACGTATGTAGCAACAATGACTTCTCCGCCACCGTGACCATTATTTGAGTTTCGGCTTCCTCTACAAGCCATACCTTTTTTTAAAAGAAAAATAAATGCCATGTTTTTCTTTTCATTTGTTTTGGTATTGAAAATGGTTTTCATAATGTTTTTATATCAATGTGTTGTATTGATATCTTATGATTGAAAGGTGGAAATGTTATGTTTCCTTTATGCATTATTTATGTGATACGATTATGTTGAGGTTCTTGGGCATTATTATGAAGACGGGTGGTTCCGTGATAAACTAAGGGCGGGTGACCCAGATATAGCTCTCCAATGCATTGGGTAACGCGAAGGAGTGAAATGTTAAGGTTTCTCCGAAGAGATTTAGGGAATATACTGTGATGGGTATTCCAAACGTAACCAAGAGGGTTATTCCCTACGTAAGAATGTTATGAATGCCTCTAGTTACCTTTTTGTCTTATGATTTCTTTGATTTACTCATGATTTGATGAGGTATGTAAAAGTGCTTATGTTTTATGGGTAAAGTATGATTTCATTCTTATGTATATAGGAACTTATGGTTCCTTTCCATATTTTTATAACCCATACTGAGCTTTTTATGCTCATCCCATGTTTTTTTGAAATTTTTTTCACAGGTCAAGGGAAAGGTAAATGATATGATGATAGTTTCAAGGAAGTGTCAAGAATGAATCCATGTTTTATTTTAAATATGTTTCCATTGATGGGAAAAAAGAATACTATCTTTGTGTAACCACTTTGTTTATATCTGGAATGTAATGCAAGATTTATAATCTAATTCTCTAAAACTCTAAACCCGAAAAGGTCCTCAATGTGTAATCCTGTAATAACTCAAGATTAAGTTAGGTTTAAGGCTGGGGCCTTATACCCAGAGCCACACTGTTAGGTCCTATGAAAAAATCATGTACATTACATTTCTTCCTATTATTCCAATATTATTTACCTAGTTTTATTAATCCAAACCAAAGATCGCAAAATGTAATATATTAATAACATAAATTATCAACGACCAATTAGTTTCAGAGTTTTATTTAATTTGGAAATATACTATTCAAATAATACACAACCTATCAATTTCACATTTATCCCATTTAAAACATATTTTCTTATTTTACATTAGGTCATCAAAATCATACTTATGAAGTCTTATATAGAAATAAATTATTCAAACACATTCTTTATATCCTTTGTAAATTGAAACGTAAAAAGAGTTATATAAAATTCCCATTAAGGGTTCACATAATCATTAAAAAATGAATTTCCTCGGTGAGTGTAAGTAGAACATAAAGATATGATTACTTAATCAAAGATAATGAGTATAAAAAAATATTCATACCCATAAATACATAGATATTAAAAAATTAGAACATTGAAAATGGAAATAGTAAATTGGAAATTTAAAATAATAAATAACTGTGTTCCATTTGATATAAATCTTGATCAAATGAAACATTATAAAACAATAAAAATAACTAATAAAACTTATCGGTGTCTTAGAATATCATCTCAGAGAACCCTTATAAACACATTATAGAACCTTATATAATTCTTAAAAATTGGAACAAACATATTTCCAACTCCAAATATAATTCTCTTGAGAATAAAATCATTACCCAATGCATTGGAATGAAATTTGGGAACACCCATAGTATAAGCTATAATGGGGTCACCCATGGCTATTTGGGAGCACCAAAAATATAAGTAATAACGGCCTCAACCGACACTATTTGGGAGAACCACTACCTAACAATTATAATAAATTAATAAATAATAATGCACATAGATAATTAATTTCATAAATACGCATTGAAACTACTTATATTCGTTTCAGGAAATGATAATCCTAAGGAATAGAAATGAGTTTCATAAAAATATCATAGAAAACATTTTAACATATGGAAAAAAAGATTCCAAATAAAATCTTTTTAAAACATGGTAAACCCATTTAAAATAAATGGTATCAATAATAATCTCTTTGAAACATGGTTAAATCATGGAAATTAAATGAGTAACATACCAGTCTATTTGAAACATGGTTATACCATGGAAAAAACGACTTCTATAACAATATATTTGAAACAATATAAATCCTTATAAATAATTAATTAGGATGGTATCATTCTAGGTGTATCATAATTTTCCAATATTGGAAACGTAATCAAATTTTTTTTGATAGACGATGAGATTGTAAGATGAAACACATCCACTTCTATAACATTGAATCTTAACAACCATGAATCTTTGACATTAAATGAAACTTATAAAATCATGAAAATAAGGATATTCATGATATAACACACCAATATGGATGTATATATACACCTTATTAAATAATATAGGTGTATAACATAACAACTTTTTCAAAGAAGGAAAATTGTGAACAAAATCACTTAAAGTAATGGTATTTCTGAAATCATAAACCGGACTAAAAAGTGAGATAATATAATGGGAATATAAATCCACTTATATTTATTTATAAAAATCATAAAATACATTCATGGGATGTATATACATCTCAGAACAATAATAACTATTAACTATGTCATTATCTCATTGAGAAAAAGAGAGACAAAAAAACCTTACCTTGTGAATGGTTCAACGAGCATGTTCAGTAACTTCATGAATCATAAAAATATGTTAATTATTAACATTTTTTATAAAAATTTATATGTTAATTATTACATTTATTAAAATTACAAACATTTTATATATAATTATGTAATTAATTAGGTTTATGTGAGTTTTTTGGATTATAATTGACTTTGTGTGAAAAATGACTTTGGTAAGTCGACTAAAGTCAATGATGTCATTATTTAAACTCATAAAAAATAATTATCATGAAATAATAGTAATATTTATAAATTAATTATACTTTTAAAATCAATCATGAAATATGGTTATGAAAAATGAACCAATATTAGGATCATTGAGATAGTATGTTGTTTGTATACATGAGAAATGTTCTAATATTTCCATTATCATTATGGAATTAATGTATGTAACATTTATCATTTCATAATGACCATTTTATAACAGTTTCCATATTATTTATTTATATATGAATATATATATATATATATCATTCTTGTGATTTAATGGGAATCACATCGTTTTAAGGAGGCGGTAGTCCACACATCCACTAACAACATTATCACCTTTTCAATGTGTGGAAATGTAAGAATAAAATTAAATATTATAATTCCAAAAATATAATTATGTCTTAAATATAATAACTATATAATTTATAAAAAATATATTCATCATTTTTACCATTTTATCTTAAATTTAACATGTCAGTGAAAAATGCTTCACATTTGTTCGCAAGATGGTTCTCCACCATACACATGAGTGATGTTATCGTATCCCCTATTGTATGAAATTTGAAATGGTCATATATGATATCACTAATCAAGATGAATTATTTTTTAATAAAACTGATAAATATCAAACATAATAAATTTTTTTCATTATGACTAACCATGATAGGTGGTAGTGTAAAAATAAAGGACATTGTTTCATGAGTAGGTAATCCACTATACACACAATTGATGATATTGTAACTCAATTGATGTAATTGTGTGTGTTTTGGGTCATAATTATAACTAAAAACATATATTTATATTTTGGGTACTTAGGTTATTATATAATCACGGTATAAGTAGAATTGAAGAGCTGGATGAAGAAATTAAACCGAAATGCATGTTGATGAACACTAACCCATCGTTAGTTAGATACTTTTGGACTGCACCAAATTACAATTGTTTTTGGATTTCATCCCAAATTGAGGCTTATATTATTATTAGAGTTGATTTTATATGTTTTTTGGGATTTTATTGGCCAAGATAAAGGGATTTCTATGTGTGAGTAGATGAGGAGAGGTTGTTGTATTTTATAAGTGGGGGAGAGGAAACACATGGTACTTATCAAAATAATGTTAGGTTAAACCACATTTTTACCTAATAAAAAATTTAATAATGATAACATGAAATATTAAATCATGAGAAACTTTTTCATTTATATCTTTAGATATATGGGACAAATCATAAACTAATAAAACCCCTTTCAAAAATCATATAAAATTTTTCCACCATATAATTAAATAATTATTACATAATAAGTCATTAGAATCACCCATAAATACTTCCAAATTAGTTATCCCTCAAAACATGTCACAAGTTCTACATTTCATAATAACATAGGAAAAATGAAGAATATGAAGGGTTGACATGAAATAATATGAAAGGGAAACAAATAAATAATGTAATAATGGATTGATATGGTAGAAAATGATACGTCGTGGCTGATCTATCACACCTTAGTGCCGTGAGCCAGACCACAACATGACCTCTAGCATAACTCCCCATAATCTAGAGCCTTCCAACTTGTAGGGGGGTTTTAACATATCAGTCACATGGAGACTATACCCTATTTTATGAGAGATATACACTAGAAGAATATAATAAAATATAATTGAATAACATATAATAATAACATGAATAGACTTGTATCAAAAGTTGGCAAAAAATATAAATAAAATATAAAAACAGAAGAAATATATTTTTCATGTAAATTTACTCTTCATGTGTCTAAAATGGGGAAAAAATAAAGATTTTGACCACTCCCAAAAGATTGTCTGGAATCATGTATGGTTCCATTATCCAATTTCTATCCCAAATCATCTATCCAATAGATGGAATTTCATTTAAATTATCCTGCAACCCTAGAATCTATTTGAGTATAGATCATGCAGCCCAAGTAGGGTTTGTGTACAACTCAGTAGAAACCCGCCAGTGGTATCTAAAATAATATATATTAAATGGAAATGAAAGTAGTTTTATATAGAAATAAGTACAATGCATAAGTAAACTATTACCAAATTCTCAATTATTCATTATTTACCTAAACGAACCCCCCAGTTCCTGAGGACTCTCGAACCTAATTACCTACTTTATCATGTGTGGGAGTCTATACCCTTTGAAATTATCAATTCACAATTCATTTTTTAAAATTCGATTTGATTTTACATTTAATTACATTTTATAATATGGCTTGTTGGAACCATAGTAAAATATAAAACTTTTTGGTCAAGGTCATCATTCTTGATCCTTATGGTCTTTGAATGTAGAAAACATTGTCCCTCACATTTTTATCAATGAATTTATCACCGTGGTATTAAAAAGATGTAATAAATGTTCCACAAATGATTATCAGACAATATATTACTAGGGGATTTATATGTAGCAGATCATTTCCCGCACACATTTTATCATGAAATTATACACTATGAGATTTAGAAATAAGAGAACATGGCCTACTCATGTGTTCTATCACAATAAAAAGATGTATAAATATATATCACATCATTTAAAGTATCATAATATCACATGTTTTCACATTACCACATCAACCATGATAAATCATCATTAATCCTTTTATCTCAAATTTCCACCACAATCTTCCATTAATTAATAAAAAATATCTAATCATAGTACATTAATTATTTCAAAAATTAATTAATAACATAAATTTCTAAAAAAATTCAAATAATTAATTAATGATATGTTTCTCATTAATTAATTTTCCTGTTAATTATTCACATATAATATGTTAATTAATTAATTAAAAAATAAATAATTTCAAAATATCAACATATAATAATAAAAAAATTAGTTATTATTAATCAAAAAATAAATATTATAATAATAAAATATACAATTTATTAACCCCAATTAAAAAATTAAATTACTCAATCAAATCCCTAATACATCAATTAATTAATTAACCACATTTATTATTTTAATAATTGATTTACAATTTCTAAAAAAACAAGATTTTTTAAAATCATATACACATTATTGATATAAATAAAATGTTATTACTATAACACACCGCCATCCTTTATACATCAATGAAAAATCACAAAACAAAAATCCCAAAAATTCAGCAGAGTAATGACAGAGAACAAAATCTAGATCTATAAGATAAAATGGGATTGGAGAAATCTAGATCTTTTAAATCAAGATCAAGATCTAAAATCATAGATCATGATCTACGTAAATATGTATATATCAAACTAAAATATAAAATAACTTCAAATAAATAAATATTGAAGAAATGAAATGTGATGGAAAAGAAAACGGGACAAGATACTCTTACTGGGATAGGTATAAATCATCAATTTGGGCTTCAAACCACCATAAATGGAGTTTGTGAGGGAATGGAATAATTCCACAAGGCTACCAAATCATTAAAGAGGCATTAGGGTATAATGGGGGTTGATTTGGGATTAAGATGGGGTTTTTTATATTTATCACTAAAATTATTATCTTCTTAATTCTTGTGCACAGTTTTCTGGGAATGGGGACATAGTTTCCCTAACCATGCCCCTAAAATATGTGCCTCATTTAAAAGGGTTCATGATTACTCATAAGATGGTGGAAAAATTGATAAAACCATGTTCTATCCATAAAATTCTCCCATTTCTAATGTTACACTGTTTGCGGGTATAATGCACACTGTTAGGGAAAACCGTCCGCCAACAATGTGATGCCCTGTTTCTTTTATTTTCTCAAATACCCAAAAATTCACCCCATGATAAACCCATATGAAAACTAAAAAACACAAGGAAAAAGAGTACTTATAAAATATCTTGAGACAACTCTAGTAACACTCGAGATCATACAATCCCACCACCTTATAACAGTTCATCCTCTAGATTCAATCCCACAAATCTCATATATTCTTATTCAAAATTAATGTGCATATAACCTCTCATATATTATTCCCTTTCCCATTTTTCTCTTCACATTCCCATGTTTCTATAACACATGAACTACTGGAATAGTATTTCTCCATTACAATTTCTCAATAAGATCTAATTTTTTTTTCTGATGCTCCTAAAAAGATACATCTATCTCAAGATTATCATCATCCAACTCAATCTCATGAGAATATTATAGGTGATACTTCTAATGTTGTGATTCAGGGAAAACATCATGCATATAACTGTATCTATATGGGAGAGAAATGTGGTACACCACTGGCCAAATTTCTCCACAACATCAAACAGTCTGAAGAACCTAGGCACTAGCAAACCCTATCTCCATATCATGCGGAAACCCAACCATGGCGACACCTAATGTAATACATGATCACCATATATTACCTTTTGGGTCATTCATGTCTTTTATCCTATGAATTATTTATACTCTATAATGTAGCCATATGTTTCCAAATTAGCTGATCATATTCCCACATATCCTACATGATACTTAGTCCAAATTATTCATTATTTCCTACCACCATCCAACATATAGAATATTTTCATATCCTACTATAGTGTTCCTCAGATGGTGTAATCTATATAAATTCGTAATAACGATTGTTATAGGAAAACTGAAAAAAAAATTGGTGCTTCCCCCATAATCCTCAAAAGTCTATGTCACAGGCCTACAACATATCCAAAAGTACTTGTACAGTATATTCTGACTACACATCTGTATATGGGTGGATATTAGTGGTCAATATAACCATTATACTAGGAACCTTTGGTAATCCATATCATAAGTGCGACGTAAATCATTATCCATACTCTGAAACAGTAGTCAGCGACACCCTATATAGATGGTCTATTTCCCAATCATATTGATCTCCTAACTAATCCATAGATAATGTCACCTATATAGTTTATAAATGAACTACATTTTTTAAATGGTACACAATAACCTATATTGTTTTATTCTTTTGAGGTAACCTTGGGGGAACCAAAAAAATATTCCATGGTCACATCCCCCCACATCAATTATTGAATTGGAAACAGCTATAGAAAACAACCAGGTCCATGATTCTCGACCTTCACCTATTGAAAGGTGTAACATTGTATCATAAACCCTTCTATTTAGTTTTTCATTCCCAATAAACAAAACTGACATTATAGGTCACGATACATCTTGGTCACAACTGGATGTACTTCCATCTTTGTGGAATGAAATTCCATCATCAACTCCTCTTTCATACTCATAGGCACAACAAACTAATTCATGAAATAGAAAATCTCATCTTCATATATTCTCCACTTTTAAGGTGAATCCCCACATTCATGTGTTTACATATATGACAATCACTACAAATCCTTATAATATGTGTCTCCAATATGGATCAAATGTTTAGACTTCACAGAAACCATTATTAGAGTCATCTACTCCTCACTCACCCAAACCACCATATGTTATTTATTTATTCGTAATTTGTTTTAAACTAACATTAGTAATTTTTTGTAAAGGCTCATAATTAGTGTGAAATATCAATAGTTTCATAGTAAATACATTTTTCGAGAATCACTTGGATTAATCCAATCAAGTCAGTTCAAAATTTTAATATAAAATCCCAATATAATTTTATAAATTTTATGGTAATTGATTTTATAAGGTTATTTTTTAAATTTCCAAAATATCATTAGAAGGAATATATAGACAATTCGTCCATTTGAAGGGTCATATGATCCACACAAGAAGGACCAAAGCGTCTTTATTGACACTATACCCTCCATGAATATTGAATTTCATAGATAAATCTATAAGTAAAAATCATTTAATTCCCGACCAAATGTTTAGTTCCAGTAAAATGAATCTTAGATAAAACATTTAGGGCCCAACATCACTAAAAATGTTCCCAAATTATGCTTTGATGTCCGTCACAACATTATGTCTGGGCATTAATCTTATCACACATTTATCGAATTTTCTCCTAATATAGACATCCATTAGAGATGAGATATTTTAGTGTGAAATCTATAGTATAGGAGGATTTATTTGAAGAATAAATGGTTTTTATTTGAGGGAATATTCTAGTTCCAAAACCCATTCACATTTTGGCCTTGAAAAAATCTGAATTGAAATAGGAAGATTAAAATTTTTTAATCAAACCTCCATATCATTCGACACTTATGTCCAATGGCTTCCATGTTTTGAGGGTATAATCGAAAAATTAATATATACAACATTGAAAGAGGATATTTCTCCAGATACAGCTTTCTAGAGTATCAAATTGGTGATCCATGTGGAGGGTAATATTTGTAATGAAAACAGTCCAACTCCTTAGGCTATAAATAAATACCCCTCATCTACTTACAAAGAGTTATCATTTCAGAAGATATTAAGATAAATTGTCACAAAAAAACCACTTACAATGGCTTATGAGGACCTATAAAACACATTTCCTCACTTGAGAGACCCTTCCTTCTCTCTCTGTTTTCATTTACTTTTGTGTTCCTCTGATTTGTAATTGTGTAAGTTTTTTTCAATTTTGTTTGAATTTTATGCAAGTTTATTATTAATATTCAATTTAAGTCATACAAACTCTATTAACAAATATTAATTACATTATAATATATGAAATCATTTTTAAACCCCTACTCAATTATTCGTAAACATTAAATGAAAATTCTATTTTAAATCTAATCACTCTTCGTGCTTATGTGTTCGACGCACAACTCTTTCTTATCCTGTTATTTTCATTCAATTTATAATTAATCACCATAAACAAATATTACCGGATTAATAACCATCTTAATGGATGAGTAAATGTTCTATTGGGGTGAGTCATAATTTAGGGATATTATGTGATTGAGGGTTTTTCTCATTGAGTAATATTTATGTTAACATTATTTATGTTGAACTAAAAAATTAATTGATTAATGACTTGTTTTATTTAACATGTGGATTACATGGATTATTGGAACCATAAATAAACTTCCATTAACATCTATTAATTGATATTAGAACCCTAGTTATGTTATTATTTTTATTAAATCCTTAACACTTGGGTATTCTGATCAAAATTATCATGTGAAGTGGGTGTTAGTTTAATGAAATATAATGGAAAGCTCGATGATATCATAAGCTTAAATCTATAATAATGAACTCACATAAATGATTATAAAATTGTTGAATAAAGACAAATTAATAAATCATTTCATTTTTGATCTCAAAACAAACCCCCCACATTACCAAGTCATGTCACAAATAACAATCGACCATTAAAAATTATCATCAATGAGGATTCGACTTGCGTGCCACTATACACATTAATAGAGTACCCTACAATTTATTGGTAGATAGCTGATAATCAGACGTGAATGAAAAACCATCGTTCCAAGTGATGGTACTATTTTTAGAAGTTATTTTTCCATTTAAAAAAAATAAACAAAAAAATTTGAAAACAACACAATGAAAAACCAACCTTCTAATAAAAAACATAAATTGAATAATCCAGATAGAAAAACTCATCTTCCTCATCCTTCCCAAACATCCTTGAATGCCTTGCCTCCTACCAAACAATCCATCTGATTTTTTTGACCTGGATATTGAGTGACATCTTTACCGACATAGAAGGGATATTAAAATTAATCAAATCACTCTAGAACCAATCATTTTCCAAACAATTGTTATCAATATGGACAATCTTAGGGAACAAATCCTTAAAGGTCACATTTCCCCGGATATGAATTACCAGCCCCTTGGTATTCAATATCCAAATATTGGGCCTCATTTTGAACGCAAATCGAGATTGATTCATCTTCTACCTCATTTACAAGGGCTATCCAACGAGGGTCCTCGAATTCACCTCAAAGAGTTCCAAGTGGTGTGCTCTACCATGAAACCCCAAGGGTCTCTGAAGAACAAATAAAACATAAATAATTCCCATTCTACATATAAAACTTTTCCATGTTAGGGATATAATAAAACCCTCCTGGTTCCATAAACACGTGTATTTAAAGGAAGAATCTCTTTTTAGGAAAATTATTTCTTACTTCTCATACTTCTTCTATTCGAAATTATATAAGTGTTATCCATCAATTCCCAAATTAATCACTCCATGAGTATTGGGAGAAGTTAAAAAATATTGTTTTTCAACCTTCCCACACCACCAAATCTCTTACCAACTCTTGATCCAATAATAATTTGAGGGGTTATTGGATATGGAATGAACACTCATTGATGTCGCAAGTGACGGTGCTCATGTTCACAGAACTCTTGTAGCTGCATAAGATCTCATAAGCAATATGTCTACAAGAACACATCCATTCAATACATGAGAACATGATCAAGTGAAACAGGTCCAGTAGAATCAATCAATATGGCAAGACAATATGACCAAGTGGATGAGAGAACTTACAGGTCATGTGATACAACATTCTATGGATACCAAATCCCCAACGTCATCTTCGGTACAATTTCAGTTCCCTAAACCTATCATGATTTGTCGAATCTATATCTCACTAGCTTATCAAACTAACAAATGTCCACAAATTCAAGAGGATACATCTGATTAAATAGACCAATGGATCTCAATGCTGCATATTCTCAGAGGAACACCAACCCTCAACAAACACATAAGGTCATAAGAATATTAATCCAAACCCACAAGTTTCCCTTCTCTTATAACATTAACAATGACTTTAGATATGGTAATCCCATTTCTCATCCCCCTCATTTCCATTCTCAAAATCCAAATCAATCCCAATATGGTCATATTGGTGGTAACTTCAAACAATATTATCCTTTTTCCTCTTCCTCAACAGATCTATCTTTCTCTTTCTCCTCCTAGATTCAACGATCTTAATGATCCTTCTCACTTACCAACCCAATACAAGAACATTCCCAAGAACCAAAATCAATGTAATCCCAATGTGGGACATAACACTTATTCCAAGTAACCATGGAAATGTTTTTTGGAATATCATTCCTCTTAATTTATTTTACAATAAAAAAATTGAAACCCAAATTCTTGAACATGCATCCCTTCTTAGTTAGTAGAAACCATATATTTATTCCATACTCTCAACTCAATTGTTTCCCAACCCCAACAGTCATGGGAGTACAATTTCACTTATATTGGGAAAAAAATTCTATTCCGCATAATTGATCCTCCAATGAATCTTTTTTGTTGGTCTTTAGAATGAAAAGATCTAAAATACATAAAATGAACTGGAAGAAACTCCCTCGCCTCCTTCTATCCCTCCAAGGAACCCAATTAATTTTTCTCAAGCCACTTATAAAACAAGGAAATCATTTGAACCCAATCCATAAATTATCGATATATTTAGATGTGTTGAAGTCAACATTACCTTCATAGATACTATCTAACAAATTTTATAGTATGCAATGTTTACTAAGGAATTGTGAACACATAAGAGATAACATAAGACCATTGAGAAATCATCAATACAATAGTCCATACCCATGATGTTCAAATATTTTGGGACATTTACAGTTCTACTCTAGACAGGAAGATCAAAATTCTATGATGCACTCATTGACCTATAATTGTTGATAAATTTCATTCCTAATCCATCTTCTACAACCTTGTTCTATGTCCCTTTCACCCAACAGTTGATGTAATCCTGTTATCCAATCAAAGCATAGCTAGACTAAAGGGAATAATTGAGGATGTCCTTGTCTGAGATAATGACCTTATCTTCCCAGCTGATTTCTAGGTCCATGACAAGAAAGGTGGTACTGCCTGTCCTTTATCTCCCCTAATTCTAGAAAAATCATTTCTAATAATAGAATTAAGTAATATTTATGTCCATGCGGGCATCCTATCCATGGAATTTGGTGACCAACTAAACATGTTAAATATATTTCAAACCATGTGATACCCATCAAAGGATCACTCTACATTATCAATACATTCTTTTGAGGACACTTCTGATTGTCAATTGAAACCACTTCCATCATGTTCAATATGTTATAATGAGAGAAGAGATTTTTGATATTTATACCAAGATTAACCAAATTATAAATGGGCTATTTGATGTTGACCTATCTTTCATAGTCTCCATTAATATAGAGGATCATTAAAACTCTCTTTAATCTGATATCAACTCTGATCTCTATTGTTCCACCTTGGACAGTATTGAGGAAAACTAGTCAATACCAACTGAAAGCCCATCCTCTGTTCATGAGTTATCTGTCCCTAAAATAAATTCTGATAATACAATGAAACCTCATCCTACACTCCTAAAATGTGAATTATTTTTACATGATCACTCTTATCTTATCATTGTCTCTTCCACACATACTGAAACCGAGGAGTCCAAACTTATTCTTGTGTTAATGGGAAACAAAATGTCCTTAGGTTGGAACCTAGATGACATACTAGGAATCAACCCCTCCATTTTTAAGTATCAAATCCATCTATAGGAATCATCCAATCCATTCAAAAAACAACAATGAAGACTGAAGCCACACATCCATGATGTAGTTAGGGAAGATATCACTAAGAATCTACAATCTGGTATTATCTACCCACTTTTATATAGTGAATGGGTTAGTACAATTCAATTGGTACCTATGAAGGGTGGGATATATATTGTGAAAAATTAACAAGAGGAGGTAGTCACAACTCGAGAGAATAATAAATGGAGAGAATAGATTGATTACTGGAAATTGAATGCTGAATCATGAAAAGATTAATTCCCTATTACATTCCTTGATCAAATTCATGAATATTTATACAGGAAGTCCAATTATTTATTTCATGATGGATACAATGGCTACTTCTAAATCCCAATAGGACCCCAGGAACATAAAAATGCAACTTTCACATCCCCCTTTAGAACATATTCATTTTCATAAATGACTTTTTTCCTTTTCAATGATCCTACAACATTGCATATGTGTATGATGAGTATATTTTCTATATTCATTACAAATTTTCTAGAGGTATTTATGGATGAAATTAAATATTATGGTGAGTCATTTTAATCTACTTTATTTTACACTCTATAGTTCGTGAAATGCGTGTCAAATGTAGAATTGGGATGAATTATGAAAAATGAAACTTCATGGTTTATAATGGGATTATTATAGGGAACATAATTTCACAAGATGATATTCAAGTTGATCCTTCCAAAATTGAGGTGATATAATCTATTCATGACCCTAGAAAAGTTTGACAAATCCATTAATTCATTGGTCATGCCGGTTTCTATCAGCGATTCATCTATATATTCAGTAGAGTTTCTTTCGCACTCATTAGGTCACACACAAATGATGTTGAATTCTATTTCACTGAGGCTTGTAAGATAGCCTTCATTGAAGTCAAAATTGTTTTAACAGCTGCACCAATAATCTAACCCCCATATTGGTCCTTACACTTTGAAATGTTGTGTGAGGCCTCTAAAAGGTCCATTGGGGATGTTCTTTGTCAATGAAAATAAAAAATACCTCATGTCATCTATTACGCCTCAAAAAATTATATGAATCGCAATATCACTACATTGTGACTACAAATGATCTTTTAGTATATGTTTTTTCCTTAAATATATTCTAGCCCTATATCTGTGGTGAAAAATTCATCATCTCCACAGACCATTCTTCAATTAAGTTCTTACTTAAGAAAATTCATTCCAAACCGAGACAAATAATATGGATCATGATTCTCCAAGTGTTTGACTTTTTTGATTAATGATTTACCTCGAATAGATGATCCTCTAGCTGATCACATGAGTATAATTTTAAATTCTTATCATTCTGAATAAATTGATACTAAATTTTCAACTATGCACCACTCATCTATCACTCCAAAGTTACCATGGTATTCCCCAATTGTAAACTACGTGGTTTCTGGTATTTTTCTTGAAAAATTTTCAAATACAAATATGATGCTGAAAAATGAATTAAGATCTTATTTTTGGGTAGATAATGAAATTCAAAAAATGGGGGTTGACATGGTAATTAAGATATGTGTTGATAGAGGTGAATATTCCTCCTTCATGGAATTTTATCACTCAATGCCCGGTGGTGGATAATTTAGAGAAAAATAGACCTCTTGTAATGTCCTTGACTAAGGATTCTTCTGGCATTCAATCTTTAAGGACTCACTTGAGTTCTGTAAATCTTGTCCCACATTCAAAAAGTTTGGAACAATTTTTTAATGTTATTGAATTACCATGAATACATTATTTCTCTATGAGAACTTTGATGTTTTTGGAATTGATTTCATGCGACCATTTCACCCTTCCAATGGATTCTCATATATTCTTATCGTTGTCGATTAGGTTTCTAGGTGGGTTGAGGCCAAAACCACCAGAAAAGATGATTCACATACTGGTTAATGAGTTTCTAATAATCTACATATTCCACCTTTAAAGAACACTATGTGGCGTGATGAGTGACTTATGAACACATTTCTATAATCATACAATGGAATATATTTTAAAAAATAATGGGGTTATACATAAAACATCAACTGAATGTCACCCCAAAAAATTGGCATTGATGATCTTTCTAACAGAGAAGTGAATGGAGTACACGAGGGAATTGTAAATCCCACCAGAAAATACTGATCTAGTTGACATGATTAAGCACTTTGGGATTATTTATCTTCCTATAAAAACCCATTGGGATATCTTTTTTTGTAATGTTTTCGGTAAAGAATTTAATTTACCATCGTAAATTCAACAGAAGGGATTTTAGTAAGAGAAATCATGTAATTTTGATTGTAAAAAATCTAGTGAAGAGAGGTTGTTTCAGTTAAAATAGTTGGAGGATCTTTGACATGATTCCTATGATAATTCCAATCTCAAAAAAGAAATGGCCAAGGTTCCCCATGAAAAACACATCCTATGAAATTTATTTCATGAAGGTTAAAAGGTAATTATCTTAAATTACCTAATTTTAATTCACCCTGGTAGGACTATTTCTCAATGGGAATGACATTTTATTATTACAAATGTTTACCCATTGGGTGCAGTGCAAGTCCAAGACCCCTATTCCAAAATGACATTGAGAGTTAATAGACATAAGTTAAAGCATCACCATGAGAAGACATGAATCTTGGAAACCCCATTGACTTATATTGGATCTACAACTTCTATACTAGACCCACCACTTGATGGGGTTGACGCCCCACCAAATCCAATCCGTGGGTACCTATTTCCTTTTAACTCCCCCTCTCTTCCTCTCTCTCCCACATTTTCTTCTTCATATCACTATCATTTTTTTCCACTTCATTCATCAAACCCTTTCATTTTATCTTTTTCATTTGTATTGGTGTGTATTTTAAGAACACTAGAAAACTAAAAAAATATAAACAACAAAATGAGTCATACATACTATCCATCCACATTTGAAATTTTTTCCAACCAGTTTGGGGAGTAAAAAAAACATGATATCATCTCAAAAAAAATTATTTTCATCATGAATTTGGATAAATATTCTTGTTTCAATACCAAAAAAATTTGAATGCTCAATTTTAGATTTGTAAAATGATTCTTCCCCAACCATGAGGGAAAATGTTCTTAAATTCCCGGGTCACCTATGACCATCATTTAATTTTGTGCGTTTTCACCCCCAATTTTTAGTCTTGATTTTGTGAACCTTCGAGTTGAATTTCCTCCTTGGTGTTCTTGAATATGGTAAAGGAATTTTTTGAACCACAAGAGTAGCAAAAGATCCAAATATCCTCCCATTTACCTTACAGTAATCATTATTTTTAAATCCCCTTTAAGCCAATGAATACCTTTTATTTGATATCCACAATACAATCCCAATACATTGTCGCACCCAACATTTGAAAGGAATTATATTTCATAATTTATTGAAATTTAATTAAGATAGCATGGAATTCATTTTGAATCCTATTTAGAATACTTTTAATGTGTTTTCATAAGCTTTATGGCATACATTCATTTTATTGTGGGTGATTGGTTTTCATTTAGTGAGTTTTGGGGAACAGACTTTCATTAATGTAATTCTTTAAATGTTATTGATAAGTGTTCAAAAAAATTAAGAAAATCGATTTAGAGCATAAAAAATGGGTTGTGTCTTGGGAAGGTCAAAAATCAATCTTTAAAAAACTTTTATCTTATTATAACTATTACAATTAGTGTTGTGATGAGATGAAACATGCATTTGGAGATGATTTTAAGATATTTTTCAAGTAAAACATTCAAAAACAACAACAAAAAGGGAAAAAGAACACTTATGTCATTTGGCGATGTTTTGTGTGTTGTAAATATTTCATCTTCTCATCCCATTCAAATTTTCATCCTCATTTTTGTATATATTCACACAATCATTATATTGTTAATATTTTTTCCCATTTCCTTCCATGTTTCATTTCAAAATAATGTTTCACTATTTTACCCATGATGATATATTACCCCTCTTTTCCTCTCTCTTGGACATTAAATTCTTATTGTCCCATAGCCACAGTAAAAATACAACAAATTACTTATTGATTCTTGTGAACATTAGGATATGTAATAATAGATGAGATATCTTTCAATCTCATAGATTTTAAATTTTTTGTTGAATGAGTGACCCTCCAGAGATAATTTTTTTATCATCTTGAGAGGACTAAGTCTTGAGTGCCAAACTTTTATATTGTAAACTTGATCACTAAATTGGATTGTTTTTTAACCTTGTTTTTTAACATTTAATTTGTGAATTTAATATGGATTAGAGAAATGTTATAAACCTCCCCTGAGTGGGGATTTTTTTTAATATTTTTGGTACGAAAGAATTATTTTGTTATGTTTTTATTTTTATTTTTTTAAAGGACGAGGGGTAACCCCATTTAATTGAAATAGAAAGAACTCCTTCTAAATGCTGGGAAAAAGGAGGAACCCATTAAAATGACAGATAAAAAAAACTTAAACAACAATGAGTTGATGTTATTCATTTATTCATTACATTTTTTCTACTCTATTAAATAATATTTAGGTAAAGGTTCATAATTAGGGTCAAATATTAATTGTTTGATATAAATACAGTTTTTGAGAATTATTTAAATTAATCAAATCTATTAAATTTAATATTTTAATTTTAACACTCACCTTACATATAAAAATATTATGGTTCTTGTTTTATTGGATTCATTATTAAATTTAAATATATCATTGGAAATAATATTTATAAAATTATGCTATTTGAAGGGTCTTATCATCCACACAAGAAGGAGCCAAGAATCAGTAAGGAAACAAGAGCAACTATGTAGATTGAATTTAAGGGATAAATCTATATGTACATATTATTTGGTTCTCCACCAAAAGTTTCATTCTAATATATTTAATCTTGGATAAATATTTCATGGCCCAAATTCTCATAAGGGGTCCGAAATAATTCTTTGAAATTTATACCACTATTCGATCTTGAATTTAAACTTATCACATATTTATTTATTAATTTTATACTAATATAGATATCCACATGATTTGATATTTGGTAGTGTGAAATATAATATATTAGAGGAAGACTTTTTAGAATAATTGGTTCGTATTTTAAGGAATATTCATATCCAAAAACCAATTCACATTTTGGAATTAAAACGTCTATATTGAAATGAATTGATTAAAATTGTTTAATCAAACTGCCATAACAATGTATCCTTAGGTCCAATGTTCGCAAAATTTGGAGGGATGACTCTAAAAATTTATATATACATGTTTTATGATGAACATTTCTCTAGATTTGGCTATGTAGATTACCAAATTTGCGAGCCAATTTGAGGGGACAATTTAGAATGAAAACAGTCCACCTGCATGGGCTATAAATACATCCCCATTCTCTCCTTACAAATAGATGGCATTTCAAAAGAGATGAAGATAAAATGGAATGAAAAAGTCCTTTCTAAATGCCTAGTAAGACCTTCCAAACTATTGTTTTCAGTTTATAGACCCTTCCTCATCTCTTTCTTTTCATTCACTTTTATGTTCATTTCATTTGTAATTGTGTAAGTTGTTTTCAATTTCATTTCAAATTTAATGATTGTTTCTTCTTCGTATTAACTTTTAATCATCCACCCTCTTCTCTAAAATATTAATTATTTTAAAATATTTCAAATCAAGTTGAAACCCCTTCCCTTCCATTGCTTCCTAATTCAATCGAACGTCTGTTTTTCATCCTCATCACAATTCGTGTGTGTGTGTTTGACACACAACTCTTTTCTTATCTCATTATTTTCAATATATTAATAATCAATCACAATAAAAACAATTCCTAATTATTAACCACATAAATGGCTATGTAAACCTACCATTTGGGTGAGTCATATTTTGGGGATATTAAGTGATTGAGGTATTTATCTGGTAGATTATTCTTTAGGTTAATATTGTGTACGTTGAACATAAAATTTCATAGATTGATGACATGTTTTGTTTAACATGTGAATTACATGGATTATTGGAACCATAAATAAACTACCATAAACAATTTTTAATTGAGATTAAAACTCTATTTATGTAATGTCATGGATTAAATCCTTAACACTTGGATCCAATCAAAATAATCATGTGAAGTGGCTACTGATTTAATGAAATAAAACAAAGTTCAATGATATCATAAGCTTAAATCCACAATATTGAACTCACCCAAATCATTATAAAATTATTAAATCAATCTAAAACAATCTAAAAAAATCAATAATTTCATTTTAGATCTAAAAACAAACCCCCCATTAAAAAGACAATTCAAAGTAAACAATTGACTATTAAAAGTATCATAGATTATGATTCAGACCTAGTACTTCTATGCACATTAGCATAGATCCTGACGTGTGAACAATTGGTAGGTGAAAATTGGTTTTATTTCACAACCATAAGAATCTCCACATGTAGATTCATCATTTTACACTCCTTAATAGAATCCTAAAATAACTTTGACTGAGTTTTCCTACTCAAAGTTGAACCCACTCTATTTCCACTCATGGGAGAATATGTTTATTCTAAATAAATGGACTACATATACTCAACCCATATCCTCTTTAAGAGATTTACGTATTTCTATGAAAAGATATAACTCAGTCTCTTTTGATATGGATATAAAGTATACTTTATTCCCAATAGATAATTCCACCAACACATGAAATCATACACCACTGCATCCAAATCAATATCTTCCATAAGGGAGTCTGGTTCATCCAGCCTCAACTACTGAGACACATATGCCCCAACATGATCTTCCAGCTTCAATAGATCTCCGAGTTCAATCCAAAAAGTGACATAATACATTTTATGATCCTCACCTGGATCAGGTAGGGTCATGATCAATGTTTATTTCAAAATATTCTTAAATTCCTGAAATTCTTTATCACATGTTGTAGACCATTCAAACATTATCCATTTTTTGGTCAATCCTATAAGAAGTTCTACCAATCTGGAAATATTTCTAATGAACTTCCAACATTACCATGGAAAACCCACAAATATTTGTAAATGAAAAATGTTCTTAGGATTCTTCCAATAAAAAAATGTTTGTACTTTCACCGGGCCCATAGAGAAACCATCATCTCAGATGATGTGACTAATGAAGTGTAACCTATCATTCAAAAACTATATCGTTGATAGCCTGGAATTTATCTAATGAACTATCATGGTACTCAGGACGATGTCATGGTATTGGTTATGATGATCACAATTATTTTAATGCACCATTATTTCATCAACAAAAACAATAAAAAACTGATCAAGGTAAGGATGAATGATCATTTTTATCAAGTCTATAAACATTACTAGTGCATTGGTCAACCTAAACATCAATAAAAAGATCTCATATAGGCCATAATACTTCTAAAATAATTTCTTAGTATATCAAATATTCATCAAATATTCATAATCTCAGATGATGATACCCTAATCTCAACTAAATATTTTAGAATACACAATCTCCCATGAACTGATCAAAAATATCATTGTTACCCATTAGAGGATATTGGTTCCTCCCTTTCATTTGGTTTTTCTTCTAGTAGTTGAAACATAAGAGCAGGGTTCCATCCTAAATCCAAGAAAAAATTGAGAACCCCAAGGTGACATACTTGGATGGATAAATACCTCATCCTATATCTCCTCACACTGATTCATGAGCTCTTAAAGCTTTGTCGGTGCCACTCCGTGTAGTGGAAGTGAAACTAGATCAACTTTTATCATGAGCTCAATAGTAAAATCCACATCGCTCTCATGTGGTACCCCAATAAGTCTATAGGAAATAAATCTGGAAACATGTCCACTGCCCATGGAAATACACCTTTCTTTCCAATTCCATCATCAGGAAATAGACTTCAAACCTTTCTATGATCGCTCCGAGTTGCTGAGTAATTGGTCTGACATGGATTTCAAAGATAACCCACACTCCATGGTGAATGTAATGGTAACCCTTAGGAGATATAAAATTCACTATACTATCGTGAAAATCTATTTGAGATCAGTATTCTTCAAAAAAATACATTCCCAGAATTATGTCAAAGCTTAACATTTCAAGAATAAAAATATTCGAGAGAAAACAATACTCTCTAATCATGAGAGAACACTCTATGAACAAATATATGTTTGTAGACTATAATACAAATTGTGTATCTATCATCACAACCCCACTCTAAAATTCCACCACATGGATAAAACCATTAACAATTTTTGCGGATATAACGGAATGAGAGGAACTAGTATCAAATATGCCAATAGCTATTTTAGAATATACATGAATAGTACCCATCACTATTCACGGTCCACCCTAACTATCCACCAATTTATGAGGTATATCATGTAACTATCATACCCCTATTCCTAGTGATGCAGTCTGACACCTTTGGACTAGTCCAATATTTTGATATGGTAACTCTTAGATAGAATCACCATATCCATTATTTATGCCATCTCGTCCCTTAGAAATCCACCTACAAGACTGATATTGTGTAGAAGATCCCCTACCTGCACCCCTGTTCTATCTATATCATCCATCCCTACTAATCTATCATGTATTCCTATAGAACATATATTTTTGTACCATCTTGAGACAACACTGTCATTCCATCGGTGGTCGGGGACCATTTTTTTAAAGTGTCTCGACCTACCACACTAGTGGAAAACCACATGGTTAACGTCTGCTGTAACAAACCCTTCCCCATAGCTACTCTTCACACCACTAATCTGGGATGAATTCTCATAATGATGTTTCCTTCTTCTAGATGTTATACCTCCTAACCATGTTGATAAATCCACCTACCCTCGACCAGAATCCTCCTACACATTCCAATAATACATGAGAACCTGATTCACCACCTCTTGAAGAATACTCGGTCTGATGATATTTTCCTGGGAAATTATTTCACACATAATTTTATCCTTAAAATATTTTTTCTGCAGTAGTCTCCTATCATTACAACACTGTAAAAAAGTTCTTCAATTTTGTAAAGATCAAAACATTGTACTTTATTGAAATACTCACTTGATTCAACCTCATAAACTCAACTACTATCTCTTATCTCATTTTTTCTGAATAAAAGTGCTAAAAGAAATTATCTTGAATGTACATCCATTCTATAGATTAGAGTTACTCATCCAAAATCTAGATTTCCTGGCATAAATGTTTTGTATTTTTTATTATATAATCATCTAGTTTAAATTTATTCTCATTAGAATCCTCCAAGTGGTGATGTATATTATAGACAAACTAAATTCTGAACTCAACTTCCTCAGGTCCACCCTCTCATGTAAAAGTTGGACGCATCTAAAACCGAAACTACCCCATCATATCATACATGATTTTCAAAACACACCATGGGTTTCTTTAAATGAGTTTCATGATTTGAGATTATTTTCTCTCGTAGCTTCTCCCCATCTTCCTAAACTGGAACTATCGGTACCCCAGGTTCAACTACTAGTTGAGAATCTTCAACCACATCTTATTGTCATCCTCTCAATGAGAGTCATCATATATAAATATCTCTATATTTCCAAACACACATATTTGTACTCACAACACAATTTTAACACATTGACATAATTGTGAAAACACAAAAAGTCACAAAAAGTATTTTCCCCAAACCTTTCAGGTTGTTATAACCATGGTGTTGTCACAACCCTTATCCATCATACACCAAGGTCCTTGTTTACAAGGGTAAACACATTATCACTATTTACATTTCATTAGACACACATTTGTTCACATTTTTTACTGTTTACCACTTTCTATTTCATATTGGGGAACATTTTATATTCTCACACACAAATAATGAAAAATAGCTCAAGCTCAAAAACTTACCCAAAATCCATTTTCTTATGCCTACGTAAAATGATACAAGTCACAGAATAATCCTTAGTTCCTAGAATGTTGCATGAATACTCAACTCTCTTCAAAAACTAGGCCATGATTCAAAACTATTAAAATCTAAACAAATTACATATTCATAAACACATCACACAAAAAGTGTGTCACCCAAGGTGAAATATCATCCATCTATAGCAACAAACATGAATAACAACACTCTCACACTGTGTGATTGGGTTTTCCAACATAATAGGTTTAATACACTCATGCACGAGGTAATGTCAAATTCCCATAATTGCATATAATTCTTTCAACCATTCTCATATAGTAAGAAAAGTTAAAATAAAAGAAAACTGGACTCTAATACAATTTGTAACATCTCGGGATGGGTACCAAGCCCATATTCCACAATCTGGATAACCACATGACCTCAAGAACACCTCATTATATTCTAAAGGATTCCAACTAGGTGATTGAGTATTCTATATTTATCATCGGAATTGTATAACCTATTTTATCAGATAAATACACTATATGAATATAAAAAATTGTAACTAAATAACATATAATCATAACATGAAATAACTGGTATCATAAGACTTCCAAAACTAGAAATACAATATCAAAACATACGTAGAAAATATTCCAAGAAAATTTTTGTGTAATGTGTCTAAAATGAAGAAAAAAATAATAAAATTTAAAACTCCCCCAATCGGGTCCTGAAGTATGTTTTGATCCCCCACAATGCTCCCTCCCAAATCAAAAATCTAAAAAGGGGCATTTTCCCTAATCCTATTCTTCAACAATGAAATATATCTGAGTACCAGTCAGGCATCCTGAGTAGAATATCAGTATACCTGAGTACACCACCACTAATAGAGTCTAAAAAAAATTCCAATCAATAATAGTGTATGTTGTTGTATAATGAAATAAGTACAATGGATATGTAAATAGTTATCACTTTATCAATTACACTTTATTTAACCACATGATCATGTGGGTTCTATAGGACACCTGGACCTCATTTCCTTCTATGGGCCATGATGGAGCTTGAACCCTTTTACATTTTCAATTTTAAATTCATTAAAAATGGGATTTCATTATTCCTTTCATTTCACTCCATTATTTGACTAATTATAACAATATTAAAATTCCAACCATTTGGTTCTAGGTCGTTATGTGTAGGACCTAGTGGGATTTGGAAATTCTAAACCATGTGCCTCATATTTTTTTAAATTTATTTAGGACTATTGCATTTTTAAGTGGAATACCATGTCCTAGACACATTTATCAAACAATTTATCACTATGTCCATTGGAAGTAGCAGAGCAGGTACCACACATGTTTTATCACAAAATTTAATACTATGGGTTTTGGAAGTCGCAGAACATTCCTCATCTGTGTTTTATCATTCAATTTCTCTCTACGAGCATTATAAGTAGTAAAACATTCTTCCAGATAATTTACCACGCAATATATACATTTATCAAAATATATCACATTATCCAATACATCTCAATATCACATGTTTTCATATAATGACATTAACCAAAATGAATCATCATTAAGATTATTATCACAAAAACCCATCACAACCATTAATTAATTAATTTAAAAAATTATAAATCTAAGTCCATTAATTAATTAGTCGCATCAATTTCATAAAATTAAATAAAAAATGAATTAATCATATTTATCCCATTAATTACTTTTCCATTTAATTAATCTCATTTATTCTGTAAATTGATTCAATAATTAATTAATCATTTCATAATCTCAACATCCAATAATTAATTTTTAAATTAGTTAATCTTAATACACAATTAACTATTCTAAAAATATACACAACAATTAATTATCCCAAATTCCCCCAATTCAATTATTTAATCAAATCCTCAATTGATCAATTAATTAGTTTCACACATTTATTAATATAATTAGTTATTTTAATTAAAAAATAAACCCTTGAAATTTTATGATCAGATGAACTTAATTCATATCCAGAATATAGGAATTTAATAATATAACACCTACATTGATTCGTTAGTGAACAATCACCCAATTGAAACCCCCAAAATTCAGTGGAGTAATGGCGTAGAACAATATCTGTATATATAACATAAACAAGATTTATCAATTCAATATATCCTCAATCAATTTTTATTTCTACAATCATTGATATATATCAAAAAATAGGGTACATATCTAACCAAAATTGTGAATAAACCCCCATTACAGAAAGAGAGAATAAAGGAGGAGTGGGAATGAAACCGGGATGAGATCCTCCTACTAAGAGGGGTGCAGATCTTTAACCTAGGCACGAACCACCAATATCGGAGGTTTGGAGGAATTGGAATCTATTTGGGATGCTCCATGATCATTAAAGAGGCATTTGGGTCAAATGGATGTTGATTTGGGGTTTAATAGGGGTTCGATAATTTGAGAAACTAATTTTATAGTTAATTTCATTCCCCTGTATGATTTGATTAGCATGGGTGAATGGTTTCCAATAGTCATGACCCAATATTATGAGACTATTTTATATGTATCCATGATTACCCCAAATAGGGTCCTCGATTTGAAAAACCATGTGCCTGAAATAGATTTCCCCTATGTCCAAAGTTTCACTTTTGGTTGGGATGGGTGTAATGTTAGGGAAAACCGTGTACCACTAGTGTACTACCCTATTTCATCCATTTTCTCAAATTTTTACCCAAAAACATCCCAATGTAAAACCCAAATGAAAAGTACTGAACAAAAGGAAAAAAATATTAACTACAAAAAAGGATAAGAAATATCCTAAAATTATCAGGATCTAGCATAAATTTTATGGAAAGAATAGTTGAAAAACATGATTCTATAATCACGTTCAAATTAATATATTTTTATATAAATGAAGATAAATATAAAATTTTAAATTAACAGTAAAGATTTAATGCTAATATAACGTACAACCGTGGACATAAAAATCCTATTTTCAGGGCCTTATGCAATGACACACTAATCTTTGTTGAGGCCATTGTAAATAAATATTGCTGAATTGGGTAGGGATACAAACATTGGAAGAATAAAAACATTTATATCCATATTATGATCAATAAGGTGGATGAATACATGGTAACCATGTGTATATAATTATCCTAAATTTCAATAATTTTCCCCATGTGAACAAACAGAATAATACGATCATATCACATTTTGAGAAAAAATTTGTATGGACAAACAATGCATAGTAAACCAGCCAATAATAATTTATATTTAAAAATAATTAATGGTAGACTACTATATTTCCATGATAAAATTAAATGTATATTGTGATAGTAATGAATACTGATATTGAAAGTTGTTGGTCAAATAATACATAGTGAAATTACCAATAACAATCCTCTTTTATATAGGAATATATGGAACATCAATACATTTCCCTAAATTAATAAAATAATATTATCTATATTTTAACATATTCTAATATATGTTGTATATATTTTAATGAACACACCATACATATAAATGACAATACAACTAAGTCAACACTGGAAGGGTTATAATCCATCTAGATAAATAAATTAAATTCACTGAAAATAAAATATCCAAAGAGATGAAAAATATTAATGAAAATATTTATATGGCAGGAATTCATATACGAAAAAAAGAGATAATACAACAGAATATAATCTGATGGTATAAAGTACCAATCATATATGAAATAAGTTCAAGAAAATAATCATATTTCGAAGAATGAAAATGTGATTCCAATAATCCTTAGTACTAGGGATAAATTTGAATTAGTAGACAAATTTAAAAAGAAACATGATTTCGATAGAGAATCCACTAAAATAAATGAGTATCATAATAATGTGTCCATGAGTAGAGAATAAAACCTATAAAAAGAAATGTTGGATATAATGTATTATTTTACAAAGAGTAGTAATTGAGACAATATAACCCGTTATGGATAATGTAGTATTTTAATCAAAAAACATGTAACATAATTCTTATAAATGAAGATTAAATAATATTATAAAAATATTATTCAGGATATGAAAATTTTAATATGAAGTAATGTCACCCCCAAATAAAACTAATTTAATAATACAAAACATATCTCAAATAGATGAATTTGAGATGAAAAATAATCCTATTATCATGAATTATGAATGTATATTATGCTCATACATCAGAAAAATAGTTATCATAGACACAGAATTTTTAATCATACTCAATTCTATTTTCATTCATACTATTCAGAATTAGTCATTCATGGAATGATTATTTCAAAAGTTTTACATCAAGTGTTTATAGTTTTGATCATTTGTACTAGTTTTAAAATAGAAATTCTGATGTTCATTATTATTTATAATTAAAAAATTAATAGATTAATAAAAAAATTATTAATTATTATTTATAATTTTTTATGAAATTCAAAAATTATTTTCAGGACTCATGAATTTTTTATACATGAATATGAGATCAACAACTATCATGATTCAAAGATTCCTAACTATTGATGTGTCTTTTTTGGATAAATGAAAAAATATTGACAACACCCATATCAAATAATAAAATAACAATATACTTTTTAATATTATATTAAACTTTTAAATAAATTCTTACAGTTATCCATAAAATAAATTGAGAATATTTTTGAAGTTAATGGTTAAAAAAACCCAAACACGAACCTAAAATGGTTAATAGATTATTATGAGATGGTTTTGTTATAATATCACTATGAAAAATAATAAAAGATTTTTTTGTTATTATTAGTGTGGAATATTGATAGAGAAAACATTTTCAATTAAATTTAAATTGAATTTCCTTGTTTTAAAACCACCAAAGTGTTACTTTAATATAAATTGCTCCATTTTTATGATATTGGTGAAATTTTAAGCTATGTAGTAAAAATGGCCCATTACAGATTTATAACTCCTTTAAATTGTTTCTGTATTTTTTCCATAACAATTTCTACACTAATCCAAATTGAAGAAAAAATATTTTCATGATTATAAAAATATAGTGCACCATTTAATCCTTCTTGAAAAAAAGATGAATCTTCTATATGGAATCTCAAACTAATCTCCCAGGTTGGACTATGAAAACTATTTATAGATCTGTCAATTTTTTGTGTGGGGTTCATAAATCGTTCACAGTTGTCCCAATGGATCTAAAATTTGTTGGGTGAACACACAAGACGTTTTGGAACATCATTCATGAAAGTAAGGACATGTTAATCATCCATTTTAATGGTCATTGAAGCATTATATTTCAAAGATTTGTGATTTGGTGAGTCCGATTGGACAGAATAAATTATCAGATTAAAATAGGAATAAATCATGGAATGCTCTTCCAAATATGATGAGATTTTTAAGAGAACCATCCAAGATAATTATAAAAAAAATTCAAGAAAGATAAAATGTGTGAAGATGTCATTTTATTGGGATATATTGCGTCAACACTCGGGGTGCAATTTCCGGCTATAAAAGGAAGAGAGATCCTCCCTCTCAAAGCATCTCATACCATCTCATTCCTTCTATGAAACCAAGGATTACAACTTTTCAGCTTTATAACTTTTTTTTTATTTCCATAGATTTTTAATGCCTTATTCTTTCCCATTAATATCTATTGCACTTACCATGGTGGGGTAATCATTTTGAGTGACTGCGGAAGGGTTGGTTTTTTATTTTGTAATGTATGAGTTCTTGGACATAATAGAATGAAATTTATTTATTCCTGATATTTGTTTTTAATTTCAAATATAGAATTTTATTATCAAGTGATATTTTTCTCAAATTTTAATTTTGTTATTATGTTTTTCCTTGGTTGAATAATCATTATCACCTTCCACTGATTTCTAATTTATATGTGATGAAATAGACCGGGGTTTAGTAGTGAAGTACTCGACGATCGTCAGTACATGTAAAAGTAGAAGTGAATGCTCTTTATTGTTTGGGACTAACAAGATCTGATATGGTATTTCCCAAGTCAATTGAGGACATTAAATATAACTATTTTTCATATGGAAGGAGAGTTTACCAAACTGAGATCTTGGTAATGTTTTCTCTCACCGTCACAATTACACACGGATGTGAGAGAAAATGATTGTGGAAACTCATTTTAATCAACTCGAAAGATGTGGATTTAATTAAATTGAACATGGATGGAATTATAATTGGGAAAATAACCCCGAACAAATAACCCTTTTTATATCATAGTTCTTACTCCTTTTAATTTCAAATTTCTTTTCATTCATTTTATTATCGATTTATTCCAAAAACAGACCATTTTTCCCTCATTTAAAAACTGAAAAATAGTTTTGTGTGAACTCTTTATCGGGAGACATACTAGTGTTAATCAATAAGCTACACATAAGAAATATAAAAAAAATTCCATGCCCTACAACATGCATGCGTCAAACATGGCACTGTTGCCGGGGAGGCAATGCAACACAAAAAATATATTTTAAAAATTGAATGACCCGCAACTCTAAACAAACATTAATTTAATTTGATCAAAAAATAGAAAAAACATTAACCCAAATAAGAAAAAGAAACCCACCATAAATACTTGAAGTAATTGATCTCTAATTTTCAAGTGAAACTCATAGTGTTCACTCTGAACCTGAAATCATGAATGGAAATACCAACCCAAGATTATGTGATCTATGTGTAGATAAATTATCCATTCAAAACAACTAACTCATTGCACCCACTGAACCAAATTATTTTGAATTACGTGTCAATATGATACCTACGATTCCAAAGATTCATGGTCTTGTAAGAAAAGATCCAAATAGGCACATGTAAGAATTTAGATACACTTTCTCAAGTATCAAGACAAGAAGAGAACACGAAGACCAATTTTAGTGGAGGGAATTCCACTTCTCACTCAAAGGAGTGGGTAAATAATGGTTTTACAATATACATTCAACGGAGATACGTGATTGGGAAGACCCAAGAAATATGTTTCATGCAAATATTAATTCCCACATCCAAGAGCACTACCATCAAGAACGAGATTTACATCATATGAAAATCAACTAGAAAAACCCTCTACATGTACTATGAGCATTTCAAGAAGCTATACTGCATCATCCCACATCAATAAAAAGATGAACACTAATTACTTGTGTTCTTCTACCAAGAATTATGAATAATGATCAAAATATTCTAGATATCTCATCTACGGGATCCCTGATTGAAAATTTGCCTACAGATATGAGAGTACTAATTGAGAAGATTTATCAACACTGACAACAATTTTGTAATAAAAATAATGGAAACCAATGGGGATACATTAGGTAAAAAGAATATGATTCATATGCATTGATCAAAACCAGAGTTGATTACCTTCCAAGGTTAGTCCATCAAATAACTCTAACCCAAGAAAATTGAAAACATGCTTCGGATCAGGTATGTAGTTTATGTTATTTATCCACTCATTATACAGACTAGTTTTCTAAGATATAGTGGAAAAAATATTGTGTTGTCGCATTTCAACCAAGACAATTCAAACAAATCAGTTGCATTAACCCCAAGCCCAACCATTATATGGGAACCAACAAAACCAGATCAGATCATTTACTCTTAACCATTAATTCAATCAACCTTCTTACTAGCAACATCAACACCAGAACCCCTATCTATTCCAAAAATCCAATAAACATAACTTCCATAAATATCAATCCATTCATACACCACTATTCCAATGAATGACACATGAACAACCATACACCATAAAAAACCTTCTATGGAAGAGATAACATCCAAGTATGAGGACCTCCCAGATAAGGTTGATAATATGGCTGACATGACGGGATTTCTTGTTAAAATAATGAACAAGAATATAAGGTAATCATTCATCACAAATAGTGCCAAATCCTAAAGATAATGTCAATGTAATCATAAAAAAGTGGAAATGAAATCCCACATCTATCCGACCCTGAACCTGAAACAATACCACCTTTTCTAAGGGAGAATGTTGTTGAAAATTCTAAAAATCGTGTGAAAATCCACAAAGAGGAAGAAAAGGAAGAGGATTAGGAAAAGGATCAACCAAAAAATAAGAAAAAAAGAAATGATAATGCCATGGAAACAATGGTAGAATATTGTCATACACCCACCATTTTTAATAAGGATTATCGAATCAATGAAATTCCATGAAGAAACACTAGAAAAAGATATTATAAACACTTTTCAAAAAGTGGAAATCAATATCCCCTTACATGATGATTTCAATAAAATTCCATGTTATGCAATAATTTTGAAAGATCATTTCACCAAAAAGATAAGACTTCAAGGTAATAAAAGAGTCAACGTGGGGAGATGTGTCTCAACCCTTATCACACCATAGATTCCAACCAAAATTCACGATCCAGGGACATTTTCCATTCCATGCACCATTAGTTCATTAAATTTCTATAAATCATTGTGTGATCTAGGTTATTCAATTAATTTATTCCCTAACTCTGTATACACTTCTTTGTAGACGAGAGACTTATATCCCATATGAGTGCTGATCCATCTTGCAAACAGATCCACAATTTTACCAACTAGAGTTCTAGAGGATGTATTGGTGAATGTCAAAGACATCTTATTCCAAGTATACTTCTATGTTCTAAATATTGATGAAGATATGAACCCGTTATACTCTCCCATAATTTTGGGGAGACCATTCTTGATGATAACTAAAATCTTCATCAATGTCAATGAACATACACTCACCATGGAATTTGGATATATCAATGACCACTTTATGATTTTTGAATCCATGATGTAACCATCAGATGATCACACCCTTTTTTCACTCTCCCATAAAGTTAGTACTGAACCCATTGAAGAATTAAGTATGTTCTATTAATTATTATACTTAGGAGATGATATTTCCATTAGTGAACATGTAAATGACCAAAACACTGCAGATTATGATTATATGTGGGATGAAGTGGTAAAATCAGATTTCTTTGATGATTTGTTGATTGATGAGGAATATGATATTGTTTCTTTTGTTCATGAGGTTCAACCGTTAGATGTGGGGGATGCCAATTTAAAATCATCACTTCATAATCCCCCTAAACATGAATTAAAACCACTCCCCAATGATTTGAAATATGTTTACCTTATGGAAGGAGAGAAATTACTAGTGATAATTACAATTTATCTCTCTAAAACCAAAGAGAAGTCTTTGATTGAGTTTTTGAGAGAGAATATCCAAGCAATAGAGTGGAGCTTATGTGATATCCCAGGAATAAACCCAAAAATATTCCCACATTGAATTTTTCTTGAGGGAGATTCCAAACCTATTAGACAGCACCAATAGAGGATGAATCCCACCTTTATGGAGGTTTTAAATAAAGAGATCGATAATCTATTGGAAGCTAGGATCATCTATCCCATTTCAAATTCACAGTGGGTTATCCCTATACATGTTGTTCTTAAAATAATGTATTTACCACTATAAGGAATAAAAATAACGAGTTTATCCCTATAAGAATTCAGAACAGCTAGAGAGTATGCATTGATTTTAAGAAATTAAATCAGGTCACTAGAAAAGATCATTTCCCCTTCCCCTTAACTGACTAGACAATAGATATATATTAAGGTATAACTCATTATTTCATTTGGGATGGATTTTCATGTCAGTTACAGGTACCCATTCCTCTCAAGGATAAAGAGAAGACAAAATTTACATGTCCCTATGTTAATTTTTTATATAAACGAATTCCATTGTGATTATGTAATGATCCAAGTACATTTCAGAGGTTCATGGTAAGTATATTTTCTGATCACATTGAAAATTTCTTGTATGTTTTCTTATATGATTTCACAGTTTTTTTGGAAATTCATTCGATCACTGTTTGAAGAATATATAAAATTCTTTTCAAACCTACATTGAAAAAAAATCAAGTTTTCAATTTTGTTATGTGGCATTTCATGGTTAAAATATGAATGGTACTTGGTCATTTCATTTCCAAAAATGTTATTTAAGTGGATAAATCAAAAATTGAAGTGATATAAAAAGTGCCTTAACCTACTGTTGTCAAACATGTATGATAGTTTTTAGGACATGCCAGATTCTACAGAAGGTTTATCAAAGTTTTCAGTATGATTTCTCTCCCTCTCTATAGATTACTTTTTAAAGATACTAATTTTGATTTCAATGGTTCATTTAGTGATTTATTTTATGTCTTGATGAATAGATTTTGCTTCACCACTCATGATGTAGCTGCCAAATTGGGAAGAACCATTTGATTTAACATGTGATTCTTCCAACCATGAATTTGGAGATGTCCATTCTCATAAATATGATGGAAGAACACAATTAATTCAATATTCCTAAAGAACCATATATGTGGAACATTAAAATTAAACAACCATAGAAAAAGAGTTATTAGTAGTTGTTTTTTATTTAGAATGATTTGGATCACATCTTCTTGGAACTAAAATCATAGTGCTTTCTGACCATGCATCTCTGAGGTACTTAATGAAATAATATGATGCTAAACCAAGGCTAGTGAGATGGATGACATTGCTTCACGAGTTAAATATAGAAATCAAGGAATATAAGGTATTTGAGAACCAAGTGTCTGATTACTTATGTAGACTGCCAAACATTGCTGAAATTGAAATTCCAGAAAAGACCCACTGAATTATAAAATTCCAAGACATCAATTGTACTTGATTGAAGGAGAAGTTCCTTGGTATGATCTAATAGTGAATTATCTGGTAATATCATAGGTCCCATCTCATTTCAATTCTCATCAAATTAAAAAACTAAAATCTGAATCTAGGTATCACATTTGGAATGATTCAGTCCCCTGGAAGATTTGGAATGATCAAGTAATTAGAAGACCTTTACCAAAATGTGATGTTAAATCTATCTTTGAGTAATGTCACACATTAGATTTTGGAGTCCAATTTAGACCTCAAAGGATAGCATGGAAGGTTTTAGAATCATTAATTTATTATCCCACCATTTTTAAATATTCTCATGAATATTTCAAAATGGGTGAAAATTTTAGGTTTTCAAGAAATATATCAATGAAAAAAGAAATTCCTAAAAAGACACTAAATTATTGTAATTTTTTGAATTTTGGGGGATATATTTTGTGGAAACATTCCCAATGTCATTTGTAAATTATTATATCTTTTTTTTAGTTTATTATATTTCCCAATAGGGGGAAAAATCCACTAGGACTGACGATGCTCCATTTGTTTTTGATTTTGGCAGGGCTAACATCTTTTGTAGTTTTGGAGTGCCTAGAGCCATCATTAGTGATCAGAGGATTCACATATAAAATTGTTAAATAGAGACACCACTGAATAAATATGGGTTTCATCATAAAACATAAACTCCCTACCATCCAAAGAATAATGGGAAAGCTGAAGATTCCAATAGGGAAATCAATGGAATTTTGGAAAAGAATGTTAATACAAATAGGAAGGATTGGAGCCACATGATGGAAGATACCTTATGGTCTTACATGGTGGCCAAAAAAACGCCAATTGGAATGAGTCCATATAGGCTGATTTATAGAAGAATCTCCCACCTAGATATGGAATTAGAGAATAAGGCGTATTATGGTGTATGGAAAATTAATTTGGACCTTTAAAATGATGGTATGGAAGGAAGATTGAAGTTAAAATAGGTGGAGGAAATTAGAAAGGGAAGAACTTGAAAATTACAATATTTACAAAGAATGAAAAAGAGTGGCCCATGACAAGGTGATCTGACTGATATAATACTATCCTGGAGACAAATTGTTGTTATTCAACTCAATAGTCATGATGATGCCAGGTAAAATTTGTTCCATATGGTAAGGTCCATTTATAGTTACTCAAGTATATCCTTTTGGTTATGTATAGATTATAAAGGATGGAGAGTAGTATCCATTCATTGTGAATGTAAATATTTTGTAGAAATTCCTTGGGAACCTGTCATTAGAGATAATAGAGGAGATCACCGTCCTCTAACATGTTTAATAATAAAATTCATCAGGTCGTACCACTCCATTAAGTCTTATTTATTAAATTAAATAATTTTAAAAAATTATTACATGTTTAAATCCATTAGAATGCATTAAGGACACTACATAATTTATGTTTAGGGTAGGGACCTTTTTAGTTTAGGATTTTCATTCAATGCTTGGTTTTCTTTTTGTAAAAAACTTTATTTTGATTGTTCTTCTGAGTTTTGTCCATTTTTTATAGTTTTCCTGTGTTTTGGAAACTTTTGAATTGAAATGATGATAATTTCCAATTTTGAAACCAATTTCAATGAGTGAACCAATCTATTTCATGATACTGTGCTTAAATGAATGCTGAGATGACTTTGTTTCAAGTTCAAATCTTTTGGAATTTCATGAAAAGTACTATGATTTTTTAAATCACATGCCACATGTCACTATCTTTATTTTTGAAATCACTATACTGGGAGGCTTCTTTACCATTTTGGTATATTCTTTACATTCTCCTCATTTCATGAGAGAACCATACTATGATTTCTTGAACTATAATTTGATTTATTCTTGTCAAAACATGTGGGTTTGAGGTACTTGTGTTTTTAATGATTGAGGAATTTATTTGGTATTAAGTCCCCTTTTGAAAATAATACTTTTATTATGTCCTACAATATACATTAATTCTTGTATCCCTTATAAACCATGAATATCCTGTTAGGTTAGACACATTACAAGAAAATTTTCCTTACCCAACCTGCTCTTGAAGTGAAATTGCATAATCTTGTTTTACATAAGTGTGAGGGAAAATGTCTTAGGTTCTACTACCTCATTTGGTGATATTTTTTTTTTGGAAATTAAAATATTGATGATCTGATGATTCTAATGGTGATTTCATTTTGTTAAATGTTGAATATTTTCTTGGAGCATTCATTATAAAATAATTTGTGCCTTTCTGGAGCGTCCAATGTAAAAAAAAGTTGTTCCTATTTGGAGCTTTCAAGAAAAACTATGATTGATAAAAAAAATTGATGGTAAAAGTTAAATGGAATAATGATTCCTTGAGTTCTCATGGTTATTGAGATGATGTTTTACAATGGGGAATAGAATGAGACCATGGTATAGTGAAAATTAGAATCTTTCAATTTTACTTGATAATGAAGCAAGCCCTCTGTTTCGGCCTCAGAATTTTAAATATCAAAATCATACCAACCAAAATCCACAGAACAACCCATAAAAGTCCTTAGAAAAAAACATGTCACTAACTCACATCGAGTGGAGAAGTATGAATTTATCAAGCTTATGGTGACTATTTTGTGAGTTTGGATGATAAAATCATTGTTGAACATTTACATTTGTGAGATGAGAGAAAATTCATGTGAGGTAGTTGTTTTGTGTCCATGGGATAAGCAATAAAGTAGAAAAATATTAAATAATCTAAAATAGAGAAAATGAAATAATTATTTTTTATGGGGAATGATATCTTTTTCATTCTTAGTGTTGATTTGGTAGATCTCAATGGTATGTGATTTTGATTTGATTTGATTTGATTTAGATTCTTATTTATCTAGGAGTCCAAGTATTATGTGTGGTGGAATTGATAGATAAAATATTTTCAATTAAATTTACATTGAATTTAATTTTCTTAAACCCACAAAATCATTAATTTAAGATAAATTACGTAATATTTATGATATTAGAGATATTTTACGCTGAATAGTAAAAATGAACCATTTCATATTTTTAACTATTTTAAATTATTTCTGTATTTTGACAATAACATTTTCTATACTAAGGAAAATTGAAAAATTCTTCTTTTCCAGATTCTACACATCCATGGATTCATTTAATCCTTATTAACTGAAAGCTGAATTAGACATATGGAAGCTCAAAGGATTCTCAGAAGTGGGACAATGAAAACCATTTATATATCTATCTACTATTTGTGTGAGGTCCATAAATCGTTCACGGTAGGCCCAATGGATCTGAAATATAGTGTGTTGATGCACAATACTCATTGAAACATATTTCATGAAGGAGAAGATTCATTAATTGGATGTTTTAATGGTAATTAAATCATTCTAATCTGGAAATGTTTTATTTGGAGAGTCTGACTGGATAGATTAAATTGTCAGAATAAAATGGGAATAACTCCTTAAATACTTGTCCAAATATGCTGTGATTTTTTGAGAAAATGGAAAATATAATTATGAATGACATTAAATAAGGGTTAAATGAATTAATATGCCATTTAATGGGGATAAAACATGTCAAATCTTGGGGAAAAAATATCTCTAAAAGGATGAGAGATCCTCCCTCTTAAAGCATCTCATTCCATCCCATTGCATCTAGGACACCAAGTAGGAGAACTTATTGTATTTCCCTCTTTTATTTTTTTTCATTTCCTTAGTTTTGTTACTCCTTCTTATTCCCTATTCATCTAGATTACTATTACTATGGTCAGGTAACAATTTTGAGTGATTGGGGAATGGTTGGTTTTCTATTTTGTAATTATTGAGTTCTTGGTATAATTGAATGAAATTTATTTCTTCTTCAAAGATATTTTCAATTTCATATAGAAGATATTATTATCAATTGTCATCATTCATGAATTTTAATTTCGTTATTTATTTTTTGCTTGGATATATAATCATTATCTTCCTCCACTGATTTCTGGTTTATATACGATGGAATATACTATGGATTAGTGGTGAAATACTCGACGATCGCCAGTATGTGTAAAAGGGGTACTGAACGTTTTTGATTGTTTGGAAAAAATAAGACCCAGTAGGGTATTGAACAAGTCAATTGAGGACATTCAATACAAGTCTTTCACATATAGAAGGATATTTGACCAATCTAATATATTGGTTAGGTTTTTTCTCTCACAATCCCAATTTCACTAAGGAAGTGAGACGAAACGATTGTGAAAACTCACTTTAATCAAATCACAAGAAGAGGCTTAAATTAAATTGAACAAGGATAGAATTAAAATTGGCAAAACGACCCCACCATAATCACCCTTCCAATATCATAGATTTTGATCCTCGTAATTTCAAAATCTTCTTTCATTCATTTTCTTATCAATTTATTCAAAAAACTCTCCATTTTTACCCACATTTAAAAGTGAGAAACTATTTTGCGTGCACTCCTAATAGAGAGACTTCTAATGGTTAATCAATAGACTACACATAGAAAATATAAAAATTATTTTTTCATTCCCTATGACATGCATGCATCACATATCATATTTTTATGGAATTATAATTTTATATAATGGATATAAAAATAATACACCATTTGAATATACTTTAATCCTCCTAGTTTTCTAATTTTCAATTTTTACACTAAAGATTATCATATTTTAATGATAAAATTAGTAACATATCAAAATTTTCATACAAAAACATTAATTAGATAGTAAAAAAATATTTATCCATCAATCCATCTTTATCTTTTGCATTTAAAAGCTATTGAGTAAAATTAGACATGTTACAACAGGGAGGCGTTAGTCCACAATACACAAGAACATCAGCATTTTTTTTCTTAACATATTGAGTATATGAAAAAATAATGGTATTAAGATTAATATAGTAATATTAATGAACATAAATCATAATTTTACCATTATATTAAAATTTCTAGAATAAATTTGAAGAAATATAATTAAAAATAAGACTATTAAGTTGATTTAACTCATGTTTTGGACTTGAATAATCCTTATAAGACTTTTAGAATATTAAGTGGTTAGTGAATATAAGATTAAAGAGGGTATTATGTTTGGTAGAGATGGTTATAGGATGGATAAATTAAAATAAATTTATGTATTATTTCTAATGTGTTGTGAATCCTGGAATGGTTACTATGTTATGTTTTTATAAGTGAATGTCAGAGGTACATTTGGAAACATCATTAAATATTTCAATAATGTAATGTCCTTTTAAGGGGTCTGTGGACCCAAAATGGAAACACATTAGGGAAAATACCTTAGACAAATAATATATACACCATTAAGTTAATGTCACATTTTAAATATAATTAGGAATTTAATACTAGGATGATCTCAATATACCCACATTATTTTTACTCAGATAATTAGTTTTTAGAATTATTTATTTAAATTAATAATGAGAAATAAAAATAACTAAAGACCAAATTTCAATCTTCTATTTTGTTATTTAAATATAAAAAAACTTTTATGGGTATGATAGGATAATTTTAAAAAAATACACTCAATCTTGTAAAAAAAGTTTTTAGTGAAATGAAATTACTATGAATAAAATTCGTATATAGGATAATGTTTATTGTGATATCGATTTTAAATACATAAATTTATTAAAAATGAATTTATTAAAATGTATGAGGATTCCATGTCAAGAAAAAACTGAACGAAACATTGATTATACACGATTTATCAAGAAAACAAAAAACAATTGCTAAATTAGATTTCCATTTTACATTATTTATAAAAATCATTGGAAGATTGTTTATGTGTAAATTGATTATTTAAAAAAGAATAATGGTATTTTTAATTTCATATTTCATTACATTAATATTTTTTGAAATATTATAGGTTAAACATATATTTTTATAAAATCATGGAAATTATAATTTTGAAAATCCCATTTTTCGAATATAAATTAACAAATATATAAAATGTTTAGAAATAAACAATATGTAAATTTTGATCTGATGATTTCAAAAATGTTCTTTTTTTATAATTAAAAATTTAAAAATTTTAAATTTATATTTTAATGGGAAATTAAAAGCATAAATAAAAATATTTGTTTGAGTATTCCCTTTTTCAACATTAAATCATTTAACTATTTATCTTCTAAAAGATAAGTTTTTTAATAGATTACAATACATGGTTAATTACTAATTTTATTCTAATATTTTTTGACTTATTTACTTTCTGTGTTGTGTGAAAAATATTTATCAAACACATTGACTTATTTAAAGGTAATTATAATTTTAGGTTGTTACATTCTCCCCCAACCTATAAATAAAGTGTGTCCTCGCAATTTGATTCATATAATTAGAGTGATTTATTTAAAGAACTACTAATTAACTATGATGTTATAGTTATTAATTGGCTTATTTAAGATATAGAATTTAATATATCTATATCAAGAAAATTATATACACATTATAATGATATCAATCCCAATCATATTTTATATAGAATAATTCTAATGGAAGAAGATTGGTATCCATATGGAATAACTTCCCACATTCATGAAAAATTAATTACATGACAATCAAAACACTGTGTTTTTATTTATAACTCAATTTACATTAGTTGGTGAAAGACAGTATGGTATTGGACACTAAAAATTCTATTGTGAACATCACTATTTATATCATTAGTACTAGTTTCATAGTCTTTTTCGTGTTCATATTTTTCTTGTTGACTAAAAATATCTTCAACCCATATATTGGGACATTGAGTCACATAATTCATAACTCTCTTATAATTTTTGAATCATTTTTTAGATTCTCTCATTTAATTAAAATTATGATCATGATAATGTTCATATCCAAATTTATAGCCTTTTCATATCCAATTAAATAATTTTCCCCTATGCTTTTACTACATTCATGAACCATAATAAATTGAATATTCTCTCCGATTATCCTTAATGAGACTCTATCTTTCTATACATTTGTGTCGTTAGGATTCCAATTTTGATTAAATTGTTAATCAAATTTTTTGACTTCATTTTTCACAAAATCATATAGTTTCTTATATAATATCACATTCCATTGGGTGGTTCATTGAGGTATTATTCACTCTCAAAATCCATTTTTCATTTTCTGGATGAACCAATTTAATTTTGTGTGGGATCCTCACAATACAAGATACGAAATACCAAATTTAAAACACCACAATCATTAACAGTACAGAGGCTTCAAAATATATCATAAAACATCAAAATTATACTTCAAATTTCATATTCAAACACAACTTTCAAAAAATAGACTCAACAAAAACTGATACCACAATTTTCCTTGAGCAAAGCTCCCAGAATCACAACCCTTATTCTCAGTCAATATATCATCATAATCAATAGCACTAGAAATCAGAATCCATTGGTGTATATCATCATCATAAATTTTAAAAAACTAAATAGCTTTTAAACATGTAGGTGGGGCATATCCCTCAAACCAAAAAATAGAACATATGATAACCAACAAAAAAAATAAACATCACATATCACTATTTCCTCATGTAATTTCATTTAATATTCAATCTCACCTCCTAAGACACCTTAAAAAACACCATGAAAATATAAATTGGAGGATAATGGAGGAACCCTGGTGCAAGAGAAGATTAGGAATTGACACCATCGAACAGAAACACAATGCTAAAAGATTTTATATTCATCAAGGATGAAAACCATGAATAAATCCAAAACATCACGAGTCCAAATATAAATGGAGACCATAAAAACTACCTGATTTATGTAATTCCATTTAATTTAAAGGCCCAAATCGTAACCAATGATGTGGGATGAAACACGAAGGTAGAAGATAACCACCTCACGATTCATGACTCCTGTAAAATCCATGAATGATGAACATTATATGTGAGTAATTTTAAATAACCATAAAAATTAACATCAATATGTCAATAATTATAACTCTTCCACATTATCTTAATTTCCTTATAGCTTAATATGTAACAGAAATAGTCAAACATATTTAACTCTCATTTTAAGATATATGACTCTTGTCTCATTATAGGATACATTGATTCAGGTTCAATCGTAAATATTTTTATTATACATAAAATAGTGACCTTAAAATACTATGAAATTTATTAAAATAACCTGAATATATTAATCATTGGAATGTATTCTCTTAAATACAACTTCTCATTCCTCAAAATATATTATTATTTTCAATAGTCATTAACTCAAGTATGTATATAACCTAATAAGATACATGGAATATTATGACTTTCTCCAAACCTATTTGAATCTCATAGACATTGAACCATGATCTTATTATATATTCCTACAAATATTTACCCTATTTTAACCCTTAAATTTTATTAATAACTAATACATATGGTCACACACAACATTAAAATATCATAATTTCAAAAAAATAATTTGATATTTTCTATTAATATCCTGAATAAATTATTATTATCATTGATGTCAATTATAACATAACTTACAAGTTCAAAATCAACCCACCAATCTCAAAATCTTGTGTGTTTTAATTATTAGAGTTAACCATACCTAACTCATGTGTTCTCGGATATATAACCCAAAAATATATCCTTTTCATAAAATCAAATTTCAATTTTATTATTACCATTTTATATATGATTACATAATTATAAAGTAATACTAGTAAAGAAAAATCATTAGTTGGTTCACATAATCCTCATAACATTTATAATATAACAAAATATCATTGATAAATATTTCACACTAATGATAATAGCTAACATAATCAAGAATTAATTTATGTTATGATGATAGCCTGACCGCATTGGGTAATAATAATAAACTCACTATTTTCATCGTGACAAGAATTTATTTAGATCCTCATCCAATTATGAATGTTCCTTTTTTCTTTTATAGTATATTTGTAATTTAGGATACATTCCTTTCTCATCATCTTCATTGTGGTCCAATATTAACAAAAAAACAAATGACATAATTTTTTATTATAATAATAGAAATGTGTATATTAAACCATTAATAAGAATATGTATTCCCTTATAACACAATTATTTTTAACATATGATTCTTTTATAAAAACATGTATCTCTTCATTATCTATCCATTAGTTATCCATCATCAGTTTACTATTAGTTTAACTTCCAAAATTAAATAAAACAAATTTTAAATTTATTATAATTATTCATAATTAATTTTTTTAACATAATGATTATCTCATGGGACTATATCTCTAGGTGCATTAGAAAAACATCCAAGTGTACCATCCAATATCCCAACATAGATATATTTTTTCGCAAAGGAAAATAATCTCAACTTTACTAAAAGAATATGTAATTACCCATAAATATACCAAATTATACGGAATTCACTATATTTTTCATATCATAATCTCTAAATAAATTGTGAATTATTTCATTAAAATTAAATTATATAATAATCCAAAGGGTTATCCAAAAATTCCAAAATGTTATCAACCATGACATATCAGTCCATGAATTATCCTTAGTAACTATAAAATCTATAAAGTTATCTAATCCCTCACCTTTATGAAACCCATTAAATTCTATATTTGTTCTGTTAGATCTTGTTCTCATTGAAACATGCTCACATTCATTCTAGCTTTAAATGCATGGATATAACCATCCCAAATTATAAAATGAAAAACAGTTTATACATTTCTTAATCTCATGGATCTTTTCTAGTTTATCACTTTCGTGAATTATTACACAACATAAACAAATAAATATCTTATTTTTATAAAGGATGGAAATTTTCCACTATATAAGAATCTTATTAATACAAAAAATTTCTTAAAAAAAACCAATTTTTTAAAACATTTTTCATCATTCTAAACATGTCACGTGTATTGAAATTGGTTAGAACATAAGAAAATGGAAATATATGAAGTAGTGGGATCAACTTCTGATTATGTGAAATCATAAAACTGAAGAAGTCATAGAATTAATATATAACAAATATTAGGTAATGAATTTGGTAAAAATCATGAATCCATACTCAACTTGAAACCAAGATCATCCAATATCCATTAAGAAACTAAAAATCGGATATAAATCATATTAATCTCATAGAAATAGAATGCATAATGATGTAAATAAAAAATCTACAAGAAAGTAATTGTACCAAGAACTTTGACATTTCATCATGACCACATTAAAAATACGTTTTGGATTTGAGTAGCCATAATAAAAGTAAAAATATCTATTTTTTCTCAGGATAATGGTCAATGAATTGATTGGATATGTAATTCATGACCCATATTACACATTTTTTAAGTCCAATTGCTTCACCAAAATTTTCAACAATACCTTTCATACCATTACATATGGTACCTTTAGCCGAATAAATAGATTTATATGCATATAATAAAGAATATAAAATCCTAATACATTATCAAAATGTGTTAAGATTCAATAATCATTAAGAATTTCAATAATTTTTTCACAAATAAATAAAAGGGATAAAATTATGATAACCTAATTTGAGAAATAAGGTGAATTTTCAAACAATAAATATCCAACTTCCAATAATAATTTTTATTATAAGAGTAATAATAAGTATTTCAAAATATTTCCTCAAATAAATAATAGGGATGACATTATCATAACATATCTTGAGAAAGAAGTATTATGGACAGACAATATGTAGTAATTTTCCAATATTCCATCTTATTGGAAAGGAATTTATTAAACACAAACAATATTCCCCATGATAATATATTTACATTATCTTAAGGTGAACATAATAAAATATGAGTTCTATAAAATTTAATGTTCATGGAAAATATACAAATGTTTATTGGGTAATTCCAACAATGAAATTATTATAATACTTGGAGAGAAAGGAACCAAATCATTCCTAATAAGCATATCACAATAAGTGAGAAAATTTTTCAAATTTTTTCCATTATTTCAATGTATATCCCATAATATTATTAGATAATCCCACTTAATAAAATTAGAGTGCAGAATTTACACAACATATATTAATAATGGTCAAGATATTGATTATAACTAAATTAATAAAATTTATGTTTCAAAAAACTCCATACTCATATGGATATAACGATATCAATAACCACATGAATAATGTACATTTTTTTATACTATAAAATAAAATATTATAAAAAATAGTATGATGCATATATATAATTGTGTAGTGAATATAACATACAAAGAAAAAATGGTACAAAAAATGTATTCTGTCTTAATGAATGATAATTATAACCAGGAAGACCCTTATGGATTAAGTATTTTTCGAATAAACACCCTCAAAAGAGATTCCTTGTAATTTGATGAATAAAATATATTATGTGATTTGACAATTAAATTATATACTATATAATATAAATACATTAAATTAGGTTCATAATTCCAAATATGTCCAAATGAGATAAATTCTAGATGAATACACTTATCTATTTTCTAGGTATCCATGAATGTGTTTTAGACACATTAATCACATAAATGATTAAATTAATCACAAAATTATTAACCTAATTGAAATCTATTTTCCTTCATACTTATCATAATTTGTATTTCTCTACATGAATTCTTCATACTTTCCATATCATGTGATTATTGTTTTGATTGATTGTATTAGTCCCCTTAAATTGGTATTATTTCTATTAATAATAAAAAACTAATAATTAGTAAATAATTAAACATATTATTATATAAGATTCATAATTATTTATGGGTTTTTAAATTCCGTTCATGATTATTTTATTCTTTATCCTTGATGATGATAAAGGCAACTAACATGTTTCGATAATTATTTTTCATCAAACTGTTTTTTATTAATTGATGAATTAAATACTTATAAAACATCTCCAAAAACATTTTAAACACATTAATTACATATTACACTATTAATTTTTCTTAAAATTCATCTATAATAGAAATGTATAGTATATTCATCATAGGTGTGTAAACCGAATCGAACATGATCCTAACATGAATAATAGTTGTTTATGAGATGGTTTAGTTATACATTCATTATACTAGAAGAATAAATAAACATATTATTTTTATTAGTGATATATATCATAATTTTAAATATGTATAAATATAGATAAATAATATGAAAAAATTGAACATTTTTAATAATACAATATCATATTTGTACTCTTATTATAAATGATTAAATTGAAGATTATAATTTATTGATTATATCATTATTAGAATCAGTATTTTTGTATAGAATAAAAATAATTGGATCATAAACATTATATTTGTAAATTAATAAATTCCATATATCCATCATTGATATGTGGTGAAGGAAAAACAAACATGATACGCCATGGAGTCGATAGTCCACACAATGCATGAAAATCAATATTTTATTTCATAATGGATTGGGTATATGATTAAATAATGGTAACAGACATAATATGGTAACATTATATTATTATTATGATAATAATATAATTATATTATAATATCTATAATAAATTCTTTTTATGATGATTATGTTGACAAATAAGTAGTTGGTAATACTAACAATGATTTCATTGATTTTCCATGGAAGTATCCTTGAATTTTATGGTCATAGAAAAATATGGGAGACAAGGCTCTTATATTTATTTGTATATGTTATATTGGAGATTAAAATTGGAAAGTTTTAGATAGTAATTTTAAGGTGATGTATATCACTGAATGTTTTAATAGGTATATATATTGGTAATTGTAAGAGATTTATAGGAAATACATTTAGATTTTTCAATCATTTAATGTCTTTCTCAGGGTCCTAAATCCCAAAAATGGATAACAATGTTAGGGAAACATGTGTTGGTTAATTTGATACAAATAAATAAATTAAATGTAATTTTTTTATAATTTTTAGAACATCTATACTCGGTTAAAACCCATTTTTAATTTTAGTTTTACAGTGATAATTATTATTTTTAATTAGTAATTAAATTTAAAGAAAAAAATTAAAATTATCCTTATTGACTAATTTCAATATTAAAATTTATAATTTAAAATTTATTTTATGAAATTAAATATCAAAGGGTGTGAGATATTAATTTTAATATAGATACACATAATAACGTTAGATCGGTTTTTAGTGGAATAATTTTTTAAGGTTTTAAACATTTTTATAAGATAAACTTATCTAGTAATGTGGCATCCAAGGATATTTAAAACTGAACCTCAACATGAAAATGCATTATTTAAAGAGAATAACTAAAAATGTTTTATATAAATGTAAAATTTTAATTTAGATATAAAAATTGTCGAAATATGCTTTCTATATATAATGAATATTTCGAAACCAATAATTATTTCTATTAAATTAATATTTATTCTAATAAAGAGGTTTTAAATAACTAAATTAATTCTAATATTGTGTTTTAAATATGAAAATTATAATTTTTGTAATCCCACATATTTTGACTAAAAGTCAATCTATTTTGAAAATTTTTAAAAAATTCATTAAAATTAAATTTTAATGTGATAAATTTAAATGAGTTTTAAATTATTTATTTAAAACCATAAAATTTTTGAATTTAACATTTAATGGGAAATTAAAAATATAAAAATATTATTTTACTTTAAAATACACTTTTTCAACCTTAAAAAAATTTAAATATTTATTCCAATGATCTTATACACGAGTTGGATAGGAACCTTATTAGAATATAGAAGATCTATGGATAAATCCCTATTGGGAATGGTTACTATTATATTGCTATGTAGGTAGTGAAACAAATGATGATGCATGCATGTGGTGGTGGAGGTATGATGTAGGAAGGAAATGACATATGCTTGACATGAGCCTGGCGATATAGGCAGGATGATATAGGCATGACCCTACACTTGTACTTAGACTCATGTAATGGTCTTCATTTTAACTAGTCCTACAACCCATGTACAAAATAAAAAAAGCATGATGTGTGGGTTATCCCTTAAGGATCAATATCTTGCCTTTATGGCCTATTCGTGTGGTTCCACTGTCTTTTTGAATGTAATTTCACCCAAACGTACCTAAGGTATAAGTATCTATACTCAAAATGTAATGATTTTTAACTTATTTAAATATGAGGATGATTATAAATTTAATTCTTAATTTTTATGGCTCCTTTACATTAGTTTACTTCTGAATGAAAATTTATCAAACATATTGACTTATTTGATGTTGATTAGAATTTTAGTGATATATAAAATATCATTAATGATTTTTCCAATATGGTAATAACATTCTGTATATAAACAAAACTAATATCACTACATAAGGATTTGAAAATTATAACAAGAATAATAAAAATAGAAAGGAATAATGTTATGTAAGAATTATTACTCAAGTTGTTATATTAAAATTTCAATGGATGATCACTTGGAAATTGATGGAATAATAAGATATCATATGACCAAGTGCTCAAGATTTTTAAAGGGGAAGCTCTTAAAAGTAAATGGTGGGATTTTTTAAATACTTCATCTTTATATAATGGGATCACAATTTTATGAATATCATGTGATATATTAATATTTGTTTTATCAAAATAAATCTAGAATGTTGTCAAATAATTTTTAAGAAAAATGTAAATTGAATTTTAAAATATCAAAATTTATTTTTTAAACAATAATATGCATTCCAGGACTTTGAAATAATTCTTATAATTTAAATATTTTTTCTAATAACTCTTTTTCATTAATTTCATATAATACATATATACGAATAAACTCACATTATCGTTATGTTACATTATTCTCCGAAAAATAAATTTTTATTTAATAATCTCAAAAATTCATACTACTCTAATTTTTATAATTTTAATCCAAAATCTATGTTCGTTTTATATAATTTATAATCCAAAATCTATAAGTTTAAAATCTTAAAAAAAATAAAAAAATGAAAAATTGGTAATATTGAATAATTACATTCTAAACAGTAATTGTTCAGAATACTAGTTTATATCATTTAATAATTTATATAATTTAAATATATTATATATATAATTATTTTAATATTATTATATTATTATATATTGATAAAATATATAATAAATAGAATTTTTTTAAAATAAATATTAATTTTAGTTAAAATATGATTTAAAAATTCTAATATAATTAATTAATTATATTCTAACATTTAATTTTACGAATCCATTGATATCGAAATAATTATTTTAAATTTTTAAATATATTATATCACACTTTTGTAATATTATTAATATTTCTATTCAATTATTTAACATACATGTATTCCTTATATTATAACATCACATATATTATTCATTGTGAGTGATATTATTTTAAATTTACAACATAAAAATACTCAAAAATAAACTTACATGTTGGATATGTGACCGTTGATCATATTAATAATGAATGTTTTGGAAAAAAAATTAATGAATGTATTTTCTTCCACAATATTAAAAAGGACTAGATTTTGATTATATATATAACCTTAATAAAATTATTCTATTCATATTTACCATTTCTATAATTTTAATGTTTAATCTAAAAAAAATAGTGACCCATACATTGCATAAATTATTAATAATTCAGAATTGAATTATTTTTATTTCAATATATAACAAAACCATGATGGGCCCGTATAGGTATAATTTCTGTTGAAATTTGGAAACAGAAACAACTTGTTCATTAAGAATCTATGTAGTCTCTCGTTTATTTGATCATATCTAGACTCATTTTTGGAATATCATATTTAATACCCATCTTCCTGACTTGGGGAAACGAAACATAAAAAGGGTGAACTCAAATGCTCAGAACGGGTAAACAAAAGAAATGTCAATCATATCATATTATTAAGATCATAACGTTTGAAAATCTAATCCTACGTAAGAGGTCATAATATCTTATTAGGGGATAAATCATATAACTACAATTTAATCCAAATCATCATAAAATATGACATGAATATTTGTGGCATACACACATAAGCATATAAAATCAATTCATATTAGTCATGTCTCATTTCCAAGACCATCATAGCAGACAATGTCCATTACTGAACTAAGTTCACTCCTTGTTCCAGTCCTGTATCACTGAACCAAATTAACTTTCCATTCCATCCACATATATCTCATTAGATAAAAATCATTATCCAATTCATATAAGGGAGATATAGGTCCCACCCATCTCGTAATGAAATCATTCTTATGTGTGCCAAAATATTATAAATCATAGCATAACCCATGAAATAAAATGGGATTCCTAAACATCATACCCTCATAACATAATCTATATAAGATAAAATGACATCATAAAAATTATTACATCATAACATAATCAAATCAATGTAATAATTGGGATAGAAACATAACCCAATATCATCTTAAATTGAAAATAAATTTGATAAAACACTTGAACTTAGTTCTTGAGGATAATATCATTTATTATTCAAAAAAATTTCTTTTCGCAAGGTTTCACGCAATTTTAAATTAAAATATTTTAATTGAAAATAAACATTAAAAATTGTAAATGAATATTCAAGGAAATAAAGTTCTATGAAAGCATAAAAATCTATTCATGTCGTATAAGTTAAAAACATTCTTCCCGTACTTTGGCTGAAAAAGTCCAAAAATATCACGTACTAAAAATGAAAAAGGATTCCTTTCATATATATTACTAAAAATTAACCAATAAGTAAAAATTTATTTAAAAAATTGTAAGACGCTATAAATAATATTACATATTAAGAAACATTGATGTGGATGATAAATATGCCCCTATAAATAATGAAGTATAAACTGTCTCGGATAAAAATGAGATTGCGATATTTTCCCTTTCCTAATGTCCGATATGATTTATACGTATCCAAAAATCTTGTATCATGATTTAAATAATGTCATTTACTTATTCCATAGTCATAGTCATTGTTATGATATCATATATGGTCATATTATTATCTGTTTATTAGTAACATTTGATTGTTACTCGTTATTTGGGTGTTAACTGCTTTATGTTCTTATGCATGTTTTGTCGAATAAATTTTTATTAAATTTTTTTTGATTTAGATATATCATTTACAAAATGGTATTAGTATAATATATATCATATTTATTCATTCAATTCATTTATATAATCATTCTTCAATTAAGATCATGTAGAATGAATCACATCACATCGTGGAGACGGTAGGTTGTACACACACACGAGCGATGATATCATTCCCATGATTGTTGAATTGTATTGAAGTGTATGGTGTATAATATTTAAGAATATATATAAATAAAAATAATCATATATTTTTATCTCTTCCATCATTATATCCATCTATGTATGTTGGTGATGAAAAAAATATTACACCATGGTGTGGTGATAGTAGGTCGTATGTACACACGTGCAGTGATTTCATTTATCATAGGATCGATAGAAGATGGAATACGGTTGTTTCATATTCATAATAACATATCAGTATAAAAGTGATTATGGACTTATTAATTAATAATTAAACAACTCGTATTGAGGAAGTAGAATAAGAAATATGTTTGAAAGAATTGGTAAAGGATATTACCTCTTCTTCGATGTGACTCATCTAAACCTGCTCTTAGGGCACTAAAGTTAGAATTTGAAGAATACCAGGACCTGTAGTATATTTATTGGAATGTTGAGAAGGTAAATGGGTAGGTTTTGGCTGAGTTTGAAATCTCAAAATATAGTGAAGGGGAGAGGGAGGAGGTTCCCTTTTATAAGAGAGGACATGGGCACTATTGGGAACATCAAAAAATATTACTTTATAATAAAATAAAACTACACATAAAGTCCTCCAAAATGAATCAACTTCGAAGATGATATGCGATGGGGTTGTAATTTCATAAACCAATAAATTTTAAACATGTTTTTTTAAACCTTATCATTTTGATTTAGCCTTATTTCATTTATTTAATTTTATTAGTGGAAATAATATTCTAAATTTTGTATAATTATAAATACTTACTTATGTGTTGTGAATTGTTTAAAATTGGATATTTTATGACATTTTAGAACATATAATTTTCAATTTATAATTTTTAAATATTTTTGTGATTTTTAATCAATTTAATAATATGTTATTTTTGTAAAATATAAACAGTGTCAATTTTGACACTATTCATTTATTTGAATTTAAATAAAATCCAGACAGAAAATATATTTCAAAAAATATTTATTATATTCCTAACATGTCATATTCATCTAGTAAATTCGTGGATCACATTAAAAAGTTAATATAATATTTATTTAAATATTTTTTAAACCATTTATTTGATATTTATCTTAATAAAATAATTACAGCATTATTTTTGTATAGTTATTTAATATATTTATTTATTGCCTAAAAATTAAAAAACTATAATGAAGATAAATCTAATAGATTTCATAATATTAAATTTAGTCGAATTTATCTTCTAAAAAACCATCTTTTAAAATGTTATGTTTATTAAATTATGAAGGTGACAACGTTGACATCATTTAAAATAATATAATGTAAGTGTCATAATCACTATTATAGGGTTATAAATGATCACAAAGTCAACCCTTGGATGCTTATGGTTTAGATATACTCGACCAATAAGTTTTTTTCAAGTGTTTGGGCCTTTTGATGGCTATTATTTTATTAATAAAAACTATATTATTGATTTTTCACTAAATAAATAATTTATGGATCATTAATGTATAAGCTATTAATGTGATTATTATTTCTTAAAAATTAAAAATTAAGTATCATTTTAAATAAAAAAATAGCTTTAAAATTATTATTTATAATTAAATTTTTATTCTGTATAAACTTATATTAAAAATAATTTAATTAATAAAGTTTGAGTGAGACATATTTCACATTATTTTAAATAAAATAAATTAATGGTATTAATCCAACACATGTAGGTTCCAATAGATACCCTTTCAACCCAAGAATGTTGTAGGGAAATATATAATCATCCAAATATATTATGACATGTGTTACGGTAACTTTATAACATTATTTGTAACCTTAATTACCTGATTTACCTTTAACTGTGGTAAATAAAATTAACCGTAGTTACTATTCATAATGACCAAGAATAAAATTATCCTATTAACATAATTTGGACCTAATGATTCTAAATACGGTTTCCAATTTTCCAAATTAAATACACAAGATTTGAATTAATTAATTCAAAATTAATCTCGTTGTTGAGAAAACAGGTTTTAAAAGTTAAAACATTGCAAAAGAATGAAATGTTTGTACATTTTAATTCATTGTAAAATTAATGGTAATAATATAAATTATATTAAATGGTAAAAATATATTCTATTCATAAATTAAAACCATTCAATATTATAATTTAACCATATAATATTTCTCGATGAAAAAAATTTGTTTTTAATTAAAATTTAGCATATTTTTACATGTTATCAAATTATGATGTATATCAGAAAAATATCATAATTTTAACCAAAGTTAATTTTTATATCCTACTTCCAAATAAGAGGATTACATTTTAATATTAAAATTATTAAGGTGTCTAAATCATAAATTAAAAAGGATTTTCTATTAAAAGGCAGAAAAAAATTATTTTAACATATATTTGATGAATATCAAAAATATCATTTTAATTATATAACATACATATCTTATTAACTTCATTCACTAAAATGACATATAATTTATTTAAACTTATCATAAATTTTTAAAAGTTAAATTTATTTATTACCACTAACATAACGGCTTGGTTATAATAGTAATTTTATATTAAGGGCATCATGAAATTTGTTTAAACTAACGATTGAGTGAAAAACAAGATACTGAAGAATAAAACTTATTTAAATATTTTATAAAATACTTGTGAGTTACACAAAATGGTTTGTCTTATTTTGGTATACTTTCTCTTTTTATGGTTTCTTATACTAATTTTTGTTCATAAAGGTTATGGTGTTACAAGTGAGAATATAAATCTAAAAAAAATATTCTACTCAATTTATAGACCCCTATTATATTTTATAGTTTTAATGGATGTTATCATATATGATATTTAATAACCCATTTTATGTGACACATGGTTTCAAATTACATCATTTTAGTGTTCCATTATAAAATAATAATGTATTGTTAGCATTTATTATTTCTTTTATGGGTCAATCAATAATTGATTATTCATTATTTTTAAAAAATTACTAATCATTTTTTATAATTATTGGAAAAATAATAATGGATCATAAATCCTATTTTGTTACAAATTGGTCAGGAAATGGGTTCTATGGATCCCGAACAATTCATATAAGAATAAATTTAGGGGTGATTGATGAATGTGTGATTGTATGAATCTACTTAGTGCATTTTGATATATAATTGTGATTGATTGTTTATATATTCTCTGATTGAAATTGATTATTTTATTTTATTTTTGCACTATTTGAAGACTCTAATTTAATGGAATAGTTTCCCTTTAGTATGAATTCAGTCCTAGACAATAATAGGAATACTATACCTTTTTGGGAGAATTCTTGATATTTTTGATGTCTCGGGACTACTTAATATCAACTGGTCTATGTTAGGAGTTCAATAATGGTATTATAGCCTTTATTTTAATACATTCATTGGGTAGATAATATAAATTTGTATATTAATGGGTCGAACCTTGTTATGGAACTCCTACAAGTGAATCATGAACACATTTGATGGGGGATGTCCTAATTAATATGGATACAAGATTACATCTCTATATATTTTTCAATTAGGATTGTGGTTTTTATATTATATGATTAATGTTTTGGGGATTTTATTTATTGTTTGTTCTCATAGATCATTGTTAATAGGCATGTATTCATGAATAATATTTTTCATGTATGAGTCATATGATACAAAAATACTTTTATGTAACTAAATTTTCTAGGTGCAATTTTTAGTTGTTTAAATTTTCAACGATAACTTTTTTGTAATTTTAATTTTAAATTATTTATGGAATTATGCTCAAATATACCAGATATGGTTTCATTATGAGTGATGTTCTTGTGTATCCTTGTGAAGGATGTTCTCGATCAATGAAAATACAATATATTTCCAAGGTATTTATAGTAATTCATGGTTGGTAAATATAGTTATGTAAGGTTTGGTGATTTTTTACAGTATGATAATAATTTTCTATGAGGATATGGAACCCTGGAGAGTAGTAAATTGGTACATGGTCATAATGAGTGAATAACAACATGTATTGTGTTTTCCATTATACCCTGTTTGGGGAGCTTCAAATAACGAAATACTTTTGGATAAATGTATAATATCTTTGAATTGGATGAACTCCCATGTGGTGTAAAATCACATGTTTAACCATGGAATGGGTGAGATTCATTTGACAATCGGATATGATGGAAGTAATGTGGGGAATGGAATGTGGGATTGGTGTGTGATCCCAGGATAGAAGTGAAACAGCTCCTGAGATTTTGAATCAGGGTATGTGATCACTAGCAAACGAGTATACAACCATTGGGTTGGGTGAGACTGTGTAGGATAGTGGGTCATAATATTTGATAAGGTTTTTGGTGTATCATTAATCCAATGGTGGAGTAGAGTAATGTTTTTTTAGAAATTTTATGTGCGTGAGGGAATTTACATGGGGTTGACATGCAAAATAAGTGGGTTTAGTTGGGGATATTTTAATTGGAAATAAATTTATATGTTTAAAATTAATTTTTTGTGTATAAAATCAAGTAGTGATACTATAACACCATGTTGGAGAGGTACATATGATCCAGGAGTTCACAAGTTTGGTTTGATGGAAACTGCAACATAGTGATGGACGATGGCATCATCGATGGATCAGGTTATTGTTGTGTAGTCAAAACAAGTGGATGTATTTGAATTAATTATAAGTTAGAATAATGTTGTGAACCATTAGGGTTCATGATCAAATAGTGTAGTAATAAAACATGTATTCCATGGAGAACACCATAGGGCATTGAAGAACATGATCGTCATTGAATTTGGTTTATTCGACATACCCAATTTCATTTTTTGTGAGTTAGGAATAGGCTGTAAAATATATTTAGTATTACAGTTTGGATATTAGAGGTATATTCAATTCCATTTATAATTTTTGGTAGTGGATAGAGAGTGGGTTTTTGTGATTGTGGGTTTTATTTGGAATATGATGATAATGATACTCATATGACGGTGAGTTTCATATGACATGATTAAATGACTTTCCTTCCAAATGGGCGGTGGTGTCCAAGGGGTTTATTAGGGGAAAATTGATATAATATCCTAATTATGATGTGAGGTATGACCCACAGACACCTGATTCCTCATGTAATTCAAAATTGGATATTTTCATTAGGATTTTTTCTAAGTCTGTTTCTTGTTATCTGGATTAGGGTAGTTTTGGATTGATCATATTGTGATTTATTCGGTAACCATAATATTTTATTTCATTCAGGTATTTATCCAGGATTCATGACATGTGTGATGGAGAGAATCTTCATTTGTGACAAGGTTCGAGAGATAAACAATGGTGCATCATGTGATTCATAGGTAGAATCTTATGATAAAACCTAATAATGGTGTTTGTAAGAATGACTCTGATTTGGTAATTAAGGGATTCTTGTTTCATGGGTTAATGTATGGGAATGAATTTTAATGGGGGGGGGGTTATGAAAATATATGTTTGAGGTAGGAGTTTTTTTGGGGTGTATCAACTTGTGTGACCAATATTTATTAGGGTATGTCTGTAGAAGCTATTCTGGAAAGTTCATTCACATGTATTTGTATATCGGTTGGTTTGAACAATGTTTTAAGATTCCATTTGGGTGTGCTTGAGGAAGTACATGTATATTTTCAGAAACATTTATATAAATTCAAGTTGAACTAATCTTGTTATTTAATGTTTTGAGGTAGAATTGTGTTTGGAGTTAAGAGATGTGACATGGTGACTAATAATTTAATTGAATATTGGGGTATTTTTGTGGATATTGTTCATGGAGTACCATAGCTTCATATAGAAGAGCTGTTTTATGGTAGGGATTTTGAAAATGAAAATGGATATTAATTTGGGAAAAAAATTTTGTTTCATTTATCAGGGGAATATTTTTCTATAAACCGAAATAAGGATTATGGTATAAATAATTTTAGATTCAATAACTAGTGTTATTAGAAATTGTTCATAATTCTATGAAATACATTAGGGTGTCAATAAACATCAAATGGCGGATGGGTGGTTATATATCTATAATGAAGTAATAGAAAACCATTCTTGTTATGAACATTATTACAAAATGTGATGTTTTGAAGGAAAAGGGGAAAGGTTCTTCTGACTATGTGGTTCATGGATTTAGCATGTAGTTAAGGATGGGGAATTTTTCTATCACCTTTTAAAAAATTGAAATGGATCCCATCATAATTTGGTTTTTTTAATGTAAGGGTACCCACAATAAGGTCTGACAATATAATATCCCTTCCATTCTATTTCCCCATGAGGGGGAATTTTTTTTCATGGTTTCATGTTCTCTTTCTAGGTGAGAGCCTCCGTTCCTTCCATTATTTGTCTCCCTCATTTTTATGTCACTAATTTCATTAGGTTTTATTTAATTTACTTAAATAATTTTATTATACCATAGTGGAAATCAACAAAAACAATGTGGGGTTTTAGCTACGTATTGGTGGGCCTAAGACAATGTATGCACACTACCACATATTTCAATTCAAAATATAACATCTTATTGAATATTCATATGTATTTGGAAATTTTTGTATAAATTCATAAATGGAATTATCATTTAATTTGGGTTGTTTATTTTATTTTATCTGGGTATGTTTCATGAGTAAACGTCACCTCATTGATCGAGGTTCCAGTAAGGATATAAATCATAGTGAGTTTTAAAACAGTTTGGGTAAATTAATAAATTGTTTTATTAATTATAAATTATTGTAATTAATATTTCTTTGAAACGTACTATGAGATCAATTGTTGGGAGTGAGAATAGGGGTTGGTAGAAATTGGTGAGGCTTAGTGGAGCTCACAAATATTGGTTAATCCATGATTTATGTAAGAGGTACCTTAAGTAAAAAAAATATTCTTTATTATTAATGATTATGTCCCAATATTTATATTTCATTGGTTTTGGTAGATAGGAAACAAACATAGAGTTTCATGGAGACAATGATAGGATACTTTTGGGTCTCCAATGTATACACTATTTTATCTTTAACATTTTAGTTGTTTTGGATCATGTAATGGTGATAGTGATTTCTTTGTTTACTTAAGACCTTAGTTTATATTTGAGGTATGATATAAGGAACTAGTATATTTGGTAGAGTTCCCTAGTCTTTATGGGATATGATAGAGACAATTTATCCACAAGAATGTTTGGTTGACTGTCATATGATTCATTCTAAATGATAGACACACTTTTTTGGATAGTTTATATCATTCTATCCATTTTATAAAAAATTATTGATTTTCTATTGGATTATGTGTGTCAGATAGGTCCTTCCATTAGGAAATGGGTTGATAGATCTTAATTAAGAGATGTGATATGGTATAATCCATAGGTATAATGACATTTTTAGTGGGTAGGTGGTACTATATTGTAAGCTCTTATTCAATATGATCATTTGGTCAACAATTTCATTGAAGTGTGGTGAGTGTTTGGTTATATTAATTAGTAGAGGTTCTATCTAATATGGAGGAAACATTGGATGACATAATGTTTGAGGATAAATTTTTTGTGAATTCAGGAAATAACTTTATAGACAATACCCCTAGATCATTAGGGTAATTGTGTGGTGTGTCATGTACCTTCATTATTGATCTGAACTCCCCAAAGACTTCAGTGTTGGTTTAGAGTTCTTGTGACCACACTTGAGTATGTAAGAATTTGATGATGTGAATAAGGGAGCCTACTATATGTGGAATGGGTCGAGGGATCCATTTGCGTAGGGTTCATGTGCATTATAGACCATCCAAGAAAGTCGTGGGTCATGAAACTAAACTTCCCATGTGGGTCTATTCAATAATATTCTATTAGATGAGTCTAATTGAACCTAGGATGATAAATAACATAGTTTTTCAACATGTTGTCACATAAACAAACCTCGTTCGTTTAGGTAACTGGTTAATGTTTCCACACCTCCCTATCCTAGTTATTTGAAAATTCAATAGGTAACTACATGATGATAATATGTATAGAAGTAGAAATTATGGATTCTGGAATGGTGAGAAAGTGAGTTTTATTAGGTGTTATGGAGGCCTAGTTAAATCACAGTGTCCAGATGCATTTGGATTCATGGTGATATTATTAGCACATTTAATTCATGAATATAAGTGGAATTTTTATTTTTAAATAATATATATATATATTATGAATTATAGTTGAAAAACAGCATGAGAACCTACTAAGATATATTTCTCCCACCCTACAGGAGCACCCCAGTGTTTCTGCAGACATTTTGTTTTCATTAATTTTTAGATCTTACTGTGTAGTGGATTTGGATAGTGATGGTCAAATGTATTTAGGGATATGGTGTGTAAGACATGTGGATTAATGTAGAGAATGTGTGGGTAAAGTTTTACTATTAATTGACGAAAAATAATAATTAAAAACCATTTATGCATAACAGGGATATTAATATTAAAAACCTAAAAAATTCAAATCCTAACAAGGGTCACACCCTCCAATATCTAGTGGGGATCTCACCATTATATAGCTTTACATAAATAGATCAGGTTACACCATCAAACATGTGTCACTCTACCCAATCCATTATCCCTAGATTATCGACCTAAAATTCCCATTAGGATCTCAGAAAATTTCTACTAGTCCTCTGACAATGCATGGTCATCAGCGATATGAAACATATGAATTTCATACATTTCCAGCACACGATACATCAATCTCACCTTGAAAAATGAGTGCATCTGAATGTAACTCATATTCAAAAAAGAAGATACACAATAATATTACCCATAATCAATTTAATTACATGAAAAGAAATGATCTACAATCTATTCCAACTAATATTATCCTGGGAATTCACCCACATGCCCCATTTGCCTCTGAACACCATATTATCCAACTCTAATTACCATATGTCAAACCTCACAAATCCTCAACTCATGAAACCAAACCACAAACCATGATCTACTTTATGTAAAATAATATATATAACCACATGATTATCCAAAATCTATTACCATTTCAAATCATTTAGAAATCACCAAGGGCCACATTGCACATCCATGTTCTCCCAAGAATCACATGGTTTGACATTAAAATGATCATACCCTCTGAAACTAGTCGTAGTATAAATAAAATCAATGCACATACAATTAATATAAATCCATCATCATTCTTATGCCATAAATCCATGATCACATCCCATACGTTGTCCACAGACAAAATCACTTACCAATGCTTCCCACCCAAAGGAACTAATAAACTTTGGAAAAAACCTCTCAAAGGATTCCCTCAATCATCGAAAAAGGATCTGACCTAGAAAACATAGTGTCAAGTCTCATAGTCTCTAGTTATGTTGACATATGAGATAATGAAGTCCTCACAAAAAGTTTTAAAACCCAAGGTCTTATCCATGAACCTATCTCAAACAAACCACACAATTTGATGTAGAAAAACACCCACTTTATGGTTTCACATGTATGTAAACTATCCATCGTGTGATGACCACTCACCCAGAAGATAGTTATTCTCAAGAGAATCTACACATGGCCATACCCATAGAGAATGAAAATTCACTAATCAAACCTATATTATACTATGATATATTCCTAGAGAACCCTATAAAAATTAAAACCAAATCCACTAAATTGGATATGTAAAATTCTATTTGAATCCATATGGGAAATTTAATATATGTTAATACTAACACATTATCAAAACAACCCTATATTATATAATCCCATAAAGAGTTGTACCTAAGGCATATTTTTTCAGTACCAACCCTTCATGTTCTCCTCACCTCATGTGTAAATGGGTTCATACATATAAAATTGTTAATGAACATCCTACTATAGACCCATGTAAAATAACATATAAAGTTAATAAATATACCTTCCATCACAATATGTAAAATAACTTGATGTACTAATATGAGAAAACATTGTATGAGTAGTTTTGAGAACCTTAAATATTTTATTCTCTATTGAGTGATAAAATCAAATGTATAAAGGTACACCTGTCATTTGGATCATATATCCCTAATCATGAAGAATGTGAAACCTTTTCACGCACATTCCAACATCAAAATCCAAAATTATTCATTTGTTAATTGTCCCGGAACCAAAAACCCAATAACTGTTCAACCATAAATCTTAAAACACCATGTGTGTCTCATAATTTTATTATAATGATAAAAATATCATCACAAAAAAAGAAAATATACCCAATCCTTGGTAACCTAGGAATCCTTTGGAAATGGTGTTTATGATGCAATAATCTAGGTTCAAACACATGTTTTGACACATTCCAATTTCTAGAGTCTTGAAACTCCAACATAACATGATAGTCAAAACTACCCTGGTAAAACTTTTAACATCCCATATCTAGTTAAAATAATTTGTAACATAACTAGACCACAAGATAAAATCTGGATTTCCTCCCATATGTTAGATGTTTCTATCTAGTTGAATGGGTAAAAAAAGGTAAAATGTAGGTAATATACCAAACATATCAAAGTGAACAGTATTAATTAAATATAAAAGTATTTTACATCAGAATAAATATTTAGTGACAACATGTATAAATTTATATCCATTCTAAGAAAAGTACTAATACATTGAACATAGTCATACTAAAATGATCTTCCACTAGGTTGATCACATATATATAATAACAAGGAATATAATATAAAAGAGGCCCCAATACATCCCTAATACATACTACTTACCCAAATACTATCGCACTTAATATTTTATAACTAAATCATGAACAATCTAGGTTCTCTAACAGAACTATACCTATAAAGTGTGTAGATCTTCTTGGTTATCCAAGTGAATAATTTCCTGAGCGAGGTGTGATTATGAAACAGATTCTAGAACGGTAAACATGGTCTTGTGCATAGCAATAAATGCAGTGAAATTTATATGTGACATACATAGAAAGAAAATAACAACATAAAAAATTAAATAAGCATAAAACCAATATTTATTCCTTGGGCATGATTGCAGATTTTATTTGAGAATGTTGTGTGCATTGTGGTGACCTATATAGCTTGTATCATTTTTCCCAATCTATATGTTGATGTCCCAAAATCAATCATAAATAATTTGACGAGTTTAGTGGTCTCTCTAAGACTTTCATGATGATTATACCTCCCACTACTATAAAAAAGTCCTTTACCGGTTCTAGAAATCCCCTTATAAGTGAAAAATGCACAGATAATCGAAGCATAATTAAAATCCGGAAACATTTATCAGTTCTAAAAAATAATTTTTAAATGAACCATTTTTCACACTAATGAAAGTGATCTTAAAAGGATCTATTAACAATTTTTTTTAACTATTAATGGGGGTAAGTTTTTTAAGACACCTATGCACTCTACCCCTTTATAAAAGCTTCCCTGACCCCTTTATCATCACTTTGCACCCCCTTTATCAGTGCTTTTCACCCCACCATTCCTTTTTTGAGCATTTTGTGAATTTAAAGGCTCACACATTCATGCATGGAATTGTACCCTACACCACTCCTTTAATGATAGAACGCCTTTACCCCTACACCGTGTTGGTTTTCGATCTGTTTAATGATATTTATGTTCATTTATATATATATATAACTACATATATATTGGCAAATACTAATATAATTATTTTTACATAAATATTTCCATTATATGTTTGAGTGTGATATATATACTCATATTTATTTAGAAATATTATATGTTATATTCATTTACATATATTAGATTATAATATATATATTTGTTTATTAATACACATATATATGTGTATATAATCATTATAAATATATTTTTATAATGTAAACTAATATTATATTTTTTTTAAAAAAATTAGAACAATTATTTATGAAGATATAAAAGAATATACATTTTTAAGTAAAATTTTGTTAGATGTATTTATATGAGAGATTTATTATAAGTAAATTTAAGAAAACATGCATATATTTAAATAGAATTAAAATTATTTTTTGAAAATTGGAAAAAAAATATCAATATTTTTTAAATACCTGGGAATAAATTCTGTCCCCACTGAAGAAAGATAAAAATACCCCTTTAAATGAGAATGAAAATCCACCGAATGTGAAAAAATTGAGGTACCATGATAAAGAACTTTGCTTTGGAGGCAATATTGGCATTTGTTTCCTTGAAAAATTTGTTAGAGGATTACTTGTGTCACTAAGGACATAGATCTTGTTATAGGATTTGATTTGATATGTGGTAGAGCCCAAAGGGACACCTAGATCATTATTATTGTTGTTTGATGTTCAGGTTACATTTTTAACTAATTTTATATCGTTAATTAATTTCAAGATTTATTTATCTTCAAATTGATAATAAATGACAATTACTATTTAATAATAAGAAATGTATAAAATAAAAAATAATTTTTTAATTATTTTATACGCCATTTCCACAAAATATATTACATATTAAGTGTAAATTATTATTTTCCTTATCCAGAATATATTTAAAAAAATATATATTATATTTATATCAATAAAAATATATTTTTATCTAAATATATTTTTTAATTAAATCTAATTTTTTGGAATTATACATTTATAATCAATTGTATTGAATTTGTGAGAAAAAAACTAATTTATAAGAACCTGTAAAATAGTGTAGATAAAGGCCCCCTTTAACAATCATTTTTTTTTGCACTGACCAAGGGTGTCTATAAGAACATTTTTTTCTTATGTTGTCAAATCCCTAGAACTTGATAAACCAATTTTTGTATTAGTGTCCCAATGTAATATACATGGGTCTCCCAAGTATAAATATCAGGTTTCAAGGACCTCCCTTGTGGTATTTTTCTCAAACTGGGGACAGACTTAACTAAAAAAGTCCATAGGAATTCTTAATAACATCCCCATTTAAATATACAAGATGTCACGACCCGTCCTCGGGGCTCATGTCGTGACTACCCCAAGCCCACCTTCTATAGGCCAAGGGATGGTGACTAGAACCAAAGGCATAAATCCCTAATCTAGTAAGGAATTGATTTTATAAAAAGTAAACACACACAATCAGAGTACACAACAAGAAACAAAACACTAAGCAATATCGTATACAGAAGAAGTGCTGGAAAGTAAAAGGGGTCGGAAATACAAGCCCGACAGTAAGGTACACGTACAACTGAAAACATGTACAAATGAAAGAAATTAAAGTAACTTCTAGGCCATCCTCCGGGGATCCTACCTAAAGGGTAGGTAGATATGGCCTCCTCAGCACTCCACGTCCGTCTGTCTGCTCTGTGCACCGTCACGAGGAGTGGTCCACCTCAGGGTACCATCCAGTGCTACTACTCGCTGCCTCAGTTAGCGATGTCCGTCATCTGTATCCAACACAACGTGGTGTAGGAATATCTTGTACAGGGGTCTGTATAATGATACTCAGTAGGGACCCCGAGACCCTCAAGGTATCATTAAATCCAACAAGAATAAACAACAAAGTATGAAATCAATGGATAACCATTACTTAGGTATATGCGCATACATAAACCTATCTTATCTAGTAACCCATCCCAATCATGAGGAAAATACAAAATACATTGACTCAGCTCAAACCAGGGTTTTTATTATCGAAACCTCGGCCGGTGTCGTACTCCTCCTCTATAGAGTATAGTGGGCCTTCTGCATCACATAGAGGTGCTTCCCATTATCCTTAGACTGCTAAGGTACTCCTCCTGTCGAGTACTGTGCGTCAGCTGCGTCACACAGTGGTGCTTCCCACCATGGGTCTGTCGCGTCACACAAAGGAGCTCCCCCTAAAAGCCTATAGAGGTACTCCTCATATCGAGTACCGAGGGTATATCGCACTCACACATAGGCGCTCCTCCACCATGGGTCTACCGCGTCACATGGAGGTGCTCCCCACTGGGCAAGTCGAGTCACTCCAAATCGAATTGGTCAAGCATTCATCAGGTCTCAGACAGCTACTAGGTCTCCATACTCTATCTACTCATCACCAGATGGATCTGCTCCACGAGGTACTATTCGATACTCAAATTGTCACTAATTCTCTAATAGAAGTATTAAAAAGGACCTCCACATCATAGGGGTCTCAACGCAATAGACGATGTGACAATCGGACGCTCGGTCTGTGAGTTGTTTACATTTCCGTTCCAGGGGCCATGAAGGATTTTAGGTACAAACAAACACAGATGTACATCAACTATGTCCAAACCTCAAGTGGGATATGCCAAAAGAACAATCTTGCTCTAAAATTTTTGTCACCGCAGAAGGTTCGTCGATCGGACACCCGTAGGCCAAGATGTGGGCGTAAAGGTGTATTCGGGTTAAACGGTCCAGACGAGGGTCTGACCCGGTCCGCATGTCTGACCCGGTCCGCGGGTCCGACCTGGCCTGATGGGGCGGCCCGACTCGAAGGGTTGCCCAACCTGAGAGGGGTGGCCTGGACAAAAGGTGTCCCGACTCGAAGGGGCAGCCCGGCTCGATGGCACGGCCCATCCTGAATGCGCGACCCGACCCAAAGGGGAGGCCCGACCCGACGGCGGCCCGACGGCCCGATTGGGCCAGCGGCCTAGTCGGCCCGGCGGATCGATCGTTCTGGAGACCCAGCATTCCAGCGGGGATCCGTATTAGCAACGACCAGGGGGAACTGCGCACCCCTAGCTCTTGAATGGTTGTGCCATTCGGCAGGTGACCCAAACCGCTGCCAGGTGGCGCTGGTCCAGCTCACACGGGACACGATGGGTCCCTATTCTCCCGACTGGCCAAGCGGCCAGCCATTCCTCCATTGTGGCCCACCTTGGTCGCGGTTCCAATACTCTGCGCGGCGCGAAGGTGTGATGTCACCGCACTTTTCTATCCGACCACTGAGGACCGCCTAGCCGGAGCTCTTCATCCCGCATGGCGCGATGATGCCGAGCCCCTCTAGAGGCTCGGCATGACACCTTGCTCCGTCGCGGCCCGTGCTAACCACGGCCCGGTACTTCGTACGGCATGATGGCACCGCAACCCTCTGGCGACCCGGCGGTCCTTGTGCTGTCGTTTTCCTTCGTTGTCGGCCCAACGTCGGCCGCCATTATTCTGCCTCCATCATCAACGATCAAGAACAATCAAAGGGGGATGGTCAGGTTGTGTTCTTGCGGTCTTAGCCTTCCACGATATGTTGATATCAATTGATATAACTTATTCTAGAATTTGTTCAACGTAGAACAAGAAAAAAAATTCAACTCAAACCCCTACCTCATTTTGATGAACGTTGGCTATGGAAGGAGAGGTATGGAGGATGTCGATTTGTTGATTTCAGGAGGTGTATGGGGTAGGAGAATGAGGAAGAAGCGTCGTCGGAATTTTTTATGGTCGAATCCTTCCCTTTTGTCTCAGTCAAAGATCGAAGGAATAATTCTTCATTCTTCGGTGGTGAGTGGCGTTCTTCGTTGGAAGGATTAAATTCTTCATGTTCATCCAATCCCTCTCTCAAGGTCCACTAAATGAAAGTACAACCAAATTAATAAGTCAAGCTAACCCATTATTTAATTGTTGGCAGAAGAATTCAAAAGATTTAAAAATAATTAACTAAATGAGAGAGTTCAATTAATTCATTAAGTGGGTTGGTACATTTGATTAGTGGCGGAAGTTCAAGGGTTTCCCCCACTTTATGGTGAGTTACAAGGGGTAAAATCTCTTGTGGTCCCCGCTTTAATTATCCTCCCATTGGAGGTTATGTGCGTGTGGGCCCCACCACCATAACCTCTCAGGGGAGGTTATGGTGTGGTGGCACCCACCCCCAACCACCTCCTAGAGATTTTAACCACCAATGATAAAAATAAGCTACAAACTTATTTTTATTTAATTTCATTTAAATCCCCAAAATATAACTTCCATTCTCATTAGAATGAAACTATGGTGAAGGTATCACTATGCAATCACCAACGTTGTGAGTTCATCGGTGACCTTGGATTTCAGTTTCGATCCCCCTTTCAAAAGTTATAAAATCCCGCTCGTATGTTTACTAAACGTACCCTAACAAAACTTCAAAAATTGATTCTAGGCACAGCGGGACTCGGAATCAAGTGCCATAAATTTTCGTAGACTTCTAAAATTCCAATGTATTTATGAAAAAAATTCCCATGGAAATTATAGGTCTTTAAATTATCCCCATCTCAGGGATTTATGTCCCCGTAAGTTAAAACTAACACTAAGGAAACAAAAGAGGGTAGTGAGCATGCATCTGACCCTCCCGCTCCCATGTGCTCTCCTGGAGGTTTCTGTTTTTCCAACAAACGCGCTCTAGAGGTATCAATCGTCCATGTAGCACCCACACCTGTTGATCCTCAAACGCTACTGGAACATCTGTGAAAGTTTCTCTTCCATCGATGTCTAGCTATCCATGGTTGATGATGTGGGAAGGGTCGTGCACGTATCTACTCAGCTGAGATATGTGGAAGCCGTTGTGCACCCGGTGCAACTAATGTGGAAGAGCTAAGCGGTAATCCACCTCACCTACTCAGCTTAGGACCTGGAAAGGTCCGATGAACCGCAGAGATAACTTGCCGCCTCAGCCAAATCTCTTTAGACCTCGTTGAGGTGAGACCTGTAGAAAGACATGGTTACCATCCTCAAACATTAGAGGCCTCCATCTCCTATCAGATTAAGACTTCCTCCTGCTCTGCAGAATCTTCATCCCTCCTAGCTGATCTACACCTTCTCCATTGTAGCCCATACCGTCTCTGGACCCACTAGGGCTGACTCCCTTGGGTCTATCCAGCACAACCGTGATCTGCAAGGTCGTCCATACAGGGCCTCAAAAGGTTCCATACTGAGGGTAGAGTGATAACTGTTGTTGTAGGAAAATTCCACCAAAGGTAGGTGATCCTACCAGTTGCGACCAAAGTCAAGGACATATGCACAGAGCATGTCCTTGAGGGTCTAGATGGTTTTCATGGTCTGGCCATCCATATGAGGATGGAATGCGGTGCTCAAGGTTATCTGTGTCCCAAAAGCTTCCTGCAACCCCTTCCATAGTCGACAAGTAAATCATGCACCACATTTGGAGACAATAGAAGATGGTAATCCATGTAAATGAACAATATCCTATACATAGAGGCATCCCAAGCTCTCTACAAAGCCCTGCTCTCTGATCGGTATGAAGTGGGCCATCTTGGTGAGTCGGTCGATAATCAACCATATCGAATCAAGACTCAATGATGTACATGGAAGACTCGTCATTAATTCCATGGATATCCCACACCACTTCCACTACGGGACCACTAAAGGCTGAACCAAGCCTGCTGGTACCTAGTGCTCTGCCTTCAATTGCTGATAAGTGGGATATCATGAGAGAAACTCTACAAATGCTTTCTTAATACATGGCCACTAGTGCTTTCATCGAAGGTCCTGGTACAACATCAGCACTCCAGCATGTACCGGTAGAGGGGAAGTGTAGAACACCATCAACACTTCCTCCTGAAGTGATACTGGTATCATAGTATGTCCTCTGAAGAAGATAACATGCTCCCCACATTCAGAAAATTCTTCAGGTGCCTACCCTGTGGATATCTGGGCACATCAGGTCTCACAGTCAGCGCCCCCATGTTGTGCATACCTGACTCGCTGAAGAAGAGGGGGAGTGACTGTAAGAGACTGTAGATAAGAGGCTCCATCCCTAACCACAAAGAATATATATAAGGCATACAATTACTCTATCGCTTCTCCAACCAGCTGTATACCAGTCCTCCTGCTGAGTGCATCCGATACAACGTTCCCCTCCCCAGGATTAAAATGTATCTCGAAGTCATAATCCTAGAGGAACTCATGCCAATGTCGTTATCTCAGGTTCAGGACCTTTTGAGAAATATATATACCTGAGACTCTTGTGATCAGAGTACACAGTAAAACTTTCACCCATAAGATAGTGATGCCACACCTTCAACGCGAAGACCACTGCTGCTAACTCCAGGTCATGGGTACTGTAAGTCTACTCATGTTGTCTCAACTATCGAGAACCATATGCAATCATTGCTCTCTACGACATTAGGACACACCCAAATATATTGTCTGATGCATCGTAGTAAACTAGATTCCCTACACCTTCCTCTGGAAGCCTCAAGATGGGGCAGTAGTCAGCCTCAGCCTCAGCTCATGAAAGCTCTATTAGCATATCTCTGACCACATGAAGGATTTACCCTTCTTTTTTAAGGATGATAGTGGAGCTACAACTCTATAGAAGTTTGGAACAAATCTCCAGTAGTATCCAGCCAAAGCAGACATCCCAAAACTCTGCCACTTCTACTAAAAACTCAACAATCCCATGCTTGAGTTTAACCTATGCTGTCTGGGATTCCTTTTTCACCGACTAAGGAAATCCTATTACCAACGTTGTAGATAAACCACAAATTTTTTTCCCCTAATATATTTAATCTATTTGTAAACTGTGGTTTCCTATTCCATACCCAAACTAACGTCGTAAAGCCTCGACGCTGCCACCTAGAGGTTCCAACTGAAACTCTCACCTCAAGGGTCAGATCACACAATCGACATAAGTGTGATTATCAAATCTCCTCCAAATGGTATCTCCAGACGTGGGGGTCAAGTCAACGGTTTAACTAGAAACCCTAGGTCTTAGACAAGATTTTTGGAAGGAAGAATGTTTGGAACCTATGTCTATCTATAATGTAGCTAGTAGTAGACACATACCGTACCTCGAATCATTCCTAGAGCCCTTTGGTCACACTCCTTGACCGCATGAAGATAATCTCTTCCCCTTCCATTTAGTTCCCTAAGCCTGTTGGGGACTACAAAGGCGGGTGGTTGTAACATGTATAAAATTACCCCACCTCATGCAACTCTACCTTCTCTTCTTCCACATTTGCTGCCCTGAAGATTCATCATTCCCTGTCACATCCTCTTCCCAAAACATCAACACGCCCAAGTCTCTGAGACTGGTGCCAGTTTCCAGCTTTCTTACTATTAAAATTCAATGGATGTATCCGATCATCCAATGAATATTCAACCAAAAAGGTTTTACCTATAACGTTAACATAAGTATGAATGCATAGAAGAAAAGTGTTGGATCATATGTCCTGAAACACACATCGCTCGGTACACCGAGCCCTAAAGCACTGATCGTATCGTATTCATCGAGTACATAGACTGATCGGTGCACCTTTATGAATACTCAGCTACCATAATTTCATCCTAATGAAGCTGTATAAGCTATAGGGAACTCTCAGACACCTCCTCAGGCCAGTCCTCAGCCGCTTGTGAGTCGGGCTCACCACTGAACCTGAGGGTTCCTTAATGCTGAAACACGTGTAAGGCACTATGCCTATATGTGTCATCTACTGGTACCGACTATTGTAACTACTGACCAACAGGTAGTGGTATAGCTGACTCACTTCCTGAAGGTACTATATCGGGTAATGGTCCACATACCGAAGCACCATCACAATGCGGACCATCCTCATGTTCACTTACTGGAAAAGGAAATTAGCAAAGATCACCATCTTCTCTACTATTGTCTCAACTTTGTTGATAACTCTAGAAATCGCCTCCAGCTAGTCCTCTCCTACCTGGGAATCTGTCTCACCTCATAAACTCGGAGGCCTCTACCGCTAGAAATCGTGCAACGTGCTTAGTTAGCGTGCATCGTCTTCCAATGCGGCTGGTGGCATCTACTGCTCAACAGATGGTGGTGCTGCTCGTACACCACTCGAAGGTGCCAACTGAGTAAGAGGGCCCTGAATCGGAGCCTCGTCACTCGGTGGGCCTTCATCTTGTACTCTCTCGGAACTCTAACCAGTTTTCGGCAATGAGGCATCCTAAAAATATGTGACTCGTTCAAAAGATTATACCTGGTGAACTGACCTGGTTGAGCTGAGTTAGTGAAAACTTTTGAAAACACACACACAATTAGTGTTTTCTTGTAATGATTCAGAAATCCGAAGTCATGGTCCTGCTGTATGGATACGTCAGCCACCACACCAACACATGACTCACTGAACTGAAAACCACACTCGGTACACTTAACACTAATGCTTCACAGAAAGGAAATATCAGAGTCATAATTCATACGGTAGAACCGACTTCTCTGATACCAATTTGTCACGACCCATCCTTGGGGCCCATGCCGTGACTACCCCATGCCCGCCTTCCATAGGCCAGGGGCTAGCGACTAGAACCAAAGGCATAAATCCCTAATATGGGAAGGAATTTACTTTATAAAAATTAAACACACACAACCAGAGTACACAACTAGAAGCAAAACACTAAGCAATACTATATATAGAAGAAGTTCTGGAATGTAAAAGGGGACAGAAATACAAGCCCAACAGTAAAGTACATGTGCAACTAAAAGCAAGTACAACTGAAAGAATGTAAAGTATATATGGGTTGTTTTCCAAGGTTCCTACCTGAGGGGTAGGTACAGATGGCCTCCTCATCACTCCACGTCCCTCCGTCTGCTCCGTGCACTGTCACGCTGAGTGGTCCACCTCCGGGTACCATCCAGTCTCGCTACTCCCTTTCTCATTCATCACTGTCTATTGTCTGTATCCAACATAATGAGATGCGGGAATAGCCCATGCAGGGGTGAGTATAACGATACTCAGTAGGGACCCCGAGACCCTCAAGGTCTCATTAAATCCAACAAGGATAAACTACAAAGTATGAAATCAATGGATAACCATTACATAGGTATATTCCCATACACATACCATGGGTCATCTATGTCACACAAAGGCGTTTCCCAATATCCGTGGACTACTGAGGTACTCCTCCTATCGAGTACCATGGGTCAGCTATGTCACATAGAGGCACTTCCCACCATGGGTCTTCCATGTCACACAGAGGTGCTCACCCTAATATCTTGTTACTCCTCCTGTCAAGTACCGCAGGTCTGCTACGCTCACATAGAGTCTCTCCTCCACCATGGCTCTGCCACATCACAGAGAGGCGCTCCCCACCGGGCTAGTCGAGTCACTCCGAATCGAATCGGTCAAGCAGTCATTAGGTCTCAGGAAGCTAAAAGGTTTCCATACTCGGTCTTCTAATCACCAGAAGGATCTGCTCCATGAGCTATTGTTTGAAACTCCATGTGTCACTAAGTCTCAAGTATATGTATCACAAAGGACCTCTACGTCATAAAGGTCATAATGCAATAGACGGTACGACAATCAGACGCCCGATTTGTGAGTTATTGGAAATTCTGTTCCAGGGGCCCGATTGGATTTTAGGTACAAACCAACATGGACATACCCCAAATGTGTCTAAACCTCATGTGGGGTATTTCAAAGGAACCATATAGCTCTAATATTTCCATCACTGCAAACGGTTCGTCAATCGGACACTCGTAGCCCAAGATGTGGGTGTAATGGTGTATTCGGGTCAAACGGTCCGTACTGGGGTCTGACCCTATCCGCATGTCTGACCTGTTCCTCGGGTCCGACACGACCCGAGGGGGAAACCCGACCCGAAGGGTGGCCCTTCTAGTGGGTGGGGTCCGACCCGAATCTCTCCTGGCCCGAAGGGGCTTCCCGACCCGATGGTGCGGCCCGAACCGAAGGCACGACCCGGCACAAAGGGGTGGCCCAGCACGAAGGCGGCCCAGCGTCCCGGCGGCCTGGTTTTCCCGGTGGCCCGGTGGCCTAGTCGGCCTCGTGAACGGGGGACCCAGCGATGGTCCCCCTTCTCCACAACTAGGGGGGGTCCGCACGCCCCCTACCTCCCAAAAGGCTGAGCCTTTCGAGTGGTGGCCCAAATCGGCACCAGGTGGCACCGATCCGTATCACGCAGGACCTACTGGGTCCTGCCTCTCCCGACTGGCTGAGTGGCTAGCTGTTCTTCCATCGTGGTCCACCCTGGACGCGGCTCCCTAGCTCCACGTGGCATGACAACGCCGTGTTGTTCCGTCCGAACGTTGTGGCCCGCCTGGCCGCAACTTTTCCTCCCACGAGGCATGACGGGGCCGCGCCCCTCTGGTAGCCCGGTAGGCCGCCTTGCTCCGCCGTGGCTTGCAGTCTAGTCCTCTATGCGGCGCGATGGCGTCGTGCACCTCTAGCGACCCGGCGGCCCTTGTGCCACCATTTTCTTTTGCGGCCGGCCCTACACCAGTCGCCATTGTTTTTCCTTCGTCGTCAACTATCGAGAACAATCAATGGGGGACTGTCGGGCCATTTTTGTGTGGGCTGAGCCCTCTACATTATGTAGATATAAATCAGTATAACTTATTCTATAACTTGTTCGACATAGAACAAGAACAAAAATTCAACTCAAACCCCTACCTAGTTTTGATGAACATTGGAGGTGGAAGGAGTGGTATGGCGGACGTCGATTCATCAACGTCAGGAATCGTCCGGGGTAGGAGACCAAGGAAGATGCGTCATCGATGTTCTTTGCAGTTGGCTCCTTCTCTTTTAGCTCGGTGGAAGATCGAAGTAAATTTTCATTGTTCTTCTGTGGTGATTAGCGTTCTTCATTAGAAGGGTGAAATTCTCTAAGTTCTTCAATTACCTATCTCAAACTCCACCAAATGAATTTCCAACCAAAATAATTGGTTAAGCTATCGCATTATTTAATTTTTGGCAAAAGAATTCACAATATTTCCAAATAATTAATTAAATTAGAGAGTTAAATTAATTCATTAAGTGGGTTGTCACATTTAATTAGTGGGGGAAGGTCAAGGTTTTTCCCCACATTATAGACAGTTACAAGGGGGTTAAATCTCGTGTGGTCCCCGCGTTAATTATCCTCCCAAGGGAGGTTATGTGAGGTTTGGCCCCACCACCATAACCTCTCATGGGAGGTTATGGTGTGGTTGCCCCCAACTCCATCCACAACCTAGATATTTTATCCACCAAAGTTAAAAATAATCTACATACTTATTTTTAGTTAATTTTATTAAAATACCCAAAATCTAACTTCCATTATCGTTAGAACGCAACTGCGGTGAAGGTCTCATTAAGAAATCATCGATGCTACGAGTTCATCGGTGCCCTCAGATTTCAATTCTGAGCACCGGTTCAAAAGTTATAAAATACCGCTCGTATGATTACTAAACCTACTCGAACAAATCTCCAAAAATTGATTTCGGGCACACCGGGCCTCGGAATCAAGCGCCGTAAATTTTTGCAGACTCGTAAAATTACCATGTATTTAAGAAAACATTTTCCACAGAAATTCCGAGTCTTTACACTAGATTAAGAAAATTATTTAAATTCATGCAAACAAAACTAATTGTAAAACATACCTACATAATAGGAGTTTCATAACCAAGGGAATAGTATAAAATTTTCATGGATTCCCCATTGAATATATTCTTATCAATTGGTATCACATAAATAAAAACTGCCTCATTGGTTCTTTCTGTAAATGAATAAAATATCATCCCATGGGTGTATACCCTGGAAAATTAAATAACACCTACCCTATATTTTGACCATTAAATTATAAAAATAGAGGAACTTATAGGTTAGTTTAACATCTAAACCCGTTTTCACTCTTCGAATCACACATCATAAACTAACTATGGTCAATACGTAATTGGCCACTAGGTGGGGTCCCCTTGGACACTGAAAAATAGTGGAACCCCACATAGATTCCTTGGAAACCGTCAATCCACAAGAAATAATATTGTCAGAGAAGAAATTATGTTTCTCTAAAAGCACAAAAATGAATCTACCTCATCAAAAATTTCAGTTACACCACATCAACAATAGTAAAGAGAGATATCTCCCAGACCATCTTTGTCATCATGGTCCCAGTAGGTCAGTTCACACAACCTACTTAATCTAAATCTAACAAGGGTTAGTACACCTTGGAATGATAACATTAAATAACAAGTGGTCACTGAATTCTTGTTGACACTTTGACCCAAATATCTCTATTTAATAAAAAGTCACCCATAAGGCCCACATTAATCAAGAATGTATATATAAGTATAAAGCAGTTTTAGGGGTGTCCAATACTCATAGTAAAGGGACACTTAAAATGGATCCAATCATTTTATTCATTAGGTCACACTCTTAAAGAGGGGTATAACCATATCATGGAAATTATCATGTCCAAACATCATCCACAAATGATTGGGGGATCAATTGTGTACCCGAGGACCACCATGAAAAAGGTTATTATTCATATATATTAAAATATATAATTAATGAAACACTTAAAATTTCAATATATATTTTAATGTAAAATTTCCAATTAAATAGAAGGTAAATTCCTACAGTGGTGTGGTCATACAGCAGAAGCATCATAATAAATGAAAAACCCCATAGGGTTAGAATATGAGGCAACATACAGTTTAATAATTTTTTCATTTAAATTTGATGTGTCGGATGATCTTCCATGTCATGTAAAATCTCAACCAAGATAGAAGTTATTCATTCTATGCCAGCATCAGTACATCATCCCCTACAATGTACCAAACAATGATAGAATAAAATGTTAATTAATAAAAAATGTAGAATTAATAATTCAACTAATAACAAAATGTAATAGCTACAAAAACCTCATATGGTGACTTTGTAACATTGTAAATTAATGTAACCAATCATGAGAGGTCTCTAAAAGACCCAAAATATTAATCTAACCCCAATCCACAAGTGTCAGATCAATATTCATAAATAAATTAATTTACCTTAAAAAACATTAAATAAATTCAGGACATGAAGTAACATTCATGATTGGATTGATGCTCATCAAAAGACAATGCTATTGTATAACATCTAGCTAATCTAATCAAAATACACTTGAAAATAGGGTGATTAAACTATGATCCAGTGGAATCAACACTGAAAACCCATGTGAGAGAAGTGGAAAATTAGAGTAAATTTAAGTGGATATCAATGGAGTACAATGGAGATCAATGAATTCCAAAACTCACTAGAATATATATCCACAATAAACCAACATATATTGTTGTAATATTTTGGAGAGGAAGTTGGGACCCAATATCCCTGAACAAAAAAAAATAGAATGTATGGAGTTTACCTATAAACCCAAATGGTATATTTACAAAACTTCTATATAAAAACACCACACCTACCATCAAACCTTGGTACACAATCTTGCTAGTGTTTGGACATTAGTATGCTAGAGAGCATAAATTTGGCACTAGCCTACATCCCAACCCACCATATCACTAAAATCTTACTGATAGAAACATGTTTCTACCACCCATCACATGTCAGAATTCTATGCCAAACCCCCATTAGAATTTATTATCATCCTCTAATTTTAATTCTACACCCCTTTTTAATTTTATGACAATGAAAGAAAATGGTAATTTAATTAACTATGTATTATATCCATACTCTCTTGGATCATTTATTATATAATTCCATACCATATTATAGGAATCGGGTTTTAATATTTATCATTTATTACATATTATTTAATTATTTCATTTGAATCTACCTATATTTATATCTTATTATCAGTTAAAATCATTGGATTTGATCAATTACGTTATCCAATATTGGTTATACAATCCCACCCATTTAATATGATTCCATTCCCATATGATAAAAATATTATAATTACCAAAAAAAATTCTAGAAGTGTGTATAGAATGGTTAAATTATGTATACATACTCTCAAATTTTATATAATCAGTTTGACATGTAACTTGTCCTCAATGAAATAAAAAAAATTTATCCACGTTTTTTGAGATTATTGTTAGAAGTAATATATATGTTTTATTTGTAGAGTTTATAATTGTTTGTCTCACTTGGTATCTAAATTAATTAATAAAAGTAAATGTCTTTACTACTACACCCAAGAGTGGGATTTGAGGGGGTTCAATGAACAAATAATCCTTATCCTCAGGGTTTAGAATAGAAATGATAACCTTATTCACAACAATGGAAATAAATATTTCCACTAAGACAATTATATTCATATTGAGAACGATGTGGACTGATGTGATGAACAATCATATAATATATATATATATAGATATGAAGGAAATATTATTTTTAAATATAATGATATTGGGAATATGTTTATTAGAATATGGTCATCATTGATAATGTATTGGGCTATACACTTATTCAATAGGTATATTAATGTTTTTTTGTAAGAAAATTAAAATCATAAATGGTAAAAAATGAAACAAAAATAAAATAACTAAAAAACATTTATTTATAAAATATTTATGCATCAAATTTTATTAATATTATTAAAATTATAAAATTCAATGAAATATATCAATACTAATGTATTGATAAAATTTTACTAATTTTTATTAAAAAGGTTATCAATAGTTATGAATTTGGAATAAAATCATTTAGTGATAAAATGATTTTATTCAACCAATTATACTTTCAAGTATAGATACTATATTTTAAATAATGAAACTAATTAAATTTTCATATATAAAAATATATATATTAACACAAATTTAATAAATCAATGATATAAAATGATATTAATAACATTTAATATTTTAAAAATGCATTTTTGTACATAAACATTTAATTAGTATATTATAGTTTTTGATTTAATGGTATATTTTAGAATATTTATAAATTTATTTATATTAAAGATAATCCCAAATTTTATTCATAACATTGAGATTTTCTACAATGGATCAACTTCATGGCGACCCAATATTTAAGTATATATTATCCTTAAGTAAATATATTGTTAACAGTAGGTTCTACATGAAAAACAAAATTGAGGAAAAAATGATCTATTTAGAATATGAAATATTAAAAAATTCATTTTAATTAGTGGGTATTAATAGAAGTAACCACATTATTTAATATTGATGTAATTTTTAGTTTTAATACTAATGAATTTCAACTAGTAGAGCTAAAAAAATAAGTAGAAATTTTTAAGAATTTTTTTTAAACGGTGTTTTATACAATTAAAGATAATATTATGTGTGGAAACATAATAAAATATATTAAAATACAAATAATAAATATTAAAAATAAATTTACTTTTAAAATATAGAAATTATTAATATATAATAGAAAACGTTTTTACAAAATTTCCATTATGATCAGTATTCAACAATATTTTAGGAACATATTAAAATATTGGATTCTAATATTTTAGAAATTAAATTTTAAAAATGATCCTAACTATTTTATAATGACTAATTATAAAAATATAAATAATAATTTGACATATTTTTCTGAGACATTTTATTTTAGGTGAATAGTAAACATATTGTTTTTAGAAGTAACATGACATTATAAAATTATTATTATATAAGTATGAATTTTAAAATTAATAAAACTTTTTATTAGATCAAATCAATATTTCATATGAGAATTGATAATTTAAAATGATTATAAACTAATATTTGAATTCTTAGAATTTTTTATCTATTTTTCAATAATGATTTTTATTAAAATATAAACTTGTTATTTTGAAATATGTTCTTATCATTTATTATAAATTAATCAAAAAAAATTAATTTTCAAAATTATAGAATTTAATTCCAAATTAGAATATAGGAGACATTTTATTTATATGTTTAATTGTTAAATTACCAACGTATAAACAACATAATCTTGAAAAAAAATAGGGTAATATTGAATATCTTAAAAGGTAAAGGTCCTTTCATGCTCAAAAAATATTTTTATTTTTATTTTGATTTTGTGTAATGAATTTATCCCCAATACAATCCATTATTTATCATTTTTAAGCCACTTTTATTTATACTAGATTCCCATTATTGATTTTTTTTGTGTTCGTGATATTCCTCTACTTTTATATTTTAAAAGGATAAATCCTCTCATCACGCCCATAACACCAAAACCATATACGTTTAGAACAAAAACTACACATTTGTCTCTTAAATACTCTTAGAAATATAAATGAGGTTATTTTATTCTTGAATAAACTACCCTCAATTATTCAGTCCCCTTCTCAAGAGAGATAATCCAAGAATTGAGTTATAAGTTATTGACCTCTCTTTATATTGTCTATTTTATTAAATTCTGTTAATCTACATAAAATTACCTTTCACCATATTAAAATGATAAATTGGGTATCATTATCTTATTGGTTTGTTATTATTATGAATTTACAATAATAAACCACCCTGACCTTTTTCTTTTAAGAAAAAAATTTAAATCATGTTTTGTGTATTCTACCTCCTCCTCGATGCAACATTTTTCATTTTACTTCACCAAAATACAAGATTTATCCTTCAATGATATTTAATATATTACTATTATATTAATGTGATATTTTATATTATTAATTGATAAACCTTATTCCCCTTTTCCACCTTCTATAGAAAATAATATCATCAACCCTGTTTTTGGCTGGGTTATCGCGTCCTCGGGTTGATTGATTTTTATTTTTCATTTTATATCCAGATTAAATGTTAGAGAATGATAAGGGTTTTAAGGGTAAATATAGGTTTATGTTATAATTGTCGTTTTATTAAAAATTATTGGTAAACCTATTAATTATATGATCCACAAACAATTACCATTTATTTTATTATTTAAAACAAAAATATTATGGGGAATATAATTAATTAAAATTATGTAGATTTTAAATATCTATTAATTATTCAACTATATCATTTCTAGTTGAAAAATTTAACAATAATAGAAAATAAAACATATTATTTTTTACTGGTGTATTAATATTAGAAATAAAACATTTCATAATCATTGATTTTCATCGTATGTTCAGGTTTCCATAAGATTGAAAAACTAATTCAATAGTGAAAAGAAATTATAGACCTCATGAGTACGTAGGAATAATTAATATTATAAAAATATATAAATATGTAAATAATTAATTTTCTATTTCTTTATTTGATACGTCAATAATTAACTTAATTATTAAGAAAACATATATAGTAGATTCAAAACCAATGGAAAAAGTTCGTTGTCAGATTGATCTTTTAGGATAACGAGTATTGTACTGCTGAAAATAAATTTAATGTTCATAAATTATTTTATACAATACATTACTAAAAAATTATTTAAATTTTTATGTTAAACTTTGGAAGAGTAATGAATACCTAAACCTATTTTGGGAAACTACAAAAAATAGTCAAATTTATAAACACTTGATTTTGGAAAATTTTAAAAAATAACTAATAAATATATATATAAGGATTATAAATAAAAATTATACATAGTTATAAAATTAATATGTTACTTATATTAGTTTCTATGATATTTATTTATATATTTATACAAGATCCTAGAGTTCTGTTGATTAAGAAAGTAAACAAGGTATGGGTGTCTTCATCTCAAACATTAATCGCGTGAGAAATGATTAAGATATACACCATGATTAATTATTTTTTTAAGGACTTCATTAATTTAGTCATTTATAAATATCCTTTTATGTTTAATGATATTAAATGTTCTATTTATATTTATACCTTTCGTGGGATTGTTATTCAAATGTTATAAAGTTTTTATGGGGTTTTCATGACTCAATCCATTTCCATTGGACAAAATTACTCTTCTACGGATATTATCATTCCAAAATGATATATTCTAGACCATGATTATGTTTCATAGTATTTCAACAATAATATATAAAAAAATATTTTTCAAAGGAAATTATTCGACCATTATGATTATATTGTTTCTTTAAAATTCATTTTTTATAAGAATACTTCTATTTTATTTTAATGGAAATTTTTTCATATATATGCCTTTTCCTTCCATCCAGTGTTCTACTATAGTTTTCATAAATCTACTGTATATTATATTTTTATTACTTTCATAATTATAACTATTCATTTTAATATTTTTTATTTATTACCCAGTTTATTAATTTTTTCAACATAATGAGTTTTCCATATTTCAAAAGAAATATTTTTTCATACACAACACATTTTATTATGATAACCTACTGGTATTTTCATGGATATTTCTATTTTTAATCACTATAAAAATGATTTTAAAAATTATTATTTTCACTTCTCAAAAATGAATAATTATTTAAATTTACTCGTGTTTTTTAAACATTATTTAAATGGTTTTGTGAAAACAATTTTATTTTCACTTATATTATGGCTATAACTTTTATCAATCATGATGTAATGTTTAGATCATCCATTATATTTTATGATGTTGTTATTTATTTTTGGAAAAATATACTTTTATATTAATTATTACATAAGACCGTTTTATGTGATTGTATATTTTTTTCATGGGTTCATTATGATTTTTTATGGTTGAAATTAAACTAAACACATATTATTGGAAGATGATCAGTGGGATATTATATATTCCTTCATTTAAATACATTAAATTTATAACTCATGAGATATTCAATATTTGAAATATTTATTTTGTTCACAAAATTGGGGTAATAATGATTTTTCTTACATAGGATTCCATATTCTAATAGTTGTTCCACATTTTCATGGTGTTCATAATGATATGAAAATTTTTTAAGATGAATCTAATTTCCTTGAAATACAATGTTTTAACGAGGAAGACATATTTTAAATTTATTCTACAATTTAATGTCATTATCATTGGTCATATGATTATTGAGATTTGTTTTGAGCTAGGTAAAATATTTTATGGTTCCATAATGATATTTTTAAGATATTTTGTTACCATAAAATATGTTTTGATGATCATATAAGGCATTTAGATCATTTATTATGATATTTATGTCTTCTTCATTTTTTCTTCCTGTTATAATAAGTTTTCCTTGATTTACTGTATGATCTTACAACTTTCTTATGCCTCAAATTCCATTAATAATGAAAATGATTATGTCATTTTAAAAATCATGGAAATGGATAAGAGGAATATGATTGTGGATAAAAGATTACAATTCTAGTAATTTATGTTATTTATGTATCTAAAAACTATGATATTAAACATTATGGTCCATGAGTTGTGTGAATGTATCTGAGATGTGTTATTTAAATAATTACCTTGGTGTATTATTTATGTCATGTTTAGCATGGGTCACTATAGATGGTATCAGAGTAGGGTTTATATATTTTGGGAGATAAATATAGTTACCTTTGGTTTTATTTTACGGGACTTTTGATCAATCCTTTTATATGAGTATAGATATATGATGATATCCTGATATAATTTTAAGCTCTTCGCTATAGGGTATTTCACAAAAATAAATCTATATCTGCATATTATAATTGAATGAAAGATCTGTCACAAATGTACATTGGGGTAATGTAACATCATGACCGAGGATCCAGTAAAATTGTGTCCCAATGTGATGGGTCATGTGGCTTCATGAATTCCCTGTTGTATGCCAGAGGCTATTGACAAGTAATGAGTGTCTGAGGTGGTAAGGTCGGGGAGACTATACCTTCATAGCATAGAAGAAAAATAGACATAAACAACTATAGTAAATTGCGAAATAATGAATTAATAATACCTCGATAGATATGGAAACCATAAATATAAATTTATATATAAGCATCTATGAAACAATATTAATATTCATGATCCAATGGTCGAGTCATATACAAAATGATTTTGTGATATACTGATATAGAAAAAGGGGAAAGGGATATTTGGTAGTGATGTATTCAACATTCTATTAAAAAAAGGGAAAAGTAAATAACTAATATAATCAAGATCATAAGCTCTGTACTTTTCTCCCACTCTCCATTATATAAAAAAACAAATCTAGAATCCATGATAGAGCACCTTCCCTTATCCACACCTACAGTCAAGAAGTCTACTCGGATACTAAAGGTAGCCTAAATATGTTGTGAGATAAAGTCAGTAGGGCACCAAAAATTGTGTCTAGATTAATTCAGATAGTGTGTATATAATAGAATTGTGAAGGATAATGAATATTTAGAAATTATGGAAATAAATACGATTCGACTTATGTTCATAAAGGACATCTGGAAAACTCTACCTACATCAGCGTAGGTCGGAATGTGTCACATTAGTTAACATGATTATATAATAATAATAATAATAATATATATAGATTTTATATATATTATATACATCTATATTCCCTATATACATGAGGAAATTTATAGGAATATATGTCTATACTAGGTGATAAAAGGAACTAGTGCATTACTCAGAACTCCATAACTATTCTAACGACAATTGGGCTCCACCAAGGGTACAATACATGAATCTATTATGAATTAAAGAAATATTAATCATCACATGAGATGATGTAGTGAGTCATTGGGAAAAAATAACTACATAAGGTATCATGGTGTGTTATTCCCCCCGTACAAATAAATCACCATGTTGTGATAAATTATGCCCATCACCCAACATAAGGGAGTGTGAAACATCATTATCAAAAAGACACTTAACCATTGTTCAGAAGAAAATCAAAAAGGAAAATTAATAATTATATAGGTATTAAATCTAAATAATTATAATAATTTAGGACAATTGAACCAAGGGTGCACCATTTATTTGTTTCTCATTAAAAAATGTATAACATGTGAATTGGTCGTACAACTCACTCCCACTCGGTTAATTACGTCCTTTATTTTATTAAGAAATTAATGTCCAATTTCATATCAATACGAGCGACATATTATGTAGTTTCTCTATAAATAATTTACATAAAAGAGATTATATAGTTAATGACACCCAAATGGGTATAAATAAATGTGGTCTTCATGCCTTAATATTTATACAAGGTTCTAAAGGAACATTTTTACATATTTCAATTAATTTAAGAATGATAAACAAATTAAAGGAATTTCATGGAAATATATAACATGTGACACAATAATGATAATATACAAACATCTCAACATGTTGGTAATGAATTTCTAGACTAACTTAATTAATTCTATAGATGACCACTCTTCTAGTGATGGTCGTCAATATGAAGAAGAATTGAAAACACTCTGAAATAGATTAATTTCCTTAAAATAGGGCTACTAGGCTCACACCACAATAATTCAAGATAATGGAATATAATATGATAAAATATAATAGAATATTATAGATCTTTCTGATATAATCCAACTCATATTATGGCAATGAATACCAAGTTTAGATGGAGAAGTTACACAAAGTCTATCTTAGTATTGAGGGAGCTCTCATTGGATAGAAATATGGGGGGGTTTCCACCTGAGAGGAAGGAGAAAGTATTGGTGAGTATTAAAACCATAACAAGGGAAGAGGTTAGTATCCACTTTAAAAACTAGGTCACATGGTTGGCCAAACATTTTTCCATATAGTGTTCAAACTATGTTTCCACCACTTTCTAAGAACCCCCCCCCCCCTTGTACTAGCTAGGAAAACAATTCTACTAACCATGTGCAATCCAAATAAAAGTCCAATTTCTCATGTATAATACATTTTCTATGGTAGTGCATCTTGACATGCATGATTCTATAAAAACTATGTGGCCTCATACTTGCACATGTTCCCCCACATAGTTGAGTATAATGATTACAACAAATTTTGCACTTACCATGTGGTCCACTATGTTCATCCAATATTTAGGGCATCAGGCTCCAAAAATTATCAAAAAACTCATGAGAATATCTACATTACATATGGAACAATCAAAATAATATAAATAAATATATATACCTAAACAAATTTATATATTACTTCTTGATAAATAATTTTATTACAACCTCCCCTCCTTAATGATACTCATACACGAATTGAACTTCTGAATGTAAATATTGATTGTCTAAGAAAATATCCATCCATTGGGAACGTATATCAAGATCCCACTCTTAGTTATCCTATTTTACTAGGACATGATACTATAGATCTCATACTAATTTAACTGACCCTTTTCATAGTCTCGTCACACAATGAATAATAATACGTACTAATTACTCCTTAAAAGAGGAATTGAAATTTCATTCAAATTTATCAATTAGTAACATAGTTTACATGTTGGGATATTACTAGTGGAGATCATACATGTGAAAAACATTAGGAATATATAAGTTTCTCAATGAAATTGTTATCTGGTAACCAACTAGTCTGATTTGTTCCCAAACCTCAAAAGTCCAACAAATCGAGTCGAAATCTTACCTTGAAATTGAAATTTTCAATCTTCTAAATTAGTATAAATTCTCAAGAAAACATGATCACTGAACATGAACTCAATAGGTCATCAGCATCAATTAGCGTATGACTCCTACCTAGACTGATCCATCATCATGCTCTTCCTGATCAAGATTACTTTCACTAAAGTATCCTTGATGAGACGTGGTTTTAAAAAATATACCTCCCATACCTATAGCCACCACTTACGTGATCTATATGGACTATAATATAAGGATTCATATGGGTCTATTTTAATGGTATCCATAAAGCTATTATTCTAAAATAACATAACCATGGGTATGTGTTTCTCATAAGAACACCCAAATTCATGGACACATGAATGGATCATGTCCTATATAACCTGAATTTAGAGCTATCTCTATCGATTATTCTGAGGGTGGTATGTCATACTCAAAATCACCTACCTGTCTAATTACCTTCTGTAAAATCTTACAAAACTACGATTATAGGTGTATTTCTCCAACTAGTTTGATTTAATGTGTTGATCTATCAATTCATATGATGTTCCAAGCATATAAACTCATCAGATCATCTACCAAGAAGGTCACTCAAGCTGGAAAGAAGTCCATGATAGTCTTCAATTAGTCATGAAATACTCAAAAATGAAATTTCCTCAAGATGATCAATACAACCCATTTATGAAGTCTATAGACACATCATCTTATTTCACTCAGTAATGGACAATATTTGTAATGGTCCTACTAGTCGATGATGTTGCACCTACACCTACTAAGAGGTTCAATGCAGGGTTATAAATATGACTATTTATCTTTTTCATTTCATGCCACCAATACTAGTGATGTATGTACAGAAACATCTTGGTGACACCATGATGTACTTCCCATGCTGAGGTATAGAATTCCAAAATCATCTCCTCCCAGATATCTGTTATAACACGAGCACGTCCAAGTGTCCATAAGACTTCATCCTCATATAAGGTCCAACTAAGTGATGTATCGTCATAAGAGATGATTTCCCTCAGTACTAAGACACTTATATTATAAATTGGCCTCATCCATACTCATTATAGAAGTGTTTTTTCACTGTTATAGTTGTGAGGAAAATATAAATATGATCATCCTGTACCCCAACATGTATCTTTGAAAACATTACTTGTTTTTTCACTATTTTTTGGCCTCCTAAAATACATGTTAATAAGTCTTCAATCTCATTGAATTGGCTTCTACATTACCATTACTAGTTATATAGGTAATAAAACTATTAAAGTATTGTAGGTAGTAAACAAACCTATGCTACATGGGATTCAAATCACATTATGTAATGATGAACATGAGGCTCTCATGATTAGTAAATACCAAAAAATCCTCCCCATGTAACTAATACCTCAGAATTTATAAATAATAGACAACCACCACTAGATTTATATTCTATTTCAGGGTTTTTAGTTAATTTTTCCTTAATTGATGAGGCTCATATGCTACAACTCACTCATCCCACATTAGAACTTCTCCCAACCCAATACCTGATGCATCACAAGAAACTATTTATCTCCATCCGGGCACAAATAGAGTTGTGTTTGGAACTGATTTCAACATTACCTTGAACTTATTAAAGTATATTTTATTGTATCCTGACCATAAAAATTTCATATCATTCTTAGTCCAGCCTATATAATGGGCTACTAGACATTGGAAATCTGAGATGATGCATCTATAATGTCTTTTGATCCCCCAGAAACTCTATATATAAATTTAATTCTTGGTGTGATCCTAGGTAACTAAATCTATCACGTTCTATGTTTCTATATACACTCTTAACACCATGATTATGTGACATAGGAACTAGACATTGTCTATCCATAAGTAAAATATGGTGGGTTTTACATAATTAATATGCTCTATCGTTATATTAAGTGTGATCTCAATATGTTAGGCATGTTTGTGTCATGTGTGGGAATACACCATGATAAATTCCTAAAATACAATAATGAATAAATCTATATAATGTTTGAAACCCTAATTCATCTAATCCTAAAAAATTATTGGTTCATTCTTGAGACTAAATAATAGTACTAGAAACTCAAAAAGGCAATACCCACTCTTGAATGTTGTGAATAGTGTCCTTGAATACATTAAATGAACCTAATTGTATTCTGAACTCAAATAAATCTTTTAAAACACCATCACTCTTCTGAACTGATCAAAGAAGTTATATATTTGTGGTAATGGATACTGATTCTAAATATTGAGTTGGTTTAAGCTTCTGCAGCCATTGTGAAATTAAGGATACCACCCACATTCTTGGATCAAAGGTCAAGTGAACCACATTTTTTGGTATTAGGATAGATAAAAATATTTAGTTTCAATGTCCTATAAATATTTCCCACCCTCCAGAAGCATTATATGTGTCATCCAATAAAAATGGCATGGACACTGGTGTCACTCCAAGAACAAACTAATTTGTGAATTATAGCTCTCTCACTGAAGTTATCCTTGAAAACACATCACGGAATACATCCCTAGAATGATACATGATAAGAGGTAAAATTGTATGTTGAATTCCTTGATTAACCAATATGATAATAGTGATCTGGGTTATCACTCATTCATTACCAAATTTCTTATGTCCATTTCGAGAACTATAGATGTCCCATTCTCCATTATGGATATGTATAATGCCCTAAAGTGATGTAAACATTACCTTCTAGTTAAAAAAATCAATTTTATCTTGCTAGGGAACCCTCCAATCCATCCCATGAATTTTATCAAACTCATTAATGTATTGTATGAATATATTCCACATAATAATATATTAGTCTATCCCAATTTAATAGTCGTAACATGAATAACAACTCTTGGAGTGGATACCGAAGGGGATATCAATATTCATCTGGTCACAAAATTACTCAATCTTGAGGTCTAGAATGTCTATAATTTTCACAGATATTGAAGACTATAATGAACCAATGTAAAAAAAGAGGACACTAATTTATGGTTACAAGAATAATACCCCAAACATTAGATGGTTTGACACTCTTATTCACAGGAATAAGTTTATGTACATGTTATTATCCGGTATTGTAGCCCAGAGTCCCAAAATTATATCCATAAAAATTCCAACTCTGCTAGCTATATATATATATCCTGAGTCTGATATCCACTTCCTCAACCACCAACTCAGCCTGAGAGGCTAGTGGTACTCTAATTTCCTACATGGAAAAGTAATACTATTCTATCTCTAAAATATGTAGTGTGTGTAGATCCCCTCCCAGTTGTATCTAGTGAAAAAATACAGCAGAATAACTAGATATGTCTCATCCTACCACATCCTATTCACTCAACTGGTTCCTACAGACACAAGGGTTTCGTGTGTCTTGGTTTCCATCACTTTTGAAAAATTAAAGAACATTCAATATGAGATATCTGACTACTACTACCCCAAACATCAACTCAAAATGATTCTTCTATCATGATGAAGAACCACCAACAGATCTCGGTGATGAACCACCTTATCACCCACTCTCAACATCCCTCAAATTACTTTCATTGATGAGGGCATTGTGGATGATCATATAAATAGTAGATAATATAAAAAAAATTCATATACGATTGGATGGAGTTTACCAATAAATCTGAAATTCACCTCACAATCATAATATCATCACTAGTTATGTTTACGGTAAATACTAGCACCACAATAAAATGGGAAGAATATTTAATTATGGACACAGATCCCTACTATATGATCATGAACCCCATAGCTCATTCAACCCTCATTGTCTATGGGAAGAAGTAATCATAGAATATCATAATAATCTATCCATATAAAATATTTATTACATAAATCTAAGGTAAGGACATCCTATCATTGCTTAGTATAATTTCCTAACATTTAGGTAGTGAGAATGACCATCCACTCTGGAGGCATATTCATATGCAAAAATTTAGAAATCATGGCATCCAATAATGACTCTACAGTGTGTGGTCCCCCGTTCCACTAAGAAGTACGGAGGATGCTACTACTAGAATTAATTATCCAAATATTTTATAGTCATGGTTCGTTGAGAAACTCCTTACATATTCAACATCAAAAAAACCTCTCAAAATTGGATGCAAGTACCCATGTTAAGAATAGATGTTGGTTCCACATGGGGCATTGTGGGAGGTATCTATAGTTGATCAGGGCCCATATCCTTTGGGGTGTTGTCATCACTACATTTTTGTGTAATAATCCAGGCCATAGTAATGGAATATTTTTATAATACCAAAATATTTCCAAAAAGGGGAATTTAATTGAAAAAGGATAATGGTAAAGAAAAGGATATCTATATATCCCACATATGAATAAAGTCATATCTCTCTTCCTTCACCAAAATGTAGCTTTATATTAAAATGAAAGACCATAACAGACCCTATTAACTATAAGATACATACCCACCTAATAACTAATAAAGCTGAAAATGGGTATGAGTATCATATCATAAGATAAGATTTACATCATTTAGATTGGCATTTTAATTGTATAAGGGTAACACCATTTACATTGTAATTAGAATTCCAATTAGTGGTCACAATTTTATTCTAAGGTCTTATTTCATATATTTTCATACTCTATTATATATATATATATATATCTATGTCCTATTAGATGCAATGTCATTACCAATTTATAAAAACTAGACTCTTTAAAATATCATTTGGAATTTCATTTAATTGAAACAATTCTTTTACAACTAGTATATGGATACAATAGGTCATACACATGGAATTGATTATATGAGTCACTTATCAATATTTATAGAGGTAATTACTTTATAAATATCTATTATAACTCAAGTAATCAAATCAATGAATCCATGTTTCGGTCCTTGGAACCAGCAAGTCTTGAACCCGCATCATGGTATAATAGGCCAATTAATTTTTCATTATTACTTCATATAGGAAAACATAATTTATATTGATCATGGTACTTTAATAAATCATATTATTTATTACTGTAAGAGATGTTAACTCATATAAATAAGTATAATAAGGAACCAAAATATAAGTAGAATTAAATTCATATAAATAGGAAACATGACATGAAAAAATAAATGGTTTATATTTTGGATAGTTTCGTTGAGGATTAATGAGATGATAGATTATGGTCGTAACTCGCCTAGGAAAAGGATCCCATAATTGTAAAAATTTCAATATTAGGACTATCACAAGTCATTTGAATCAACCAATGAAGAAATCATATCAATAGTAATAAGTGAAAATAAAAACATTAGTAACCAAATCCTAGGTAATTTGGATTTTCCATGTAGTTGGGATAAATATTTCAATGCATAGTATCATTAGAAAATTCTGTTACATCCTCATCTCCTTTCTAACACCCAAATAGTATGAATAAGGAAAATGAAATATTGGATACCTCTTTTTAAAACTATTACCTAGAATATACTAAAATTAAAACATGATTCAGTGGGTCACATTGCCTCAGACACACCTCTCTGTATTCCATAGCTGGTTGAATAGTATAGAGGGTCCAAGGTGGTATTATGGGGAGAATATACCCCCACATCAAGGCGGAACCTCAAATATAAACAACGATGTGAGGTAGTAAAATCATGGTGTTAGAATAACATTGTTGAAAAGGATACCCAAAATATGGATCATATGTATATAAATTTAGGAATCATGAATAATAACAAGAATCCAAAGGTTGAGTCATATACAAAATGATGTCATGGAAAGCTGATATACAAAATGGAAATAAAGGATATAGTGTAGAGGGATATACAAAATGCTATGAGAAAATACAAAAATACCAAAGGGTGGATCTATTAGTCCCATGAGCAAACACACAGTCCTTTAATTCTTTGTTCCATTCTTTATAAAATCATACCAAGAATCCATGATAGGGTGATTTCCCTTGCCAACATCAAGAGTCTTGGATTCTCAATCAGTACCAATGGTGGCATGAGTATGGTGTGAGATAAACTTTGTAGACCACCACCAATTTCCTATTTAATAAATCATTCATTTTGTATAGAATATAGTTTTCTAGGGTAATTAAGATCAAACAATTCTATAAATTAATAATAGTAGGATCAGATTTTAATAGGACACCTGGAAGACTCTACTTACTTTAACATAGGCCATAATGTGTCTAACAACTTACATTAAATATATCATAAACATATATAAAAACATAATGTTTATAAATGTATATTCACTATATACATGAGTACATTTTTTGGAATATATATTTATACTAGGTTCTAGTTGGATTCTATGTGTAACTCAGATGTCTATAATAAGTCAAGTGATCTATATTCTCCAACACAGGTACACGACCAAAATACCATATTAAGGTTGGACTTCTTGATACACACACAAGACAGTGGGGTGATTAATCATTCCTTACACTTGATTCAAGGAAAATTGGTGTTATATTACTTTCAACAAAATAAAGGAATGTAGTCTGAGATTTTATTCCCATCACCCAACATTAGGGTGTGTCAAATGTCATGCTAAACAATTCCTTTAACCATTTTCACCATCCAATAACTAAATACTAACAAGAATAATATGAGGGATTAAATCTAAATCATTATAATCATTATATAAAAATTTGAAAATTTGATAAGGGAATATTATGTCAAAGTTCAGTTTATTTAGGATGGAAAACCCCATTAATGACATTTCATTGAAATGTTCACCACATGGAACAATAATGATGTTATAAAAAAACTCATAATTTAATAAACAATTTATGGACAACCTTCCTTAGGTTCATGGATGACAATACATCTATTTTTGTCCATTTATTTGAATAATAATGGATGAAAAAACAAAATAGGAGAATTCCCTAAATATATTAAAATTTTTCTTTCACCAAGAAAAATAAATTGTCCAGAAGATAAACTAGGAATGGATAAAATTGAATTATAGTTATTATATCAAGGAATAAAATGAGTCTAATGGAGGTGAATATTTATTTCGTATAGATAAGTTATCATAAATCCTAAACTTGACATGACACATCTCTCATGGGAGTGAAAGATGGGGTGCTGTCCACTGGTGGGAAGGATAAAAGTTGGATTAGAATAAAAAACATAACAATGGAAAAAAATAAAATCCACCATAAAAATTGTGTTACCCTATTTGGCCACACTGAAGGCCAAACTGTACACCAGCCACTATCTAAGAACCCCCCTCAAGCGTGCTGGGTGAAAAGTTCAACTAAACATGTGCATGCCATTCAAAATTCATCTATTCATGTTGTGGAATTTTGTGTGCTCGTGCATCTTGGATCGTAATTTTTTTTGAAAAAAAATGTTTCATCATACTGTGTACAATTTCCCCTTCATTTTTCAGTCACATGTATAACTCTAATTGTCACACCATCCATTTTATTTAATTTGATTTATTTTTTTTTATTTTTTATTTATTTATTTTTCCTTAGTTCCAATGTCTGGGCCAAGTCCTGGGTTAAAATTTTTGTCGGTTTAATCCTTTACTGGGTTTCGGACCTGTGCGCGGTCATGGCGCAGTAGGCGGACACCACGCGGTGAGCCCAGGTGTCGGTAAATTTTCCTTTCTTTTTATTTTATTATTTTTATTTTTATAGTATTGTTATTATTATTTTTTTATTATAATTTTTTCCATTGTTATTATTATTATTATTATTATCTTATATATATATATATATTTTATAACACTAACCCTACCCTCTCCCTTCACCCTCTCTCTCTCTCGCCCCCCCCCCCAAGCCACGACTCCTGCATCAGGCCCCCCTGCTCCGGCGCCCACTGCCTGCACCACCGGACTCTGCCGGACCACCGGCCTCCGGCCCAGCCTCCTTCGGTGTCCACGGCTCCCGCATCCGGCCCCCCTTGCCCTGGCACCCACTGCCTGCACTCGGCCTCCGTCGCGCCATCCCGCTGCCTCCGAGTCCCCTACTCCCGCACCCCCGGCCGCTCCCTCTGTTCCACACTGGCCTTCCGACCTCCTTCGGCGACCCCCACTTCCGCCGGCCTCCCGACCTCCGGCGACCCTGACTTCCGCCAGCCTCCCGACCTCCGGCGACCCTGCCTATCGCCGGACTCCCTCCTCCGGTTACTACCTACTACCGATTGCCTCCTCCGGCGACCCGCCTCCGTTGTCCGGCTCCGTTTCTGCACCCCTGTCCTTTCCAATGGTCTCCAGTCACATTCCGGCGAGCCACACCGCCGGCCAGCAGCCCCAGAGCACTTCTGGTTTCTTTTCCGGCACTCTGGCGCACCCTCCAACCCCTGTTCTGGCATCCCGACCTTTTTCTATCGTTTTGACCAGCCACCGCCGCATTGCGGCGGCCAACGATGCATCTGGCGATCGACGCGCGACCCCCGGCGGTCTCCCTGCCCGAGTGCACCATCTCCTCTGACTGGCACGCGACCCCATGGATCGAGCACTTCTATGCGTCGAGATAAAATTTGTGTCATAATTATGTTTGAGTTATTTTATATCATTCGTTTGTTGTTTGGTTATTTTGCTATTTGTTGAAGCGCTTCGGCGATGCGTTTGCACGTACTGAGGTCTTCGTCTTGCACGTGCGTACGCGCCTGTGTGAATGTCAGTTGGGTTACATGTTTTTTCACATGCTTGGATTATTTTAAAATATTGTTTGTGGATATTTGATTTGTTTTTTGTTTTGTGACTTCTGCGACGTGTTGGAAGAGATAATGTTGTCGGCAGCTTGTAGGTTCTTGCGCACCCGTGTGTGGCGTGTCGCGGCACCATGTTCAGTCTGCAAGTTGAGGTAGGTTCCCTATTCCCTGACCTTTAATTAGGATTTCCATTGCTGCTTGGTATTCTTTTAAAATGTGACTTCTGCCTTTATATAAAATGCATATTCAATGTATATATATATATATATATATGTATATGAATAAATGGTTTTGGTTCTTGAAAAGTGGTTTTTTATACATTTTAAACATGAAATAGTATTTTAAATAGGGATGAGTTGTTATGGTATGAATTTAAAGGAGAAAGGGTAATTGATTTTATTAAAAATATTGATTCAATTTTATTGTGGTTTTAAGCTTTCTTTTAACATTTAATACTTTGGTTTTTTAGTTACGCCTTCAAAATGTTTTGAAAACATGGTGTTGGGTTATTATATTAGTATAATGATGATATTTATTTGTAAAGTGATGAGGCTTGTTTGGCTCATGAGATTGGTTTTCTAAAATGGAAAACCCCGCTTGAGACATTCTAGTTAATTTAAGAAATGTGACGCAAGTCTAAATGTGTTCTTTGTGATATGTGGCTAGTGTAAAAGCTTGTGCGATATTATGTTACAAAAAATAAGGGAATGTTCTTAAGGAGGGAGTGCGATGGTGAGAGGTTGAGTGTGTTTTTGGATAAACAAAGTGTTATGTTAATTTTTTATCTTTTGATAAAATCCACACCACCATTTAAAAAGGGCACATGGAAAACCCGGGGTATCTAGGTGGGCGGACTAGACTAGCGTGCTAGTGCTACAGGAGTGGCTTCGGCCCAGTTTCACATAGTTGGATTGACGTAACAACACTAACTAAATATGTCATGATTTTGGGGACCACTAGATCATGGATGATCTTCTACTAGTGGATTGTGTATGATAATGGATATTTGTTATGGTTACTCTTACACCGAGACGTGAGGTTCTAGGGCCCCACACGTGCTAGATGAACCTTAGGGGTTTTGACCATAGTGCTGACAAATGTTTTGGTGTTTGTGGAGTGATTCTTCTTTTCAGGTGTTTAATGCATGTTTCCCTCTATTGTAAAAAACCATACATTGAAATAGATTGTTTTCCTTTCAATTTGAAATGTCAACATAAGTTTTAATTATTCTTTGAAAAATTTATTTGAAGTGAAATGTTTTCCATAAAAGTGAAATCATGTTACGTGATTTTGAAAATGTTGAAAAAATTATTATAATAAGCCTTATTTTCAAACTACCACGACTTTTTCTATTCTTAAAGATAAGGGCATATGGCATTTATTACACTTGGCCTTCCTACTGAGCATCTTGGTTCTCATGCCTAATTTACCATTTCAGGTAAAGGACTCCCCTGCTTCAGTTTGATCTGGTTTGGTTGCTCAGTGTTGGATCAAGGTTGTTCTTCATGTGCGAGGTGACTCGTGGGGTCTCGGGGACGTACGTTTGGTTGTGTAGATTTTCTTTCTACTGTTAGTGTTTATTTGTTCTGTTTACTTTGTTTTCTTTCACTGATCCTGGTTTTTTTGGGATGAAATCATTCCCATCAATTACATCTTCATGCCCGGCACTAGTTTCCATCCCGAGGGGGGATTAGGAATGCCTCTTGGGACCTGCCACGGACCGGTTCGGGTGACTTGGTCAGGGTCTACAATGATGGTTCATCAAAAAATGGTATCAAAGCAGGTTCTTGTTATTTGGGTTGTTTGGTAGTTTGACATTAGGACTCTCGGGACTCAATAGGTAGGTACGGGAAGGACGTCATGAACCCTCGCCTGTTCCGAACCTTGTGTCTCCAGGGGTAGTCCGAGAATTGAGTCTTTATCTTGTCCTGGTTTGTTTTGAATTGAGGAATGAAAATGGAGGCAAGCTGATGTTACAACGTGATCTCACATGGAGTAGTGACCCATGTGGAGTCCGGGTACACAGTTTGAATTCCTCCTAGTGGTCGAAACATACATGGGACATGGACCACTACTATGTCGCCAAGTTAAGCATGACTACTAGTCCCTCACTATGGTGTTTAATGCAATTTGAGTATTGTATTCATTATTGTTGGTGTAAGTGCATTATTTTTGGAAATGAAAAAGGTTTTTTCAAAATGGGGTTGATTTCTTTTAAAGGACATTAAATGTATGAAATGGTTTAAAAAAACTGAAAGCTCTTGATTTGTAAATCCATTGTTTTCTTGGTTTTATTCAAAAATGGTTTGGGGTGAAACCTCACGATCTCTTTATGAACGTTTTCACATGTGTGAGAATACATGGAAAGTGCCTGTTGGTGTGCATATGAATGGAAAGCAAATGAAGACATGTGCAACAGTTCATGGGATTACCTGGGTGTGTATTTGAAATAAGAGGTTTGACCTTGCTTTCTAAATTGTTTTTTAAAGGGGGAAATGGTTTTTGAAAGTGATTTTGGTTTGAAAGTGTATTGGTATTTGGAAGGTGGTCTTGAAAGAAGGTGGTTTTGAAAACTAAAATGAAAAGGGGGTTCTGAAAAGGGGATTTTATTTGGGGATGTGTTTTGTTTTTTTGGATTTGAGCTGGTTATTGTTGGATGAGGGTGTTTTATTGATGTTGCTTCAAATGTTATCGATTTCGGCTTGATGTTTTATACGATGCTCAGAAATGCAGCCCAGAAAGGTCCTCATAGTTTTTGATGAGTCATGCCTAGTTTTTGGTCCTTCTTGGACATTGTCTATCCTTCATGGTGATTGGAGTCTGTTAGAGACAACCCATTGGCTTGAAGTGGTTGAGCGCATCTTCAGGGTAATGCAAACTCCCAAAGCTATTAGAGTGCATGTTGTTTTTGGTCTATCTGAAGGTCCATCTTTGGAAGAGTAAGAGTTGTTCTCCCCACCATCACTGCATGTTTCGATAACATGTGTTTTCTTTAAATCTGTCCTCGTCCGATGGTTTATACCTGAAGAAGTATAGATGATGAAAATGGAATATTTTGTGCGTATTCAACAAGGCCAACAGATGGTGAAGGAATATGTTGACCATTTCAATGATATTGTGTCCTTTTCTTCATAGATAGCATCAAAATTTTTGATGAAGACTTCCCACTTTATTAGGGGTCTTTTCCGGAGATCAAAGTGTGAATCTTACTTTTTTCAGAGCATCACTTTTTAGAAGATGGCGCATGAGGTGTTTTAGCTGAGTTTGTCTCCGGAGTGCAGATAGTTGGCAATCCACCGTATCCAGTTGCTCGTGAAGGTCTCCCATCTGACGAGCAGAGTGTGTTAGATGGATTTGTTCCCAAAGAGTCCTCTGCAGTGGCTCTGACTTTTAGTTCATCGGACCGTCTAATAATGTACCGTCAATATGGGAATTTAGGGTATGTAAAGTCATTATGGAACACCCCTTCAATGTCGTGTCATCATTGTAGTTTTCTGGATCATCTAGAGAAGTTTTTCAAGAAGTGTCTCATGAAGAGGACACTGTGATCTGAGAAAGTTAGTGCATGACTGTGAGGTAGGAGATTCTTCAACCATCAGAGGTCCAGCCACATGTGTCGGGGTGAAGCTCGCGGATTGTCAGGAGTTCACGGGGGCATGAAGCCTTGGTTTGGGTTTTGTGTTCGGTGTTGGAAACAAAGCATTAAAGGTCCTTCCGTTCTCATTCTTCCACTATTAAAGTTTTGGAATTGTCGTAGGTTCATTTTGTTGTCATGATGTTGGGATGAGTATGTTCGTTTGTAATCCAAACAGTTTCTTTTGTCTGATTATGGTGTTCTGGATCGTACCTTTTTCTTAAAGGTGTGTTTGTATCTTGCGTGTGTTGAGCTTGGTTTGACTGTGTTTGTTGGAGATGTAAGTTTCTTTAGGAGAAACGACATTGTGGGAATTCTTGGGTTTACTTCGTGGGTTACGTCTTATCAGAGTTTTATTTTTCCCTAGTGTTCGAGGATTTGATATAGGACTAGAATTCCAATTTTTAGTGGATTCTTCATTTCACTCAGGCTATAATGGTTAGTTTGGCAGTTCCTGCGTCACCCCCCCTTCCCGAGGTGATATGGTCGAGTGTACAATTTCCGCACTAGTTTGATTCTTTTGGTTTGGAAAACCCTCTCGTGTTCTCTCGTTCTCTTGGATTGTGGTCTCTTTCGTTTTTCAACCGGTCATTGATCCATGTTTCGTCTATTGTTATTTTGGGTGACTTTCTAGGGGCAGAAATTGATTTTGGTGGGGGGAATTGTCACAACCACCATTTTATTTATTTTTTTTTCTTTTTTTATTTTATTTTATTTATTTTTTTCCTTAGTTCTGAGGTCTGGACCGAGCCCTGGTTAAAAATTTTGTCGTTTAGAGACTTTACTGGGTTTCAGACCCATGCACGGTCACCGCACAGTTGGCAGACAATGAGCGGTGAGCCCATGTGTCAGGAAATTGCCCTTTATTTTTATTTTATTATTGTTATTTTTATAGTATTATTATTATTATTATAATTGATATTCTTTTGTTATTATTATTATTATTATTATCATATATATATATATATATATATATATTATGACCCTAACCCTACCCTCTCCCCCCCCGCTCTCTCTCTCGCCCCCCCAAGCCACGACTCCCGCATCCGACCCCCCTACTTCGGCGCCCGCTGCCTGCACCACCAGCCTCCGAGGCACCACCGGCCTCCGCCCCAGCCTCCTTCGGCGTCAGCAGCTCCAGCACCTGGCCCCCCTGCTCCAGAACCCACTGCTTTCTCCCAGACTCCGTCGCGCCGTCCCGCTGCCTCCGGCGTCCCCTGCTACCGCACCGCTGGCCGATCCCTCTTCTCTGCACCGGTCTTCCGACATCCTCCGGAGACCTCGCCTTCACCGGCCTCCTGACCTCCGAAGACCCAGCCTTCCACTGGCATCCCGACCCTTGGCGACCCTGCCTGCCGCCGACCTCCCTCATCTGGTGACCGCCTGCCACTGACCACCTCCTCTGATGACCTGCCTCTGCTGTCCGGTGCCATTCAGGAGCCCCTTCCTTTTCCAATGGTCTCTGGTCACTTTCCGGTGAGCCCCGCCACTGGCCAGCAGCCCCCGGGCACTTCCGGTTTCTTTATGGGCACTCCGGCGCACACTCTGGCCCCCCTTCCAGCATCCAAAACTTGCTCCGGTGTTCCGACCAGCCACCGCCGCATTGCGACGGCCAACGGCCCATCTGGAGGTCGGCGCGCGACCTCCGGCGATCTCCCGGCTTGAGCGCACCATCTCCTCTGACTGGAATACGACCTGGTGGGTCGAGCGCGTCTCTGTGCCGAATTAATTTTTTTGGCCTAATTCTAATTGAGTTATTTTATATCAGTCATTTGTTTTTTGGTTATTTTTGTGTTTGTTGCAGCGCTTCGGTAATGCGTTTGCGCGTACTGTGGTCTTCGGCTTGCACGTGCGTACGTGCCTGCATGAATGTTAGGTGGGTTACTTGTTTTTTACTTGCTTGGATTTTTTTAAATTATTGTATTTGGTTTTTTTATTTGTTTTTTTTGTGATTTCGGCAACGTTTTCGCAGAGATACCATTGTCGTAAGCTTGCTGGTGCTTGCACACTCGTGCGTGTCGTGCCTGGTCGCCATATTCGGTCTACGAGTTGAGGTAGGTTCTTTATGCCCTGACCTTTAATTATTATTTCTAATACTGCTTGGTATTCTTTTAAAATGTGTCTTCTGCCTTTATATAAAATGCATATTCAATGTTTGTATATATATATATATATATGTATGTATATGAATAAATGGTTTTGGTTCTTGAAAACTAGTTTTTTATACGTTTTAAACGTGAAATAGTATTTTAAAAAGGGATGAATTGTTATGGTGTGAATTTAATGGAGAAAGGGTAGTTGATTTAATTAAAATTATCGCTTCATTTTAATTTCAGTTTTATGCTTTCTTTAAACATTTAATTCTTTGGTTGTTTAGTTACGCCATGAAACTGTTTTGAAAACATAGAGTTGGGTTATTATATTTCTAGAATGATGATTTTTCTTTGAAATGTAATGAGGCTTGTTTGGCTCTTGAGATTGGTTTGCTAAAATAGAAAACCCCACATGAGACATTCCCTTTAATTTAAGAAATGTGACGCAAGTGTAAATCTGTGCATTGTGATATGTGACTAGTGTAAAAGCATGTACAATATTATGTGACATAAAAATAAGGGAATGTGATTATGGAGGGAGTACGATGGTGAGAGGTTGAGTGAGTTTTTGGATAAAAAAGGTGTTATGTTCATTTTTTTTCTTTTGATAAAAACCACACCACCATTTAAAAAGGGCACATGGGAATCCTGGGGTATCTAGGTGGACGGACAAGACTACAGTTCTAGTGATACGAGAGTGGCTCCGGCCCTGTTTCATTTAGCTAGATTGATGTAACAACACTAACTAAACATGTGATGATGTTGGGGACCACTAGGTTATGAATGATCTCCTACTAGTGGTTCGTGCACGAGAATGGTTATTTGTTACGGTTACTCTTACACTGAGACGTGAGGTTCTAGGGCCCCACACTTCCTAGATGATCCTTAGGGGTTTTGACCATGGTGCTTACAAATGTTTTGGTGTTTGTGGAGTGATTCTTCTTTTCAGGTGTTTAATGCATGTTTCCCTATTTTATTAAAAACCATACTTTGAAATAGATTGTTTTCCTTTCCATTTGAAATGTCAACATAAGTTTGAATTTTTATTTGAAAAATGTATTTGATGTGAAATCTTTTTCTTAAAAGTGAAAGCCTGTTACTTGAATTTGGAAATGTTGAAAACATTATTTTAATAAGACTTATTTTCAAAATAGCACGACTGGTTTTCATCTTAAAGATAAGGGAATAGGGTGTTGATTAATCTTGGCCTTCCTACTGGGCATCTCAGTGCTCACGCCTACTTTACCATTTCAGTTGCAGGTCTCCCCTGGTTCAAGTTGATCTGGTTTGGTTGCTCAGTTTTGGATCAAGGTTGGTCTTTAGATGGGTGGTGACCCGTGGGGTCTCTTGGAGGTATGTTTTGTTGTGTAGCTTTTCTTTCTGCTGGTAGTGTTTATCTATTTTGTTTAGTTTTTTTTTCTTTCAGTGATCCTGGTTATTTTGGGATGAAATCATCCCCAACAATTAAATCTTGATGCCCGACACTAGTTGCCATCCCGGGGGGGATCAGGAACGCCCCTCAGGACCTGCCGCAGACCGGTTCGGGTGACCGGGTCAAGGTCGACCCGGGCTGGTTCGTGACACTAATTGTGTGGTAAGAATGTTTCCCAATCTATTTGTCCAATTTCCAAGGGTCAAGACTCTAAACAAGCTCTGGATGCTCCCAATATCTTCCTAATGTTATGGAATTATCACTATGATACAAAAATAAATTCAAATGGAATTCTTATGATCCATAAAATCATTAAAATTTGGGTCGTTACAAGTAATACCCCTAAAAATAGTATGTTGGTTTTTAACTCATTCATCACGAAGTTCTTGAAAAAGAGACCAAACTACACATGTTGATTGAAACTCTTGGAGGATATTATTTGGTTGATCATATCCTCTTTATAAAAATATGGGAAGGTTATATTTCTTATTTACATTGAGGGATAAGGTTTTTATTTTTTTGGATAACACTACGTAATGTAACCTTGCAAACAATAATATATATATATAGGCGGAACAAAAGGAACTATAGGATAATAAGATAATATGAATGAAACATAAATTTAAAGTTAAAATTTAATTTTTTATTATGAAAATTACCTCTAATGTGTTGTCACTTATGGGAGTGTGAATCTTATCTTTATCCATTTATTTGAATGTAAGGTTGTTTTTTTATAGGATTTATTATTCCTATGTAGATTCTGGATTAATTTATAAGATAGGGAAAATATATTTTAAATATAAAATCCACCATCAATCATATATCACATAAATGATATAATTTATATCCCTCTGTAAAATTTTCATGAAATGTATTTAACTCAAATGGTTTGGATGAAAAACAACATTTCGAGTATGATTATTATAAGTAAATATACCTAATTTATTCTATAGTAGAAAAGTAAATCCTATTTCATCTAACAAATATTCTACATTAAAGATTTCAGTAAATAATAATTGAAATTGTGGGGAAATATTTATTTAATAGGGGTGAATATAACGATTCAATATTTTAGTATTTATTATTGATAGGTAATATTTTGTTAATAGATTTTTTCATAAGAAAGATCAATTTTAATAGAAAATCCTTAGTATGTTTTTTTAAATTAACCATGATAAACATTCCTTTGACTTATTGTGTATGAATACGAGTTAAAATATTATATAATACTTGTATAATATTTTCTTTTTATACATTGAAAATTCAGATTGTATAACTAATGAAACTAAGAAAGAATATTATTATTAATAAAAAAACTATTTAAAAATTGGTGGTTTATTTCAAGAAAATATGTAAATAATGATTCAATAATAAAAGAATAAATTTCTAACATATATAAAAAATTACAAATAAATTAATTAATAAAATATAAGAAAAGAGAATGAATAATATTTTACATTTTCGAAAGGTATTTTCCAATATGATCAATTTCCACCATATTTTAATTTTATTTATGTATTTATATATAAAATATTAGAATTTTAATTTAAAAAAATTGAAATAATTTTTTGTTAATATTAAAAATATAATATTTAGATATATATTTTCAAATTTATTGAAGCAATTGATTTTTAGCTGAAAAAGTAATGTTTTTATAAATAAATTTTCATTATAAAATTATTATAATATTAGTATTAATTATAAATTAATGAAACATATATATCATATATATTAAGTATTCTATAAGTGATTTCTTTAAATTAAATGGTTTTTTAAAATTCTAAACTCTTATTTAAAATTTTATAATTCAATCTATATTTTTAAAAAAAATTAATACATTACACACATTGTACATTAAAATTTATTAATGTTTCATTTATGAATTGAATAGATAATATTCTATTTCAAATTCTTATTCATTATTTCGAAATTGTATTATAGGATCATTTTTGGGTATAAAAGATAAATTATTTATGAAAAAACTAGTATCCACTGTGAAAAATTAAATGGTAAAAGTGTTTAATCATAGATGTAAATTCCCTAAATTATTAAAAAATGTCACTATTTGAGTGATGGAGTTCTAGATCATGGTTAAATTATCTAAACCATTTTATTTTTCAGTTTACAATCTACTTTCCTTGAGGGTGACATCCCATTATTGAAATGTATTAGGTTTTTTTCTAAAAATTAAGTAGTATTAACTTAAAAAATTGCATCCTTGACTCAAATCCCCCACACTAGAATCTATTAATTTAATCCAAAAATCCACCCAAAACTCCAATAAAACACTTCAAGCATAAAATATAATCATATTTTCTTAAAATAACAATAATTAAAAGGCTTAATACCATTTGTAAGGGTGATAACCCAGGACTTGTTATATAATTTTTATACATCTATTTCACAATATCATTTAATTATGTTATTTTATTATTCCATAATTTTCATTACACAATCATAAAATTAAAAAGTAAGTATCATAATCATAATTTTATTTTATTATAATTATTTAACACTATTTAACTTCCCACACACTTTCCATTAAGAATATGTAAAACATGAATCGTGTGCTTTGTAGACTACCAGCTCCATGTTGCAACATTTTTTAATTCAAAAAAATAATTTTTTTTAACAAATTTGAAATTTAATATATTATAATGAATGATCTAAATTATTTTTTATTCCTAATTTATGAACCATAATATCATTTTTCCATATGTAATGGATTGTTAAGTTGTCTACCATGCATATGTGTAGACTACCAAATCCACGATTCGATTGATTTTTCGTTTTCATTTAATCATTACAATAAACTGATTATAATTTGGATGGTTTAAGAGGATATATATTATTTCTGTTATATCATTATGGTTTGGGTATCAGATACTAGTGAATCAATTCATGATTTTATGATGAAATGATTATCATAAATTGAATCTTTTTAAAATAAGAATATTAAGAGTAAAATCTTTAATTCAAAATCATGTAATATTTTTCTATCCATTAATCCTATTATAATTTATTTAATATTATACTATATTAAAGAAATAAATCATAAATTATATTCTTTCTCTTCTTTTGTATTTCTATTACAAAAAAAATCTCCCCATAATCATATATAAAAATGGTAAGTACATGTTTTGGTCGATTTGACTACTACTTGAACAATACTATGAAATTATATTATGGATGAGTAGAAAAACATAATTAATTGAAAAATATTGTTTAATATGTAAATAATTTTATATTATTTATTTTATAAATGATACATCATTATTTATCACATGAATTCAGAAAACACACTTCGTAGAATGAATATCCATGAAAAATATTTGTTTCCGATTTCATCATCAATGTTAAACATTAAAGTAAAAAATGGTTGAAAATTTAGTTATAATAAATAATTATAATTTATAAATTATATTTATTGTAATTTATAAGGAATTTAGAACATTGAAATTGGACCGAAAACTGAAAAACTCATGGGAAACTGCTACAATTGGTAAAAACGATAAACACCTCATGAGGAAAAACATTCCAAAAATAAGAATTATATATATATATATATAATAATTATAAAATTAAATTATAAAAAAATTAAGATTATAATAAGGGTAATAAATTAGTTATTATGATATATATTTATATTATACGGAACCAAAAATTTTATAGGGAATTCCGGGAAACAATATAAGGGGTTCATTGTCTTAAATTTTAATGCAATTTAGTATGTTTATAATATACACCAAATTTCATTTCAAATAATGTAAATTATACCCTATTGTAATTTTTATTCAGGACAACATTATATTTTAAATTATTATATTTATTATTTAATGGTAAACCTCTCTTGAGGGTTTGATTCAAAAGGAAAAATGGTTGTAGGGTGTTTTTATGTTGAAATCATTTTTTTGGGTCATAATCACACTTATTTTACTTCTATCTTTATATATTGACCTATTCTAATATATGATGATGATAATTGTTTTTATTTAAACCCACATTTATAGTGTAAAAATGTTTTCTACCAATTCTTTGTAACGCCCCGACCCTAGTTACCCAGAGTCGGTGCATTATTACATAACATTGGCATGATCACAAGAAAGATCAAATCTCGAAAGACCGATTGGTTTAGTAGCCTTGGAAACACTAGATATATTCATAAGTTTTACATTACATCATTAAACGAAAAACTACTACAACAACATATTGTCTCCATAATCCACACTCATATCCCCACATAATATCCCTGCAGGTCATTCATAACTTACTTCTTCACTTCCTGGGAAAAATAAAACATAGAAAAGGGGTGAGCTCAAATTCCCAGTAAGGATAACAATATAGCGGAAACTTTCATAAATAAGAATAAACTTTTAAGGCAATGTATAACTAAAACAAAAGCCTTTCAAACATGAACTTTCAACATGGTATGGCATAAATAAAATGAAATAATTCCATTTACTTATTCACATGGATATTCTACTAATCGAATAATCACATGCAAAAATCAATAACCACTTTCATAATGTTGGAATGCATAATGCCAGACTATCATAACCACATAGCCAAGGCCTCGTGCCAAGACTACAAATAAGATTTTGTCAAGGCCTTGTTCCAAGACACTAGTTTGTCTCATGAGACCTACCGATGCATCGAGGAGCTATATCGGGCTCCACCCGTCACTTATTAAGTCCAATGCATTCCCATATGAAAAGGTTTAAACATAACATAAACATTCGTATTAAAACTAGCATACGAAATGTCAATAATTTCACCATAAACTATGAATGGTATAAAAATAGCACATCCACAGTCAAACATATCACAAAACCTTCAATACAATATAGAAGTTTTGTATCATAATAAATCAACTTCAAATAAGCGTAAAATCCGTCAAAGGATGTTGACATAGATGAAATCAAAACACTTTTTAGAGAAATATATCTGTCTATTTTTGAAATCATTTAAGAGCAATATAAAATAAAACATTTTCTTGAAAATATTCTTATAAGCTTGTAAGGAAAACTTTGAAGATTTTATAACGGCAGAAAATAACCGCACTAGCCGTATAAGTTAAAAAAAACATTCTTACCTTAATTCTGTCGAAAAGGTTAAAAAGGACCTTGTTTTGAAAACGATGGAAAGATTCCTTTATAAACCTCTTATAAAAAGTCAAAAAGGGTATAAATGACTTTAACCCATATTCTTGTAAATAATAAATATGTTTTGAAATACATTTTGAAGAAACATGGATGGGGATGATAAAGAAATCCCAGTAGATTATTACGTATAAACAACCTCGGATAATGAAGAGATTGTGAAATAACCCTTACCTTGTACTTTTCCTTGGTTGGGGTAGGTTAACCTCCTGTATAATGGTGAAATAATTGTTATTAAATTATACAAGAATCATATATATTAATATGATATAATATATGATCTTTTAATATTGATTTGATAATAATATCTTAGTATTATCGTTGTTTCGGGTGTTAACTTATATGTTTTGTTACGTAAGACATGTTTGTAAAGGATAGGTTGTATATTATTCATATCCAGAATGATATCAAGTCCTTAAACATCATTTTTAAATCACCAAATGATAATTATTTTTGAATGGATACGATGGAGAATGAATCTCATCGCGTTCAAGGAGACGGTAGTCCGTACGTACGCACGAGCGACAATATCATTCTTTTGATATTAAAATAATATATAAATGGATGTTATATCATATATACAGAATCATTAAAATGTTATATTTATTATTTATATGAGTTACAAATCATTATTATACCCATCCAAATAATATTATATTGAATAACAATTACACCACGACGTGGAGACGGTAAGCCGTACGTACGCACGTATGGTGACATGTTATTCAAAGGGTGGATAGAATACTGAATATGATTGTACCATATTTATAATAACATCACAGTATATGTGAGATACTGGAGTTATTATTTTAGAATGGTATGAACAAAGGAAGAAGAAGTGGAAGAAGAAATGAACTTGGAGAAGGGTGGTGAAATCATTACGTCTTCTTCGGGTTCTTCCTTTTGATTTGATCAAAAGGGCTCCTTAGGTTGGCTTTCTGATCAAACTAAGGCCTCTAGGTTGTAGTGAGGGATGTTGAGAGAGTATTTGGGCAGAGTTTGGACGAACCAAAAGGCTTTGAAGGTGTGAAGAAATGAGAAGGAGGAGTGCCCTTTTATAAGAGGGGTGAGGGTCACCTTTGGAAAAGCTAGAAATATTAATTTATAATAAATTCATATTCGGTTTCTAATGGCTCCAAAGTTGATTATTCAAAGGTTAAGGTGGGGATAGGTCGAAAATCACTCAACTAATAGAATTTAGACAGGTTTGGGTACTTATATTAACCTTATCTTTAAGTATTAACTCTAAGTTAATTAGTTTCACTTTTACAATGTCTCTTTGTATTTTTATATAATATGGTTAATAAACTTACTATATACATCCAAGAGACCCCCAAGTGGTACATTAATGATGAAACTATCATGATATAAGTCTCTTGGCCGAACCTTAGATTTTTAGGAATTTAATATCAATTAATAATATAATATTTGTTTTAAGAACTCTTTTATGTCAATTTTTACACTATTCAATAGTTGATTTTTTGTGAAACTCATAACAGATTGATTACTTCGAACAAAGTCAATTAAATCAATCCTAATATATCATATTATCCTAGAAAATTATTTTAATTCATTAAAAGTTTCATATTATATTTATTTAGGTATTTATAATATCAATTATTTTAATTTTTCATTATTATAGTAATTACTGCATCATTATTGTGTCATAAATAAAATAAATTATTTAATGTCTAAAAATTATAAATAAAATATCATTATGTAGGAAATCTTTTTATCTTTATAATTAATATTTATAATCTAAAATCCAACTTATATAACTCTATGTAACAATTGTTTTGCTAAAAGATATATGCTTGTGTCATTTTTGTATTCATTTTGACTTAATTAAAATAAAGTGTCATTATCACTTACATGTGGATCCATGGGGTCCCAAAATCGACCCAAATATGCCCATGGTCGACCATGTATCAACCAATAGGGTTAAGACACGTTTTAGGGTAATTTAGTATTATTATAATATTATTTTTTATCCCTTATTTACCGGATTTACCCTTAACCATGGTAAATAAAATATTTACCGCAGTAATTATTCAAAATGTCTAAAAATAAAAGTTACCCATTTACACAATTTGAACATTCTGATTCCAAATATGGAATCCATTTTCCTAAATTCAAAACACATAAGTGGCAGAAATTAATTTAAAATTAATTCCCGCTGTCAAAACAAAAAGCGTGTTTTTAAGAGATAATAACTATCAAAAGATTGACACTTGTTTATATTCGGTTTAATTGTAAAATTATGTCCAATGACCAACATTATATTAAATGGTAAAAAAATATTCCAAATATACTCTAAAACCACTCAAATTCATAATTTATCACTATTAATTATTTTGATTAAAAAAGTTGTTTTTAATTAAAATTTAGTAATTTTCACTATTCATCAAAATATGAAAGTTATCCGAAATGTACCAAAATTTCACCTTAGGCTAAATTCGATATTCCGAATCCAAAAATGAAGTCCATTTTAAAATATAATATATATATAATTTCAAAAAGTAGGTATTACTATTCATAACGGCTAGTTTGATTGGTTGTGGTGTGTGTTAAAACTCAAGGTTGCGTACAACACACGCTACTGTATTATTCAAAGAAAGTGTACCGTGGAAGCTTGGGATGTTTCATTTTAAATTTTTGATGTCCCCATTTAGTCAAAAAGTTTAAAATATTGTATTTAAAAAGGGTTCACTATTAAACGTTGATAAAAGTGCAATACTGAAAATGAATTTGTTCTTGCATTATATCTAAGAAACTCATAATATGGATTCTAAAATTATAAGGATTATATAAAGTTTAAAATTCGGTTAATACTATTCATAACCTCTTTTGAATGGATTTTTTTTTGGTAAGTCATGGTGCAATTGAACTCGGTGTTGCGTGTAGTGCAAGTTATTGAATTATTTTGAAGTAATAACACACTATGAAATCTTGGGGTGTTACATTCTCCCCTCCTTCAATAAATTGTGTCCTCGCAATTTGAAATTGTTCTTCGAAAATAAAAGGTTGAAAGTTGAAAATATATTTGTGGGAAAAACCACATCAGAAATTGGGTTACTAAAATTTAGTCTTAATATGAGGAAAAGAGAAATCAAAGGGTCACAACCAAATTATGATCTCGATTAGGAGAACATCGGTGGCAATTAGAGACATATAATCGGAGGAAAAACGTAAATATTTATAGGTAGTGATTGAGGTCATCAATCACAAACAAGTGTATAATTGAGGTCCTTAAATTCATCAATCTATGATGATTTGAAATACCATCGGTTCAACAAAACATAGGGTATTAGGATAACACATTTTTGACGTTTCAAAATATCTTAGTTGAAATCCCACATTGAAAAATGAATTATCGAGGCCTCTATTTAAAATAAAGAGTGGAAAGTATGAAGATTACCGAAAATAACAAATACTAGGGTTCCATGTAGGAAAATATGGATATGGAAGAGAAATCTAACCATCAATTATCTGATGGAGAGTGGTAGAGAACATGGATATGAAAAGGCCAACAATCCCAAAGCCATAAATTAGTGATGATTTAAGGTATCATCTAGGAAAACATTTTTGTTCTAAGTTACTTTTCTTAATGTTGAGGAATTTATTTATGAGATTGGATAAGATCATAAGGAGATATACTTACTTTATAATTATAGTTTTATCCATTAATAAATTTCTACCACAAACTCATCTTTCACTCTAAAAGATAATAGAATGTAAAAAAAATTCTATTTACACTATTCGTATAGGGTTCCAAAATAAACGAATTTATAATTCATCTACAAGATCATTTAATAAAAACTACATTATTTAATCCAGGACATCTCGTGGGCCAGTGGTAGGTGATACACCCTTGTCGCCCTTCGGTTGCGGGTTCAAGTCTCGCAGCCTTGCCGGACGCGACAGGTTGCCGCCCGACCTCTGGGTTGCCCTTTTATGGAAATCCAAAATAATCCAAACTAGAACTATCCAAAATAATTCTGTCCAAACTCACAGTCCAACATTTATAAGGAAGGTAAACATTATGTAGATCCTTTTTACCCCGTAATAGCTTATGAATACCTTCATCATGTATTCTTTTAATACACTGAAACATCCTGAATTACCATAATCTTTATTGATTACATTCATGCTCCCTTATTCCATATAGAATGCTGGATATACTTCATCAATCCAAAAATGTTTTAATCCCCAACAATGATGGAATATACAAATCATTAATTAGTTCCAAGGTAGTCAAGAATATCCAATATAATTTATCCAAAACAATCACATATTATTCCAAAATCACTACCTCAGTATCAGAACTATATTATGATTTATCATTCTCTCAACCATATATTTTCCAAAAATTTATCCTGCTATTGAGTCACTTTTCTTTATTCCACACAATCTCAAGTCCTTAATGAAATAGTACTGCAGTACAATCCTTATATACTCCATAATTATTATAACAAGTACATTGTTGATACAACACTCAGTTGACATAATCAACATAAGAACTCTAATCATTCCTCTTCATCTGTGGTAGTATCATAACTTGATTATTATCCAATAACATCATTTGCGGCATAGTCCGATGACTGGGACATAAGTTCGCATAGTGTCCAAACTCCTTGCAAATGAAGCATTGTACATTTAAAACCATTTTCTTACCCTTGCAGTCACGTACTTTGTGCCCTTTTCCTCCACACTTATAACAAACTCCCATTCCTTTCAGGGAAGTTCCAAGGTGTTTCTTTCCACAGTTACCACATATGGGAAAATTCTTCTTTTCCATCTTCCCTTTATCCATCTTTCTCTCTTCCATCCTTTTCTTCTCTTGCTTCCCTTCAAAGCCATAGGACTCAGTAAACTCTTTACTTATCTTATCAACACATGATATTATTTCTTCATATGATGATAATACATGGGAGACTATTTCTCTTATAAATTCTAGCTTAAGACCATGAAAGATATGATCCTTCCTTCTCTTTGAATCATGTGTATTTTTGGAGTTCTCATTCCTTCTACGGGGCGCCATTTCTAAACAATGGCATAAATTAGATCAGTTTATGAATCAAAATACATAATCCCATACTTATAAAACACTTAACATAAATTGACCTATTTATGGATATAATCCATAATCATAAAAATGGTTTCTTTGAGGAAGTATATAATCATACACCCTTCATAATGATTTTTAAAGAAAATGAGAGTTATCCTAAGCATATCCCCTGGGAGTGTCGTAACCAAGAGTGCAGCAAGGCCCGTTGTCATGCAGCAGTTCCCGTTCGAGTCTAGCTCAAAGCGGTGTTTTCGGGTTTTACCCCTAGGTACATCTGTGCCAGAGCCGCCTCTACCTGCTCGTATCCAGACAGGGATGTATTGCTCGGAAAACTCACAAAATCTCTACAATACCAAAATTCTAGAAAGTTCTTCTATACTAATCCTAAAAGTTCATCTTAGTTCTACGTGTTCTAATCAGAGTTTATCTAAATCTAGCTTCCAAGGTTTGTACTAAACTTCCTCCGATACCAACTGTAACGCCCCGACCCTAGTTACCCAGAGTCGGTGCATTATTACATAACATTGGCATGATCACAAGAAAGATCAAATCTCGAAAGACCGATTGGTTTAGTAGCCTTGGAAACACTAGATATATTCATAAGTTTTACATTACATCATTAAACGAAAAACTACTACAACAACATATTGTCTCCATAATCCACACTCATATCCCCACATAATATCCCTGCAGGTCATTCATAACTTACTTCTTCACTTCCTGGGAAAAATAAAACATAGAAAAGGGGTGAGCTCAAATGCCCAGTAAGGATAACAATATAGCGGAAACTTTCATAAATAAGAATAAACTTTTAAGGCAATGTATAACTAAAACAAAAGCCTTTCAAACATGAACTTTCAACATGGTATGGCATAAATAAAATGAAATAATTCCATTTACTTATTCACATGGATATTCTACTAATCGAATAATCACATGCAAAAATCAATAACCACTTTCATAATGTTGGAATGCATAATGCCAGACTATCATAACCACATATCCAAGGCCTCGTGCCAAGACTACAAATAAGATTTTGTCAAGGCCTTGTGCCAAGACACTTGTTTGTCTCATGATACCTACTGATGCATCGAGGAGCTATAGCGGGCTCCACCCGTCACTTATTAAGTCCAATGCATTCCTGTATGAAAAGGTTTAAACATAACATAAACATTCGTATTAAAACTAGCATACGAAATGTCAATAATTTCACCATAAACTATGAATGGTATAAAAATAGCACATCCACAGTCAAACATATCATAAAACCTTCAATACAATATAGAAGTTTTGTATCATAATAAATCAACTTCAAATAAGCGTAAAATCCGTCAAAGGATGTTGACATAGATGAAATCAAAACGCTTTTTAGAGAAATATCTCTTTCTATTTTTGAAATCATTTAAGAGCCATATAAAATAAAACATTTTCTCGAAAATATTCTTATAATCTTGTAAGGAAAACTTTGAAGATTTTATAACGGCAGAAAATAACCGCACTAGCCGTATAAGTTAAAAAAAACATTCTTACCTTAATTCTGTCGAAAAGGTTAAAAAGGACCTTGTTTTGAAAACGACGGAAAGATTCCTTTATAAACCTCTTATAAAAAGTCAAAAAGGGTATAAATGACTTTAACCCATATTCTTGTAAATAATAAATATGTTTTGAAATACATTTTGAAGAAACATGGATGCGGATGATAAAGAAATCCCAGTAGATTATTACGTATAAACAACCTCGGATAATGAAGAGATTGTGAAATAACCCTTACCTTGTACTTTTCCTTGGTTGGGTTAGGTTAACCTCCTGTATAATGGTGAAATAATTGTTATTAAATTATAGAAGAATCATATATATTAATATGATATCATATATGATCTTTTAATATTGATTTGATAATAATATCTTAGTATTATCGTTGTTTCGGGTGTTAACTTATATGTTTTGTTACGTAAGACATGTTTGTAAAGGATAGGTTGTATATTATTCATATCTAGAATGATATCAAGTCCTTAAACATCATTTTTAAATCACCAAATGATAATTATACTTGAATGGATACGATGGAGAATGAATCTCATCGCGTTCGTGGAGACGGTAGTCCGTACGTACGCACGAGCGACAATATCATTCTTTTGATATTAAAATAATATATAAATGGATGTTATATCATATATACAGAATCATTAAAATGTTATATTTATTATTTATATGAGTTACACATCATTAATATACCTATCCAAATAATATTATATTGAATAACAATTACACCACGACGTGGAGACGGTAAGCCGTACGTACGCACGTATGGTGACATGTTATTCAAAGGGTGGATAGAATACTGAATATGATTGTACCATATTTATAATAACATCACAGTAAATGTGAGATACTGGAGTTATTATTTTAGAATGGTAAGAACAAAGGAAGAAGACGTGGAAGTAGAAATGAACTTGGAGAAGGGTGGTGAAATCATTACCTCTTCTTCGGGTTCTTCCTTTTGATTTGATCAAAAGGGATCCTTAGGTTGGATTTCTGATAAAACTAAAGCCTCTAGGTTGTAGTGAGGGATGTTGGGAGAGTATTTGGGCAGAGTTTGGACGAACCAAAAGGCTTTGAAGGTGTGAATAAATGAGAAGGAGGAGTGCCCTTTTATAAGAGGGGTGAGGGGCACCTTTGGAAAAGCTAGAAATATTAATTTATAATAAATTCATATTCGGTTTCTAATGGCTCCAAAGTTGATTATTCAAAGGTTAAGGTGGGGATAGGTCTAAAACCACTCAACTAATAGAATTTAGACAGGTTTGGGTACTTATATTAACCTTATCTTTAAGTATTAACTCTAAGTTAATTAGTTTCACTTTTACAATGTCTCTTTGTATTTTTATATAATATGGTTAATAAACATACTATATACATCCAAGAGACCCCCAAGTGGTACATTAATGATGAACCTATCATGAGATAAGTCTCTTGGCCGAACCTTAGATTTTTAGGAATTTAATATCAATTAATAATATAATATTTGTTTTAAGAACTCTTTTATGTCAATTTTTACACTATTCAATAGTTGATTTTTTGTGAAACTCATAACAGATTGATTACTTCGAAAAAAGTCAATTACATCAATCCTAATATATCATATTATCCTAGAAAATTAGTTTAATTCATTAAAAGTTTCATATTATATTTATTTGGGTATTTATAATATCAATTATTTTAATTTTTCATTATTATAGTAATTACTGCATCATTATTGTGTCATAAATAAAATAAATTATTTAATGTCTAAAAATTATAAATAAAATATCATTATGTAGGAAAGCTTTTTAGCTTTCTAATTAATATTTATAATCTAAAATCCAACTTATATAACTCTATGTAACAATTGTTTTGCTAAAAGATATATGCTTGTGTCATTTTTGTATTCATTTTGACTTAATTAAAATAAAGTGTCATTATCACTTAAAAGTGGATCCATGGGGTCCCAAAATCGACCCAAAGATGCCCATGGTCGAACATGTATCAACCAATAGGGTTAAGACACGTTTTAGAGTAATTTAGTATTATTATAATATTATTTTTTAACCCTTATTTACCGGATTTACCCTTAACCATGGTAAATAAAATATTTACCGCAGTAATTATTCAAAATGTCTAAAAATAAAAGTTACCCATTTACACAATTTGAACATCCTGATTCCAAATATGGAATCCATTTTCCTAAATTCAAAACACAGAAGTGGCAGAAATTAATTTAAAATTAATTCCCGCTGTCAAAACAAAAAGCGTGTTTTTAAGAGATAATAACTATCAAAAGATTGACACTTGTTTATATTCGGTTTAATTGTAAAATTATGTCCAATGACCAACATTATATTAAATGGTAAAAATATATTCCAAATATACTCTAAAACTACTCAAATTCATAATTTATCACTATTAATTATTTTGATTAAAAAGTTGTTTTTAATTAAAATTTAGTAATTTTCACTATTCATCAAAATATGAAAGTTATCCGAAATGTACCAAACTTTCACCTTAGGCTAAATTCGATATTCCGAATCCAAAAATGAAGTCCATTTTAAAATATAAAATATATATAATTTCCAAAAAGTAGGTATTACTATTCATAACGGGTAGTTTGATTGGTTGTGGTGTGTGTTAAAACTCAAGGTTGCGTACAACACACGCTACTGTATTATTCAAAGAAAGTGTACCGTGGAAGCTTGGGATGTTTCATTTTAAATTTTTGATGTCCCCATTTAGTCAAAAAGTTTAAAATATTGTATTTAAAAAGGGTTCACTATTAAACGTTGATAAAAGTTCAATACTGAAAATGAATTTGTTCTTGCATTATATCTAAGAAACTCATAATATGGATTCTAAAATTATAAGGATTATATAAAGTTTAAAATTCGGTTAATACTATTCATAACCTCTTTTGAATGGATTTTTTTTGGTAAGTCATGGTGAAATTGAACTCGGTGTTGCGTGTAGTGCAAGTTATTGAATTATTTTGAAGAAATAACACATTATGAAATCTTGGGGTGTTACATTCTTCCTTCATGATAATTCTATTTTTTCATTATAACATATATTTATTAAGAATAGTTCCCATTACTTTTTATTCATTTTTCATTCATATTCATATATTAACTTCCCTCCATTGTTATCCCATATTTATCAAGATAACCAATATGGATTATTTTATATAATTATCATAATTATCTCTATCCCTATTCAAAATTAAAATTTATTATTCTTTTTATGTGGCAGATCTTTAAACAAAGCAATTTCAAAGAAAACAGTTTTCAAACATTTCAAAAAAAAATTCTTATCGTAAACATGACATATAATTTTTATCACCATCATTTAATTTCAAGGACAACACATTTATATCTCTTAAAAAAATATTGATAATATTTTCTCATTCCCTACACAATGTTTTTCAAAATTTAATTAAAATGATATCTTTTGTACTATTATTTAATATGGTGTGTTAAAACATTTTTATTTTCACTTATTTAATTAAATAAGGATTTATATCTAAGGATGTTATGATTTTATTTTCAATTATATTATATTATTTTATTATTCCTTATGGAAAACTATATTTTGATATAAATTATTAATTGTGTTCTTGTTAAATGAATAATTATTCTTTTTTGTTGATTTAATTTAAATATGTTCATAATAGAATATAAATATATCAAATTTGTGTGTATGATGATAGGTGTGGTACAATATCACCCTAAAATTAATTTTATTATGGATTTATCTCATGATATAGTTGTTTATAATCATAATGAGGTTTCTAACACATGAGTGAGAATGATAAATTTTCTCTCATTTTCAGACATGGATATAATGAGTTTGATCATAGAACAGTGTGTATATTGACTTTACAAAAAATGTTTTTACTATTATTATATATTTACAACATTTTCATGTTCTTCATGATGTTATGATAAATTTTAATGATTCATTTCTTTTGCACAAAATTTCATTTTTTTCAAAAGTTTTCCTTATTTTTAAATTCACCCACACAATTATGTCAGGCTCAAATGATATACTACTAATCCAATAATAATTGATATTTTTCATGTCTTTTATTCTTAATTAATCATATTTTTATTATTTTATGTTACTCTATCTTTTTTTGTATACGATAAAATTTATTTAAATGATTTTTTGTGATATTTATTTCTTCCTTATGATTTCCATCAAGTCATGTCATGATTTTCTGTTAATGATCAATTGGGATACCTGTATTATTGTATTCCCAATCCAAAGGTTATGATGAATATTATATCATATGATATATCTATAAATGGTTATATAATATCACTCTATTTGATAAATGATTTCAAGTGTTGTAAAAGTCTTTATCTAAGTAGTTGATATATATTCCACAATACCTTTAGGTCTGTAAGTTACGATAAGGCTTGGGAGATGTGATCTTTAAATTAAAATATTAATGTATTATTTAGAAAACAAATTTATGGTTCACACTAATATTATATTGTTTCTTTAAAAACTATTTCCCAAATTAATATTCAATCAAGGATAAGAAATATAAAATAGAGTAACAAGATGTGGCATGAATTTTACTAACTTAACTATAAAGAAATGTCTTGTAAAATACATTTCAGAAGACATAAATTCATAACTATATGTATCACCAAAATTTCCTCACCTAAATATTTTAACTCTAATTAAATTACTTTCTAAACTCATACATACCATTCAATTCTTGGGAAAATATCTCTTTTTCACCTATAAAAAGTGTGATCTTCCAACCAATTCATCCAAAATTAAAACATAGAATGTTCATAAAAAATCAAACTAGTTTACCTATTAATTTATATATTTACACATTTATAGGCCATCATTTCAATAAAATGTCATAGTTCTTCCAATTCCATGATTTATTTCTAGATAATACTAAAATATATGACGTGAGTATTATCGAACCCAATTCATTTATTCGTTATCAAAATCATTCAATAATTTAAAAAATAGTATTAAAATATTAATAAATTTACGCAAGTTTATATATTATATTGATATTTTATTATATTAAACATTATACCATTATCCACTCCACTTCAAATTATTCAAACAAATGGAAATGTTGTTTGTGTTACATGTCTATTAATATATCCATGAAAGAGTTTTTCATTTTTAATTATCTCTATACATTGATTTTTAAAATAATTTATTTACTAAATAAATATTATATTATTTTAATAATTATTAATCAATAAATATAAATATTTATTTCACTTATTTAATTTATTTTTAGTGAAAATTGAAAATGTTGCATGTGTATACATATAGACTACCACCTACATGGATGATGTGTTTTGTATTTCATAACAACCTTATAATTATAGTATTAAAAATTTGTTTAATTAATATATATTATATTAATTATTAATATCTACCAATCATAGAACTCTTAATTGATGACAAAAAAAAATTGATCATTTCACTAACATTAATTGTTATTAGTAATTACCCAAAATAATATCTCTAATCATTTCATTTTAACGAATCATCTCTAAAAATCATATATAATGAAATTTAAAATATTTAAATAATTAGAAATCATCCATTCTAGTATCTTAAATAAATTAATAGTGATGAACTTGGTATCAATGTATTTATATTGACAATGACATTATAATGAATGTTAAAAGTAATCAACATGACAAACATCTAATGATGAAATTAAACAATAACTAATGAAAAAAAGACTGTAATAAAATATTATAAAATTTAATATAAAATAAAAAAGGATTCAAAATTAGTTATTAAAATGGATATATTTTCTAGTTAAAGACAATGTTATTCTATGGATGTCGATAGTTGATGTAATATTTTTTCTTCTAAACAGTCCTTATTTGTGATATGTTGTTTATTATAAACCTTTTATATTAATATGTTATATATGATATAAATTTGTATTCTTATTTTGTTTTTATAATATATTAATATTTATTAATATATTTTTTCATATTTTTTATCTCATAGGGTTGCGATTTGTTTGTTACATTACCAATATGGGTTTTTCATACATCGATTTTCTTCCATATACTTATAATGTTTCTTCTTAAAATCCATTGTTATAATTATGTTACATTATATCATTTTATTTTATTATTTTCTATATCATATTTTCTATAGGGATTCAATTTTTCTCTGGTGAACTCCTTTTATAAATGATAGTTTCCAAAATATTCAACGTTAAAACACTTTTTCCTTTATAAAAATGTAACACTTTTCAGAATAATCCCTACCCACTTTATTGGTTTTTTTACTATATCCTTATTACTTGTTTTAGAAAAATGTTTTCATTTTTTATTTATTGACAAAAATATATATTCTCTCATGTGAATTTATTATTCCTCTTTTAATCTTTTTAAAATAATTTATTTCATCCTTTTTTATTTCAGTTTCAATAGATGTATTTTAAAAATATTGTAAACATATCTTTCTTTCACAGTCGTATAATTAATCTTCCATTAAACATTTTCCATGGAAAACCATTATGCAACTTTTTGTGATTCATTATTTATATTTCATTTTAGGTGTTGCTTAAAAAATAATGTCACTAACATGGAAATTATTTTTGAAAGTGCCACATTACTTCATATTTTTACAACCATGTTATGAAATTATTTCATAAAGATATTTCACAGTATCACTTAAATTTTCCTCTGAAATTATAAAATCTCCATATCCATTGCTGTTATGAACCATTAATTACCCCATCAAATCTCTTGTAATTTTTTTGAGATCTAATTCAAAATAAAATATTCAATATTTATTGATCCAAAAATATGTGGTGATGTATAAATGTTACCTTATTATAAAGGTAATTTTATTCCATGTATGAATCATTAAATTATTTTTATGTTCTAAAATACATATATTATTATTCCTCCATCCAACTTGTGTCATTATCTATCTTATAAAATGTTCTTGGAATTTTTTAATTAATCTCATATCTTTACCAAGTTTTGTTATAGTGATGTTTTATAAAAGAATGATTTAATGTTCCCTTAGAATATTTATATTTTTTTAGATATTTGATTTATTGGGCCAGAATTATATATCCCTCTAGTTCATTCGGTAATTTTTTATTTCACGAGATAAATTGTAAATTTATAGAACCCAAATCTCTAAGGGAATATATCTATTATATGATGAGTGGGACAAAAAATATACATATATATTATGACTTGTCTAATGTTATATATATCATGGTATAATTATGGGAATAAATTATTGATACTCTCTCCACTATAGGAATCAAGAAGTTATTTGTGCTCAACTATGTTATGGGAATCTCATTTTGACATCTTCTCTAAAATATTTGTTATAGGAAATGGGTATTTATCACTATTTTTTTATTTTTTTTTAATATTTATATAATATTATATTTTCCAATATTCTCATAATATGATTACACATGTATTATATTTTTATAATATATTCTTCCATGAATTATTTATTTATACATGTTTATTTGGGTAATATTTTGTAATGTTTTTAGTCGACCATTTTTGTGTTCTCATTTACTCATTCTTATCTCATTCTTTCATATTATAATTAAATGTTACCTCTTATGTCAAACCTTACTAAGAGTATGAAATCACCACTTTCTTATTTTCCATTACCTATATTATAGGGATTAGTATAAATTAATATAATTCAAGGAGATGTTCTAGAATAGTATATTAAAGAGAAATTATATTCAAATATATTATAATTAAAAAAATTCATAAATCCAATATTTTCATTTTATTAAAAATTTTCACTTTTTTGGTTTTGAATTATTTTTAGTTTCAATGAAAAAATAGCCTCTTTTGGATTTTATATATTTTAATTTATTTTTTTTATTTTGGAAATAACTTTTTAAACAGTGATTATAATTGTGAAATTAAATTTTTAGGCGTAAATATATCATGTTCATCGTTTATTATTCATGGAGAAAAGCTCAATCCATAATATGAAGGCATAAAATAATCTCACAATTCATTCTTTAATATATGTGCATATATATATATATGTATTTTTAATTTTGAGTCTATACAACAAAACTAAAATAACCAATTGAGATTAAATTCCACAAGGAGATGGAAAAGATATAAATGAACAATATTCATTAAGGTTTCCATCATGTTTCCTTCTTGTTACGGGGAATTATTTAATTAGAAACCTAATATGGGGAATAAAAAGAGTATTACATGAAATATTAACTTTTTAGAGTAAATCATCCATAACTTCTATTTCTAGAATCAAATAAATCTGAATTTTTTTGTTTGAATGGTGTTTTTTTATGAACATATTTTTTTGAAGACACTAATTCCCAATTCATACATTAAATTTTTCTAACATGTGCATACTTTCAGTGGAAAATTTTGGATCCAATACCTTCACATATTTTTCCTATAAAAATTGTTTCATCTTAATTTCAATTGGTTGGAATTCTAGGTGGACACTTTCTATATATTTATATTATTTTATTTTTTTGTAATAGTATTATGTATTTGTATTATATTTAATCAATTTCCATCAAATTATTCTCTCATTTTTTATCTTTATTGTTCCGTCCATTTTCTTCTTCACTGTGATATCTTATACTCATGTTCATGTGTAGATAACATGAGAATGATCTAGTGGGAGTAGTAAAGTGATGTACCAATGTCTTCAAACATTCATTCATAATTTTTCTTATTTTATTATAGAAATATAGAATGGTTTATTAGGGGAGGGGGGTAATTTTATGTCTCTACATTCCACTTGAGGTTTAGATTTTGCTTCTTTAATATATTCCCTTGATCAAGGAGGTGGATGTGTGGCCTCCTTGAGATGGTTGAGTATATTATATATTCAAAACCATATGCATAAGAGGATGTTCACAAATATGATATAGTTTGATAATTAAGAATATTTAAAATTAATAATAATATAATGAATGTTAAATCTTGGTGGTTCTCTCTGTAATATATGTTTTCTTTTTAACTTCGTATTGTTTCAATTCACAATGTTTTAGGTGATATTCACTCAAAAAGTTTATTCTCATTTTTTAAATATTTATCTTTCATTCATTTTAAAAACACAAAAATTTTATAAATTTAAAATACAGAAAAAACACTTTTTATCCATGAATATTTCAAATTGTGATTATTATTCATGGAATGACTACTATAAGGTGAAATAAAAAAGAAAAAAAAAATCAAATTACATAACATTGAGAGAAGATATATGACCAATAGAGTAAAATTTAATGACTAATTGATCATTTTCAATAATGGAAAGAGAAACTGGAACAAGAACCATAACCAGAACAAGAAAAAATAGTAGAAGAGATTTCACCCATAATTTTTAATTTTAAATAAGCAGAGGTTGTTGAGAATGTGATTTTAAAATACTTTATCACATCATCCCACACTCAACCATTTCTAAAGGATGTCTATGTAGAAAACATTCATTATAATTAAATTATTTGAGATCAAATCTTTTTATAAGAATCATGGAATCATCTTAGGGAATAAAAGTTCAAACTGTATTTTCTAATCCGTGATAATGAAAAATAATAACATCTAAACTTATCTATTGTTTTGAAAGATGATTATCAATATACACCTACTTATATTGAGTTACCAATGGTCCTACCATAAGAGATAAATTTCCATTTTGACTAACTGGAATGGGATGATTTTATTTATTGATATTTCATGTTTTTATCATATTCAAGATGAATTTTTTTAACTTCTCATTTTCAGAAATTTAGAATACAACACAAATGGAGGAAGACCAGGATGTAAAGAAATAGAGAACTAATGTGGTGGTAATCATTGAAATGGACCTATACAAGCATGTGGCGCAACTACCATATCTATATCCACTTTAACACCATATGGTGGAGGACACCCTTAAAGTCAATAGGGAGAACCCTAACTTTCTATTCCCTCTCACAATGGAATTAAAATTATATCATTGTAATTTTTGAGTTTGAAATTTTCTTTTCTTTTTTGGGTTTTCCATATATTTTTTCTACTTATGGATAGTGATAAAAGTCACATGTGCTGGTTCATCTCAAAAAGACTACACCCCCTTATAATTGTGGATAATCAATTGCAATTTCATGAAATGTGGTAGAAAATTCCTATCACCCACATTGGTTCTAAACTAACATTTTTCTATTTACATCTCATTTTATTATTAATTTTAATTACTTGTCATATAATATTTTTTTTCATTAATATATTCTTAATGTTATAGAAGTAAGAAGCTTAATTTAAGGATGCCTCTGAAAGATATATCATTTTGTGTGTCTCCGTTTCATTATATTATTTTATTCCTAAATAAAATAATATATTAAAATGTTTTAGGATATAATTTTATATTAAAATCGGTTATTATAATAAATATGTTTGGAGGAGGGGTTTTAACCTATTTTTAGGAATTTTTGGTGTGATTCCTTTTTATTGTTTACGTATTTTTCTAATTTTGTCATGTTTTTATATTTATTTATTTTTTGTTGTGTTTCATATTCTTTATCTACATTGAATTCTTTGGAAAATTAAAGCCATCATTGTTTTTTATAGATTTCTGGATTTCAGAATTTGGCGATTTAAAATATTTCGTAATGAAATTTTTGTTCTAATTTTTTTTCATTTGATTAATTATGATTGATTGTAAAAATCATCTACATTATTACTGTACAAATTAAAAATATTACACAACCTAAATGGTTTATAAAAAAAATTCCATCTAATTTACATTAATATTTTTAATATAGTCATGAAACAAGTTCTGTGATCCCGATCGTGTCATTTTTCTATTTATAAAAAATGTTAGAGTTTGGGGAATTTCTTTTGCATGATTGAGGCACGAAATTGAAATCCCTTATTTCATTAAATGGTAATTTTGACATAGATATTCATTTATTATTTATTAATTCTCTAGTTACCATAAAATACCTCTTTAGGAATCCACATTACAAACCAGTTATCCCTTTCCAAAAATCTCTATATTTTATGTTCATGATTATTATTGAACTCGTGTTTTGGGGAGGGAGAAGATGAGACGTATTTTCGTTTAATAAAGAATTTTTTTGAGGTGAAATAAAAATAAATATTTTCTATATTTATAGATGCATTGGTATAATAAATTTAATGTAAGAAAGATGGATTTGTGCAACATATATAATGAAAAGGTTTTCTAAGTGTTCACCAATAATTCAAGATCGAAATCTAAATCTCCTTTTCTCGACGATATGATTATGAATATAAATAAATAACTAAATTAAATTCCAAAAATTTAAATAATTTTCGTAAAAGGATAAAATTTATCAGTGATTATGAATATTTAAAGTTTGAATATCCCAATAAACAAAATTGGTGATTGATAATTATTTGTTTTCAATATTATTGGGGAGGAACCAATTTCTTAGAGAAACTATTTTCATGAATTTACGTCAATTTAGTGCTTAAACATCCTCATTCTTCCTCATATTTTCTCTAAATTTATAACATCCAGACCAAATCCTTAGAAAACCCCATCAAAAATACAACATTATTGGCCCAATTGTGACTCTGTGAAGTGGAGATATTCGATGGTTATAATGCTTATGTAAATCACACATGTTATTGGGAATGTAAGACACATGGAAAAAAAATCCTTCAGTGATAAGAGAAATGTTTTTCCAGTGATGTAGTTACGACATGAATTTGAGTATTAACATAATATTAAATGATTGTTTTAATTTTTTAAGAGTTAAGGAATTATTCCCCATTTAGAATGCATGATATTTTTCATGATATGATAATTGAGTTGTTTTCTAATTTTTTATTTCCAATGTTTGTTTTGACATTCGTATTTGATGATTTTCCAGGAGTGAAATGTTTATGTATTGAGGAGTTGACATAAAAATTATTTTCAATTAATTCAATTTAAAATTAAAATTTTTGTCCCTGAAAAGTGATAATATATAGAAAATTGTCACATTTTATGTTTCTGGAAGTATTTTTAGATGAATTACAAAAATGACATATTTTGGATTTTAAATGTAGTAATTTCGTTATATATAGAGGACATAACATTATATAAAATATTTGATATTATGAAATTAGATTTAGTAGGAATAAATATATCATTGGACTAATTTAATTATTTTGGGACCAATGCTCAATACCATATTTGAAGGCCAAAAATCATCTCACAAGATTGGTCGTGAAAGCTGTGCCTAGATATAGATACTTTTTATATTCAGACCGTATCTTACAACTGGAAAAATCTTTGAGCATAAATTCAGAAATTATATGGAAAATATATAATGGAAAAATATTAATTATGGTTTAAACATGTGATTATTTTATTTTTCAATGTCATAAATTTATGGGAAACCAAATATAAGTAATACAAAGAGTCCTCCGAGGAAGATTCAATTTCTGGTGTCAAATAGCCATAATTCTTACATCTCGAATCCAATAAATTTATATTTTTAGGGTGTATGTGTAACAAAAAAATCTTTTGAATAATATTCTATTTCTTAAAAAAATTTGTTTTACTTTTTCATAATCTATAAAGCTATATAAGTATAATTACAGTGTAACTATCATGTTTTGATCATTATATGACCATTGGAAAAAAGTATAATTTTTAATTTTATAATTGTTGTTTAAAATAGAAATAATAATGGTTAACTAATTTATAATGAAGTGTTGATGGCCTCATCCAGTAAACTTAGGCTGTAAATAATCCCATATGTCGAAGCTTGGGAATAAGGTAACAACACTAGTCTATTCCTAGGACTAAGCCTAAGTTAATCTTGAACTGAATCACATATAAGAGAGGTTCAAATTGATATAAATCACCACTCAGGAAATATTTTATGACCTTCCCCAAGATTCAATCACCATTTCACCACTTACTCTTATGTCATATATTGGTTCTATAAGGTGTGGAATGAAAGTGCAACGTCCCATGTGTAATAAGTGTGGGAAGAAGCATTCAGGTAACTGCCTGCTCGGGTGTGTGAAGTGATACATCTGTGGAAGAGATAGCCATATCTTGTGGAATTGTCGTAGTGAGGTGATGCCTCAACTTAAAAACAGTAATGACATAGGTATGATGGTGTAATACCTATAAGAATTCCAATGATTAATGTGTGGACTTCTTGGGAACTTGTCTAATCACTCTCCATATCTAAGGGCTATGGAGGGGAATCACCATCAGCCTTAGTAAGGGCCAAGGGAGAAAGGTCTTGTTTTTTCTATCACGATAGCTGATGTTGATGCTCCAAATGATGTAGTGGTTGGTAATAATATTGTTATCTCAAAGCTAGCAGTTACTTTGATTGATTTTGGTTCTATGAATTCCATTATTTCCTCCATTTTTCAATAATTTATAATCAAACCATGAATTTCTAAAAGTAGATATATCAGTCAAGACTCCTGGTGGAATTATCCATGAATCCTCAGAATTTATAAACTCTTATATTTACATTAGTGAGAAAAATATTACCACATATATAGTAGTCATCACCATGATGTAATTTGATAGTATACTAGGGATGAACTGGCTATCCATGTATAATGCAATGAGAAAATATAGAAGCAATGAAATCGTAGTAGTCTTTAATTGGAAACCTATAATAATCATCCATAGATAGATTTCTCGACAAGTGTTTTTATATAATAATCTCTTATATCTCTCTTTATGGAGTTGATTGGTGTTAAAGATGATGTAAATGAGGGTATAATGATAGAAAATGTTCCCTTCATCAATAAATTCATTGAGTTATTTCCTGAGGATTTACCCATACATCCCCCTGGATAGGGGTGTAGAGTTCTCCATTGAACTCGTACCTAGATCTCATCAGATGTCAAATACCCCATATAGGATGGAAAATCTGGAGCTGGAGGAATGAAAGAAACAAGTCCTAGATATATTTGAGAATGTGTTTATCTGAATGTTTGTGTCTCCTTGGGGAGCATCTGTTTTCTTTATGAAGAGTAATGATGGATCAATGTGACTATGAATTGGTTATAGAGAAGTAATCATGATCACTATGAAGAACAAATAACCTATTCCAAGAATTGAGGTCTTATTTGACCAATATTATGGTGATCTATTCTTCTCTAAGATAGATCCTCAATATAGTTATCATAAATTGGGGATGAAGAAAGAATATATTCAAAAAACTACATTCTAATCCATATTTGGTAATTATTAGTTTGTTTTTATTCCCATTTGAATGACTAATTATCATGCTATTTTTTATATTCTAGGACTAGAGTATTTAAGCACTACCTTGATGAAATTGTGGGTTTTTTATTGATTATATTATGATATATTAGAAAAGTCATGAGTACCACAAGGATCATTGAAAGGTTACTTTGAAAAGTATATAGAGGGAGAGTCTTTTTGGAATGTTCAGAAAATGTGAATTTTGGTTACAAAAATATTCTTTCTTAGGGATCATTGTAACCAATGAAGGAATAACAGTTGACCCAGCAAAGACAATGGCTGTAAAGGAGTGCCCTCAGCCAACAACAATAACAGATATTCATAGTTTCCTTGGATTAGAGAGATATTAAAGGAGGTTTGTGAAAATAAATCATGAATTTCTAATTCATTAACCAAGTTAACACAAAAAGGGGTCATGGTAATATATAAAAATAATTGTGAGGAATGTTTCCAAGAGCTGAAGAATATATTGGTTATTGTACCAATGATAATTCTTCCTACATGTGGAGAAATATTTTTTATTTTAAGCGATGCAAATCTCAAATGTCTTGAGTTCATCTTCATGTGAAATGAAAAATTCATTGCTTATGAATATCTATAGTTGATGACTCATGAGAAGAACTATCTTATACGTGATTTAGAGTTAGAAAAAGATTTTTTCTCTGATGATATGGATGCATAATCTTTATGGGGAGATGTGTGATATATAAACATACATTAAATTATAAAGTGTATTTTAAAAAATGGAATTGTCCATGAGACAAAAAAGATGGTTGGAACATAATAAAGACTAATTTTTTCAAATAATTATTATCCTGAAAGGGAAAATAAGGACATTGTTTCATTAAGTTGGAAATACCTAGTTGTTCTTTCCATCATGAGGATTCAAAGAGATAGATTGATCAATGAAATATTAAATATGGACATGAGATTTAAAAGAGAAGATACATCATCAACCTTATAAAAAATTATTTATCAACTATCATTACTATAGAAGATCAAGATAGCTTGTAAGGAAGATCCATTATTACAGAGATTTTTGAGGCTGTGAAGTAATTGAAGTTTCCTTAGTTCAAAATTGATCAAAAAGGTGAATTGAATTTTCATACAAGACTATATCTTTCAACTATTCAGGAAATAAATAAGGAGCTGATGGATGAAGCTCATATATGTACATTCTCTATACATATCAGAAGCATGAAAATACAAAGGGTACATCGTGATAATTATTAGTGGGATTATATGAAAATGGAGATTGATGACTACACTACAGGGTGACAGGTATTTCAACAAGTGAAGGCATTACAACAACATCCTAAAGGCGTATTACAACCACTACCCATACCAGCATGGAAGTGGGATAATATCACTATGGACTTTTCACTGTTCTCTCGATAACATCGAAAGGAAATAATAAGATATAGGTTATAGTGGACCGTTTCACCAAGACTGCACATTTTATCTCTATTCGGGAATATTTCTCTCTTGGTAAACTAGACATGATTTACCTGGAGGAAGATGTATGGCTGCATGGAGTTTCATATTCTATCATATATGATCATTATACAATGTTCACATCAAAATTTTAGAGAAGTCTAAAACATGAATTGTGTATCAAATTGAATTTTAGTACATATTATCACCCCCAAACAAATAGAAAATAATAAAGGACTATTCAAACACATGAGGACATGTTGAGAACATGCTTAATGGAATTAAAGGGTGGATGGGATCAAAATCTCCCATTCGGTGAGTTCTCTTACAACTACAGCTCTGACTCGAGCATCTAAATTGAACCCAATAAAACACTATATTGGAAGAGATGTAGAACTCATAATTGTTGGGATGAAGCTAGTGAGAGAAAAATTCATGGGCCTAATCTTATGAAATAGATGACCGAAAAGGGTTACTTCATCACAAAACACATTAAGGCCACTCAGAGTCTGCAAAATAGGAATTCCAAAAACTGTCATAGGGACTTGGAGTTTTATATTAGTGAAAAATCATTTCATCTAATTTCACATTGGAAGATATTCCTGAGGTTTGGGAATAAATATAATCTCATCCATAGGTATATTGTCCGCTATGATATCCTTGATCGCATAGGAGAAGTGTCCTATTGGATTTCACTTCCTCTAAATCTATAAAAAGGTCATGATGTATTCCACGTATCCCAATTGAGGTAGTACATACCTGACCCTTCATATTTACTAATTATAGAGGTCGTAAAATTGGAACATGACCTCTCTTATGAGGAGAATCTGGTGGAGATCTTGGATCGTAGAGACAAGGTTCTATGCAACAAAACTACCCACCATGTTAATGTGTGGTGGAGGATCTAGAAATATGAGGAAGCCATGTGGGAACTAGAGGATTATATGAGGTATAAGTACCCATAACTTTTCTCTTATGAGGGTATGAGTTGAAATTTCATGGAAACAATTTTGTATGGGGGAAATAATGTAACGACTCAAACTTTTTATTAATATTTTGTTTCCTAAAAATATATCTTTTAATATGTTGTAATCAATTAAACTATATATGTGTAATTGAAATTTAACCATCATATTATGACTGATATATGACTATTGGAAAGAATAATAAATTTATTATTTGTTTGTCGTTCATTAAAATAGAAATAATAATGGAAAAATAAAACATAAATATTAGTTGATGGCCTCTTATAGTAGACTCAGGCCATACGAAGCCCATCTGTTAGAGCATGGGAAGGAGGTAACGTCACTAGTCTTTTCCCTAGACTAAGCCAATGTTGATCTTCAACATGTTAAGATTGAATTAAATAGACTACATGAGATGTTAAAGCTGGTAGAAATCACCAATCAGGCAATGTTATCTGAGCTAGCCCAAGATTCAATCACCATTTCACACCATACTATTTGGTCCTATGCAGGTGTTATAAGGGGCTATATATTGAGGCCTTAGATTTTTTATGTAATCCTTTTGTGTAGATAACTGTTTTTCTTCTTATTAAGGTTTGTTTTTTGAATTTGAAATGTCAAAATAAATATATAATGAATTATTAGAAGTTTCATATTATTGAGGAATATTAAAAAAGTGTTTTTAAAATATATATTTTTTACTTTAATTAATAAATAATGTGAAATGATTGTCAAAAAATAGACGTATACAGTTGGGATCTGTATGAAATTTATAGTTTGATAAGATTAACGTAATAATTGGTTAGTAATAAATTATGAGTAGTTATATTACCCTGATGAATAGTAATGTGAACTCTTGAATAGTAACTTCACTTAAGAAAGTATAAATATAATTAAGGCATCTGGAATGGTAATGTGAAATAATAGGAAAAGTAAATAACTGTTTCATAAATATTTAGTTATCTATTTGTATTTTTCAGGTAAATAATGATATAACATAAAAATTAAATATCTTATATTTAGAAAATTATTTTCATAAAATTTATTTCATTTATGAATTCAGACATTTATATATAGATATGGGAAATTTATGAGTGTTTTCAAAAATGTTTTGTTTTTCAGTGAATAGTAAAATTAGAGTTTTTGTGTTTTTGGTGTGTTTTATGAAATCATTATGATGTAATATATAATTTAAAATGATTTTAAAATTAGTAGGATAAAAATATTATATGACATGTCCTATGTGGCCCAAACCATTGGAAAATACAATAGGCAAGCCCATGTTTTTACCAATACCACTAGTGAGGTGTCCCTTGAAAATTAAAAAAATATTCCCTCACGTTTCCTATAAATAACAACCCATTTGTTCATTTATTTCATTCCAAATTCCTCCATAACCATGATTTGGTATTTTAACCTCCCTATGAGTCCTCCCAAGGTGTCGTCTATCCCCCTAAGGATGCAAAAATCTTGTTTATGAAGTTAATTTATAAGGTATGGGAACATTTTACCATCCTATTTTAATCAAGACTTCTTTTAGGTCGTGTCTTATAGTTTCAAATATCATATATTGGGGTATGTTATTATTTATCATTATTACTGTTGATTTTATTTCTAAATGATGAGATAACTGTTTCTCTCTCATCAATTGATTTTTTGAAATTTTATGCGACACCATTGGGCTGCAAAATTTTATTAAGGGAATTTTTAACTTCTCTTTTCCATTAAATTTCAATTTTATATTGTATATATTGAAAAATTACATACCATTTTATGATATCCATGTTATTATGTCCTTATAATATATTATGACTCTATAATTAATGGTTGACCTATGTCCCCACTCTTTTTATAGTTTTATAAAAACATATTGCATAGTTGTTATGCTGCAGAAATTTCGTATCAATATATTTGTCTTTTTATCAAGAAATTCATTTATTTTCATTATATGAATACCCCAAAACCATAAATTTGCATGGGTATTTATGATGACAAAAAAATGATTTATTTAATTATAGTATTTTCATAATAAATACCTTATTCCCTTCTTGTGGGTTATAAATGACATAATGATCAATTGTCAAGCACTTTTAAAAACACATTGATTTTGATATAAAATCCATTTATTTTAATATCTTTGGGATAATTATAAATTTATTTATTAAGATATATTTGGATCACATGAAAATAAATACATAGAGAGGCTGCACCCTGATATCACTCCAATGCATTGGGTAAAGAAATTAATCTATAGAGATTACATGTTTTATGATACCTTGGTGAATAACATTTGTAATTATTATGACACATTGGGGATGGAACATTGTGATATAATTATGAATTTCAAAATTTAATGTTCTAGTCACATTTTAAACAAAAATAATGTTATTATTACTATAATATGCCTATTTATCATTCATTTATGATCTCTCCATGTTATTATTGATATCGCTCAAATTCACATGTAAACGGTTTCACTTGTTTTCCTTACTGGGCCTTCTGCTCACCCTTTCATTTGATGTATGTCTCTAGGTTATGAGATGTAGTAATTGTATGTCGGATTAACTATTCAAGAATCAGTTCAATATGATTAAAATAATTTTATATGTTTTCATGTTTTATGTACCTTCTTTCCATGAAACTATAAATTAAAGAACCTTAGTTTCTAAAATGTAAGGAAAAGGTATGTAATAAGAATGTGGGATTCCATAGTAGTTTTATATAAAATTGGAAATGTTTTTTGAATTGATAAATTCAAATTTCAACAATTAAATGGAACTAGAACATTCATAATTTCGTATTAAAATATGGGGCAAAGAACATCACCACTTGTTGCTGTAAAAAAGTATTTTTTGTTTGTTTCAATGTCTTGGAACTCATAGTGGACAATTTATGTATAATTTAATTGACTTATTTTTAAATAATATATTTATGATTTTTTATTAAATTTTATTATTTTTCATCATTTCATTCTCTCTTTTTTATATTTTTTAATTTTCACTTAGTTTTCTTCTTCATTGTGAACTTTAATACTTAATATCATGAGTACCTAACGAAAGGAAGATACTAAGGGGCTAATTCATTGATGAAAAAAGTATTTCAAAATTCAGGAATACATTTTAGTATTTTGTTAGAGTTATCAATAGGTGGATAATAGTGGCCAAGGTTCCATTGTGTCTCCACTTTCAACCTGAGGATTAGATTTCACATTATCAATATTCTCCCTAAATCAAGGTGGTGGATGTATGGTCTGTCACCGTTCGTTGATTGTCAAATATTTTCAAAACCATAGGACAAATTTTATATTTACAAATAACATGGAATATGAAAATTAAGTAAATTTTTAACTAATAATAACATAATGATTTTATCAATGTAGTCTATTCTTTCTGGTATATCCATATTCTTTCTCACATAATTCTACATTCATTCATTGTGATTTCATTTCATATACATGTGTAATTTTAGTAAATTAATCTAAAAATTCCTTACTTAAATTTCTTTTATTTTAATTTTATAATGAAATTATATAAAAAGTTTCTTATAATTAGTGAGTTCTTGACTGAGACAACCCCTCAAGATAACGACCTAGGCCAGCCCTTATTTTTCACTTAGTTTAAATATTTTGAGAGTGTATATGACAATTCTTCCTCAGTATAATTATGGGGGAATCATCAAAACTGATATAAAATATATATTTTAATTATATAGTCACTAATGATACTAAGAATAAATGTTATTGATATTTTGAATTATTATTATTGTATGTAATGTTATTGTGACATATATAAAAGTATATCTTAAGGAATCTCAATTAGTATCAAAAACAGTATTTAAATAATGTGTTTTTGCATCATATTTAGGAGTATGGATCTGGTGAGTCATGGTTGGTATAAAAAGTTTTATTTATTTATTTTTTGGGATTTGATTTTTTATTTCTGGTTTTTGGATTAGAGAACATTAGTGAAAAACTAATGGAATGGTCTTAGTATATGATGTCATCTTGATGTTTTGGTTATTTTGAGATTGTGAGGGTTTATAGAAATGTTTCCTCTATATTAATAGATAAATATTGATGTAGTATCTTCAATAAATCAATATAGGGGTAAGAAAACTTAAATTCCATGTTAGTTATTAACTTGATCTTCACCTAATGCGGGAAAAAGTGGCATAACTACACGCTTTTTTGATACTCCTAGTGGATATTATTTGGTAATTTACATTGTATTTATAAATAATTTTGGTGGATTTGAATATATATTGGTTAAGTAATATAATAATAATATCATCATAGAAACCCAATGTTAAATTGAAGGAGTTACAAGTTGATTCATTTATATCACAATTTAACAAAACGTTATATAGGTTAAAATGAAGTATTTTTATATTCTTAATTTTATTTACTCTAATTTTATTTTATATTATCATAACCATTTTGGTAAAAGAATATTTTTAGTAGGATCATGAAAATGTTTTTCATTTAGGTATAACTTTACAAATAAAAAATACATATAGATAAATTAGGAGGATTATTCTAAAAAATAGGTGGATATTCTCAACATATGACAATTATAAAAAATAATATGAATTTTATAGTCATTATGATGAGAGTGAATTTTAAATTAACTCATCATTCACACCCTTGATAATTTTTTATTATTGATTAATAATTAAACAATTGCATATTATTTTTTTAAAAACGTGATAATTTAACTCCCTCTTATTGTATTGTATTTTATTCATTTTATTAAATTATATACTAAATACCTTGTTTCACATGCCACACTGAATGAAAATGAACCACAATGAAATTTTTGAGGGAAAAAATTATAATTCCAAACAAAAAAAATTATCATGATTAAACAATAATAAGAAAAAATAATAAGAATAGAAGTGGAATAAATGAAAAAATATATCAAAAAACAAAAAACAAAAAATCAGTATCAACATAGATGAAATATATGATCACAACACAGATTATAGAAGTGGAATGTAGGCTAAGTAGAAAATATTTTATATGTATGTTTAGAATGAAGAGAATGAATATGTTGATTTGTCTTAGGATATATTTATATATATGATAAGCATATGCCTCTTATAAAAATGTCTTTAGGAAATATGTTCAATTAAATATTCTTATTTGATATATATACATTTTATGTAAATGTATAAAATATTTTAAATGTTTTTTTTATGTTTAATAAACAATTAAATATTATAATTTTTTTCATATTTATTAATAAAATATTTATGCATCACATATTAATATAATTTTATAGATTAAAAAAAATATTTTAATAATAATGTATTGATATAATTTAACTAAATCTTATTAATCAAATAATCAATATTAAACAACTAATAAAATATCATTTTGTAATAATAAAAACATTTTAATTTATTATTTTTTCTAAAAGTTGTTTTCATGCGTTATGTGCACTTATATTAAAATTCCATTTTATCAAATGTATAAATTGAATTTGATAAAATGTATATCAAATCTCTAATAAGAATATTTGAATTTTTATATTTGTTTAATTTATTTTTATATGGATAAAAATACTTTTTTGAGGAGAATGTTAATTACTACAGTGTGGATAAATGCATTACTTTCAATGAATTGGTTTCTCATGTATTTGTGTATTCCATATATATATAAATTAAGTCGATCAATTCTAAATATTATATATAATTTAATTTTTATATATAAAAATAAATTTATTAACACTCATTTAATTATTCATCTGAAATAAATTACACTTAGAACACTGCAAATTTTTAAAATGAATTCTTATTGAAAAATAATTACAATATTTATTTTATTATTTATTTTAAATGTTAAATTTATCAAAGTTAGAAATTAAATTATTTTAAATGGAGTAAAAATTCATAATTATAACAAAAAAACATGGTAATATAGGTCATTTAATAATATTAAACATCATTTATTTTCCACTATTTATTATTTATCATGGTTAATAAGAGAAAATCTTTTAACATGAAATGGAATATATTTTATTAAATTAACTTAATAGAAAAATTTTATAGAAGGCCATTGTTTGGACGTATATTCATACATTCATGTTTCATCAAAATTTCCTCACCCACCAAACATGAATATCATACAATTCCATTCATACCCCTTACATATCATTTGATTCCTATAAAATCATCCTATTTTTACCTATAAATAAATATCGCTTCTAAAAACATCAATCCATACCTAGAATATAAAATTTCTATAATGACTACCCATTATACCTCCCACACAATCCATTTATTTGAGCCTCACTCTAGTTACGACTTCATTCTATGTGCTCCTAACGAGAGGATATTGCATGGATTTTACCTGTAGTTAATTTTTTATATGAAATCTTAATAATTTCATGGTTTATTAAAGCTAAATAAAACAATAGATGAATGCATTATGGTATCCTTGAATTATATTATAATCCTTAACATAATGGAATAATCACATCAATTATATTATTCAGTCATGTGTTTCATTTTTGTTTCTATAGAGTATTAAATATTCACATAATTCAGGTGTTCTTTGACGACTAAATTTCATTGATTTCCATGATTAGAAATATGTATATTTTTCTATATTCCCATTATTAAATTCACTAGTTTGAATACCACTTATTACTCTCATAAACACCTCACCTATGATGGGGAAATATTTTAATGTTTTATATAAGGCCCCAGCCTTAAACCTTACTAAATCATGAGTTATTACAAGATTACACATTGAGGATCTTTTCGGGATTAGAGTTTTAGAGAATTAGATCATAAAACTTGCATTACATTCCACATATAAACAAAGTGGTTACATAAAGATAGTATTCTTCATTCCCATCAATGGAAACATATTTAAAATAAAACATGGATTATTTCTTGACACATCCTTGACCCTATCATCCTATCATGTACCTTTTCCTTGACCTGTGAAAAACATTTCAAAAACTTGGGATGAGCATAAAAACTCAGTATGGGTTATAAAAAAAATATGGAAAGGAAACATGAGTTCATATAAACATACAAATGAAACCATACTTTACCCATAAAACATAGGCACTTTCACATACCTCATAAAATAATGAATAAATCATAGAAATCATAAGACATAAAGGTAACTTGAGGCATTCATAACATTCTTACGTAGGGAGTAACCCTCTTGGTTACGTTTGGAATACCCATCACAATATATTCCCTAAAATCTCTTTGGAGAAACCTTAACGTTTCACTCCTTCGCGTTACCCAATGCATTGGAGAGCTATAACGGGCTCACCCGCCCTTAGTTTATCACGGAACCACCCGTCTTCATAATAATGCCCAAGAACCATAACATAATCATATCACATAAAACATGCATAAAGGAAACATAAAATATCAACATTTCAATCACGAGATATCAATACAACACATTGATATAATAAAAACATTATGAAAACAATTTTCAATACCAAAGTAAAACATGGTATTTATTTTTCTTTTAAAAAAAGAAGGTATGGCTTGTAGAGGAAGCCGAAACTCAAATAACGGTTACGATGGCGGAGAAGTCGTTGTCGCCGCATACGTATGACAAAAAAATTCCCTTTTGTCGTTTAGTAAACGCTTCGTATAAAAAAGATTCCTTTTGAATAAACGTAAAAATTCAAAGGGGTTTATACACCGTATAAAAGAAAGTTGTGTATAAAATAAAATATGCCTCAATGAAAGAAGATTGAGACAAAGTCCCATACCTCGTATCCGACTTGACCCGACCGTTCTTTAATCTCCTGAATAATAAACTTGAGTTAATATCTACTTGCTTATGAACCTTTTTCAAGTTCATTATTCCTTTTATACCATGTTATGAACATCATGTAATCAGTTAAGTTAATAATGTTCATTTTGTCGGTATTTGGTTCTTAAGTCAAAAATAGTCTTCTTACACTTACATGTTGTTAATTTGGTCAAAGGTTCATTATATCCAGAATGGTATTCATGATTTAGATATCATATATGTCATATATATCCAGTACATACATGCATTTATAATATTACATAATCATTTAGAGGTAAGAAATGAAATGCACCGTTCATGGAGACGGTAAGCCGTACGTACGCATGAACACTACTTCCATTTCTATTTCATATTTTCTGGAATGGAATCATAATGATATAAGAGTATATTATAATTCCAGTATAATAACTTATATAATATCGTTAACTTTATCCTTTACACATCCCACATATGGTATTAACGAATCAAATCACTTTTAGGGGGCGGTAGTCCGCACTTCCTAAAATGAAGATATCGTGTTTACCCATAATGGAAACCATAAAGGTATGCCAAAAATGAAAAACACAGAAGTTTAAGGAAAACATAAACATATTATATATCATATATAAAAATAGTGACATCATAATGGCCACCTTTGAAGTTGTTAAATGAGTGTTGAACAATCATCGTTTCGGGAGGCAGAAGTTCGCCATCCACGGAAACCGTATGTTCTTTAACCATTTGATGTAGTTGTGTGAGAGTGTAGCTCAAATAAATATTATAACAACATCCTAGTATTTTGAAGATACTGGTGTTGTTACAAAAGAATTAAATAAAAAGATTTTAGAGGGTTGGAGAAGAAAAATAAAACAAATGAACAAGAGAGAATGAATTACCATTAAAAGTGTAACTCCTTTTGATTTGAGCCTAAAGGCTTCCTTTGAAAGGATTCTGCCCAAAGGGAATCCTCTAGGATGAAGAGAGGGATGTGTAGAGAGCAAATGGGCAGGGGTTGGCAGATCCAAAGGCTTGAAGAGTGTGTGAAATGAGGTAGAGGTGGGGGCCTTTTATAAGAGGAGAGGAGGGGCACTTTTGGAAAGTAAAGAAACATTACTTTATTTGAAAATGTGTTTCGGTTTTAAAAGGTCCCACATTGATATAATTCGTGGATAAGGTGATAAGGCTTCTAAATCCACTCATCCAATAAGTTTTGGCCATGTGTAGGTTTTATATTTTTCATTATCTTTCCATTTTATTTAAATCGTCAAATAATGATGTCATCACTGCATCATTATTATGTCATATATAATTTAATTTATTTAATGTCTAAAAATTATAAAAAAAATACTATGATATATTAAATCTTTTTAGATTTCCAATTACTATTTATAATAAAAATTTGGACTTGTATAACCCCACTTAAAAATTGTTTTCGTAAAACATATTGTGTTTGTGTCATTTTCACTTTAACATTAAATAAAAAGTAATTTATGTCATTTCCCAACAAAAGTGGATCCATGGGGTCCCCAAGTTGACCCATGTCATGTCATGGTCGGCCATGATACAACCAATGAGGTTGGGACATGTTTCTAGGTCATTTCATTTTATTAAAGCATTATTTATACCTTAAACTACCCTAATTACCACTAATCGCGATTAAGAACTTAATAAGGTACTATTCACCAAAAAATTATTATAATCTCATTGAACCACATTTTACTTCTTAATGAAAACCATGTATGTCGGATTTTCAAAATTCAATTCACATTAGTGGTAAACTTTCATTTAACTGAAAAATCAGTTTGCTTGATTACCACTTAGTGGTTTCACTATTCATCAAAAATTGATGTTTTTCAGAAAATTACCAAAAATTCACCCTAAGCTATATTTGATATTCCGAATTCAAAAATGAAGTATATTTTACAAAATTCAAAACATATAGGTCACATTAATTAATTTAATAATTAATTCCCGCTGCCAGAGCAAATAGCGTGTTTTTACAAAACAATAAGTATCATAAGATTGACACCAGTTTAAGTCTAATTTCAAAGTGAAATTGATTCAAATGACCACCATTGGATAAAATGGTAAAAATATATTCTAATTTCACTTCAAAACCAATTCAAAACATAATCTAATCATATAAATAAATTAGATTAAAAAGTAGTTTGGATGTAAAATACAGTATTTTTCACTATTCATTAAAAAATGAACATTGTCAGAAAAATACCAAAAATTCACACAAAGTAAATTTTGATGCCCCAATCATAAAGGATAAGTTTATTTTGACAAACATAGTTTATAAAATTGTCAAAATATAGATTCAAAAATGGTTTGCCATCAAAAGGCAGTATAACAATCTTTTAAGAATATTAGTGTATTCCATGCATAAGATTGTATTTATTTTCATTTTAAGCCTCTATAACACTATCTTATTCATTAATAGCCATAGATAAAAATATCTATTATTCATTACTTACTTGGGATGTTACATCCTTCCCCCCTTTAGAAAATTGCGTCCCCACAATTTATTTACTTATCGAATAAATGGGGGTACTTATCCCTCATTGCATTTTCAGATTCCCATGTTGCCTCTTTAATCATGTGGTTTTTCCACAAAACCTTTACCTGGTGAATCACTTTATTCCGTAACACTTGCTCCCTATGGTCAAGAATCTGGACTGGTTGTTCCTCATAAGATAGGTTCTCTTCCAGCTGTACTACCTCTGGACTCAAAACATGAGATGGATCTGGCATATACTTTCTCAACATCGAAACGTGAAAAACATTGTGTACCTGAGATAAACTCGGAGGTAAAGCCACTCGGTATTCAACTGATCCAACTCTATCTAGAATTTCATATGGTCCAACGAACCTTGGACTCAACTTTCCTTTCTTACCAAATCTCATCACACTTTTCCAAGGAGAAACCTTGAGAAAAACATGATCACCTACCTCGAAAGATAGATCCTTCCTCCGGTTATCCGCATAACTCTTCTCCCTGCTCGGAGCTGTTCTCATGTGTTTCTGAATCAGCTGAACTTTTTCTGCCATCTCTTCTACCAATTCTGGTCCCATAAACTTCCTTTCACCCACTTCATCCCAGAAAGCTGGAGTTCGACACCGCTTCCCATATAATGCCTGAAATGGTGCCATCTGTATACTGGAATGAAAACTGTTATTATATGAAAACTCAACCAAAGAAAGATGTTGGTCCCAACTTCCCTGATAATCCATAGAACAAGCTCGTAGCATATCCTCCAATGTCTGAATTGTTCGTTCTGACTGCCCATCTGATTGAGGATGAAAAGCTGTACTAAAATTTAATTCAGTACCCAACGACTTCTGAAGGCCTTTCCAAAAGTTAGAAGTAAACCTGGGATCACGATCCGATACAATGGAGAGAGGGACTCCATGTAACCTGACTATCTCTTTAAGATACAAACGGGAAAGTTGATCAAGAGAGAAAGTATCTCGTATAGCAAGGAAATGAGCAGATTTGGTCAAGCTATCAACAATAACCCAGATTGCATTATTACCTCGAGATGTCTTCGGTAATCCAACAACAAAGTCCATGGATATATTCTCCCATTTCCACTCTGGCACTGGTAAAGGCTGACGCATCCCTTTCGGTAACTGCTGCTCTGCTTTAACCTGTTGACATGTCAAACACTTCACAGTAAAATCAGCAATGTCTCTTTTCATTCCATCCCACCAGTAATACCCCCGCAGACCTCTGTACATCTTAGTACTGCCAGGATGAAAAAACAACTCATTCTTCAACTGTGAATCACAAGGCACACATAACCTCTTCACAAACCTCAAAACACAAACACAAACTTATCCAAGAACTCATGGAAAATTTTATTCATAAGGTCCATGAATACAACAGGTGCATTGGTTAACCCAAAAGGCATAACTACAAATTCATAATGGACATATCTAGTACGGAACACAATCTTCGGAACATCTGCTTCTTTTACTTTCAACTGATGGTACCCCGACCTCAAGTCAATCTTCGAAAAAAACTGAGCTCCCTGGAGATGATCAAACAAATCATCGATATGAGGCAAATGATATTTGTTCTTAACAGTGATATTATTCAAGGCTCTATAATCAATGCAAAGTCTTATAGAACAATCTTTCTTTTTAACAAATAAAACAGGAGCACCCCATGGTGATGTTCTAGGTCTAATGAAACCATTCTCTAATAAATCTTGCAATTGCTCCTTCAACTCTAAAAGTTCAATTTGTGCCATTCGATAAGGGGGTTTTGAAATTGGATTTGCATCCGGAACTAAGTCAACAGTAAACTCAACTTCCTGATCTGGTGTTATTCCAGGCAACTCATCAGGAAAAACATCAGGATACTCATTTACCACTGGCACATCATTAATCTGAACAGTTCCTTTATTTTCAATGACGTGTTCAAGGTAACATTCATTTCCATCTTTTACAAGTTTCTCGTCCTCTTGATATGTTATCAAAAGTAAGGGTTCATTCTTGTAAACAAACTTAAAGTCTTTCGGAAAAGAAACTTCTTTAGCTCTACAGTCAATCTTAGCATGGTAAATAGAGAGCGAATCCATACCCAGGATAACATCAAACTCTACTAGAGGTAGAACAATAAGGTTTTCAAGTAGGTTCTTTCCACAGATAAGGATAGGAAGATTCTTATAAATTCTTTTTGCCTCGACACTTCCCCCAGGTGTTTTTACCAAAAGTTCAGGAGTCATTTCTTGAGATGGTATTCCCATTTTACTAGAAAAGGTTTCAGAGATGAAAGAATGTGTAGACCCCGAATCAAACAACACACTGGCATAATCTGAAAAAACAAACAAAGTACCTGATACAACTTCATTTGATGGCCCGACATCTACTGAAGTAGTTGAAAAGGATTTCACCACCCCTTTTTGCTTGTAGTCTAACTTCTTCCCATCACTCAAGCTCCTTGTCGGACACTCGTTTGCATATTGACCCATCTCATTGCACTTATAACACTTCACTAACTGTAAATCAAATTTGTTCTTACCTTCAGCTTGATCCTTTTCCGTGCAATCACGAGCCTTATGTCCCATCTTACCACATCGGTAGCACTTCCCAGAATTCAGAAGACATTCCCCAGCATGCCTTTTTCCACATTTATCACAAACTGGAAACTTAGTTTTCTTACCATCAGACTTTTTTGAAGAATTCTTACCTTTCTCCTGCCACCTCGGTCTCTTCTTCTGCTGGTTGTTATAGAAAACTTGGTCATCGGCAAACTCCATTTCCACCTTCTCAGCACATCGAACAAGCTTTTCATAACTTTTAAACTCACGAGAAGTTAATGCCCTTCGATACTTTGGATTTAATCCTGAGTAGAAACGATTGATTTTACTATCAAGGTCCCGGATAAAATTTGGAGCATACCTTGCCAATCGAGTGAACTTTTCTTCATAGGCAGCCACTGAGTCTTCCTCTTGCCTCAATTCCAAGAATTGCTTTTCCATCCTAAGTCGAACAGCCTTAGGAAAATACTTCTCAAGAAACATTCCTTTGAATTCATCCCAGTCAAGAGCATCAATCTCATCGGCGTCCCTGATATTTTTAACCATAGACCACCACTGATCTGCTTCACCCTCCAAACGGTAAATAGCAAGACTAACCTTTTTATTGTCTGAACACCCCATGACATCAAAAATCTTCTCCAGTGCTTTAATCCACCCTTCTGCTAGCATAGGGTCAGATGATCCTCTGAATGATGGTGGATGTTGCCTCATGAAATGTTCCACCACTGACATGTTCCTCTGCGGTTGATCTGGCTGATCTCATGCATGGATACCACTGCCATTTATCGCTTGAGTCAACTGCGCCATTACTGCAACAAACTGTTCAGTTCCAATTCCGACCATTTCTGGATGCTGATTCGGAAGGTTATTTCCTTCTGTATGCCTTCCTAGCACTGCTTCCAAGTTTCCTCTGTGGAAAACCATTCTGAACAAACATGTCTTAGATGAAGCAACATGGTAATCTTTAAATGCTATATCTTTTCAAAAAAAAATATTTTTGGATAATCATTTAATATAATTCTAACTCCTAAAGTTATCTAAACCGACCTTTGATACCAACTATAAGGCCCCAGCCTTAAACCTTACTTAATCTTGAGTTATTACAAGATTACACATTGAGGATCTTTTCGGGTTTAGTGTTTTAGAGAATTAGATCATAAAACTTGCATTACATTCCACATATAAACATAGTGGTTACATAAAGATAGTATTCTTCATTCCCATCAATGGAAACACATTTAAAATAAAACATGGATTATTTCTTGACACATCCTTGACTCAATCATCCTATCATGTACCTTTTCCTTGACCTGTGAAAAACATTTCAAAAACTTGGGATGAGCATAAAAACTCAGTATGGGTTATAAAAAAAATATGGAAAGGAAACATGAGATCATATATACATAAGAATGAAACCATACTTTACCCATAAAACATAGGCACCGTAACATACCTCATAAAATCATGAATAAATCATAGAAATCATAAGACATAAAGGTAACTTGAGGCATTCATAACATTCTTACGTAGGGAGTAACCCTCTTGGTTACGTTTGGAATACCCATCACAGTATATTCCCTAAAATCTCTTCGGAGAAACCTTAACGTTTCACTCCTTCGCGTTACCCAATGCATTGGAGAGCTATAACGGGCTCACCCGCCCTTAGTTTATCACGGAACCACCCGTCTTCAAAATAATGCCCAAGAACCATAACATAATCATATCACATAAAACATGCATAAAGGAAACATAAAATTTCCACATTTCAATCACGAGATATCAATACAACACATTGATATAATAAAAACATTATGAAAACAATTTTCAATACCAAAGTAAAACATGGTATTTATTTTTCTTTTAAATAAAGAAGGTATGGCTTGTAGAGGAAGCTGAAACTCAAATAACGGTTACGACGGCGGAGAAGTCTTTGTCGCCGCATACGTACGACAAAAACATTCCCTTTTGTCGTTTAGTAAACGCTTCGTATAAAAAAGATTCCTTTTGAATAAACGTAAAAATTCAAAGGGGTTTATACACCGTATAAAAGAAAGTTGTGTATAAAATAAAATATGCCTCAATGAAAGGAGATTGAGACAAAGTCCCATACCTCGTATCCGACTTGACCCGGCCGTTCTTTAATCTCCTGAATAATAAACTTGAGTTAATATCTACTTTCTAATGAACCTTTTTCAAGTTCATTGTTCCTTTTATACCATGTTATGAACATCATGTAATCAGTTAAGTTAATAATGTTCATTTTGTCGGTATTTGGTTCTTAAGTCAAAAATAGTTTTCTTACACTTACATGTTGTTAATTTGGTCAAAGGTTCATTATATCCAGAATGGTATTCATGATGTAGATATCATATATGTCATATATATCCAGTACATACATGCATTTATAATATTACATAATCATTTAGAGGTAAGAAATGAAATGCACCGTTCATGGAGACGGTAAGCCGTACGTACGCATGAACGCTACTTCCATTTCTATTTCATATTTTCTGGAATGGAATCATAATGATATAAGAGTATATTATAATTCCAGTATAATAACATATATAATATCGTTAACTTTATCCTTTACACATCCCACATATGGTATTAACGAATCAAATCACTTTTAGGGGGCGGTAGTCCGCACTTCCTAAAATGAAGATATCGTGTTTACCCATAATGGAAACCATAAAGGTATGCCAAAAATGAAAAAAACAGAAGCTTAAGGAAAACATAAACATATTATATATCATATATAAAAATAGTGACATCATAATGGCCACCTTTGAAGGTGTTAAATGAGTGTTGAACAATCATCGTTTCGGGAGGCAGAATTTCGCCATCCACGGAAACCGTATGTTCTTTAACCATTTGATGTAGTTTTGTGAGAGTGTAGCTCAAATAAATATTATAAAAACATCCTAGTATATTGAAGATACTGGTGTTGTTACAAAAGAATTAAATAAAAAGAGTTTAGAGGGTTGGAGAAGAAAAATAAAACAAATGAACAAGAGAGAATGAATTACCTTTAAAAGTGTAACTCCTTTTGATTTGAGCCTAAAGGCTTCATTTGAAAGGATTCTGCCCAAAGGGAATCCTCTAGGATGAGGAGAGGGATGTGGAGAGAGCAAATTGGCAGGGTTTGGCCGATCCAAAGGCTTTAAGAGTGTGTGAAATGAGGTAGAGGTGGGGGCCTTTTATAAGAGGAGAGGAGGGGCACTTTTGGAAAGTAAAGAAACATTACTTTATTTGAAAATGTGTTTCGGTTTTAAAAGGTCCCACATTGATATAATTCGTGGATAAGGTGATAAGGCTTCTAAATCCACTCATCCAATAAGTTTTGGCCATGTGTAGGTTTTAGATTTTTCATTATCTTTCCATTTTATTTAAATCGTCAAATAATGATGTCATCACTGCATCATTATTATGTCATATATAATTTAATTTATTTAATGTCTAAAAATTATAAAAAAATACTATGATATAGGAAATCTTTTTAGATTTCCAATGACTATTTATAATCAAAATTTGGACTTGTATAACCCCACTTAAAAATTGTTTTCGTAAAACATATTATGTTTGTGTCATTTTCACTTTAACATTAAATAAAAAGTAATTTATGTCATTTCCCAACAAAAGTGGATCCATGGGGTCCCCAAGTTGACCCATGGCATGTCATGGTCGGTCATGACACAACCAATGATGTTGGGACATGTTTCTAGGTCATTTCATTTTATTAAAGCATTATTTATACCTTAAACTACCCTAATTACCACTAATCGCGATTAAGAACTTAATAAGGTACTATTCACCAAAAAATTATTATAATCTCATTGAACCACATTTTACTTCTTAATGACAACCATGTATGTCGGATTTTCAAAATTCAATTCACATTAGTGGTAAACTTTCATTTAACTGAAAAATCAGTTTGCTTGATTACCACTTAGTGGTTTCACTATTCATCAAAAATTGAAGTTTTTCAGAAAATTACCAAAAATTCACCCTAAGCTATATTTGATATTCCGAATTCAAAAATGAAGTCTATTTTACAAAATTCAAAACATATAGGTTACATTAATTAATTTAATAATTAATTCCCGCTGCCAGAGCAAATAGCGTGTTTTTACAAAACAATAAGTATCAAAAGATTGACACCAGTTTAAGTCTAATTTCAAAGTGAAATTGATTCCAATGACCACCATTGGATAAAATGGTAAAAATATATTCTAATTTCACTTCAAAACCAATTCAAAACATAATCTAATCATATAAATAAATTATATTAAAAAGCAGTTTTGATGTAAAATGCAGTATTTTTCACTATTCATTAAAAAATGAACATTTCAGAAAAATACCAAAAATTCACACAAAGTAAATTTTGATGTCCCAATCTTAAAGGATAAGTTTTTTTTTGACAAAAATAGTTTATAAAATTGTCAAAATATAGATTCAAAAATGGTTTTCCATCAAAAGGCAGTAAAACAATCTTTTAAGAATATTAGTGTATTCCATGCATAAGATTGTATTTATTTTCATTTTAAGCCTCTATAACACTATCTTATTCATTAATAGCCATAGATAAAAATATATATTATTCATTACTTACTTGGGATGTTACATTTTAACAATAATTAATTTATCTGGGGTGATACCTTGGTTTTTATTACGTTGTTTATTATAGAAGAGAACTATGGTTAGATGATGAACCTCATAATTTACCATTATAATGAGGCATGAATGATTTTAGATTCATGATTTTTATTGGAATGGATTCTGTAATATTTTTATGATACCAACATAGATGATGTTTGAAAAATATTCTGTTTTAAATTTTAAATAAATATTTTGAGAATACTTCATAAATGTACTTCTAAGTTTACTGTCTATTTTGATTGAATTCCAGGTCAGTACAAGAATGATTCACCTCTAACCATTATCTATTAGTATTTTTAATAAATTTTTGGTGCATCATTTGTTCTTCCATCTCATATCTCATTTCATTTTAAATATTATGCACCCTAAAATGGTGTATTTCCAATTGTAAGATAAGAGAATATTCGAATGTAAATCGTGATTATTATCCAAACTATTGTTTTCATCTATATTGTTCTCAATAATTGAACTCTAAAACCTCTTCAAACCATATTATTATAATTACATAATTTTTGTTAACATAATAATATTTTTCAATATTCAAGGTACAACCATTATTTAATACCCCTTATACATTCAATAAATTAAAATATTGTTTGTGTTATGAGAGGACTACTCCCTCTGTGAACAACCTATTAGGTTTTTCATCACCACCTTACACAATTTATTATAAGTATATTTAAATTAATAAATATGATATAAATGGATTAAATAATATTCTATAATGATGGATCTTTATTTGAAATATTTCATTTCCAACAATTGAAAAATGAAAATATAGCACGTATGTTTTTGAGGAATACTAATTACCTAAATGAAGTGTTTCATTTTTCATCCCCTACAAATATTGATGGTATTAAAAAATTATTTAATGAATGTGTGTATAATTAACGAGTAATATATTTTATGAATATTACTATGATATTATGACAGAAAAATCAATAATCATTACAAAGTAATCTATTGATATTTGTAAATTACCTAAAAATGTTATTCACTAATTTATATTAAAATATGATGAATAAAAATCAAATGGAATGAAAATATACATTTATAAATAATTAAGGAAAATTAGTAAAACTAAAAAAATAATCCATAAATGATGAACCAAGTATCAATGTATGGGTTTAGAGATCTACATTACAAAGAATGTGTGAATAAATCAAAACCTATAGAATATGATAATGGTATTTTTGGGATATAATTTTCTTATTTCTTGAAAAATGACTTTAAAAGGTTTAATGGGAACCTATACAGGAACCTACCAATGAATATGTATGTCATATATGACATTAACATACTATTTTAAAAAATAATAGTGTCTGAGATGTGAATATTTTGTAAACTCTACTAAATATAGTGTTCCCACTATTTTAGATCGTATTTTATAAGGCCTTAAAAGAAATATTACATCCTATCCAATGATGCAATCAAATCTTCCCTGATCATGTTTCATTTATTAAATCCTTTTTCCAATATCAAAAATTGGGCTTTAATGTTTTCTGATATCTTCTTATTAGAGTCAACCCATAATATGCTTTCAAACACTCTATCAGTATCCTATAATTTGGTGTTGATTACAATATGTTGTTAAATAATATATAAAATGGAGTGTATTAACAGTTCAAATGATGATTCACTTTCCCATGAAAATTTCTTCTCTAATAGAACACCTCCTCCAATATGAATCTCAATATTTTGGTATGTTATGATGCATAATGTTGGATGATATCCATTCTTAGTAGGTAGATCCTATATAATCTCTTCATTGGGATGTAAAACCATTTAAAAGGATTCTAAAGTGACACATTTATCTTATGGTTTGGTCTTTTCCTTTAGATCCCCAGATTTAGGTGTTTTAGGATTAGAGATATAAATCATTTCTCCAACCTCCCTACATGTTACATCTTTATCTATAATGACCACCCACTCCCTTTTCACTCTACATCAAATGAGGTATTATTCATTCATCGATCTTATATTACAAACCATTTACCATAATCAAAATATAATTCATCATACTTTTACTATTTTCATTTCCTCACCAATATCATGAGCATCATATTGAGAAGAATAGAATTAAACTTATTATTTCTATTTTAATTCCATGTATAAATTGGGAATATTCTTAGGATAAATAAAGAACTATTGAATTTTTAATACAAAATATATGATCAAGATCCATATGAAACCTCCACCTATTGTTATAGCTCACATAATTATTTAAACATGGAATCATCTTCCATACTATCATGTTAATATCCTTAGATCCAATATTTGGATTATATATCCAAGTTTTCATTTTCAGTTGGCTACATATTTTTTCAAAATCAAATAATATTTTCCCATCACTCAGAATCATTGTTAAATATAATAGAAGAATTTAAAATATTGAAAATGTTTTGTAATTGGAGAGAAGAAGTGGCATCATGTATCATTGAAAATATCCCCATTAAACTAGTATCCTCTACACTTGTATCCACAAAATAATTTATAGTGTGTTCCTTAAATATTAAATCACATTTAGAATTAGTGCCCCCATATTCGCATACACTATAACTATTTAGGGCCAATAGAGAACTCAAATAGTTTTTGGGTACACCTTCAGATATTTATTTCCCAAAAGGCATTGATGACATACTTAATGGAAAATACGTTGTACTAGGGGAATATATAATAATAAATTTGACGGAATTTTTTTCCCAAGTGAATGAGGAGTTGTTTATTCATTAATTGAATCCATCATCACATCATGAATGTATGAAGATATAAAATCTTAGGAGATTAGTCATGCTTCTTCATATATATAGTTAGCATTTGGAATGGGGGAAATGGGAGCCCAAAAAAATTTGTCTCTACATTAATACAAACAAAAACACCACCGAATAGATTTTAATTATTTTTAAGACCCATCGGAAATGAATTTTATTCATGATCCCGACTGTTACATTAAGAAAAAGTAATATTATAATTCCATCTGAACCATCTAAAAACAATGAAACTCCTATCTACTTTAATTAATGCCACGTTTAATCTACACAAGGATAAATAAACATCAACAAATACCTAAACAGATACTGAGTGACATAAATTCATCGAAATACTATCAATTCAAAAGAATCACCTTATCATTTTCCTCCATATTATAATTGTAAGGATATTATGAAAATAGAGTGGAAAACAACAGAATATTACCCAATTTACTAATTAAGTTGTATATTATTGCAAAAATATAATTGTTAATTTTGAAAATGGAAAAGTGAACCCCATAGACAATTCACATACCTTTGGACTAAAAACATACAACTCATTATCAGACACAAATCATGCATTCATGTGACATGGGTCTAATAACTATATTATACTATGGTACTTCAATCCCAAATGATCATTGATGAATCTATCAAATCCACAGACTATTTAGAATCTTTGATTAAAGCTATCAACAAGGTAAAGATCATTGAGACATGCGACCCGAGTTAATGAAATATTTTTTTATATTAAAAATTCTTTAGTGAGACATGTTTCGTAGTATTCACCTATTTTCTATATGGTGTATATTTAGTACATGTGTAATATTTTATAATTAATAACTATTATTTACAGATTTTTTTTTCATTTTTTCACTATTAATGGGTTATTATTTGATGGTAACCAAATCCATGAAATTATTTCCAAAATCAATTTCCTTTCATTATTTCATAATATATTATTATCATGTTCATTATAATAGGTTGGATGCATTCAAAATTTTTATTATTATTTTTCAATCCACATTATTCTAGGGATTCATATTTCATTCACAAGAACAAATTTTTTATGGTTTTTACCCAAACCTTTCTTCGTCGATGGATATAATAGTTTATAAAATTTCAACATTATTTAGAATAATCATCATAAATATTATGGGTGTTTCGCACCATATCGATATTCATTCCTTCCAAAAAAATTATTTTCTTATTTTAAAAACAAAAAATGTAAAATATCCAATGATATAATTATTTCTCTTTTCTCATTATAGATGAAATTTTGACCATCCTTTTTTTGAATCTGGGTATAATAATGTTTTTTAGAAATTTTATAATGGTACATTCATTTAATTATCATATATCTTATCCTTAAGAGCACATTGAATATGGAAAAAATATTTCTATTAGGGATCCTTTATTTGGGAATCAATTAAGGTTTTATTTAAAAAAACACATTTTAACTTATTGAATATGAATTTTGAATGTTTTTTGCAATTTTATATATAACAAATGATACAAAATATTTTATAAAAGTTATTTTTATTCATTAATATCTACATTCCACATAAATTGAAAATCTTATCTCTCTCAGTTGGTGATATTTTCCATTAATTTCCCTCTAAATTCTTTTATAATACATTTTTTATGGGATTAATCTCACATTATAATAAATTAATATTATTGATCTCTTATTATGTGGTTTCATTCGAAGGTGGTCTACTTTTAAAGTTTTTATTTCATCTATATTTACAGCCAGAAATTCTTTTTATTATTAAACGGGGATTTTTTTAATTCCACCATTAGTTTTATTTTTATACATAGAATATGATATTTTCATCGTAATTTTTTTTGAATCCTATCCATTTTCAATGCTTTATTAATGTGATTCTTGAGTTATGAATTTTTTCATCTTCACATAGACTACTTTATTTTAAAATGAAAATTAGTCATCTAGTTATTAACATATAAATAATTACTAACACCCTTTGGAATGTTTAAATGAGGTTTAATCATGGAACCATATACCATAAAAATATATACAGTGACATAGGTTTGGAACAGTAAGACCTTAAAGTATTGCAAGTAATATTTAAAAACTCATACGTTTAGTAGGCACAAGATATTGAGGCATGTGGAGCCTTTGAGAGGTGATAGTACAAATATTAAATATATTGTATCACGTCTACGTTGTTTATTTAGAAATGATAAATAAATCATGACAGAAGTCTCAGAATATAATTTTTAAACTATGGTTGACTTCAGACTGTCATGTTTACCTTGGGAGCGATATAAAATGTGTCGTCCCCAGGTGCCGGTTCAGATGTGAGTATGAAATGGGGTGTTACAAAGAGGATATCATTTTAATTAAATTGAAACAATATCACTTCTCATTCTTCCCCCTTTATTTGAATGATATGAGGATTTGAATTCCATATACCACCTTTGGAATAATGGAGAACTCGAGGAATAAATCAAGTGTATAGGGTGTCACTGATCTTTGTTCATGATCGTTATCACTCAAAGATCATGTTACAATAGATTTACTACATGGACCTAACCCTAATTATATATTTTTTATAAATAGGTAGGGAAACATTATTTTTCTATTCTGATAACATTTTTTATTCATTGTTTTTATATTGTAGAGCCATTAAAATCTTACAGGGGACCCCTTGAGGGTTGATCTATGTGTTTTCACAGGAAATAGAGATTATTTTGGATTATCAAAAGGAGAAACCGATGAATGTCCTTCCTATATGGCAATGATCATAGTGGATAATTCCCTATACTCTTTATATTTGAGGGAGATGAGTTTTTGGAACTACACACAGTGTACTGAGGTTATACAGAACATTCTGATCCCATGGCATGTGGCCTCAGTACATAGTTAGGTAAGTCAAGTGAACATACACGATCATCTGAAATATCATAGAAAACACACATGGGAAAGGGTTTTCATAAATTAACATTGGAATATGACTTGACTAAGTGCCTCTTCACCTGAAAATCATTCTTTACCTGGGGGTACATTCCTTTTATGTGACAAAGTTGGCTGAGTCGTGCGAAGTGTAGACACCGCTAGGGATCACATGGGGAGTTAAATGGAGTGTACTAATTGTAAATTACTTGTAAGACCACATTCCTAGCCATGAAGTGTTTTCATAATATAATTTCAGTTGTGTAGGAGGGGTCACACACTATGTAGACCCCAAAAAAACATATAGACTCCTCTTAGAGGAGTTTTCATTCAGCATATCTCATCTTTTAGTGCTTGGATTCAGCCATTGAGTATGTTATCCTGAGTTTATTTCAATTTAGAACATGATTGTTGTCTTTTTTTGGGATTATGATATTTTAAGAGATGTTATTTTTTAGTCAAATATGTTTGTGGTGTAATGAATATAAGTGGTTTTGTGAGTTCCCTTAGTATATCACTATGAGGGTTGATGTTTCATTATGTTCTTGGTTAAGGATTTTTATAACCTAGATAGGATGAGTTTTGATAGTGTTTTTATATCCCTTCATAGAGGTTGAGTTGCGATCCTACATAATTTGGTTTGATTTGTTTCACCCCTCCAGATAGTGTGCGGTGGGATCCACTAGAATAACATTTTCTGTACAAGTGGTTCTTACTATCATAGTTACCAACACTACAAGGGAGGTGATCCCCTATCTTGTGGGATATACAAAGTAGTTTTTTTATAGAATTGTTTGGTATAGGATCCCCTATCTGGAGGGGAGATTCAGAAGGGTTAGTGGAATCATTATTTATATGATCACATACATGTCAGACTTTTTCTTTTGGTTTTTGTTATCATCATATGTATGACCATCAACATCATGAGTTATACAATATGGGTTTTATAGAATCTTCATGAAAAACACTTCATGGGTGGAGATAAACTATCTATGTTATATGATCCTCCAGAAACTAGATTAGGTTCATGATATCCTCTAGAAGAACCTGATGGTGATCCCCTATCTGAATGAGATTTTCTGTTATGGAACTGTGCTTATGGGGTCCCCTAGTAGATCCTACGAATCATGCCTAATCCGTGGATATTTGGTTCACGGTTCTCCAAACTGTGTTTGTAGTACCACTACTGATATTTGGAGTGATCCCCATTATGAGGAATATGACATTATATTGTTTCAATAGGGTTTTAGTGTCCCCCATTAGGTATGGGTGAGATCCCCTATCTGTTTATATAATTCATCTAAGTTCAAGGATGAAATTAATTTTTGGGAGATCTATTAAGAATATTCTCTAAGACGTATCGCTATTTGGGATGGCGTTGTTGTGAATTTGAATTTTTGATGCCCGATTGAGTGGAATATCTTAGTTGTTCCATTAGGGATGGTGGGGTTGTTCTTGGTGCAATGTATCTTCATTAAAAGTGTCATTTTGGATTATAGGGATTGTGGACTTTGTTCTCCTGATCATGTGTTCCTTTAAGATTCCATTTTCAATCTACCATTGGATATGATGATGGAACCAAATGAGACTCATATTTTGAGATGAGTATATCTGGGTGTAATCTAGATTCATTTCAATGGATTTTCCTATAGTTTGACACGTAATGCAGTGTGAGATGAATTTTTATGTATAAAAAAGGATTGGTATGAGATTTAATTTCTCTATATATTGGGTTCCCAATGTATGGGTCTACCGGACTGTTTATTTTTATTTGATCCCTTTTCATTTGGTTATTTAGGGTTCCTACTGGTTATTTTTACTCTAACCCTTACATGGGACATTCCAAAATGCGAAGTGTCTATTGCATACCAATGGTCATTTTATGGGGCCCTAAGAGGACCAATAACAGGTGATTCTTAGTGGTATAGAGTGATTATAGTGACTAACATATTTTGTCCAAGGAGAATTATGGTGGGTTAATTTGACATTTATCCCATCCATTTGTGTAGGTTGAATGCTTTTACATTTTTCTTTTGGTGGGACTGTGTTTATTGATTTTTATACTTCTACTATACTCTCGTCTGGGATAGATGTATTTATGTATTTCTTTTCATTTTATATATCTCTTCACTATTTTATGGAGGTGTATGTGAGTTCATCTGCATGGGTACTTTAGGCTAAGACCTTCCTTTAGCTGGATATTCCAACTCATTACTGGATGCCATCCTCTGGCCTATGGAGGTGGGCATGGTGATACATGGAATGAGCCCCATTAATTCACGATGTAACAATGTATTATCTGACATGATTTCTGATTTGGAATGTAATTTTGTGAGTTTGGTTTGGTTTGAATGTTGATAGTATTAATTTGTTTTGAGATCATATTTGAGTCCATGAACTCCTACGTTGATGATACATTCTATCTATCCATTAACCTACACTAATATAAAATAATCTTTTACCAATGGTTACAAACTATAGGAAAAATCCCAAAAACAGTTGGGAAATTCTATCCCAATGGTTCACTGAACCTTTGGGTTATGAGGCATGGGAATAGCCACATCCCAATGGTTCATCTTGAACTGTTGGGATATGTTGGCTTGATTTTTAAAACACCAACAGTTCAGTGTTAACTGTTGGTAAATTTCTATCCCAATGGTTAATAACTATGGGTTTGGAAAAGTATGACAATGCTTTTTAATTGTTGGTATTCACCAATTGCAACGGTTCACAATGAATCATTGCTATATGTTGGTATGTATGGGTATACACCAATGGTTGTTATGTAGTGGGTATACCACCAACAACACATTTCTCCCAATGGTTTCATTAAAACCATTGGGATATCGGTATACCAATATTTTTATAACCATTGGTATACACTACTCAATGTTTATACCAAAGGTTCATAGAACCGTTGGTATTTCATCTTTTCCTAAAAAATATTGTACGCACCTCTTCCAACAAACCCACCTTCTAACGAGAACCAGTATACATCAGCCTCCCCTTAGGTGCAAGTATCATACAATGACCTCCCCTATCAAATTCTAGTACTGTAATTCCAATAAGAATCATGCACCTTCATGCTCCCCTAGACAACCCCCTTGAACCCCATGCACCTTCATTCCCCCCTGGACAACCCCTTGCACCCCCTTGATAGCCCATTTTCACCCCATTGAACACCCCCTGCACCCCCAAGATAGCCCACTTGCACTACCCTGGACAGCCTCCTTGTACCCCACTGGTCACCCCCCAAGACACCCCATGGACACCCCCCCATGGACACCCCTCCCATGAGACACCCCCCATGACACCCCACCAACACCCTCCCCCTGCTATACAGACCCCCCAACACCCCCACCCCGCGGGATATCCCTTGGACACCCCCTGGACAACCCATGTTATATATCCCACATTAACCTTCCCCCTTCCCTGCATCCCCCCATGCTCCCCATGGACATCCCCCTTACAGCCCCACTAGAGACCCCTACCCATAGACACCCCATGGAAACCACTCCCCTTTTCCCTATAGACACCCCTAGACACCCCCTGAACACCACCTCCCCCTACCCTGAAGACCCCCCTGGACACCCCCTCCCCCTGCCCTACAGACCCCCTAAGAATACTCCCCTTCCCCCCCACCCCAGACATCCCCTGGACACCCCGTAGATACCCTAACTTCACATTCCCCCTACCCTGCAGACTCCCCCGGGACATTCCCCTTGCACCCCTAGATAGCCCCCTTGCACCCCCACTGGACACCCCCTCCCCTGCCCTGCAGACCACCCCAGACACCTCCAGACACCCCCTCCACCTCAACACCCCCTTCTAGACACCCCACATGAACCCTCCACCTACCATGAAGCCCCCCCCCCCTCGAACATTTGTTGGACACCCCCTAGACACCCCTCCTAGAAACCCCACCAGCACCCTCCACATTCCCTACAGACCCCATGCACCCCCCTAGACACCCCATGGACAGCCCCAGGCTTCCAGCCAGTACACAACAACCTTCCAGTTTTCCTAATACAGCCAATATATCATTCTATGTAGTTATGATATTAAACAAAATAATAATAAAAATGTGAATCTGCTCATTGAGTATATTGGGTTATCCAGTTTGTTCATGCAGGGATTTCTACATCAAGTGGTGCATACAAAACTTGGAGATTAGAGAGATCTTCTTTTATTTTAATCATACATTTTATTGGTTTGTGGGATGATTCATCCATTTTTGTGACTATTGAGTAGGAGAAAAATGGGTCTCTATTCTTATAGGATTGATAGGTCCTTATTGTAACCACTTGGGTTTATACTAGAGAATCCACAATTGGGGTGACTAAACAATCATGAAAATGAGTAGGAATTTTAGTCTGAATCTTTTAAAACATTGGGACGTAATGGAAACCATAGTGAGTAATTCAAGTAGAAAACTAACCAGGTATTTTCAAACATTAAAGATATGATATAGAATGAATAACTTCATCAAAAGGAGGAATATTCTAGAAATTCATATATTGTGGAAAGAAAGGGAGAGTTCCACAATACAGAAATGGTTGAGAAAAGGGAAATCAGAACATGTTGGAGTGGGAGTAGCTTAGAGGAATATGGTCCCATGTATTTGAATTATGGGAAGAATGGAAATCTGAAAAAGGACTTCAATAAGTGGATATTGAATTTTGAAATATACACTTTCGAATGTGGATTTCTTAATCTTGTATTAGAAGATAAAAGTGGTGTTTTGTTCAGTATCTCTAATTCTCTTGAGTCATAACTATAAAATCTCGAGCTTAATTTCACATAACATCTAATAGAGTAATTATGAATAACTATACTTTGAAATGATGTAGAATGTTTTTTTATAGATCTTATATATCTAAATTTTATATAAAATGGTGACATATCCTTTCCGATGGGAAATAAAAGTATGTTTCACTTAAGGGGTGTGTGCTGCATACCACAGTTAATAAAGACTTAATTTTCCATGTAAATAGATGATGTATGTATTTATACAACATTAATATATGTTTTGTGGAGAATTTCACACCGTTCCATGGTTGTGAAAAAAAAGTAAAGTATGGGATGTGTGAAGTGGGTATCTTTAGAATGTAGTTGAAGGTTTCCACTACAACCCTCTACCCCATCCCACATCCCCCACTCCAACCTCCCTATCCCCCACTCCACTAACCCCATCCCCCACTTGACTGACCCCCCATCCCCCAATCCATAGACCCCCCCTCACTCCACAACAGTCCCCCCATCCCCCACTCGAATTTAGCCCCCAAACCCCCACGCCACTGCATCCCCCCCATCACCTACACCACTACCCCCCTTGCGGCCCCCACCAAGTGCCCAATCCACTACACCTCCACACTCCACTATATCCCCCACCCATCCCCTACTCTACTTCCCCTGAGCCACCACCCAGTCTAAACTCCACTGCAGCCCCCCTCCAATCCCCCAATCCAATGCAGCCCCCCCACTCCACTACATCCCCCACCCACCACTCCACTTACCCAATCCCCCACTCAACTACAGCCCCACAAATCCCCCCACTCCACAGCATCCCCTACCATCCCCTACTCCACTACCCCCATGTAGCCCCCACCCAATGCAGCCCCCTTCCCCTACATCCACTTACCCAGCCCCCATTCCACTACACCCCCCACTCTACTGCTCCCCCCATACACACTACACCCTCGTCCCCCCACAGCCCCACCCCCATGTAGCCCCCCAGTCCCCACTCCACTACATACCACACATCCCCTACTGCACTACAGCCCCCCCCCCCCGCATTGCAGGCCCCACCCCCTGCATCCCCCACTCCAATGTAGCTCTCCCCCACTGAACGACAACCCCACATCCCCACTGTAGCCCCCAACCCCTAAAACCCCCACTCAATTGCAGCCCCCTAGTCCCCACTCCACTACATCCCCCTTCCCCTACTACACTGCAGCCCCCCTTCCCCACTGTAGGACCCCATGCAGCCCCCCCCACTGTAGGACCCCATGCAGCCCCCCCCCACCACTACAACCCTCCACCAACCTGCAGCCCCCTCTCTACTGCGACCCCCCCCCCCCACACCAGCACCCACCCCATGCTGCCCCGACTCCACTACATCCCCCCTAGTCCACACTCCACTACAGCCCCCCCCCATCCCACAATCCACAGACCCCCACACTCCACTGAAGCCCCCTTGCTCCCCCCCCCACACTCCACTGCACCCCTGCATCCCCCACTAACCTACACCCCCTATCCCCCCATGTCCTAGGAATGTTTCTTGTCAATTTATCATAAGGTTCTTTAAAAAAATAGAGGTATTGTGATTGGATCCAAGATGAAATGTTGTTGGAGAAAAGGACTGCAAATGCTTTGGTTTCACTGAGTCAATGTGAGTACACCAGTTTGATTTATGTCATAGTTTATAAAATATAAAAATTATGGATGGATGTGATTTCTAATTATATTTCTATAGTTAAATGTATTGTACATCTCTAGGATTGTGGATTATTGGTGGTAGAATTTTTAATGTGAAGGTTTTGAAAAGAGTGGGGTCATAGACACATAATCTTATGTGTGTTGTGATTATGTTTTTTTTATGTTTGTTTCATGCCTGTATTTCTTGTTGACTTTCCATAGAAGGAAGGCAATGGGATGAATAAACCCAAAAATAAGAAAAATATATGTGATTTTTGGGGTTCTTAGAATTTCCAATTCCGTATACTGATTTATGGGGGATGTGTTGATTAGATGTTTTGTCTTTAACATGATTGATGTTCTGTATATCCCCATCCAATAGTTTCTGAGCTTAATTAAGAATCCATCTAGTTATTAGTTTACCAATACTCGAAATTAGAGTACAGTTGAAATGCTATTTGGTTTCTCTATTCATGTAGTTTATTAAGATTGTGGAAAGATGGTCACTGAGAATATAACATAAGTACCAGGTTGTTCTGAGTATATTGGAAGTTATCTATTATGTTTGTGTTAGGTTTTCTTTTCTATTTATCAATGTGGTATTCCAAACATGGATGTAATACTACTAAAGAGTTCTAGAAGATAACACGTGATCTAATATGTTTTTTCTAGATTCAGTGGAATTAATGAAGATGGAATAGAAGGCCTTCTAAAATATCCCTACTATAAAGATAAAGAATGAATATAATTCAATTTTAGATAATAGTTAATTTTATACCAAGGTATTAGGACAAAGAAAATACCAATATCTCCATGATAGAAGACCATGAGATAGAAGAAGTGTCCAGGCATCAGGGAAACCCCACTTTCGTACTATTTTTCCCAAAAACAAATAATAAAAATAGCAACGTAAAACAAATAAAATTTTGGCATGACCCATCCGTACGTCATACGTACACACCAAAGGAATATAATATAAACAGAAGAAACATTTCATAATGGGAAACAAAAAATGAAACAAATTAATGAATCTCTCCACTACCAGGGTCTCCCTCTCCTACAAAGAAAACCATGCTGCTGCCTCTAGTGCCCTACTAGGCCCTTCATAGAATATAACTACCCTCCATCCATAGAAAGTGGTAAAAGGACTAAGTGGCTGATGTGATAAAGAAAATGAAATAAAAATTAAAAAACAAAAATCATGTCTCCTTTGACTATACATGTCACCGCCCACTATATAAGAACCACAATGCTCCATGGGTCAAATTATGTTCTTGAAAGCAAGGGGAAAAAATCAACGGTTCAAAATGATAATATAGAAGAGCACATTCATATTAATAAACAATTCATCTTCCTATTAATGGTATACACTAATTTTATCTTGAGTTTTAGCTAAGTTTGGTTTTTTCTATAAATGTTTGTTTGGGGAATTTTCAGTATATTTATTTTGTCTTGTTTATTTATATTGGAAAAGACAATTTCATTCATTTGGGTCCCAATTCATTTAGTTTGATTACATTTGAATTCTTGTCTCCATAATTGATTTTACATTATGTAAAATATGTTTCACTTCATTATAAAATGAACCGATAGATTTATTATACTTATAATGATTCATTTTCTATGTAAACTTATTACCCTAAGATTAACGTATTGAGTCATGCTTCCCCTAAGATATGGTAAGCAATGTAACAGACCAAGGGAGACACCACAACTATGGTTTCTAATGACATATCTATAGTGGCTAATGTTATTTATGCATACGTCTCACATTAATGAGATATGTTTATATCAATGAAAACAATAATGGATCTTAGGTTAATGTTAAAAATGTTATATGTGGTAATATCCCACTAAACCCAGATTGTAATTTTTTAATCTCAAAGATTCACTTGTATAAAAAATCAATGACACAAGGACTATAATTTTTCCTCATAGATCATTTTTAACACCATGAAAAAAGGTATTTAGTTCATAAATTAAATTTTCATGGTATTGAGTCCATTATATATTCTCAGGGATGGATTGCCTCTGTTCATCCGCTATAAGATATTGATTATTGGTATAGGAATATATATCACATGTGAATTCAAAGGTATTAAGTCCCGTATATTTGACTCTTAGTGTGCCAGACCATCGGCGTTGGACCACGATCATGCAAGAATAAATATATCCAATCACTAAAAGAATATGCTAATAATTTTGGAGTCTCACCCCTAACGATGTTTCAATTTTCATAACCACATGTAAGTTTTACATATCCTAAACAATGGAATTGGATGATTTTGAATAAGAAAATGAATGAAACCAACTATATTAATCAAATTATAGAAATGTCAGATGACCCAAGAATTATACATATTAAAGTAGACAGTTCAACATATTGATTAGTATGGGTATACTCCATAATATGGATTTTACAATAACCTGTTCCATGATCTATATATTGACTCCCTTATAGTTCTTCATTCTAGTGATACCACTACTCTTATGTTGGGGTTCCATATACCCTACCCCAACCCGATTTACTGATAGATTTCCATCAGCCGATATACATAGGGGTAGGAGAGAATCTCCCAGTAGCTGGTTCCTACCATGATCCACTTCCAATGATCATCTTCTATGTGATCATATAGAACTTCTATATAGCAGCCAACATATCAAATGATTGGAACTCCACTATGGGAAAAGGACATTGAATTTTCTTATGTTAAACCTTGAAATTACTAATAAAATTAAAAAGAATGGTGTCCAGATACTTGTGGCCTACATAAGAAGTTGATCTGACCATTGCATCCTTGGTGGAAATCATAATATCAACACTTATTGACACCTTATGTGGAACTCCTAGATCATCTAACTAAAACACATTTTCCATGACTCGAGGCCTCCATTGGGTTATCTTTAGTAATGAGATCCGGATTCATCAAATAAAAAAATCTCTCAAAATGATAATTAACATGTTAAATGATATCATACTGAATCCCCTGCTGAAAAAATGTCCCTCGAGCTATATCACCTCATCCTATGTATGGGGTAAATATTTCAGTTCTGTGAAGTAACCTTCATGGTCCATTAAATACATCATCCTCTATATAAATTTTATGATGTCAGAAGACATTAAATTCATCAAAATATCTAGATAAAAGTGACTCATATATTTCTTCTTGAATCCGTTATTTGTTAGCTCTTTTTATTGTCCATCTTGTACTATGATGTCCATAGAGAAATTAGATGGTCCTTGTAGAATACATGTATAATGATTCACCCTCATCTACATTGTTTTCTATAGGTGCCAAAATATTTTCTTGGGAGACTCAATCCATAGATTTGCTACCTGAGGGCCTCCGTCCATATAAACTATGGGTGGGTAATGTATCTAAAACTCTCTCTAAGTATCATACATCGAAGGGAAATCGTGATTACTCTTTCACAACATTGATCACAAGACTCATGGAATACTATCACATAGCTTATCATCCATTAGATTCCCCATTATTGCAGGAAGCTCCAACTACACTATACACAGTGTGTGTTTTTTATGTTCTCACACTGAAAAAAAGGTAATGTAGAATCATTTTCTCTACATTGGTCAAAACAATCATCAGATCATCAGGATCATAAAAATATCAAACATTAAAAGACAAGTACAGAACATAAAACCCTAGATAAATGGTTTCATCAACTCTTTGTTGAGAAATTTAATTATTCACATTTTAGTAGAAAATATTTTATTCTTATTTTTATTAATCAAGTTATATAATTTCATATGAAATTAATGAATACCAAGAATGATAAGTTCATGAATGTATAAATTTCTTCTATCTCACTATTATATGGTCCTCATTACTTATCGAACCATGAGTAAAAGAACATAAAATAGTAACATCACCCAACATGTTTATCACCCAAGGTGAGATAAAATCAAACTGTTAAATGAATAACTAATGAAAATATAATTTCCTCCATGTAAACCTAGTTTCAAAATTATCATGGGTTCGTTTATCTTATGTAGGAGCTCTTTACCAATCCCCAACACATCCTATTATCCTATTTACCAATCCCAAAACAACTAATGAAATAGAAAATACTAAAAATGATAAGACATTATGACAACCTCGACTTGAATCTACCACATATGACAGAGATGGGTCATCACAAGAACTCAAGAAAACCTCCCCATATTCCATTGGAAGAAAAATAGTGATGAAGGGATAATATATAAAGTGATAGACTATAAAATTTCATATAAAATAATAGAAAAGGATGAAAATATCATAAACAACCAATATAAATCTATTCAAATATATAAATAGGGAATTACCAAAAAAATACTAACCAAATATAGATTATCATTCCATATTGTGTGCCAAAATAAAATATAAATATATTTTCATACAAGTAAATAAACTAATGAACAAATCCAAATAAATTCTCCAAAAACTGGTGTTGAACGCCATGGTCAGTCCCATATCCATTCTCTTATCTCATCTTACCAAAGAACCAATCATGTATAGAGCCTCATACCCTTGTCTAGACATGTATCCATGATATCGTCTTTGATTATAAAGGGAATCCTAAATAGGCTGGAGTAAAACATAGTATGAAACCACCAATATTGTCTAAAAAATTCTAGTCTGAACTTATATATCATGTAATACTATGATATTTATTTTCATGAATTCAATAATTTAATGTTTACCATAAAATTATCCTGCCAACACACAGCTCTAGGTTGACACCTAGGGTATGCCAAACTTGATTCCTTAGAGTTTCATATATGTCTGTCCTTGCCTACCATTATCCATGATGATTTCCATGATAAAGAACCATGACAAGGTACATTACCCATTCCATGGACCACTATCCTATCGCACATTACCAATTCCAGGGATATCTATCATATTCCACGTGTTTATATAATTTTTGTGAATTCTCATTATAGAAAATATTACATTCCCAAGAAGAATAAGTAATTCTAATTATGGAGTAACCATTATATGTATTATATAACCATGGGCCAAGAACAACCAAGAGAAAAACCCCTAACAAAACACCAAAACATGAAAAACATATTATCATATGACACATTTTTTAATTAATTAAAAATATCAATTATCATTCCTCATATTCGATTATGTCAAATACTACTTCATTTCATTATAACATTGTGTGTTTTACAATTTCATAATTACATTACAGTTACATTATACATTATCAGTTCAAGTTTCAATTGTTTCAATTCTATTTCACATACTAATAATTAAAAATTCTAATTCACATGTCATGTGAAGAATAAATTCAATTCACAAATCTAATCATTCCTTAATCAGTTTCTCAATATAGGTATAAGGCACTAGACCCATACCATCCATGCTCTGGCCCAACGTTATAGATAAGAACAACTCTTTTTATGCCAAAGTAACATAGTCTTCATCACCAATGGACTTACAAGTATAGGTGGAAGGTCAAAAGGTGAGGATTTGAGAAATTTCCATGTATTCTAATTAGAATATGTCACACAAAAAAAACATAATGAAACTATCATACATGCTGCAAATACAATAAAACCAATGAAGTCATTAGGGATATTTTTTAAATCCCCAATATAAATAAACATAATATTAATCCAAAAAGATTAAATTTTGATGAATTAAATCCACCATAATCCCATATGGAAACTGATAAATACACCACATCAAGTCCATTAGAAGAATACCAAAGCGGAAAATAAAAGGAATTATCCAATTTTGAGTATAAAAAAATGAGTCTATATGTTTGAATCAACTAATGGATTGAGAGATAAATGATTCAAGGTATCTTAAAAATGAGGTAGTCATGAATTAGGGTTGGAAGCCTAAAGATATCAGTTCTAGAGAAAGTGAGCTTGTGATGGAGGAAGTGATCTCTCCAAGTAGAGTTCATGCTCAGGAGGTAGGGTTGGAGGATATATATCATTGGTAGAGGAGTGCTAATTTAGTGGAGTGATCTGTTTGAGGATGATAGATTATGTTTGATGGAGGAAGTGAGCTCATGGGTTCGTTCTCAAGAAGTAGGTAGGGTTCAATAGTGGAGAGATCTGTTCGACGATGTGTGTCTTTTCGCGAGATCTATCCGGTGATTATTTGGAGTTTTCCCAACACATTATAAAACCATAGAGAAATATTATCTAATGCAATAATTTAGATAAACTATAGGATTATATTTGAAAAAAACAATCCATTCCCCACAGTTTCACAAAATTGTTGGTAAAACTCAGCAAATTATCCTTTATTTCCAACGGTTTTATCATAACTGTTGGTAAAATTCACCATATTTATCATATGAAAACAGTTTCATTTAACTATTAGAATAGGATACATAAACCAATGGTTTCTTAAATCATTGTTATGCAGGTGTTGTTATTGGTAGAGTTTCCACCAGTGCAAGACACTAAAGACCTTTTTTCATCTTGGTACATTACAACACTATTTATAGAGAAATAATGGTACATGATTTATATAGGACTGGTTATTGGGTATTTACATGTCCTTCATGAGTAATATACAATGATATACTCTTTTAAAATTGAGCGTCATGATTGTAGTCCAGGATTCTTCTATGAAGATACACATAAATAGTTCGACAATGGGATTTCGATTATGATTGGCCCATAGATGAGGCTTTAGTTCCTAGAAGGGGATCTGATGATGGATATCTATGTGGTCCTCTATTTGATCCACAAATTATGAAGAATAATTTATTTTATATGTGATGGTTGAGGATGTTCAAAATCAATATTTGTATCCCTATTTCTAGAGGAAGATACCTCTATTGTACCAAGGTGATCCAGATCCCTAGGTATCAGATGACTGGAATGAGTCAGTAACATTTTTTTCATCTTTTGAGGACATCTCCCCATTAGAAAGAGGTATTAGTGAATGTAATTCGACATGTTTTATATAGTACAAGGTGGATTCTTGTGATACAGACCCACGACGAGGTGATACTCGCTTGGGCAGAGTCTGAGTGGATATTCAGGGAAGAGTTCTATCTACCCACGTTGAGATAGTTTGTATTAGTGAGCTTATATATCTTCGGCATGATAAAATAAATTTGGACGAATTATCAAAGAGTTTTTAAGGACTATCACATTAATACTATATTTGGTATGTGTTTCATTATTTAGAGAACATACATTTGATCTGGGAATATTCAGGGTGATTAGGGAATCTGTGGTGCCGTTGTTAATTCATAACTATGTTGGAGTGATGGAGTGGGTGTTGATGGTGGATATTTTTTTAGATTACAATATTATAACCATTATTGATGGGAACATAGAATCTAAGACCTCACTTGGTGGTAGTTGAAAGCTTGCCTATGGATCAGGGTGTGTTAGATGATTCAGGAGGGGATCATGGGTTGGAGTGTTTCAAGATTAGGGATTCCATGCCTATTTGGTCATCCCTAGGTGAAGCGGCGTTACACTTGCGATATTCTTGGAAATATTGATATATATGTTCCATCCCACTATGCTACTAAAATGGAGCCGGTTGACAGAATGCTATGGAAGAGATTTTATTTTGATAATAGAGTTAAAATGGTCAGCAGATGTTCTAAGTAGTGGGTAGAGAAGAAAGATGTGAACAATGGTTTGAGTTTCCACCACATCATAAAGGTGGCCCATGATAGGCCTAGGGAGCTAGATTATGGGGAAAGGACAACTTCTGGCCACAATTTCCATTGACCTAGAGGATTCAAGGGTGGATAGAGGTACACACTTTATCCTTTCAAATTAATGAATTAGTATTTTTAGAAACTGTTTTGAGGTACTCCTTCCTTACCATTTCTTTATTGAGGGGTTTTTGGGTTTATGTGGGGAATTAATGAGACATTACAATGTTTTTTTCGGTATAGCTACAAATGAATGAGGAAGATGCTTTATTCCCCCCACCGAGATGCATTTTTTCTAATGTGATTAAAACCATGAGGATGAGTTTGTGCTGCCGAATGTGGATAGTTTTGAGTTATTGTTGATGAGTCCCTCTAAGTTGTATGTTTAGGGAGTGGTAATGTGTTGGTATTTTGTAGGAGAAGGTCTCAGTAAGTCCTATTCTATGCGCATTGGTAGAAATTTTATGGTTAGTTGGTACCCTATAATGTTCCTCATTAGATTTTTATGATAAATGATTGAGGAGGGTGTGGTGTAGTTTTTCATTGAATATAACTCACAAAAATTAGGGATGATTTCATAACTAATTTACATTATTTATATGTGATTAGAAATAGTTTAGGGAACATTGTTCCTCACGAAAATGATAGTATCTAGGTGCAATGTGTGTGATCCATTGTCGTGGGTGTTATGAATATGGTTTCATTTTTCTCTATGTTGGGTTAGAGTGGTGGTTTTCCGTTTGACCATATTAATGTAGATGGACTCTGTGATTGCTGAATCACCATCTCTCATTGATGAGGAGACATGTTCCTATTTGTTACATTATGTCAAGATAGTTTGATCTCTACTTGGGTTTGGTGTCCTTGGTTGTTTCCCCATGTGTGTTCTTTTAGGAATCATGGGAAACCTTAGTTTCCTTTATGGTGGTATGGGTGTACTCAATTGTTTTAGAGTCCCATTTGAAATCTAATTTCCATTCCATCCTTTCCCATGTAACTATGATTTTTTTTTGGGGTGAAAATCCATAAGGTGGTGAGGATTTATTTTCTTGGGTTTTAACCATTAATACACTGAACTATTTTTATGAATATTTCTCAAGCTAGGGGCTGAGTCATTGCCAAATTTTGGTGCCTGTAGAGCCTCACCACGGTGATATTAGTAATTGTAAATATATTTTATCATGCTTGCATAGTTTTATTATAAATTTGGAAAAACTCTCAAGTGGAGTCTCTTATTTAAATTCTGAGATCGAAATTATGTTCATAATGTTTTGTTTATTATAGGTGTTCCATAAAATGTATCAGAGTTGGGGGTTGGGTCAGAGTTGATTTAGTAGTATGGTGATAAAATAAGAATATTTTTTAGTAAAATTCAAAAAATATCCCTTAACATCCATCCTCTTTGTTGCACACCGTAGGCGTATCTAAATTCTCTATTCCCCCTTAGAAGCGATAGATAAACTGACAAATGGATCAAGGAAACGAGTTATCGCTGATCTCTTATCATGATGGTGATCTCTCTCAAATCGCGATATAGCAGGTTCATAGAAAGGATCTGACACAAAATATTTTTCATTTCTCCATGAAATAGGTGAATTTTATTTTTATGTCCCAATCCCCTTATTATGAATCATTTTTTGGTTTTATACTAGTTAGATGCTTTCTAGGGGCCCCATGAGGGTTGATATGTCTGTTTCAAGGGGGAATGGGTGATTAGGTATGCTTTCAGGAAAATTACCAATAGATTTTCCATCTACACATTGTGTAGTGAAGTGGATCATGTTGTGTTTTCTTCCCATTTAGGGAACATGATTTCTTGGGACTCCACACCATGTACCAAGGTTACATGCCATGTAGTGACACCGTATATTGGGACCTGAGGTCATGGATAGGGAAGTCATGTTAACGGATTTTTCGTGCGAGAGTACATGGACAGCGTACATGAGTACAGGGTGTCCGACACATAAAATAGATGATTAAAAAACTAAGGGTCCATTTATCAAATGCACACCATATACTTGGGGGCCACACATTGTGTGTAAGACTTGGAAGGCTGAGCCTTGTGAAGGGTGCACATGGCCAAGGGTTGGGTGAGGAATTACACTCTATGTACATATTGTACATGATGTGTAATCTTACATGACAAACCAATCAAGGAATTCAAATGACATGTACGAGGGATCAATTGGGGTCACACGCTATGTAGACCCCTTTACACGATGTGTATTATCCTTTGGGTAAAGTTTCACCAAGCGTATCTCCTATTTTAGGGCTTAGATTCAAGCCTATGTGAAGCCTATATAGAGTATTTTTCCATGAATAACATGATGGTGTCCTTCATTTAATCCTAGGATATGTGAGGAGAGGTGAATGTTAGTATCTTTCGTAAGAGAAATGATGGCCAAAAATTGTTTAGGGAGTTCCCTTGGTATATCCCTATTAGGGTTTGTGTGTCATTATTTCCTCTGTTAAGGATTGTGATCCCCTAAATAGGACGATCTTGGATAGTATTTTATAATCCTTATAGAGAGGCTGGGGTGGGATCCTATTTCAGTTTGTTAGATATTTTTTACCTCTATGGAGGCTATGGTGGGATCATATAGCTTATAATTTTCCCTACAACGGTTTTTGGGTATCCTTGTGACTAACACTTCACGAGTTGTGATCACTTGTCTATATGGATATCCTAGTAGGATTTTTCGGAATCATTGGTTATACAATCCCATTCAAAGAAAGATGTTTTTTTAGGGTTTGCATAATCATTGACAATACAATCCCCTTCTCAAAAGATGGTTAACGTAGTGTTTGTAGAATGGCCAGGAGTATGATATCGTATATCTCATGTTACAGTATATTGTGTTTGTGGAATCATTATTACCAACACACCACGGGTAGTGATCCTCTATCTATGTGGTATGATCTCGAAGACACTAGATTGGATTTCTGGTGTCTCCCGGTGGATCCTGGTAGTGACCCCATATCTGAGTGAGATCATTGGGATATCAAATTTGGTTATTGGTGTCCCCTAGTGTAACCTTGGTTTCATCCCCTATCCGAGGATATGTGGTTCATGTTTTTCACGACATGGTTCGTAGTGTCCCCAATAGATATGGGTTGTGATCCCCTTTCTAATGAATGATACCATACACAGTTCTTATCGAGTTAGTAGTTTCCCGCATCCAAGATGAGTGAGATCCCCTAACTGAGTGTCTAGATATATATATTTTCCGGGTGATATTATAGATGGTGAGATCTAATGATCATATACTCTCAGATGTATGGTCCTTTGTAACGGTGGTGTTGTGCCATCATCTTTGTGATACTGAACAAGTGTTGTCAATCAAAGGATATAACATGGATGGAATGGGTACACATGTTAGAGTGTATCTCTTGGATGACTGTCATGTGGGATTGTAGGAGGTCGTTGAGTGTATTATCCTAGTACAGCGTTCCTTTGAGCCTTGAGTAAGAACCCTTTATTGGCTATGACGTCAAAACCACAAGAGCCTCGATTTCATAGATAGATATATCTGGGTGTATTCTTGTTTCCGTGTGGTTTTATCACCACTTGTATGCCATGATTTGTGGTCTGAACAAAAACGTTTTGTATAGATGAGTACTGTGTTGAGGTTGAGTTTCTATCTCATTTGTGTTCCCTTTAGTTGGGTTGAGCTAAATGAATTCATTCATTTTCTACACTATTCATTTGGTTATTTGGGGAGCCTACTCGGTATTGTAATAAACACCCCTCCAAAATATTTTCTCATGCATGTTGTGTCTTTTATAGACCACATCCCTTTCAACGTGCTCCAAGGAGGACCCAAAGGATTCTGATCTTACTGAGCTAGAGCAACATATGTGCTTACCAGGGTTAGATTGAGGGGATTTTTTTGTGGGTAGATTTGATATTGATACCCTTCATCTATTCATGTTTGACACTTTTAAAGTTTTCTTTTGGGGGATCAATATTTTATCCTATTTTTAAATCTATTGTACTCTAGTTTGGGAATGATATATGGAAGAATTTATTTTCAGTTTTTATATCTCTACAATGCTTGATCAAGGTGTATGTTGGTATGTGCGTAAAGGTTGATTAGACTGTGTCCTCCCATGTTTGTTATATGCATACTTAACACTAACCACCAACACCTATTCTATGGAGGTGGGTATGGGGAGTTTTGGCTCGAGCCATAATGGGTCAGTTCATGACATCGTTTGAAATCATTGATGGGATAGAGATCTACTTTCAAAATCCTAAAATCATAGGGAATTATTTTTAATGATTCATAGGAACTGATTTTTTATGGGGTGTGATATTGGTCTCTCACATTTTTATAGTGGAATTTTTTTCTTATTCAAAACTCTCTTATAGATTTATTTCATTGTCATTAATCATTGCCAAATACAAATATAATTCGTGTCAGACATTACATATACAATCAATCATTTACCTTTGTGGATGTAAATATCAATATGTGTCAGAAGTTATCTACCAAATGACCAATATCAATGTATCATAGTTTATCAAAATTATTTTGTTTAGTATTTTTTGTTGTAGTTTTAACCCTCCTAGTTGGGAACTCTAGAATTTTTCATCATATAAAGACATGAATAAACATTTGATGTCATCATCAGTCCCTTGGGGTTACTTCCTTAATAACCTCTTGAATGAAATTAGAACTGATGTAGTTTGGTTCAACATAATGGTACACATCATTCCTTTTATGTTCAAGTTATAGGAACCAATACAACAATTTTAATGTCATGTGTAATGTATATGTTGGCTAAAATATCATGGAAAATGATGGTAAGAGTACTATGCATGAGAAATCCATTACGGATTATCCCAAATGGAATATAGTTGGATAATATCACATTGATCTTACATGGAATATTTCTCTATGATGATATATCTAAAAAATAATATGGAATGATGAGGGTGAGGTTAAAAAGACACATGGGAAATATATGTTTTCTGGTGGGGGA